>OY720393.1:16154122-17362508 GCA_963082905.1 Oligia fasciuncula | reverse complement strand
GCAGGGTATCCGTATATCGGTATCTCGAAGAATATCGATACAGATATAAATTATACTCAAGTACCTATACGAGTTTCAGGATGAGGCGGATAATAAACTATCATAGGTATATAAAATACAGGCGAGAGTATCTTACGGGTTTGAAAAAGTATAGGTAAAGAAAAAGGTAAGTCAGAGCATGAAAGGGATTTTTTTTGCATGCGTATTTATGAATATTGTATGAGGCTTAAGTCGAAATACTTGGTTCACTAGGCTGTCTTTTTGTGTTAGAACTTTTGACTAGAGTCATCATCTGCCTAGCCTTTTCCCAACTATTTTGGGGTCGGTTTCCAGTCTAACCGGATGCAGCTGAATACCAGTATTTTACATGGAGCGACTGCCTATCTGACCTCCACAACCCAGTTACTATGTAATACGATACCCCTTGGTAAAACTGGTTGTCAGACTTTCGGGCTTCTGACGACCCATAACGACTGCCAAAGATCCACGAATGACACGGGGGACCAACGGCTTAACGTGCTTTCCGAGGCACGGACGGGTCTCGGTATGGTCACCCATCCACAGACCAACCGCGGCAAGCGTAGCTTAACCTGATCTATCGACCTGTGCAGCTGTTATCATTTAGTCCGGGCCCCTCAAGGCTGATTACATATGCTTATGCTTATATGAAAAAAGTTATTAAAAAAAAACAACCCGAATGCGGTAAAAAAACTTGAGTTATTAAAAGAACTGAATTGTTTATATTTTGTAATCATCTTTTAAAGCCCTTTATTTTGATACCCCACTCGATAGGTTTTGAGAAAAAAAATTTTTTGAAGACATAACATTGCGCCAAAAATCGGCCATTTCATTTTTTTTGAATTTTGATATACCCAGTGTCACTCGCACAATTAAGACGAATCAAACGGCACCTCTCAAGCTGAAATCGATCAAGCCGTTTAGGCTACAGATCGTGCCAAAGAGATATACATACATAGTAGTCGCCATATTGAATTTTCACTAACGTCATGTCTTTAGTGACTCCACTCCTTTGCGTCGCGCAGTCAGGTAAAAATCTAAATCATCATCATTGGCAGCCTTGTTCAACCCGCGGCTTAGTATAGGGCTCATCCCTTTTGTGCCATGCTTCCCAGCACCCTAATTACGTAACACACTAGGTATTACTCTCAATTTAAATAATTTTTAAGCATATTTCTAATCCATTGCTCCATATGTTTGAAAAATGTGTCTGCTCAACAACGCAAATAACGCAATGAATGTTGTTGAACTGTCAAAATGAAACCCATTGCTACTGATAGCGTGTTACGCAATTACCCTGCTGGTCTATGCGAGTCTCATCCAGGTCCTACCCGCCATCTTCGGCAAAAAAAAATCTAAATACCTGAACCGGTCAAACTATGAGAAACGTTCAGTCAGTATTCTCTCATTTCCAATTTAATTATAGAGCAAATGATCTTCTAGAAAATATACTCCTAAACAGTTAAAAATACTTCAGTAACCGTTCCCATCGCTGATGCACGATGATCTAGAGAAAAAAAAAAAAAAAACGTTGCTCTACACTAGGAATTTCTCCTGTATCGTGGGTGCGTTTACAAACATTTAAACTCACATACACAAACAGCCAGACCCGGAACAACTACTTGTAGGTCATACAAATATTTGTTCCGTGCGGGAATCGAACCCGCGACACGCAGCGCAGCAGTCAATCGCTTAACCACTGCGCCAACCGTGCCAAAACTGGTATTAGTCCAAAAATACTTCAATCTGGTGATTGAATTATTTTTGGACCGGTTAAGTTCTCTGTAACCTACTGCTGTAGGTACAGAACGCAAAAAATTAAACAACCCTCGAACGCGAGCGCGCGCTAAAGCTATTAACCCACAACTGCTGACCGCAAGGTGTACTGTCGCTTGTAATATGCAAATATGCGGACGACGGGCGCTTAGTACCCATGCATTGTAAATACCTACAGTACCTACTGCTAACTCTGCGAACCAGATCGTTTGTTCAACAAATTTGATGAAGGTTATTGATGAGCTGGCGGTTAAACTTGGAAATGAGGAAGTGTTCCCGGATAAATTAATGCAGTAGGTACTGTAGTGTTGTCTTCTGGCTGATGAATAGTGCATGAGTATTGGGTCGATTCTCATAATAGCTGTTTGGTTGGTTAGGTTAGGTAACCTTTGGAATCTGCCAACTATCAGTCTTAAGGTTGTTGACCTGGGGGCCTAAAAAGGCCACTTTGGCAGAATGATAAAAGGATAACATTATGAATTCTAATATTGCGAAGACGTGTTTTTCGTTTTTTTTGCTGCAATACGTAGGTATAATCAAAGAGATTGGGATTGGATTTGGATTGGATTGATTGGTATTTTAGCACAGACAAAAAAATTACTGAAAGATCCTTCACCAATGGGTAGTTGAGACCGCGAAATTCAAATTTTCTTACGTTTTCTGCAATTTGCAGGTCAGTTTCAGCTTGTATCTTGATCAAAATATGATTCGTGACAATAACAGGTACATATTTAGAGAATTATAATCATTAGAATCATTAATACATCTTTCTAAGATAGATTTCTACCATTAACACTTTTCCATATGATATTGGTGGTTGGTGGTAGAAATCTAACTTAAAATAAAAATCTGCTGATCCATACTTACATTATGTCATGTCGAGTTATGCGAACATAAATGTATCAGCTAATATTTTTTTTCACGATTTCTGGGATTGTCCCATAGAAAAATTTGTTCATAATAATGAGTACAATGACCCCTTTAAACGATTAAAACGATCAAAATGTAAGGGTGTATAAAATAAACTAATGAATAAACTTTACCAACCCGCGTTTATTTAAATCAGGCACTTGAAATAAAATACACCTGAACAAACCGAATTAATTTTGTTTTCCCACCAGAAGCAGGGATATAAAACATCTTCCCAAGCGCAGTAAAACTCCCCACATTTTGTTCCACAACAAAAGTATAAATTAAAAACATTTCTAGAAAGACTGCGTTGAAAAAATATCACGAAAAATTGGTTGCTTTCCTTGTAAGTACCAAGTTTCTCTTAAATTGCCCACTGTGCAGGATAGGCGCAGGTCTTTCCGAATTTCAATTTAACTTGTAATAAGTTGGCCAAGTTGTAGAAATTAGCCCGGGGGTGAATTTACGAATTGCCGACGAGAAAACGATACGCCGTCTGTCCAAAATTTTGAATAGATTGAATATTATTTGTTGTAATTATACCGGTCGCCCTTTGTTGAGTCAATTCTTGCGTTTATATTTTGGTAGTCCGCAGAATAATAAAAATAATAATAGTAAATAGTATGTATTTGTGTTCCTAGTTTTAATAGTTTTTTTTTATAATTGTTCCTCTCAACCAAAACACCTGCCATCTAATAAAATTTACCACCCTTGGTTGACTGGTAGAGAATGCCTAAGGCATTAAGTCCGCCTTTGTACCTTTTTGTGCGAAAAGTTTAAATAAATAAATAATAAAAAACAGTGGCATTCCACAAGTACCGACAGAAGTGAAAACTTGAAAAATCATAGTAATTTTATAAATATGTTTGAAGGCTATTCTTCCCAAAGAAAATGTACCGCGCGTCGATGTCTTTATAATGGCCAAAACTTAAAACAGAGGTGTCGGTTACGGTAACAGCGCCGCGAGTACAATGGTTTTTTCCCATCTCAAGAAACACCCAACGCGCCTAAAGAAGTTTTCACTTCAATAATAAAAAAAACTGACCAAGTGCGAGTCGGACTCGCACACGAAGGGTTCCGTACCACAAGGCAAAAACACCGAAAAAAACACGTTTGTTGTATGGGAGCCCCCCTTAAATATTTATTTAATTTTGTTTTTAGTATTTGTTGTTATAGCGGCAACAGAAATACATAATTTGTGAAAATTTCAACTGTCTAACTATCGCGGTTCTTGAGATACAGCCTGGTGACAGACAGACGGACAGACAGCGAAGTCTTAGTAATAAGGTCCCGTTTTTACCCTTTGGGTACGGAACCCTAAAAAGAGATGTTTCGTCGTAAATTCATTATGTTTTTTTATTAAATTTCCAAAACTTCAGCATTATAATTTGTTACTGATAGTTTTTTACCCTGTAGTGTCCTGTAATAGGGCAACGCCTCCAATTTTCTTCAAGGGGTTTTGACGATGTTTTTACGTTATGTTTTTGGTTTACCTACTTATATTATGAGGGACTTCACGAGTGACGACACATATATAGGTACTTACTGCCGATGCTCCAGAGAGCATCGGCAGTAGTTAATACTTTTATTCAATGGGGACGTAGCTCATGTAGAGATTTGTTTTATATGCTAGCTTTGCACCTTGCCGATGGGGGTCGTCTTTTTGGAAAGTAAGTATCAATGAAAAAACGACACGATAGGAGGCAACAATTACGATAGTTATAGATTATGACTGATTTAGATTAATGTTTCAAAACAATGTTCAAATGATTGTTTGTTTTTTAAGCTGCTGTCACTATATCAGCCTTTATGATTCGATCCAGCCTGCCCTTCACCATCGACGCCCTAAGCCGAAGTCCGTACCCCACAGGGGGTGCCCAAAATGTGTTGTCGCTTAGTTTATAAGTTTTAGGCCATGGCTGGAGGTATTAATGTATCAAGGCATCCAAGGATAGCCCGGTTAAGCAGCCGTCAAACCCCTAGGCTGACCTGCAAGAGGCCATAAACAAAAAAAAATATTGGCCTTATGTAGTTAATCGTTCCTACCAAATTTTTCCGACCTTACAAACAAACATATGCCAACTTTGCCTGTTTTCGACGTTTGCCAATTTACTAACTGCAAATAATAGGAATACGTATCAAATGGAGCAAACAAAGTAAGATTACTTACAGGGAAAACATTTTAGTTTGTCGCAGAGGCATTTTTTATGACTATTTACGTACTACTCTGTATTGCAAGCAACGCGGCAACAGTTTGGTAATGTTTGGAGCAAATATGTTGTGAGTTATGCTTTATAATAAGGATATTCAACATGTGTAAGGTTTACGTATTTACGTGAAAGTAGCAATTTTTAACCAACTTCAAAAAAAGAGGAGGTTCTCAATTCGGTTGATTTTTAAAAATGTTGTATATATTTTTTTGCCTTCTAGTACCTAACAGTTCATGTATTAAGCGTGTAATGTGTATGTAACAAGGCGTTTTTCATCTGTCTGCGTGACCGCTGAGTTCCTCCAATGTTTTTCACCATCATTAATTAGAATTTTTTGACGTGACAACGTCTTAAATTAGGTTGCGGCTGGGAGTCACTTATGAAAAAGTGTAACGCTCGGTAACGTTACGATGAGTCACCGAACGAGAGAGAGGCCCGCCGAATGCCTTGCGTCTCTCTCCCACTCAACTATGATCGGATGATCGGTCGTTGTCACGTAAAATCTTCGCCCGTAAAACCGACTTTACAGGCAACCATTTTTTCCAGAAAGTTTGTGTCATTAAACTTAATTATCCTTACTAATATTATAAATGCGAAAGTAAGTTTGTTTGTTACCTTTTCACGCAACTAAACCACTGAACCGATCATCTTGTTGCATATACGTTCTCAGGTGTACAAAAACGGACACAGGGTACCTTTCGTCCCGAAAAAAAGTGCTGTTCCCGAGGAAAACAACAATAACGTTAAGGTAAGGTTAACGATATTTCGAATCAAATCGCCTCTATCATATGCAAATTAAATACCTACGCAGATAGTGTGAAATGGCTGCAGTCTCCTAATAAAATGATGTTGGAAAATTTAATAAGTTAAATTCTGCTAAAAAAATCTTCCATGTTTTTTCCACAAAAATGAAAAATGGCTATCAGGCCGGCAGTCAGATTATTCAAGCGTATCAGCGAGTTCAAACGGCAATAAATTGCCCGTAGCACGTTCGACGTATGTTACGGTTGCGGTCTATACACTCAAATAGCTCTTCTATATGGCCACTAAATTTATGTAGATGTTTATGATCAATTAGACGTGTGCATAACGATGGATTGTTTTGGTCCTTAAATTATACAGGCTGGCATGACATTGACGCGCAAATGTCACCATGAATTTAGCACATGATTGTAAACGTGCTAGTGTAGAAATTTTACGACGGTGCTCGGACCTATGCGCTCATTTATGGGCAAGTTTTTTTTAATAACAGACGAAAAATTTCAACGCCGGGGTTTCAGAATCATATACAGAATCCATGGTAACAGATTGCACGCCGATGCCCCTGCTACCTTGTTTAACATAACATAATATCACGTCTAATACCCGAAGTGTCTTTAATTTAATAATGAATTAATAGCCATTAAAAATTAATAATAGAAGAATAACTCCGAATTAAACCGGACACCAGCACAAGCAAAATAATCTATAATAAATAAAAAAAAAAAAACAAAGTAAAAAAAAACAACAAAGTCGGGATAGTTACACCGTTTCACTCAAGTCAAAGTCAAAGTCAAAGTCAAATCATTTATTTCAAATAGGCACATTAAAGGCACTTTTGAACGTCAAAAAAAAACTAAATAGAAATGATTCTAGTCGCCCATTCGAAAAGGTAGTTTTCGTATGGAGAAGAATGGGCAAGAAACTCCACCGTTACTCTTTTAAAAATGTTTTACAAGGTCTTGTATACATAATAAAATTTATATGTGAACACGATGCACCCATAATAAAATTAGTCTACCACAAAAGGTAAAAAGAATTAAAAATTAAGCAATGACAGGTAAATCAAATAAGTGATAGATACATGGTGCTCACATATTTACAAGTTATTTAAAAAAAAAAAGAAAAATGAAAAAATGCAAAAGTAATTGAACTTTAACAAGTGTGTGAGCCACTGTAGTCGCAGATTGTAAAATTGAATTAGAATAAGATGTCATAATTAAAAATATACATATAAATTAAATTAGGAACAAGTTTGATTTTGTCTAGACTTTTAGATTGTCCTATGGAGCAGGACCAGCATGTTTCCAAACATTCTTATCTTGGATATAATCCTCTAATTTGTAATATCCTTGTTTACAAAGTGTACTTTTAATATGAGTTTTAAATTTTCTTTCATTTAATTGCAATATGTCACAAGGTATTTTGTTGTAGCATTTAACACAGTACCCCATAAAAGATGTATGTACTTTCGACAATCTGAAAAAAGGTTGATCTAATTTATCTTTATTTCTAGTATTAAAATTATGCCTATCACTTATTTTATTAAAAAGATGTTGATTTTTTCTTACATACATAATATTTTCATAAATGAATTGGCAAGGTACCGTCATGATATTAACCTTTTTAAATAGTTCCCTAAGAGATTCGCGACGACGTAGATTGTAAATGGCTCTGACAGCTCTCTTTTGTAAAATAAAAATGGATTCAATGTCAGCAGCCCGACCCCATAGTAAAATGCCATATGACATAATACTGTGGAAGTAACTAAAATAGACCAAACGCGCGGTTTCTACATCTGTTAACTGTCTTATCTTTCTAACAGCATAAGCGGCGGAGCTTAGCCGCCCCGCAATAGATGTTATATGAGGTCCCCATTGTAATTTCAAGAACGACTGAACCGATTTTGATGATCTTTGATTTGTTGGATTTGTCTCCGTCCCGAGTAGCAGAATATAAATTACTATGAAAACATATTTATCATTCTGAGGTGGTACGAAGTTTGTCAGGTCAGCCAGTATGAAAATACAATTCACCTAACCAAAAATATCTGAAATCGACTTTTATCAAACTAAAACGTTTAAAAACAAAAAACAACATTTTTCCTGTTCCACATAGTTCATGATACGAATAGAGGGAAATTTCACGATAATAACATTTAATTTTCGCTTTATATGCAAAGTGCTTGTCCACTTATATTATGTGTCAAAGTAGGTAAGGTATCCAGCGACCCCTTTGTGTTCCTGTTACTTTATTTAGAAGTTTATTTATATTCCTATCTCGTTTCTAGTTTTATTCACTTTCAATGTTTTGTTCCTTTTGCCTAGATTCAAAAGACCGTATTTCGGCCACGGCGGCCAATCTCAACGGAGACTAGCCTTCGGCGCGGGACATATTATAGTGCACAAGTATGCGCGCAGACACAGGTGCACTCCCTCTTCCCTCACTCTCATAGTCCGATGGGACGGCAATCCGACACGACCGGAGAGAGATCAGGCGCAGGACCAACGGCTTAACGTGCTTTCCGAGGCACGGGGGTATCACACCGCCAACTTCCAAACTCCGGGCTGTTACTAAGAAATTCCTAATGGAAAAACTCAATAACACTTTGCCCGACCCGGGAATCGAACCCGGGACCCCACGCTCAGCAGTCGCGCTTGCGACCACGAGACCAACGGGGCAGTTAAAAGACATTACATTACAGTTGAAGATACAATTCGTGAATTCGTTATGCGTTGAATAATTATAATATTTAGAAGGTAGCACTGACAACTGTCACTTTATTTGGAATTTCATCTAAATTCTTATCTTTTTTCTCTGATTCGCGTGTTATGGTTTATTTGCTCCTAATAGGCCTTTATGTGACTTTAAACAATAAAGAGGTAGTTTATTTATTTATTTAAATACTTTATTGTACAGACGCCAGCACATCTAGCTACCCGAAACTGTCAAATTTTCCCAATCAACTTTGAACCTTATGCTTTAGTTATAAAGTTGAAAATCTTATAAAGAAATTTGACAGATTGTAGTAGCTTGATGTTGTACAAAAAATACATTTAAAAAAAATTAACACCACAAAACATACAACAATGGGCAGCCTTATCGCTTGAAGTTTCTTACACGTAAAGCATTGTGGTCCTTTTGTAATTTATTGAACTCTATATTTGGTGGGTATTTAGTGAATAGATTATAAAAGTCACAAAAGCAAACCAATGGCTCCAAAAATAAGCAAGGCGCAGTTTTGTGTAGCTTAGACATAACTTAAACTACTGTCATGCGAGTTTGTAATCAACATACATTAGTAACTATGTTGACATCACAAGTAAACTAAAACAAATGAAGCCACATCACGAAAGCCTACGTTTATAATTTACTTAGAATTTTAGTAGGCTACTTAGTCTTAAAATACAACGTCCTTGGTACATTTTCGACGTAGAAAACACTAGCCTAGAAACGGGGCTGACAAACGAAACTATGTTACTTAGAATGTACAGACACCAGCACATCAAGCTACTACAATCTGTCAAATTTCTTTAATAAATTTTCAATTTTATCGCTAAAGCATAAGGTTCAAAGTTGATTGGGAAAATTTGACAGTTTCGGGTAGGTTGATGTGCTGGCGTCTGTACATTGATTTTCCTGCAAAATTTTAGATTTTTTTTGCAGATCAGTTCAGATTGGCAACTTTAACGTAAAATACTATTATTCAGCTACATCCAGTAAAACTGGAAGCTGACGCCAACATAGTTGGGAAAACTCTAGACAAATGATGATTTTAAACTTTGTTCACAGTTTTAGTGCAAATTGGTTAAAAAAATAACATTATATAAAATGTGTTTTTTTTTCGCGATTACATACTTAATACATATAAAAAATAAAAACATGACTTAGTTTCTCTCCAATAAAACAAGAATAACATTTACGTATTCACATGAAACAAAATAAACAATTTATATAAAACAAACCAACATACCTAATGTACCTACATTTTGGCTTTTAAAATAACATACCAATTAACACTTTCGTATTTAAACGCAACAAAAAGTATTTAAGCAAATAAGTTCTCCTACAAACGAACATGAGGCTTGCAGTCGCGGTGCGGTGTGGCGTGTGGTAAGCCTAATGTCCCGTGGAGACAACCAGACGGAATATATTAATGTTCAACAATGCAAACCACGCTTGCTTAATGCAGAATTTATTGTTTTTTCCACTCCGATTTGTGTTGGATTTATTTTGTGGTTTTCCACTGAATGTTAAGTAAAAGAAAATTGCTTACTTAGTATTTTAAACGAATTTTGACATTCAGAACATAAAATATGGAAGGTCTTTTGAGTCATGTTAAGTCATTTTGGTGGAGAATATTTAATGAAAGTCCGTTTTCAATGCTCACAGTTGGAATAAGAATAAATTTATTTCGCTAAGATTACATTCAACTTCAAGTGGGTTGAATTTCTAGACTGAGTCCTAGTGTGAGCACTAGGATTCCCTGTATTGAGATTCCAGCCTCCTTCGTTCAGCTAGCATTTTTTTATAAAATCGGTAAAAAAAAGTGTGTATGCGTATGCGTGTCTGTATGTAGTGCGTGCATATATATTAACATACATAGTATTTATTATAATTCCCTTAACAACCTTGTTTCAGTCATCAAATGACCCCTCCCGCTCTGGGTAGAGCGGAAGGGAGTGTCAGACTCTTACTGACTAAAACCCACCCGTGTTCCTTCCTTAGCCCTTTAGTTCCGGGCCAGCGGTAACCTTTTAGGAAAATCCCGCTGACCCGGCAGGCTTCGGCTTCTTTGAGGGTCGCGTTTCCCACCTTATATCTATTTATGAATTCGCACCGGTACATAAAAGAAAAACCTCATTTTTCTACATATTTTTTCACTAAGTAATTCAACTGAGTCTCAATACATTCCACGTGTCCTTGGACGTTACGTAAGAGAGAACTCGACGCATTCAGCGTATTCATGTGTTATGTAACCACATATAAAGGTAGACCCCAAATCATTACATGAATGTACGGAAGGAATAGTAACATACTGATGTATTCAAGGAAAACGTTTCAATCAAAGGCTTTGATCAAAGAAATGAACTACTTTTATAAATAAGTCCCAAATTACTTTATTAAAACCACTTACCTAATCAGCCTATTAATGTTCCCACTGCTGGGACACTCTCTTTGAAAGGATTATAACCGCTTACGTTAAATATATTAAAATATTAGCTCTTCTATAATAGCTTCTCCTTTATTTAGCTGGTACAGACACCAGCACATCAAGTTACTATAATCTGTCAAATTTCTTTAATAGATTTTCAACTTTATCGCTAAAACATTAGGTTCAAAGTTGATTGGGAAAATTTGACAGTTTCGGGTAGCTTGATGTGCTGGCGTCTGTACATTTTTACAATTCGATCCATTAAATTATCAGACGTGGGTACAATATTTTTATCTCAAAAGGCGTCGAGAAAACCACTCCGGTACTTGTGGTTACCTAGTGTAGAAACACGCTGTGAATGTGAGCGCGGGAGAGCTCTCAGTACTGTCCGAGACACGGGCTAAGTCGGAAGTGTGTGTGTGTGTTATGTCCTCACGCAACTCGTCTTCACGTACACATTCACAGCTTGTCGTCGTGATCGTGAGATAAAAATAATATACTATGAATGGTCAAAAAGCATAATGCTACAATAAACATGCTCGGTTGACGGATTGGTTTACGGAGGTCCTAGAAGAAATTACATTATATTAGCGATAACAATGATGCAAAAGACAAAAATATATTAGATGGGCATAGTCCCTCAGGTGTATGTTCCCACTGCTGGGACACAGGCCTCCTCTCGGTAAGAGGGAATGGGCCATAATCCACCAAGCAGGCCCAGTGCTAGATGTCACAAGTCTTCGAATTTTTGGTTCAAGGACATGTCGGTTTCCTCACGATGTTTTCCTTCACCGTTTTGAGAGCAGTGGTGATGAAATTAAATACACAAAGTGCTTGCCTGGGTACGAACTCACGACCTACAACTCGTAAGTCGGGGCCGATACCACACTAGAGTCACCACTGCTCTACTCAAATTTATATAATGCCTTATTTACTAGACAATCATTAAGGCAATTCCAATGGTTGATGAAAATAATGGTTAAATAAATTGCAGGTTGCTAAAGACAAACTGCACTGGCTTGTCATAGAAAATAAATTGTAGCTTTGAATAAAATGAAAGAAGAAAATCGCGTGCTAGCTAATGAGAGCATAGCTATTTCTTTAAAGCAAAGCAAACTGCAATAAGCCGTAATTACGCTGATTATAAAAGATTAACCCATTTTCTTTTATGGTAGAATGACACACCCCTTTATAAATATAGAAGTGAAATAATAATTGAGTTTCCAAATTGCAATATAGAAGTGAAATAATAATTGAGTTTCCAAATTGCAATATAGAAGTGAAATAATAATTGAGTTTCCAAATTGCAATATAGAAGTGAAATAATAATTGAGTTTCCAAATTGCTTAAGAGCGTTTACGCCGAACGTCATTTCATACAAACTTTCAAGCCCTTGTTTTCCGAAATGAACGAACCGATTTTAATGAAACTTCATACGCATAAGCAGGATACAAAGGTCTAAAAAGTTAGTAGAGAACATTTTCGAAATGTTTTATTTAAAAAAAGATAACTGGAAATCTCTGTTTCTATGAAAAGTTTAAAATCGGTCTAATTTAGCTGTAACACAATTTTTCGAAAATGTTCTCTACTAACTTTTTAGACCTTTGTATCCTGCTTATGCGTATGAAGTTTCATTAAAATCGGTTCATTCATTTCGGAAAACAAGGGCTTGTAAGTTTGTATGAAATGCCGTTCGGCGTAAACGCTCTTAAGGGCCATAGCAGACCCAGATGTATGACATGAACGTAAACGAACCTAAAGGTGCATGTAGAGTACTCAGGCGACTGGGACCGCTGTCAAACTGGGTCCGCGGTCGCAGTGGCCCGAGCCATTTTTTTACAATTTTTCTTCAGGCGATCGGGACCACTTGCGATGCGCGTTGTTTAGGTGGCTTACAAGACCTAAACACAAAAAGCGCAAGTTTTAGAAACAATTAAAGTATAAGGGGGAGAACGGTATTTTTTTTTTTTTTTTCATCAAAAGTCGAAAACTATGCGAACTAAAAAAAAAGAAAAAATGTTCGAGAATGTGCAAACTGCGCTCTTTCAAATGATATCCCATATGCCCTAGTAGCCCCACTTCGAATTTTTCAGACCCCCTTTCAGTCCCTGTTGCAAAAAATATACTTATTATATTTTTATTTCTTTCTTATTTGCAAAATAGTTGGGCTCTGGCTCTGGACAACAACAACAACAAAAAAATCGACTACAGTAAACAAAATCAGAAAATTATATGATATTCTTCAGGATATATGGCTATGCTAGATAAATAGTGTGTTGAAAACAAAATACAACTAAATGTTCTCTACTAACTTTTTAGACCTTTGTATCCTGCTTATGCGTATGCAGTTTCATTAAAATCGGTTCATTCATTTCGAAAAAACCCTAAACCATCAATTAGCATATTATAGCTATGCAGCATCGTTTACTACTTGCTTTAAAACGGGAGCTCGCCATTTTGTTTTTAAAGACGTCAGCTGTGCTTGCATTCAAGATAAATTCACTTTGGCCAGTTCAAAAATTTCCACGATTTCAAGCTGCAAAACTTTGAAACTTCTACTGGTATTTTCTTTCCTGCAAGTTTTGTTTATTTTTGTATCGGTAGTTTCTTAATTGCAGTATACTGTTGCAAAATCGTGGACGGTAAATATATGAGAAGCGACAGTTTAATTGTTGAGAAAGCATAGAAATTGCTTTTTATAGGTATGTACATTTTATAAGCCCGACATCAAGCAATGGACAAAATTGACAACTTTTTATATGCTTGAGTACGTGGCTTTTGAATACGTTGTTTGTGTATATTTCATGTAGGGTTTTTAGGGTTCCGTACCCAAAGGGTAAAAACAGGACCCTATTACTAAGACTCTACTGCCGTCTGTCACCAGGCTGTATCTCATGAACCGTGATAGCTAGACAGTTGAAATTTTCACAGATAATGTATTTCTGCTGCCGCTGTAACAACAAATACTAAAAACAGAATAAAATAAATATTTAAGGGGTGCTCCCATAGAACAAACGTGTTTTTTTCGGCGTTTTTGCTTTGTGGTACGGAACCCTTCGTGTGCGAGTCCGACTCGCACTTGGCCAGTTTTTTATTTGTAATGTGCATTTTGTTTGTGCAGAATAAACTAATTTTCTTCCTTTTATATACCTAATACTGAAGTACCATCTATCTATATATATTTACTAATAATAAAGCGATCGAGTTTGTTTGTTTGAACGCAGTAATCTCTCAAACTGCCAGTCGGATTTGAAAAAATATTGTTGCATTTGATAGCCCATTTAAAATCACGCTAGGACCCTTAGAAGCCGACCAAAAAAGTCAGAAAAAACGCAGGTGATGCAATGCGGCGGAATGAGTGGGTTGGGGGAACAAGAAATTTCACGCGCACGAAGTCGTGGGCTGAACCTAGTTATTTAATCAATTTTTGCAACAGAAATATTATGGGCTATAAAATATTGCTGGCCTCTGCCGCATTTAAGAGTCAAAATGTTTATGAGCAAGAAAGCTCGGTGAAAAGCTTGGAATCTGCGGGGTGGTAAAGGGTCTAGATAATAATAATAATAATTCCATTTATTTCGGACAGAGTCCATTTAAGTGTTAGTAACAATGTTCTTGAGATCTATGTTAGTAGGTATCTAATACAAAGTTACCTGAAAAAATAATATAAATATATATATATACATATATATATAATATAAAAAAGGTATAATAATGTTGCTTTGTATTTTTAAAGTAAAGATTTTTAAGTATTAGTTGTAAGTAATTGATCTTTCAATTTATTTGGTGTGTGTTTGCAAACCACTATTGTATTGGGTCATCCTGTAAAGATAGTGTGTGTAAGTTTAATAAATAAATAAAAAAAATAAAAAAACACTGCAATTTGTTGCTTTGTTATCTGCACACTAGAATATGTAATTATTATGTAAAGTGAACTTTGCATATACTTATACTTTGTAACAATACGAAAACATCATAACATCCAAAGTAAAACTTTTCATCGTTAAAGATTATATAATTATGCTTTATATATTAGGCATGTATACATTTTTAAGTAAATGTGACATTACTGCCTGCAGTATTATATCTTCTTGTCCCTGTAAATACACCAAAGGTTGTCTTTAAAATACAGTTTTTCCATTGTGCCACGCTATGTACATTTTTAACATTTATATCAACTGTAGTTTGTACAGTGTTGAGCAGTGGTGGCCAAGTGGTAACGACCGCGACTTACGAGTTGTAGGTCGTAGGTTCGAACCCAGACAGGCGCTTTACTTTGTGTAAATTATTTCATCACCACTGCTCTCAAAACGGTGAAGGAAAACATCGTGAGGAAACCGGCATGTCCTAGAACCAAAAATTCGAAGATATGTGACATCTACCAACCCGCACTGGGCCCGCGTGGTGGATTACGGCCCACTCCCTCTCACCGAGAGGAGGCCTGTGTCCCAGCAGTGGGAACATTATAGGCTGATTATGGTAGTTTGTACAGTGTACAGACGCCAGCACATCAAGCTACCCGAAACTGCTTAAATCCCAATCAACTTTGAACCTTATGCTTTAGACACAAAGTTAAAAATCTATTAAAGAAATTTGACAGATTGTAGTAGCTTAATGTGTCGGCGTCTGTACATAATACTCTATTCAAATCAACAGAGGCTATAAAATGTATAATCCCAATTTTACCTTAAGCGATAGTTTAGACTCTAATCGTATCGTATGAACATAATTCTAAGTGTTCTAAGAACAAAGTGCACGCTCAACTCATACATTAGCAGTAACTCACCATAAAATCTAAGCTCAAAAAGATTCTACCACTTAACTAACTTTTAAAAGCACTTCATCATTTTCAGAAACTTCCTTGTATAAAGTTCGCTTGGCCTTAAGTGATTCTCTATGCGGGTGTGGTATCGAGTAGGTACATGTACACTTAAACAAACGGATAAGTATACAGGCACCTTACTCGCAACAACCTAGTTAAAAAAACTGTTACAGTTTTAAGCTATTCAGCTTAGGCATCATGACTAATATGAATTTATATTAGGTGTGCATAATTTTGCTTACCTATTAATTAATTAAATAAATGAAAGATATTTTGAATGTGCTGAATAGTCAAGGTTTTCTAAATCATAGATTTAAGTGTGCCTTAGGTCTAAAAGATTTAAAAGCACAAAATAAAATTTTCCATATACTGGAAAGATGAACCTTTTCCCTTGTGTACAGTCACTAGTATAAATACCTTAACCTTACGCAAGACTAAAGAGCAATTTTCTAAATTTTATGGTGCGATGAACATTGTATTCATAAAACTATACTACTACGCAAAAGTGCGCTGTTCTCAAAGTTGACATCGTTGTTTCACGAGAAAATCGCTTTTGAATGTTGCCTAAATATAAGTTATGCTCGTGACCAGGGCTTGGAACCGGTACCAAAAGTACAGGTTACTTAGCGGTTCTTGCCATTTCGGTACCATTCTTGCCATTTGTTTAGTACCGGTTACCGGTACAGTACGGATACTGATTAGAAATACCAATAGAACAAGTACTACGTCTGGTACCGGTATCAATAGTACAGGTACAAGTCTAGTGCCGGTATCACACCAAAGCCAATGTATCGGTTCCCAAAAATACCGAGCCCTGCTCGTGACAGTACTCTTTGTTTAACTGTACAAAGAGATTCGAACTTGGTATTGCCAAGTTTACTTGATTTCGTACCGTAATATCGGGTTTATGGTATTCTGGAGGCAAAAATCACGTAATATCGGGGGCCCATGAACGTCAGGGCACGAGACAAGAAATAATATAAGATTCTTCTTCTTTTATTTATGTGTGCTGTCGAACGGGTACGTTTGTTTTACAGAATGACACGTGGAAAGAAATGTAGCTATTGACCTTTTTACTCGTTTTGAGCAGTGGTGGCCAAGTGGTAACGGCCGCGACTTACGAGTTGTAGGTCGTAGGTTCGAACCCAGACAGGCGATTTACTTTGTGTAAATTATTTCATCACCACTGCTCTCAAAACGGTGAAGGAAAACATCGTGAGAAAACCGGCATGTCCTAGAACCAAAAATTCGAAGACATGTGACATCTGCCAATCCGCACCGGGCCCGCGTGGTGGATTACGGCCCACTCTCTCTCACCGAGAGGAGGCCTGTGTCCCAGCAGTGGGAACATTATAGGCTGTTTATGGTTATGGTACTCGTTTTGCTGTATTTATATTTTTACCCGACTACGGCAAAGCCAGAAGGAAGGGTAGTTGTATGTATGATTGTTTTTACGTATGTTTCACTGCTTGCCGAGGCAGCGTGACGAACTGCGCAAGTGCTCCAGCAGCTCGGCCATAGGTAGTTGAAGAACACCGTGTGGTTTAACGGCAGAACCCAATCCATACTATAATATTATAAATTCGATAGTGACTGTCTGTCTGTATGTTACCTTTTCACGCCTAAACCACTGAACGGATTTCGATAAAATTTGGCAGAGGGATCGTATCAAATTAGTTGTATTATGTTTTCAACACACTATTTACCTAGCTTAGATCCTGAAGAATATCATATATTTTTCTGATTTTGTTTACTGTAGTCGATTATATATTTTTATTATTGTTTCTAAAACTTGCCTTTTTGCGTTTAGGTCCTGTTCTATAGTTAATGTTTTATAGTTTTTTCTTACATATTTATCAATGTAGCATTGCCACTTGTCACGCACAAAATAATAATGACATAAGTGAGTAGAAAAAACCTATACCGCTGTCCCAATCTTTACTCTATAATAAGATCTCAAAAGGTAATTCTGAAAAAGAGAATTAGATCTTAAGTCTGAAAAGATCTCGTAGCGAGTCTTAATTGTATCGTTTCATAATTACAACGTTGCTTTCTTGCTGATTCAATTATAAAAGTTTTTTCTTTGAACTTGTTCTTTCAATGAACGTAGAAAATTAGTACCTACCTAGTTACTTTTAATTAATTATAGCTACTAGAATTCCAATTGCGAAACAGGGCTTGATATTAAAACTTACAGTAACAAAGTTAATACCGTTTTATTAAGCATTCCTTTAAACGTTTCTAGTTTACCATTTAGACTTGTATTCAAGAAAGTTTTTCTCTTTTTACAAGCTTTTATTTAGCTTGCACTGTTCGTATGTAAGTATATATATATGTATGTAAGTTGTCCGTCAAAATTTGCAAACCATTTTTCGACCATTTGTTGGTATCCGATTGAGCTGAAATTTTGCATACACCTTGAGTTCTGGTAATAATACAATGTGCAATACTCAATATTGTAATAATTTCAATATGGCCGCCGCTCCAAGATGGCGGATTACATATTTTTTCCCAACCGCCTTAATATGGGTATCAAATGAAAGGGCTTGAAGAGTATCGATAAAGTAAATAACATCACACTAAATTCAATATGGCCGCCGCTCTAAGATGGCGGTTTATATTTTTTCAATTCCCTTAATATGGGTATCAAATGAAATGGCTTGAAGAGTAGCAAATGATAAAGTAAATAAAATCACACTAAGTTCAATATGGCCGCCGATCCAAGATGGCGGATTTAATTTTTTCTCAATCCCCTTAATATGGGTATCAAATGAAAGGGCTTGAAGAATAAAAAACGATAAAGTTAGTAAAATTACACTTATATTAATAAATCTTTAAGACTAAAAAGTAAAAAATAAAATTAAAATAAAAAAAAGTTTTTAAAAACAAGCTTTTATTTAAATAAGAACGTAACTCAAAAAATAAAGAATAACGCGAACTAAAAAGAAAAAAATAAATTTAAGTGACACTGTCATTTTAAAATACTTAAATATAAATTTTAAAAGCTTGAGGCACTGATGTACGGTATCCGTTATACAGGTGTACCTACTACACAATAACAGTGCCTCAAGCTTTTAAAATTTATATATATTTTAAAATTACAGTGTCATTTAAATTTAGTTTTTTCTTTTTAGTTCGCGTTATTCTTTATTTTTTGGGTTACGTTGTTGTGTTTTTTGTGCACGCTCTGTAGCCTAAACGGGTTGATCGATTTCAGCTTGAGAGGTCGTTAAATTCGTCTTAATTGTGAGACACTGGGTATATCAAAATAGAAAAGAAATAAAATAAAATGGCCGATTTTGGGCGCTATATTGTCTTTCATAATTTTTTTTAACTTATTTTTTACCGTAGTCGGGTTTTTTTTTTATTACTTTTTTTTTTATTTATAATTCCTTAAAAGAAGCCCACTGCTTAGTATACATATCTCCCCTTTTGTGCCATGCCTCTCTGGTCTATAGGTCCTCCAGTCCTCCACCCACCAGCAAGGTTTTTTCAGTTATTTTTTTTGCTAAAATACCAATCAATCCAATCCAAATCCCAATCTTTGTGATTATACCTAACGTAGTGCAGCGAAAAAAAAAAACACGGACTGTCTTCGCCATAAATGATTCATAATGTTATCCTCTTATGATTCTGCCAAAGTGGCATTTTTAGGCCCCCTGACTATTGGTTAGGGCTCTGCTCCCCCTCCTATCACAACGTCTATCACGACGCGGCGTCTAGCATGTACGGAGCAGTAGGTATATTTTTATGGAAGTATAGAGGTATAAGGTACAGGGTGTAAAGTTCACTCATCCTCCATAGAAAAGGGAGGATCCTCCGACCAGATGGGTGTTGTGTCTGGCGGGCAACTGCTCGATGATTCATGTCGGGCCGTTGTATCTATGCTAGTTGCGCGGTAAACTCTGCTTGCGAGATGCAGGATTTTGCGTGAGGTCAGTATGACGCCTTGTTTTCATGTGGCGTTGTAGATACCGCTACAGAAGTACAGCATTCACCACCCTATTATACTTTTTAATTTCAGTTTAATCCGTTGACATTTCACCACACAACGAAAATTGCTGCACTGCACAATGAAAGCAATATTGGTAATAAATCTTAAAAGGGCTTAATTATCGACAATGGCTTATCAAGAATTCAATTATGCACGAAAATGAACGCTTTATTGCCCATTACTGTTTTATTCTCATTCAGATTTAAATTAAAGTGGTATATGTATTGCAACGGATTAATCAAAAAATTGTTATTGTGGTGTTTCATTTTGTGTCCTTTTCAATGTTCAGTGATCTTTATTGAATCTATAAGTTTAAATAATACAAAGTCGGGTTAGTTACACCATTTTATAACTCAAGAACGGTCGGACCGATTTTTCTAATCTTTGATTTGTTGGATTTGTCTCCGCCTCGAATAGCAGAACGACTATTAAAACGTGGGAAAAAAAAAACACGAAATAACAAATTATAAAAATAATAAATTTCTCTTACTATTTTTAATATTGATTCTGAGGCGATGCACTCAGGTGCCATTTAAGCGGGTGCCCAACATGGAATACGTCACTAGAGCAAATGAGCGATATAGGTAACGCATCGTGTTAAACCTAAATATAGAAAAAACTAACTTTAGGTACTAACTATGTAAGTATCGACAGTACCTATACTACACCCAATGAACCGACATTTTTTCAATAAAAAAAAAACAAAAGAGCAGCATGATTAAACATGCCTTTCCTTTGCAAGCACTCAAGTCGATATATGGGGCACGAGTTCAAATCCGCGCGAATAATCCGATTGGACGGTCGAAAGGATCGGAAGAACGCTTTGTTGCCCAGTCGCTCGCGTGTCCTGGACTAATTCAATTATCATAGCTGGTGACCCCACTATACGGTATTATGAGCAGCCGTTAGTTCCTTGTTCGTCCGGCACGATAAACGCCTATTTACGGACACAGCAGGGGATGAAATTGCCCGCCTATGGATAGTGACGCTGTTAAAATTTAGTTGCAGTTGAATTTGAGTGTTGTCAGTAAATATTGATCTTTCTGAGAGTCGGAAATATGGAGTGTCCATATTTATAGAGATATATGTAGAGAGATTTTTGGATGGGCAAAAGAATTGCTTAAGAAGAAAGCACGGGTTCATTGTAGGTCATTTAAGTCTTTCTGGATGGTACTGAAGGATATTATATTACAATTTCAACTAAACTCTGATTTTTAATTTGCTAGACTAAAATGACAGTTGCGTTCGAAATGTTTTTGTCAACATAACATTAGTAGTTTAGTTACATTAGTATACATTTGCTGTCACTACTTATACATTCTCATCTTTTTTTAATCAATTTGAATTGTTTGATCATAGTTTCGCACATCTGATGGAAGGTGCGTCGCGTATCGTCGGTTGATTAATTAATTAATTAATTATCGTTGCGTGACGTTACTATGACCACTCAATGATTCTGTAGCGGTATTTACAACGCCACATGCGGACAACGCGTCATACTGACGTCACGCAAAATCCTGCATCTCGTAAGCAGAGTTTACCGCGCAACTAGCAACGGCAATCTGACCGCCAGACACAACACCCGTCTGGTCCGAGGGTCCTCCCTTTTCTATAGAGTATGAGTGAACTATACACCCTGTTCCTCATACCTCTATAATTCCTTACTGCGAAACCACGTCAATTCCTTAGCTAATCACGTTAATTTTGCGTTTGTTACGCGCGATTTCGTTCATTGTTCCTTAGAGAATACGGGTCCTGCTCTTTAATAATAAATTGATGGTTAAAACTTGTCCTTTTCTTATAGAAAATAAACTTGAAGCTACATAATTAATATTGCATTTACATTTTCCATTTGAAGATCGCGCCGATCTACTGCAGCTTACCAGCAAGTATCGTAGTTTCAAGTTGACCCACAAAAATGTCAGCCAGCAAAACACGAACGAGCCAAGTCATTACTGCGTACACCCAAAAATGGACCTTTTTAGTGCGGGTTTTTACCGGTTAAGAACGATGTTTAGCTATATGGACGTATAAATCGGGAGTATCCTGAGTAGATAGCAGCGTATAAAGTGGCGGTTTATCGACAAGCTTTCACATCTTTCGACCGGCAACTCCCTAGGGGTAATTCTGCCCTTGATGTTACGTTATATAGGTACATACAAGCCCAAAAGCGTTTGTGTATGTAAATTCGATTTGGTTAGGTATTACGTCAGTCATTTGTCCTCATTAATTTGCTATGGGGATACGTTCATTACGTGGTGCGGATATGCGTCAGCTATTTTAGAGGGAAGCAGTTTGATGCTACTAGTTCACTTTGAGTATTAAACCGAGTTCGATGCTCAAAGGTAGTTCGTGATTAGGTAGAAGGTACTTCAATTTTCGTTGATTGTAGTTGCGACTTTTGGACTTCAAATCTGCTAAGAATAAAAGAAAAAAAAAAGAAAAAAAAAGCTAGCTTATTAAAACAAAAAATACATTTTATCAGAGTTTAACGCAACATCAATCAACATCACGCCTGTAATCCTCGAAGGGTAAAGCAGAGGTTTACCTACAGACACCCACATTCCGCCAATTATGTTTAAGTCCCATGGATAAAGGGGCGAGCCTATTGCCATCAACCGGACAGAAATCCAGACTTCGGGCTGCTACTGAGAAATTCCAGATCTGAAAAACAAAATACCATTTTGCTCGACCTGGAAATTGAACCCAAGACTTCATGCTCAACAGTCGTGCTTACGACCACTAAACCAACGAGGCACACAGATTCAGTTTAGTGACTGCATATTAAGTGCAGTTCATAGAGATCTTAAATTTTAATCGTAATACAGCTTTTAATGTCAACTTACGTCTAAGTAAATGGAAACTTGTGACATTAGAACTAGCTCCGTTTTTATAGTTGTCAGGTAGTTCCAGGATCATGAAACACGGTTACTACCGCTGCGGTAAATTTTCTTGCTTTAAATTGCACTTTAATATACAAAATAATTACTTGAAACGAGAATGTTGCTTGTTTTTTAGACCACTTTCTTTGATAAACTCCTTTTAAGTGTTAATTTGGCGTCTCTTGTGTTTTTGATTGTGAACGATCGTAGAAATGGCCATAACGAGATCTGCCTGGCCATTTTACGATTCAAAACGGCGACGACGACATATATAAATGTACCTACTCCGTTAGAAAGTGAATACAAATTAAATTTCCATTTTGACAGTCGTTTTCTCGCTTGACATAATTATATGTAGATAAGTGGTAAGTCTTTTGCACTGTCAGTCTGAATTTGCTCTTAAATCAAATAACACACATTTATACACCTACTACAACTAACCATACCTACTTAGGGCTGATTTTACCAAAGACAGATAGCTTTTATCCGCGGAATAAAATTTGACGTATAGTATGGAAAATCTGTCAAAAATTCAAAATTTATTTTCAGATAAGACTTATTATAAGTAGAAAAGTTTGGTAAAATTCACCCTTAGCCGTAAAAATTACATGGGAACCTATGTATGTGTTACTTATGGCGGGTTGTATCACGTCCACTTGATGCACGCTACGTTAAAAACTGCGCTAAGTATCAAACCAAAAAAAAGCGTTGTTTCACAAAAAAATTATGGCCATATTTGGTATGGTTTGAAACAACCGTCCCTTAGTCCCTTATGTCTTAGCCACCTTTGCTTCCGAAGTAATGTTACATTGTGTGCTCAAGTGTGCGACTTAAAAGCTTTGTTGTATAGACCAAGTTTTCTGTTTGTTTTGATCATGAACGTGTGTGTTTTTCTGATTTGTGGTTTACCTCTATGGTCGTAATTTATGATAATCCTTCTTGTGGGATTTCTTTTGCAGACATTGTACAAAGTAAATGTTCGAGAGTGTTACAGTAGCGAAAGTTCATCATCGTCATTTCAGTCGAAAGACATCCACTGCTGAACATAGACCTCCCGCAAGCACCGGCACTTCGACCGGTTCCGTGCTTCCCGCATCTTATTATTAAGCTCTTATAAATACTTAATAAGCAATAGACTAACTGCTAAGTTGCTACACATTGTCGGGAAAGTGATAGTGAGTTGAAATCCAAATCATTGTGGTATTGACGTAAACACACTCCTATATAGGACGTATGCAGTCAGGCGCAACGCGACGGTGTGACGCAATTCTGGTAGAACATTTTCTTCACGTGGCGCCTGGGAGCTTCTGAGCTTTTGCTTGTTGACTTTTTTACTATCAATGAGACTGTATTCATTATCATCATCATTTCAGCCGAAAGACGTCCACTGCTGGACATAGGCATCCCCCAAGCACCTCCACTTCGACCGGTTCTGTGCTTCTCGCATCCAACGGGTTCCTGCGGCCTTCACAAGGTCGTAGGACCACCTTGTGGGAGTTCTCCAACGCTACGTCTTCCGGTCCAGAACCTTTCGGCCCCATCGGCCATCTGTTCTGCGAGCATTGTACCCTGCCCACTGCCACTTAAGTTTGGCAATTCTTCAGGCTATGTCGGTTACCTTGGATCTCCTGCGGATCTCCTCATTCCTGATTCGATCACGCAGGGAAACTCCAAGCATAGCCCTCTTCATTGCCCTTTGGGTGATTTTTTGCCTTCTTATAAGGCCCATTGTGAGCGACCACGTTTCAGCCGAGAGACTGTATTGATAGTAAAAAAGTCAATAAAACACAATGAAAAAAATACAGATTATACCAGCTTTCAAACAGATCACTTCACTCAATAATAAACCAACAACAAAAATATTGTTCTATCATAAAAAAAATATTCTCTAAGAGCCCTTTAATGGAGCGCGTTCGCCGTAAACTGTAAAATTCCTTTTACCGAAGGAAATGTTTCTGTTTTCTAACTTAAGACGAGTTTTATGGTGGCACATAACATAACTGACTTGGCCGGTCGTAAAGGCTTTCGAGTGACGACTTGGACCCTGCGCAATGTGTTGCCACAAATGATCAAGAAAGGGTAGCATTACCTACTGCTCGATTTTCAAAATGCACCTCGCTTGACTGTGTGTGCTAAAGTTAGCGACTGATCTGATTTTCTTATATAAAAGCCAAAAAAATGACGAAATTCCATGCAAACTTTTATCCCCTCTCTAACCCCTTTGGGGGATGAATTTTCAAAAATTCTTGCAAAACTGCATGCTTATAGAACCAGTGGTTTAGGCTGTGCATAGTCTGTCAGTGAACGTGTAAGATTTTTACTAAGTAGAATTTATGGGGTTTATTCATAAACGTTGTTTAAAGTTAAGTAGGCAACGAATAGTGTTTACTTAACCATAGATTTAGGTTTTTTTTATAATTTCTAAGAATATTTAAAAGATTGACACCGTTTTCTCTTAAGTCGAGATTGATATCGTGACTTAGCACGTCCTATGGCTTAGATGTTATCGCCTCTATCCTGAACTTGTAGTTTGTCAGTTGAGCGACAATGACAGGAAAAATGCTTAGTCAAAGATTTTGCTGAGTAACTTTTACTAATAGCCTTAGATTTTTAGGAATTTCTTTCAACTTCCCAAAAAATTTAAAGTCAAAAAGAGTAGGTACTCCGTACTCGTAGCGAACTTCGCACACACAAATATCCATCCAATGCGTCGTCGTCAAGATAACGAGTCAGATACGGTTTTCCGAGATGAGAATCGAAAATGTTTGGACGTGTGATAGGATCGGAAACAAGATTACTTTATGTGTATGTAGCCTGAACTAGGAATTTCGTTTGTGTTATATTTCAAAGGTTACTTTTTCAGAGACAAATTTCGGATTCAAAGGCATCGAGACCCGAAATCGCTAATAAACGTTATACAAATGTTAAGAAGCGTAGAAAACAATATTTTAGTCACTGAGACAGTAGAAGAAGTATTTCAGTCAAGTATTTCTAGTTTACACCTAAAGATTGAAGTACTTTTAGTTATTCTTTAAGTGGGTTAACCACAATAACTCAACAGGTAGACTTGAACTCACGATCGCCAGTCAACGTCTTAACCGTTAAGCTGTTTTGACTTCGTGTGTAGAAGGTTGGTTTATATAAATCACGGAAGAAAATGGTCTAATCTGCGTGATGTGTCTGTATTCCGCGACTACAAATGATTTTTAAAACAATGACGGTCCGTAAAAAAAACAATCTCAAATCAAAGTTGTCAAAATGTACCAAAAACACTGATTGTCACAAGATAAGCATTCTATCTTGTTATTAGTAAGCCATTAAGCGTTCTCTTAAACAAAATACTAATCGAGGATCAACAACTGTGATGGAACCAGATGGCACCACATAAGACGCAAGACACAAGAAATTAAACGGAAACATACGACAATGTACGAACATACCCGAAGCGTGCGGCCGTAATGGCAGGCAATACGAGGTGAATTTATAGTCATGCTTCCACATTTTCATAGCAAGTCCCCGGCGGGCTAGATAGAGAAAAGCGAGCACAAACGGGGATCTTTATACACGTCGCTTGCGCTTTCTACATTCGTACGGTATGAATGCAAAATACCAAAGTGCTGCTCCGCATTTTCCAGTAAATGTTTCTAGAAAACCAAGAAAATATTATTATAATTACTTGTTTCATATTTTAATGTTGCGCATTTTCGTATTACTGTGTTCTCTCGTCTGCTCACAAAAAATCAAAATCCTCGTAAGGCCAGAGCATAAAAATGTGAATAATTTCAGCATATTCATTTGAATTATCGTTTATTATGCGGTGTGGAGAATGCCGCAGTGGATTATCCCACGAATACAATATAATATATGATGTTTGTAGATTTTTAAACTGGGATACCTACTCTTTTCGCGCTGGAGTCCTGGTAATTGTGACATACACACCGAATATTACTCAAATTATTATTATATATTTTGATCACTATTGGTTTTATTCGTCCAAACATAGCAATAAACCTGGATAAAATTTAATAAAAAAATATGGAATGAATACATTTCCTAGTTTAATATTTTCGTGTTATTTTTGCCACCGACACACGAAAAAGTATCGAATAATGTGACTGTAACTTCGACATTGGTTTTTCTGGTGATATTCACCTTTGTATTTAGGAAGATATTTATGAAAGAAACTCGATTTGTACCTAAGTATATCTTTTTTACAGGGCACGACAAACTCGGTCGATTATAAATTCGAAATATAAAAGTACAGACGCCAGAACATCAAGCTACCCGAAACTGTCAAATTTTCCCAATCCACTTTGAACCTTATGCTTTAGCGATAAAGTTGAAAATCAATTAAAGAAATTTGACAGACTGTAGTAGCTTGATGTGCTGGCGTCTGTACATCGTTATACGCACATTACCACAAAAACTTCTCGCGGCTTAACTCGTGCATAAAATTTGGGCATTTATGCTAAGAAGTTTTTTAACAATTTGGTTCCGCGAGCTATGTATTGAGTGTGTTAAAAAGTATTTGGTAATTATACGATTCAAGAAAATTGCTACTTTTTACATTTCCGTCAAAGTGCTTATAGACTTCCAGTTCAGTCATTCGGTTCTGCAACGAGTGAGTCAGATCCTAAATCATTGACAAATGCGTGCATTGACTGGACAGGTCCTCTCAATCTGTGTGGTTCTTTCCTCAAAAGACCACCTCAGACATCGATCTACATGGTCTTCATATAACCTGACCAAGATTATGTCTGGACTTTAAAAGAGACTGTGACCTCTGAGTTTGTTTCGGCCTTTCTTCTCAGAGTAGTCAGATAGGAAACGCCGACTTCATCTAGTTAAAAAAAAACATGATTGACGTGTTAAAGTGTTTGTACAAACCTACTTACAAAAAATAAAATCATTTCATTTCATCATTTCATTTCATTTCATCATCATCTGCCTAGCGTTTTCCCTACTATGTTGGGGTTGGCTTCCAGTCTAACTGTATGCAGCTGAATAGCAGTATTTCACATGGAGCGACTGCCTATCTGACCTCCACAACCTTGCTACTAGGTAATACGATACCCCTTGATAGACCCCCCCCTGCCTCTGCTCCTGGCCCCTGTTTGGCAGACTTTCGGACTTCTGACGACCCGTAACGACTGCCAAAGATCTAAGAATGACAGCCGGGACCAACTTTAGTATTTTAGGCAATTTATTATTATACTAGCAGCGCCCTGCGGTTTCACCCACATAAGGGTCGATCCCGTGGGAATATTGGGATAAAATCTATCCTATGTCCTTCCCCGGGATACAATCTATCTCTCTGCCAAATTTTATCGAAATCCGTTCAGTGGTTTAGGCGTGAAGAGGTACCTAAAATACAGACAGACAGAGTTACTTTCGAATTTATAATATTAGTATGGATTAAACCTTTCATTTTTATTCCTATTTGCTCTTTATTTTTAAAACTTGCAAACTTTTCGAAAGCTCGATTTAGCTAGCTTTTTAAATTTGTATTGAAGAATTTGCTCTTTATCACTAAAACTAAAGTTCCTTCGAACTATGCTTCAAAGCTTTCATTTACCTACTAATGTATAGTGATTAGTGATTAATGAAAAAATATCGCACAGTCATTTATTCGCCCTCCATGATAGACTCACGTTCATTTATTTTAATCCGGATTTCTAAAGAATCGTCGTAGCTAGAAGAAAGATTGTATATTTATGGAAGGAGAAAGGAATGTTCCGTTCCACTCCGTTCTCAATGCATGCAGCAAGTTGTCACTAAGGTGCAAATTGCGAATTTACACAGCGTGCATTCGACCCATAATGACATATGCCTGTGCAGTCTTCGCCCACGCAAAGCCCCACCACATCCATAGGATGCAAACCCTACAAAACCGGTTCCTCCGAAAGGCTACGGGATCCCCTTGGTTCGTACGTAATGAGATCCTCCATGTTGACCTCAAAATCCCCACCATCCATCAATTCACGAAACGCCTTTCCAAGCGTTTCTTCGATACCGCCGCCAAACATCGCAACCCTCTGGTTGTCGAGGCCGCCAACTATACCCCCTCCCAAATCAGTAAATGCCGCCGTCCAAGGCACGTCCTCACCGACCCTGATGACCCCATAACCCTCCTCCAGGAGAGTAACAAGTCAACCAGCACAGTTCATAAACACAAAAACAGGAAACCGTCATACCGACCTCGCCGTCGAGGTCCCACGCGATGCCCCCCAGTAAATACCCCCCACCGACCCTTGCTCGATGTAGTGCCAGCCCGCGCCGCAGCTGAGCCTGTAGACTTAAATTCCCGACTATGACCTCTGAGTTTGTTTCGGCTTTTCTTCTCAGAGTAGTCAAATAGGAAAAGCCGGCCCCATCAATCTTAAATAATCAAAATATGACCCAGCCTGTCCCATCTTGCTGCCCTCTCCCCAGCGACGCCCTAAGCCGAGGTTCGTACCCCACAGGGGGTGCCCTTAGCGCAGTCGCTTAGTATATAGTAGATAAATGCCCCTGGCTGGAGGCTTTGAGTTTTCTTAAGGCAACCACAGGATAGACCGGTTAAGTAGTCACGACCTCTCAATTATCAAAGTATTGTAAAAACAAACAGTTGCTGAAAAATTGCGAAGCACTTGGCCACTTGGTGAATGTATACGCTGCGTTTATGAGACACAGCGTCAACGCGACGGTTGTTTCAGGAACGCCCAACTAGGTAAAAATAATGGCAAAAACCACAGAAAATGTACGAGTTCTAACTTGAATGTTCTGTTCCAAAAAATAAACGTCAAAGTAACGTTTCTACGTCCCAGCCACTGCAAATCCCATTCTAGTTTTCATAGGACCTTTGAACAGTTCAGTCCAAACTGCCGTATATCCAACCCAGTACCTATAAAGGCTGCATTCACTACGTTTTGTGAATTAAGTTGATGATGGAAGTATTAAAGAATTAAAGCTCTTAGTTGCAGCACTGGCAGGATGCCAAGCTTCCTTGTGGCGAACGATTATTTCCATTTTGACTTATTACCTTTGCAGTGTTGGAAACGTTTTAATGTTACTATCTTATGGCGGTTATAATGGAATGTTATTGGGCAATGTGTTTTGTGACTAGTGTTTCTTCGGTTCTTTTATTAGGCAATAATATTTTTTTATGTTCAGATAGCACATCAAGCTACTATAATCTGTCAAAGTTATTTAATAGATATTTGAACTTTATTGTTATACCATAAGGTTCAAAGTTGATTGGGAAAATTTTACAGTTTCGGGTAGCTTGATGCGCGTGGCGTCTGATGTGCTGGATTCATGGTTTCAGTTTGCACGTCGATGCCATCCAGTATTCAATTTAAGTTTCGTACAAATTCTGTCATTTCAGTCATAAAAGCTGGCACATAACAGTAAGGTACATAGTAAGTTATTGGAACTAATCAACTTTATTATTGTGTTTGACCCAAGCTTGATTCTAGATTTAAGTAATTGGAACAGTATCCTCGTCAGGGAAAACCATTTTCTAAAGAACGACATAAAAACAATGTCTCGATTGGGCTCATGTCTTTACTTTTTACAAGTTGTTTATATCAAGGAAAGTTTTGTAAACAACAATCAGAAAAAAAAAGAAGGCAGTACCAGCTAATCATAACCAGAAAACATGAAAACACTATTTATCTCTAACACAGCGGGGCAATTGCGTAACACATTATCAATCGGAATCAGTTTCATTTTGACAGTTCAACAACATTCATTGCGTTATTTACGTGTGGTACAGACAAATTTTTCGAACTTATGAAGCAATGGATTAGCAATTTGCTTCAAAATGATTCAGATTCCGATTGATAGTGTGCTACGCAATTAGGGTGCTGGTCCCACTCCAACCTTCAAAACCATACGAAGCCAAATAATAATCAATTTAAAGACTTAATACCATCAGATAGGTATTGTTCTGAGAACTAACTTTGACTCAAGTGCAGGGCCTTGAAACGTTACTCAAAATAACGTTACGCGTATAGTTCCAATACCGATAATTTGTACCATTCCACAACAAAATTAATTCCTTGGCTATAACGATACTGACAAACGGAACGAAATCTTAAACTGTTTTTAACAATATTTCGATGCTCTCGAACGAATACAACGGTGGCTTGTGCCGGGCCGACCGGGCGACGACGCGACGGAGCGGTGGTCAACGGGAAGTTCCTAAGAATAACGTTACAAATGAATCTGTAACGTTTCACCTTTAACGTTATTACAAGCGGATAAACGTTACTTATAATATTGTTCCACGAAAGTGATATTCTATAACGTTTGTATTTTATAACATTATTTATATTTTTAGGTTTTAGTATCGTTACAAATTTTGGAACGTTATTAGTGGTAACGGAACGAAATTAAATTCGTATTCAAGTTCCTGCTCAAGTGAGACAGACTACTAGGGAAGTTTGTAAGACCGCGACCAAAGTAAGCGTATGAACTTTGTTCCTCATTAACCATTCCACGCGATAGTTCGAAACACAATCTATGTTTACACCAATACGCCCCACTTCCTTCGTACATTATACTGTGTGTTATTAAGCGTTGATTGGATTAATTAACATAATAAGGCGGTTGGTTTATAACGTAATGTTTGGTGTTTGTTGAGAGGATAATGGAAAAGCGAATAACAATAGGTTAAGACAGATGTGAGTAACACGGTAACACGGAGGGGACACCCTCGATGGACATTGACCTTATTTATCCATTTATTTCAGGCATCACGGCCCTTATAAACACATACAATACAATATAAATATTACTTAAAAACATACAACATATAAAATACATACAACATTATAATTACACTAACAACTAAAAACTGGCCAAGTGCGAGTCGGACTCGCACACGAAGGGTTCCGTAAAAACAAGGCAAAAACACCGAAAAAAAACACGTTTGTTGTATGGGAGCTCCTCTTAAATATTTATTTTATTTTGTTTTTAGTATTTGTTGTTATAGCGGCAACAGAAATACATAATTTGTGAAAATTTCAACTGTCCAGCTATCGCGGTTCTTGAGATACAGCCTGGTGATAGACAGACGGACGGACGGACGGACAGACAGCGAAGTCTTAGTAATAGAGTCCCGTTTTTACCCTTTGGGTACGGAACCCTAAAAACTAACGCACACGAAGTGTCTGCGTCGTTTTTCGCTGACTGGTGTCATGTAGCCAAATACGAAACCGGCGGTACACAACACCCTTCGGCCAGACCTCTCCTTTAGGTCTTTATTGATGATGTTCTTCTAAAAGGTCAAGTGCGTAGTATCACAACCGGCGTGCGTGTATGACCAGATTTATGAACATAAACGAAGCAAAAGGAGTATATAAGGATAAGCAGGTGGCGTTCTGTAGTTTCTGCCCCATGGGAATAAGACGTCAGTTTATTTAAGCATTGTTTGGGAAAATTCAAGGTTTTCGCAACAATGTGATTATAATTCCCTCGCAAATTAATGTTTATTAAAACTTGTGTGGCAACCCTAATTTCCAGCAGTAAGTAGCTAATATTTAGAGGATGACGATTATTTATTGAAAAGAAAATATGTTCTTGTTAACCAAATTATAAATAAAAAGTGACGTGCCTAAAGGATACCCTAAAAAAATATTTTCACGTGCATTTTTCAGAATTTTGTCGTGACTTCATTTGGCTGGCTAATCAAATATCAACATTAATTGAAAATAAATAAAAATACCTTTTACATTGACAACGACAGCTCGTTATCTCTTTTTTATGTATACACTCCTTTCACAGTTTTTTTTCACACAACCCAACATCAACTTTACAGTAACGAGAATAGAGATCATTGTGATTTTGACAGACTTGTCAGTGGCTACAACCCAACAGCAACCTTATCACAAGGAGTATAAAGTTCACTGTGATTTGGACAGTGATGCAAAATCAAAGGTAAACAAACTGCCAATGAAATCTATTGGAGCAATAAAATGTCACAGAACATCATTACTCCATTCCAATTCTTTTTTTTTTTTCTTTTATCTCATCCAAAGGTCCCACCTAAGTTTGAACATAGAACACAACTTTCTCTTTATTGCTTGCCAGTGCCAACTGTATGTAGTTCGGCATAAACTAGTTTTCTTCCCGTCCTTGGCCTCATTTACCTGCATGACCTGCAGATGTTGTTTTGTTCATCTCTATCACGTATGGCCAGGTCAGAGTAATTACATGATGACGATTCAACCTAGTTTCTTGTCGTTGGCCTTCTAAGTTAAGGCTTGTCAAGTTTTGTATGTGAATGTTCTTTTGTTTTATGCTTAGGTGGTGTATTAATTTGTATATTACTTTAGTTTAGTTCGCATGGGTTTTTTTTTCACCAGCATTTCATTTTACGGTAATAAACTCGCACCTTATACTAAGGGGGTTGGTAGAAACTAAAGAACACCTCCTGCTACGATGCATATAAAAAATTTAAGATCTAAAAATATAAATGGAGGGTCCCTTTCCTAGCACATGCTAGCTTAATCATAGCGGTTTACAGTAGTATTCCTACTTGTAATGAATAACTTACTTTGGAAGTAGAAGACTACTTTAAATAACTTTTATGTATACCTACGAGTCGCTTTACAAGAAATGAGCACAAACAAATGCATACTAAGTAAATGTCTGCACGTTTCTAACCCTCCCGTGCCAAGAACATGCAATCAACCCTGATTCGGAAATAAGTTTATCTTGCCAACGTGTCACGCCCCCGATCACAACACGCGCTCGTCTGGTTGTGAACCTCTTTCGTTTAGTAATCACGTTCCCTACTAATTGTTGGCGGCCTCGCATCGCAAATGAGGCGGTTACTAATTAATTGTCATAAAAGACAATGGATATATATGCTCGTTCCATCATAGACCTCATCCTTCGCTTTCCATCAGGCGTGATCGAGGTCAAGAGCGGGCCCACTCCGCAATAAAAAAAAATCTGGTAGGAACTCATTGGAGTAATTTGGTAAGAATGGAAAAGAAATGTCGAAATGTGGGTGTACTATAGGTAGGTATACATCTGCCTAACCCTTTGAGATATAGGTACAGGCGTGATTACATGTTATATTGGGGCCAATTCTGACTTAGAGAGTTGTATTGATGCTTTTAATGACTATTATTCAGTAAATGCATATTTCCTGCGGTCGCGAATTATATTTTGATCAACATACAACCTGAGACTGACCTACAAATTGTAAAAAACTTAAGAAAATTTGATTTACGCAGGCTTCCTTGGCGCTTTCGCCTTGAACTACAAAAATATCAATTCAAAACAAACTATCCGCAGACTTAAGATGGCGGTACTTTTTGGATAGTTTGGTATGTAACACACACGCTCAAGTGACTAGCCAACGTGTCACGTCCCGAACACAACACACGCGCTCGTCTCGGTGTGAACCTCTTTAGTTTTGTAATCACGTTCGCTACTAATTGGCGGAGGCTTCGCGTAGCAAATGAGGCGGTTACTTAAATAGACTTCAAGACTTCTTGAGGCCCGAAGTGGTGAGAACTATTTAGGTGGCTTTTAGAACTATTTTAGGATAAAGTCGTGTCGGTAACTAATAATAGTTGAGAGATATAAAAGTTTGGAGGTACCTTTGTCAGAATGTTCTACGAGAATAACCACGTGGCAGCATGCATGAAAGGAAAAAAAAGAAAAACTACGGACCACAGACAAGGCTGCGAAATAAATACAAATAAAAATGTAAGTACAAAATAATTCGTGTTTTCATCGTTCACGATTATTTTCGTGTTATTTGTAAACCTGGAGACCTTTAAATTATAATTAGTTGACTCGTCTGATAACCAAGTCTGTTCATTTTTACACTAATCTGTAGGTAAGCTGTAATTTTCCGGAAAGGTATAATACAGCAAAATCCGAAAAAAGAACAATGAAATCCACTTAGCATAATAATAATAATATATTTATAATATATTATATAATAATATACAGGGTGTTTGGTGCATCGTTTGCCAAATTGAAATGGTCGACTGAAGGGGTCATCTGCTAGCCTTTCAGACCCCTTAACACCCCTGATGCCCTGTGGATTTTTTTTTATCGACTTTTTATTGTTTTACTAAAAAAAGACCCAAATTTTACATTCAAATACAAATTAAAAGAAATATATAAGGCGTAGACTCTGAATTTTAATTTTATTTCGATGTGTATTGTTTAGGAGTACTTTTAAATACAAAATTAGTGACATTAGTCACCTAGTTTTTTTTTAATTCACTCGCAAAGGTAAAACTTAAATTAAAGCTGTAGATGTTACAGCTGTTTATATGGCTACAAAAAAAAAACCAAAAGCGACCGGGATCTTCCAACTCCCTCATTAATTCTCCAGTCTATCCTCTTGCTAATGATGTGCCACATGCCATAAAAATCTTTTAATAACTTTGTAAATTCACTAGAATTGTGAATCGAGTCACCTAAGGCTAATATTCAAAACTATAATTTAAACAAATATTCAGGGCCGTGTTTACCCGAGGGTGCAAGGGGTGCGAGGCACCCTGGCGCAGGGTCTTAGGGGGCGCAAGCCGGTCAGGTCATCACTCATTATAACCGCACTGCTCCAGCGCAGTAACGGCCCGGTATCGCTTCGGAAAAAATCCAACCGTTTGAGCTACCAACTATTAAAGCGGCATCTGAACAACAAGCTGTTCCCTCACCGTTGGCGTGCCAGCAGCAAACGGTCGTCTTGCTGACAGTTCGTTGGCGACAAGCGGGTGAATTTTTTACCTTAACACAAAAATCTGTTTTTTTCTTTTGTTGTAAGGGGGCGCAGGCTGATTTTCGCACCAATATGGTTAAGACGGCCCTGCAAATATTTTTGCTTAAATGATACCTGACAAACCTATAAATCTGTTATCACATTTCTCGTATCTCTATCTTTTCGTGGGATTTACTTAAAAAACAAAATTGCATTTTTAACAATTATTTCATAATTGTTACAAATTCTGCTCAAATTGTTGGCCTCTGTTGCGAATGCAGGCCCGACATCTGTTTCGTATTTCGACAGTTGTTGTACGAAGTCGTATTTCGAAGTCGTATTATGTCGCACAATATGGCCCCTTGGTTCATTAAAAGTGACACTGCCAGTCTCGCGTATGCGTCGGTATGTGTCTTGAAAGACTCTGCAGCCAGGTAATCGTCTACCAGGAAAGTGTTCCTGGTAAAGTCGTTGCGCTGCACGAGCGACACCATTGGCGGCTACGTAAGCCATCATGATGTCCGCATATTCTTCGTTAGAGAATGTCGCCATTGCAATAACAAAAACTCAACAAAGTTTAACAATAACAACAAAAGTTAAAAAAAACGTAACAAGAACCAACAAAACTCAATGATAGTAACAAAATGAAAGAATCGCGGAGTACGGTGAACTAGCACACACGTTAGGTAGCAGAGGCAGTGATGTCTCGACTAAAAAAATTACGGATCGGCGGCAGTGCTTGATTTGTTCAAAACGATTTAAGGTATGCAAGAAACAGATAGAAGATAGATTTTACTGCGCAAGAGTGAGAAAACAAATTTTACCTCTTTCTCAAGTAACAGTTACGCAATAAAAAAAAAATCATTAGAATTTGGAATGTGGTCTTATGTGACTTGATTCACAATTCTAGCGAATTCACAAAGTTGTTAAAAGATTTTTATGGCATGTGGCACATCATTAGCAAGAGGATAGACTGGAGAATTAATGAGGGAGTTGGAAGATCCCGGTCGCTTTTGGTTTTTTTTTTGTAGCCATATAAACAGCTATAACATCTACAGCTTTAATTTAAGTTTTACCTTTGCGAGTGAATTAAAAAAAAACTAGGTGACTAATGTCACTAATTTTGTATTTAAAAGTACTCCTAAACAATACACATCGAAATAAAATTAAAATTCAGAGTCTACGCCTTATATATTTTTTTTAATTGTATTTTAATGTAAAATTTGGGCCTTTTTTTTAGTAAAACAATAAAAAGTCGATAAAAAAAATCCACAGGGCATGAGGGGTGTTAAGGGGTCTGAAAGGCTAGCAGATGACCCCTTCAGTCGACCATTTCGATTTGGCAAACGATGCACCAAACACCCTGTATAATATATTTATGTAAAATATATAAAATTATAATAAACTTTTATTTGCAGACCTTGCAGTCCATAATGTTAGTATTTAAATAAAATTACTTAATTAACTATTGTTAGTAACATACATACAATCACAAAGAAAAAATAATATAAATAAAAACAAAACAATACAACAATACAACAACAACAATAATGCCTCTGGCAAGCTGTTGTACCATCAAAAAGAAAATTATTCGAAACGTTAGGAGAGATCCTAGCATTTCGAACATCAAAAAGTGCACACACCAAGATAATTAACATTCCTCCATCTACACATGTTACATGGATAGAATTCCTTGCATAACGTAATTAGGAAAGTGGAACGTTGGGTACAGAATTGAATGTGTTCATGTGTGGGAGATGTGCTTGTGTGCATGTTAAGAATTTCGTCTGGATTTTTGAGTGAGGCATGAGACGTATTTTTGCATTCAAAATGTCGTCAGAAGATGACATACACCAACAACATTAGTTTAGTTTACTTGTTCTATCTCATCATGAAACAAAAAAAAATTTGAATGTCGCGGGCTGTCCTGAAGCTTCCCCGTTAAATCTGCAGGAGTGTCAAGTAGAAAATAAATGAGCAAGCTTAAGTCAAACTCAAAAACTCAAACTCAAAGCATTTATCTCAATTAAACCACAGGCACTTTTGAATTGTCAAGAAGTCGGTCAGTCAGAAAATATGAAGCTAGTTGCCCATTCCAAAGCGTAGGTACACACAGCTCCTTTAATTAGTTACCCCACCAAAAGACATGTGCGTTCAAATCCGTGATAGGCCCAAGTTGGTTTTTGTATTTTGCAAAAACATTTTATTTTAAATAATGTATTGTTTTAGTGAATAAAGAAGTTTAAGTAAGTATTTTTTTTTAAATTCTGTTTTTATTATTGTTTTTTTCAATAAAACAATACTTTTGCGACGACAAGCAACAATAATAGGGTTAACATTTACGACAACTTATTCATCGTCTAAATAGACTGGAGGTTTCAAGACCGCTTACCGTGCATAAGATTGGAAGTTCAAATCCTATATAGGCACGAAATGTGCTTTTTGTTCATTATATTATTTTGATATATATTTCTATTTTGTTTTAAGTAGTAATTATTTACAAAGAATTAAAAATCAAGAAAAATAAAATACTTTATTAATCATTTAATAATATTTATTATTGCTATTATTTAACAAAACTATGATCTTATTTTACAACAAACAGAACAACTATTTTAGTTCTCATAAAATCAGAAATCATTTAAATAAATAATTGATAAAATTAGTAGTCGTTTACTCTACGCCGTTTTAAGTGAACGTATACAAAGTTCTAACTTGAAGGTATGGATTAATTTTATAAAGACAACGTAAGTAAGTAAAATTAATGGATACCCTCAAATTATAACATCTTTCGATTAGACAGGGACCTAAAGATATAATGAATCAGCCGATAGTAGATAACAATTTCATCGCAATTCATATGGGCTCGCTGGCTAGTTCGTCAAACTGCCGGTATGAGTATGACGACGTTCGGTGATGCGATGGTTCGAATCCGAGTCAACACAATGGACTCTTTTTGAAGTATTCTTTAGATTATTCGTAAGGAATTCAATGTTGTAGCAGTGTAACATTTTAAAACTTGAGGGGTTAGGACATAGTGACGCTTTCTGTACCTACGTAGAAGAACGGGCAAGAAACTCTTTTAAATTATATTTTTTCAAAAATATTAGTTACATCATTTATAATTACCATATATTATGTGAGAACGATGTAAAAAACTGGCCAAGCGCGAGTCGGACTCGCACACGAAGGGTTCCGTACCACAAGGCAAAAACGCCGAAAAAAAACACGTTTGTTGTATGAGAGCCCCCCTTAAATATTTATTTTATACTGTTTTTGTGTTTTTGTTGTTATAGCGGCAACAGAAATACATAATTTGTGAAAATTTCAACCGTCTAGCTATCGTGGTTCTTGAGATAGGTACAGCCTGGTGACAGACAGACGGACGGACAGACAGCGAAGTCTTAGTAATAGGGTCCCGTTTTTACTCGTTGGGTACGGAACCCTAAAAAAAGAATTTGGGGTAACAAAAACTTGCTTCCAGCTCTTTAAAAAGTTTTAGTAGTTCTGGTCTATAAATCACTTCATCACTACAACATCTCACTTCTGAGTCCTGGGTTCGATTCCCGGGTCGGGCAAAGTGTTATTGAGTTTTTCCATAAGAAATTTCTTGTTTGTTGTAGAGTTTGGAAGTTGGCGGTATAATAGCCCTGTGGCTCGGAAAGCACGTTAGGCCCTTGGTCCTGCGCCTGATCTCTCTCCTATCGTATCGGATTGCCGTCCCATCGGACTATAAGAGTGAAGGAAGAGGGAGTGCACCTGTGTCTGCGCGCACACTTGTGCACTATAATATCTCCCGCGCCGAAGACTAGTCTCCGTTGAGATTGGCCGCCGTGGCCGAAATACGGTCTGGAGGACTTTAATTTTTTATCTCACTTCGTTACAAACTGCTAGGTACCCAGTATACTCGTAACTACTCTGCTACAAATTCTCGGCTACGTCTCACTTAGCTTTGAACTTCTGCTTTTGTATGACTCGCTCAGCTACGAACTATGACTTTGCTACGCGAGCTCAACTACGAACCACGTCATCGCTACGCGAAAGCAAAGCTCCAAACTATCCCACCACTACGCGACAAAATATCAAACAAATATTGCTTCTGACTATTTTTCAATCAACTACGAACCATTTTTCTTCCACTGAGCGATTTCAACTACAAAAACACCACTATTGGTTTTCATTTAGCTACAAACTGGCGAAGTGACAGTTTGTCGCCAAATGATACGGGTTTATTTCGCTACGTTCTACTGTGCTACGAACTACCAGAGGCATCGCTACGAGATTGTCTTCGTAGCCACCCTTTAGTACGTACAACTTCATGCGTCCTCTGACGAGGTTCTTGGACTGAGCAAGAACTTTATAATTATGAAACCGCATTCATACTGAACACATATCTAGTTAGGCTACGTACGCACTGGCATGAGCCTTGCGAGTCACCTTGTGTGTCGCGAAGTGAAACGAACGCTCTAGAATATTCGCAACCGGCCGCACTGCGCGCTTGGTGCCTTCGCTAATCGCCTATAGCGTGTATCGAAGGATGTTAAGTCATTAGGCTCTAGACGTTAAGCCTGCCACCTGTCACTGTCAGTGCGTACGTAGCCTTAGGGAATTGGGTCATCCTAGTATTGTGACCTGCGATATGAACAAAAAGTAGTATATTACAGTTAATAAAAAAATTCAAGTGGTTGGCTAATTTATCAATGTTCTTAATTAATCAATAAACAGCGAATAGAAACCTAACTTTTATTACTTAAAGATATTCATCAATCAACTCACAGATAACTTAATTCCAAACTAAGATTTATCCGTAAACAGTTAAATGAAACTTTTAATTAAATTAACACAGAACAAGATTAAACTAACAGCTGGATAGTAATCTATCGTTCAGTTAAAAGTTCCAAGAGATTAGTGGCGATGTCTTGTAGCCTAGTTTTAAAGGCACGTAAAACCTATTAATTTTCTGAGTAGATTCGAAGTTCTGAAATAAAAAGGTATAATGTTACTTTTTAAAACTGTTAAACTTCTGGGGTGAAATTGTTTTTTTAATTTACCAGTGATATTAAACAGGGTGTAAAAAGACTCGTCACGAATCCGCCACCATTATCACTCATTTTTGACATCAAAATAAGTAACGTCGTGCAAAAATAGTTGCTGGGAAATTACTTTATGGGTGTGAAAATTCGCTGTTTATAGTAGTGCGCAATGTAACGCACGCATAAAATTGTGCTTGTGGGTACATGAAACGACACAGGAATCGTGGGAGTATTAATTAAAGTTAACATTTATAACATGTTTTCGTAAAATCATAAATAACAGTTGGAATTTTGACCTTAAATATCTTCGTAACCAGGTATAGTCCAACAAATAACGAATGAATGAATAGGTATAAGTCTCGGCTTTGTCAAGCGTCTTTTACACCTGATAAACAAGCTATAACCACAACTCTAATCATATGAAGAATATGTTTTAATTTTTTACAGTAAAAATTCACATTACCTACGCATTGTAATTATTTTTCCTACTTTAAATAATTACGTTGACATACCTACGTGTAAATCACAAACGCATCTTGGTCAGTTGCTCCACGAGGATTCATATTATGGTAATCTCGAGACTATTCGTGAACTCGTGTTGTTTTACAGCAATTGCATCAACCAATCTGCATAGTGCATAATATTATTACTAGTGTTCATTTCTCTGAAATGTACCTTAAGTACTTTAATCACATTTCACACTATATCACACTTCACATTATTAATCACACTAATTAATATTATAAAGTCGAAAGTTTGTGAGTGTGTGTGTGTGTTTATATGTTTGTTACTTCTTCACGCTCAAACGGCTGGACCAATTTTGATAAAATTTTGTATGGAGGTAGCTGACACCCTGGATTAACATATAGGCTACTTTTATCCCGATGTTCCCACTGGATCGAAACTTATGCGGGTGAAACCGCGGGGTGCAGCTAGTATTATCTAGTTCTTTATACTTCTTTGCATGACATTTTGTTACAGAACACACTTTCATGTGTGAACGGCCTGTATTTTATAGCTGTGTTTGACAGCTATAAAATACAGGCCGTTCACAGTTATCTAATCTGGCAGCGGCGAACTAACAGTAACCTTATTTCAACGAGTCTAAATATCACAATGAATTTGATAGACTTGTTAGTAGCAGCAACCATATTCGAATGAGAATAAAGATCACTTTGATTTGCACAGTTATGCAACATCAGAGGTGAAAGGACTGTATTCCTTCTATTATGTTCGTGCTACAAAAAAAAAGTTGTATACTCAGTTTTCCTTAACAGATATACTTCAGGCGATTTTTTTTTCCGCAACTGCAAGTCTTCATATTTTTCTTCAGTATTATTTTAGTTTCTTCGTAGCCATCTTATTACCAAAAGTTCCCTGGAGGCGACCATTCGCAAAAACCTTTTGCTGCCATTTGCTTATTTAAGTGCGTCGCCCGGTAGCCTTATTGTTGACCTCGTTTTTTTTTTATATTATACAATTTCATGAGTATGACGTATTCGCCTAAGATAAATAATTTTGCGCGGCATATTGCGATATCGTACCGCAATTGTTGCTATTAACCAATCACAGTAATACAACAAAAAATATAATAAACCCAATCGTCATCAGAAAAATACTAAAAAAACACACTTGACAATCGCAACACCAACAAATTGATCACTTATCTCAATCCTTAACACAAAGCAACACAAGGCAATTTCAATCAAAACAGCTCCACATACAGTTTAAATTGGCACGCACCGTATTGTAGCACTGGCAAACAACTTGGGAACTAGGTAGCGATCCTAATTAACTCTCTACCACTACAACTGGCGCTTTCATGGTATTTAGTGCTCCACTTCGAAATTTATACAATCGCTGAATTCGAAAACTTTGCCAATATACCAGACAACGCAATGGAAACGGTGTTGTTGTCTATTAGACTTCGTTGTCGACGGAAAACGACTTCTATATTTTAGTATCTAAGATAATAATTATGTGTGTGCTTATTGTGCAAATGTGCACCATTATTAATTCAATAGAAGTGCGATATAATATTTGATTTATTTTATTATTTATTTTAATAAACATGCACAAAATTACAGACTAAAATATATCTCTCGCATATGGATTGTAGAATCCGCTGTTTTACTTAACCGCTAGCTGTTTTACAAAACAGCTCCGTTATGTAAAACAACTGAACGACGTTTAGCGGTTTTTCTTAATGATTGAACAAGCAGAATTGCATAAACGTTTTGCATTTATCAATGGGTCAACGGTTAGAGGTTACGTAAAACAGCGTGAAATGAAACGTCAAATTGAATATTTTAGTTGTAAATTTGGTCGCTCGTGGCAACAATAATGGTGTCCGAAACCGAAGTAAATAAAACTAGGACGTGAGGAGTGATCTTAAGGACAATTATTAATTAAAAGTTATCAGAGTTTTATGAAAGTCAATTCTAAAATAAAAATACTAAATATAGTCACGTAACTGCCAAAAATTTGAAGTAGCGGTTCGTCACAGTTCTATCCAACCTAAAACAATTAGTCAGGATGCCCTAGCTTAGTTACTGCGACCAATTCGGCATTAGAAGCCACACCAAACGCTTATTGTGACTAATAGCCATTCTGAATTACGTCTAAACGTCGTTAGCAGTTTTGTTAAACGTAACGCAATTTCAATTCAGCTGAACGTTGTTCAATTGCTTTTTCATAACGGACCAGCCGGTCGATTCTGTAAAAATTTCACCGTGAAAACTTAGGTGAAGTGAGTTTGTTTTTGCTAGGAATTGATACTATTGACAGCTCACTCCACGCTCACTTCACCTAAGTTTTCACGGTGAGATTTTTACAGAATAGCACCGCTGTTTTGTTAAACAACTAGCGGTTTTATAAAACAGCGGATGTAACAATCCATCTGCAACGTAATATCCAAAGCATTGTACAGTTCAATTAAGAAACGAATAAAAAAGGTTTCTTAACGAAATAGAAAGAAAAAATGCACTGAACACATCCCACATCGTTTTTGTCTTGTATCATTCCCAACTATGTTAGGGTCGGCTTCCTGTCTAACCGCATGCAACTGAATACCAGTATTTTACATGGAGAGACTGGCGTCTGAATTCCACAACCCAGTTACTGGGTAATACGATTACACACAGTTAGACTGGTCGTCAGACTTTCGGGCTTCTGACTGCTCGTAACGACAGTCAAAGATCTGCAAACTACTGCTGGGACCAACGGTTTAATGTGCTTTCCGAAGCACGGAGGGTCTCGATATGTAATGGATGGGTGACCATCCATCCACGGAGCAGCCTCGACAGGCGTAGTTTAACCTTCGTGAAACTGTTATAATTTAGCCATGAGCCCCTTTTGTCTTGTATATTATGGATTAAAACTGTTAAGTTTCCATCGCAGTTATTTGTGAGAAGCAGCGACCTTTACAAAATTTAGGCTAAATCATAATTCAGTTCCTGCAAGCAGCTGATAAAATATCGTAACATTTTAGTAATTTACGATCGTAATTTAATTAATTGAAACAACAAAACAGCAGTAGCGTTTGTTAATTAAGGACTTAAAATTAAATTGACTGTTCTTTTCTGAACAACTTGTTATCATTTTTCATTTCGCCCTGGAAAAGCAATTTATATTCACTTACTGTCAATGTTCATTTAATAAATATTGTAGCCGAGAAACCGACAAATGGAAAATATAATTTGATAAAGGTATAACAATAGCCTAAATGTTTGATAAAGAAGGTATTTTCTTTATTGAGGGGAAAACTTGGGATCCTTTTGGTGGTTGAGAAAATTACTTTGGCATAATAAATTAAATTATGTTTTCTTGTTAAAGCCGGAACTGCGGGGTAATTGCGTAACACACTAACAGGAGCAATGGATTTCATTTTGACAGTTAAACAACATTCATTGCGTTATTTACGTTGTTGAACAGACAAATTTATGAACATATGACGCAAGAGTTAACGATATCCTCCAAAATGCTTGTGAATGACAGTGTGTTACGCAATTAAGGTGTTGGTAGATAAAGGCGTATTTTAATAAATGAATACCTACTAGTGTAATTTGGTCGTGACTATTGTTCGCCTGAGGCTAAGGCTAGACTTCTTCATTACGTTTTCTGCATTATAGATACAGTTAAGAAAAAGATGCAAGAATCATTGAAAAGAATTAATTTTAAATTTTCTATAGTCTTTGTTCCATTTCATCATCTGCCTAGAATTTTCCCATCTATGTTGGGGTCGCCTTCCAGTCTAACCGGATGCAGCTGAATACCAGTATTTTATATGGAGCAACTGCCTATCTGACCTCCACAACCCAGTTATGGGGTAATACGATACCCCTTGGTAAGGCTGGTTATCAGACTTTCGGGCTTCTGACTACCCGTAACGACAGTCAAAGATCCACCAATGACAGCCGGGACCAACGGCTTAACGTGCTTTCCGAGGCACGGAGGGGTCTCGGTATGTAAAGATGGTCACCCATCCACAGACCAACCGCGGCAAGCGTAGCTTGCGTTGCCATTAAACATGTTACATATTGGTGCCAATTCCCTTGTTCACAAACTAAACTAAATTTAAGTTCTGTGCATCTTTTTTTTCTATTTCATTAAGAAAAGGACAGAAGATAAATTTTAGTTTAGTCCTGTCAAATTAATCAGCACCTGACACTACTCCATACAAGTTTAGATGTGATTAAAAACTTGCCTAGTAATATTACGTCAATTTACGTCAATCTATCACTCACTATATTGTACCTTTCACTCAATTCATCCATTGTTTCTCTGCTCTTCCCCAAGTTATAGCCTTACTTACACTCTTACACATTGCTACAGTAGGTACTCGTACTATGGAACACAAATTGTAGACAAATAAAAAAAATCTTGTTGATGTATTCATCTTCTGTACCTACTTGTAGAAGTAAATTAAGTTTTATTTATCATAAACTATATTTATTTAGACAGGTAAAAATAACAAAATTAAATTGTAACTTAAGTAAAACTATACAGAAACTAGAAAATAGCGTCGAAAAACTCATCCGCATCGCTGTCGACTGGTAATGTACCCTAGAGACTGGCGGCATTACCATGTTGTATGCCGATGCTAAGCCTCTGGCCAAGGTAAAAGCCAGCCCTTAGGTCACGGGAATTAAGAAATTAAGCTTAAATCTTCGATCAATAATAGTACTAGATGCCCGATAAGCGCTTCAAAAATGGCCCGAAAAATACGAGCACGAATACTTTTGTGCTCTTATTTCAAATTAGTATGGTCCAATCATAGCCAATGTTAAGACGTCAAAATGCCTCAGTGCGCGTTCAAAAGTTGTGTAAATAACCACCGTAACACCAAGATTTTGGAAGGAATATCTTTTTTTCAGTAAGTTTTTATCATTAAATGTTTTTCATAAAATAGTAACACAATTAAATAGTAAATATAAATCAATTAGCAAATATTATGATTGTTTGGCCAATGTTTGCGACAACGCGCCAACCTCTCTAACAAACATTGAAGCATTGAAACGTAATTCCAAGAACTACGTCTAGTTCCAAATTCGAGTAAGTACGAAATTGTCAACAAAATGTTTTTAACCTTATTGCTTAGACGTTAAGTTTCATTTTAGAATAAATATTTTTGTACTTATTATAAAAATGACTTTTTATTTTCAAGTGACATTTTAAATTTATTTCTTCGATGACAGAAGGACTTAAATATTAATCATTTGCAATCGTAATTAAACTTTATGTTAGAGTGTTAAGGTTTATAATAATCTGAAGTTGTTAATATTATTAAACTTTTTTCTATAGTTCGTAGTAAGAAATATAAATGTTTATCTGTGTGCAAACGTGGCCACTTTAGCGACTTATTTTTGTTCCTAATCATTCATCTAGTACTATTATTGATCGAAGGCTTAAATAAAATATAATCCTAAATATAACATCAAGCTTCCCAGAACCCGTATCTTGGCCCAGCATACCCTGATATTGCCCTGAACGGTACGCAAGACGTAAACACAATACGTCCCATACTAAACTCGGTTTTGTATTAAATTTGCATCAGTAATGAGAGTGGGATTAGTATCTGCTACTCTAGCAACTAGTAAACATGAAACGTGCCAAAGTTCGCGTCGAAAGCAAATTAGCCCAAAGGGAAGGGTAACATCGTACACGCCGCGCCGTGGCCTGGACGAGAGCGGTAAATTGTATTGTAATAACAAGAAAATCCTTAAGTAAGTAATGGGATTATCCATATTTCCATACTTAATATTGTAAATACGAAAGTAACTCTCTTTGTCTGTTCCCTTTTAACGCCTTAAGAGGAAATTATTTTTACAGAATAACAAATATTAACTGTAATGTGGGATATGTTTTCATTATTTTTATAAGCACTAGAATATAACCCTCAAAAAATGCCGTTTTAAACCGCTGCCAACAGAGGCCTAGTGCACAAATTTGACAACTATTAATGAAAAAAGAAAAACTTATGGACAGGGACACAGTATATATTCTTGTTATTCAGTTTATGAAATATCTTTTAAATTGGTCCAATATTGGAGGAGGAAATAGGCGAGAGCCAAACCTCGAATTACAACTTTGTACTTGGGATTTTTTAAAAGTCTCTCCAACCGCATTTCATCTTATGAGCGTTTACGACGTACGGTATTTCATACAAACTTTCAACTGCCTTTGTTTATCGAAATGAATGAACCGATTTTAATGAAACTTCTTACGCATAAGCAGGACACAAAGGTCTAAAAAGTTATTTTCTAAAAATTGTGTTACAGCCAAATTAGACCGATTTTATATTTTCCATAGAAACATTTCCAGTTATCTTTTTTTTAAATATGATATTTCGAAAATATTCTTAAGTAAGTTTTTAGACCTTTGTACCTTGCTTATGCGTATGAAGTTTCATTAATCGGTTCATTCAACCAGGGCTTGAAAATTTGTATGAAATGCCGTACCGCGACGTATACGCTCTTAACGGCTGAAAGGATTTGGCCCACAAGTGGACCATGACCTGGGTTAGAACATACTTTTTATCCTGGTATTACATTCCCGTGTGATAATTTATATGCTTGAATACGAGACTTTTGACTACGTTGTATGTGTATATTTTATGCCTTTTTTTATTTGTAATATGCGTTTTGTTTGTGCAGAATAAACTATTTTTCTTTTTTCTTTCTTTTCTTTTAATTTCCGACAGCCACGCGGGCGAAGTCGCGGGCAAAAAGTAGTCTATTAAGATTTAACACTTTCATAAAACAGGTATCTATTAATAGCGCAAGGGTGGAGGTTTACGCAGTATCGAACGAAAGATAATGAAAGCAATATTTATCTTAATCCAACTAAAATACATGATGATCTCGAAGAATAATTATTTAAAAGAGGAATTAACAAAATCGCTGTCTAAAGTGTCTAGTGGAGTCGAATCGTTTGGCAAATATCCGCTATCCGCATTCATGTCCCACTTTAACTTTATGACCAGTCATAAAAACAGCCAGAGTTTAGAATTCAGAACGTTGCACATTTCAGTCTAGGAACTGGTAGAAATGTCCAAATAAAAAATCTATCTGCTAACGGCTACTGAAATTCCAACTAGCCACTTCTGATACTCTTTAATGCACACACGTAGCACTTGCACCGTTTAAATGTATTGATAACTCGCTCTTTTTATGGCCTTTGCACACTCTAGGAGGCCAGGGTATGGCCACAAACAGATCGCACGAACAAACTGCTGTCTGTGAACGGCTAGTGAAATTGCAGTGTTGCGCTCCACTAGTGAGTTTTACGAGTGTTCGTGATGTCGTGCGTTCTCTGTGCACGTACACAGCCACATGTATCACTTTAGAATCAATTTGAGTTCCCTCTGTGAAACTGCTCGACTAATGGCAGGACATTCTGCGATTTGGACGTTTTAGTGACGATTTTTAGGGTAAATATTTTGGAAACGAATTTTATCTTCGGAGAAGAGCAAAAAATATTTAGGTATCTTAAGAATGTTCGATTTAGTATTGGGGCTTAGATAAAAGTCGTTTCGAAATAAAAATAAAATAAGAAATCCATAAAACATCGTTTTATGTAAACATCATTTATCTTATTCAAACTATCATAAGCTTCAATTTATTTTCTCGACAGTAACATCGCATCGATATACATTTTCCAACTTGATTCATATTTAATTTCAACGTCTCGAGATTACACTCGCGGCGCAGGCGGGTGGGTAGATTGCGATTGCGGTTATTTATCTTATTACGAGCGACACAACGGCCATTATCCTTTGTTTATCGCCTGGGGCCCTGGCATTGTGGTCGACGTCATTAAAACTTAATAATGCTGGATTCAATCCGCCGTAGGCCGCGTTTACCGCCCAACGACCATGTGTTTATTGTGAAAACGGGAGGAAAACCCTTTGTGATTTCTATTTGCTCACGTTTTTGTGGCACACGGAGCAGACAGATGGGCAAGTCGGATAATTGAGTTTTTAATCTTGAGCTTGACGTCACGTTTCGGACGCCGAGCCGAATGAATTTTGAATGTCTGTGGAAGTTATTTAACAAACAATCCTCATTTTTTGTTGATTCCGAGTTGTGACATTGTTGATTTACTATTTCTTAACAAGACTGAAAGTTGTTCTGTTGTTTTCTCTAACTTTCTGCTCAATTTGATAAAATGTCTGCGCCGGGAAATCTTGTTTAGTACCGCACAGTACAGTGATCATATCTTAACTTTAGCCATTTTCACAAGGAGGGTAATCTTGGCGCAGTGTGTTGGAGCAGAATGGGTCACATCCTTTCGGATCCGATCATGCATGGTTATTATACTTGATACCGCACGTGTCTATTGATGATTCTTCGAGAAACTTTTATCTTTGCAATTTTTAAACGTTAATGCAATTATTCTCCTTCCACCAGGGACTTAAAAATACCTTTATAAAGATTACAGAATTATAAGTGTTACATATTGGATTAATAACAGAATCCAATATGTTACCAACCCACTGCGCGTATCCTATGTAATACGATACAATAGAAAATCAATTGTGTTTCTTAGCGGAGCTTGAGAGGTCACATGTGTTTGTCAATGTGTTAACCCAAAAAACTTTTAAAAGTGTAACAGTAATATATCTGTAACCGATATAAGTGTTAACAGTGTTAATAAGTGTAACCGGTAAACGTGGCGTTGCCAAAATAGCCGCAATTGATTTGAGGCTATTTTGCCATCGCCGCGTCTGCCTGTCCGCCACGCGTTTTTGCGCTATCGTGCAATTATACCTACAAATGCTTATTTCTGTTACACATATCAACACTTATTAACACACATAAAAGGTTACACTTTGATTCTGTAACATTATTGTACCTGTTACATTTTTAGAAGTGTTTTTCTTTTAAAACAGTTTTAAAAAACAGTGTTAAAAACACTTATTCCGGTTACAGTTTGAGTCCCTGCCTTCCACGATACTTTATAGCTTAACTTTAATGATACCTCCCCTGATCATTAAAAGAAACATAAAAACTTGTGCCCATAAAATTGGATTAGTTTCCAAAAAATATACGAAATCAGGAACAGGACCCGCAGTTTATTATTTCATTTAAGTATAGCCCACCTTTTGGTAAATTAGTGAGGGGAGCCAGGCTAAATTAACGTACCGCGTGATCTTATTAGCTACCTCACTCAAACCATTAGGTGGCTCTAGCTGGGAAGCTATTGTACTTTACCTGTTCAAATTTAATGGAATCCATAAAGGATGTAAATTTTGCTGGAATTGTCTAAGCTGGCAAAGTGCGCCTCAGTTTCGTCATTAGTGCACGAATCTGAGAACTAATTTTGCAAGAGTTAACAGCCGCAAATCGCTACTTGTGGGTGCTGGATGGTCAATTTCTGTTCATTGGAGACTATCTATAGGACAAATTAGCATCAGGAATTGCTGTGGTTGCTAATTGAGCGACAAGTCCCGCTCGAGAGCCTATTAGCGTCCCAGCATTATCGGAATTTAAACCGAATGCGCAATGCACCAAAGTAACAACATCATAAGTTAGAACCGTTTCTGAAAACGATCTCTAAACTAGGTTACATGTTATTTAAAGACCAAAATCGCTTAACGGACTCCAACAAAGTATATTTCCAAGATGAAAAATATGAAGTTTTCCAAGTAAACACGTCAAGTGTCGGCAGAGTTGAAATTAGTTGGCGTACTCCCATTGAAGGCTGTGTGGGTGAACAACAAAAGAGAGCAAAATAACGTGCTATCTACCCAAGCGCAGGCTAGGGCATTTTATTTTCTTTGTTTTAAAGTAGGTACAGTCAACAAAAGAGATAAGTATGCAGGATCATCGGATATAGTTGAAGTTTAGTAAGAAACCGATGGATGTTCACGAATAAAATTAAATTTTATTAATAGAAAACAAACATCTTATTTATCAAATTAAATTTCAGACGTCGATCCCGTGGGAATATCGGGATAAAAACTATTCTGTGACCTTCCACGGGATGCAATCTATCTCTGCCAAATTTTATCGAAATCCGTTCAGTAGTTTAGGCGTGAAAAGGTAACATACAGACAGACAGATGCACGAGAGTTAGGTACTTTCGAATTTATTATAATTCTAGCTGCGCCCCGCGGTTTCACCCCCGTAAGTGTCGATCCCGTAGGAATATCGGAATAAAAAGTAGCCTATATGTTAATCCAGGGTGTCAGCTACCTCCATACAAAATTTTATCAAAATTGGTGCAGCCCTTTGAGCGTGAAGAAGTAAAAAACATATAAACACACACTCACAAATTTCGCCTTTATAATATTAGTGTTATTATAATATGTATGGATTTAGTAATTACCTACATCAATGTAGAGGGTTATTATGTAAACATGGATCTATATTATCCGTCTAGCCTTAACATAGAAACCCTTTGACGACGTTTAACTATTAGGTAATATACAATATCTAGCCAAGGTCTAGTCTGATCTAGCAACAAAACATTATTCAATAGATTTTTTTTTATACGTGTTGTGTACTGACAAGTCTTTACACAACGGCTTGTACTAACGGTTAAGAGCATTCTACCCGCGCGGGCTGGCAACGTCGCATTTCTAGTGTTTTTTGTGATTAATTTAAACCAAAGTACCTACTGTTTTTTTACAGCAAATACCAACGACCTAGCGCTTGGTTGAAAAAAAAATATAGTAATTCGGTTTAAATTTAATAAAATAATCACGAAAAACCACTGGAAATTCGACGTTGCCAGCCCGCGCGGGATAGAATAGAATAGAATAGAATACTCTTTATTATGTACACCATATAAATTACAGACATAATTATAGAAACTGTACAGTCACGGCCAGAAGTCCACTTACACCGCAATGACTATTATCGCCTGCGCTATACGGGCTGCGGCGCCTATACACACATACGCATTTTTATCCGTGTGAGTGATGTTCCAACGCTAACAAACTAACATGTCGTGTAGCATCGCGCTACGAGTAGTCATAGATGTGATTAATGCTAGACAAGGATGACAATATCAATAACTTATTTCTTTATCGCTATTAACTACTTAATAAAAATGCGCTGGTTCGTAGTGGTAAAACAAAAGTATAATGTCAATCAGAAGTAGAAACCAAAAGGTAGAAAAACATAGACAAAATTAATAAAAAGGTAAAATATCAAAAGTACGAAAAGGCTTGCACATTCTCCCCTTTTTTATGAAATGGGCAGCTTAATTAGCTTTTGGAGGGGCCTCCTGAATGTGCCGGCCATAGTGGCAACATCGGCCACCCGCACTATTCCATCTGCGCCGGGGAACAACCTCGCGACCCGGCCTTTGGGCTATGAATCACGCGGTAAATTTGAATCGCATATTACGACCACATCTCCTTCCGCAATTGAGGGCACGGTGCCTCCACCCCTTCTGGGTGACAACGAAGGCAGGTATTCTCGAACCCACCGCTGCCAGAAATGATCGGCTAGCCTGAGTGCCCTCCGCCAATGACTTCTGCTTGAGAGGTCCGATTCCTGAAGCGTGGCTGGGATGGGACGCCCTGGTGATCCGTTAAGGAGAAAATGAGCTGGCGTTAGTGCTTCTTCAGCATTAGTATCGAGTGAGATCATCGTTAGTGGCCGTGAATTTACCAAGGCTTCAGCTTCAGCCAGCAGGGTTCTGAGTACCTCATCAGTGGAAGTCCGTCCATGGAGTGACTCTTTTAGCGCTCCCTTGACACTTCGGATAAGGCGCTCCCAAGCTCCGCCCATAAATGGTGCCGAGGGGGGTATGAAACGCCAGTTTATAAACTCGCTGGCAGCGTAGTCTTCAACCGCCTCACCGTACAACTCTCGTAGTTCTCGGCTGGCCCCAACAAAGGCAGTGCCGTTGTCGGACCAAATCTCGGATGGGGTTCCTCGGAGCGACACGAAGCGGCGTAAGCACATGATCGCCGAGTCAGTTGATAAGCTATGCACCACATCCAAATGTACAGCGCGGACGACCAAGCATGTGAATAGGGCCACGTAGCGCTTCTCCTTTCTTCTCCCAACCGTGACGTGAACGGGCCCATAATAATCGAGACCAGTGAATGAGAAGGGCCTTTGATGATGAGCTAGGCGAGCTTCTGGCAGATTTCCCATTGGTGGTTGGAACGGTCTAGCACGGCGCAATTCGCACAGCTGACTGTACGAGCCACGAAACGAACAGCATTTCTTAGTCCAATAATCCAGTAACGTTGGTGAAGCTCATTCATTACCAAATCTAGGTGTGAATGCGCGGCCTTCCGATGATATTTGTGGATCAAAAGACGAACTGCCGGGTGCTTTCCGTGCAAAATGAGCGGACGCTTAACGTCATCTGTAACGGCTGAGGCAGCAACAATGCGGCTTGACATTCGCAGCTGATTATCAGCATCTATAAATGGCGACAGCTTGAACAGGCGGCTATTACGAGGCAACGGCTGTTGGTTCTTAATCCGCAAAATATCTTCTTTGAAGGAATCGAGCTGAGACTGCCGTAATATGTGGGTTTCGGCCAGGCGTAAATCGCTTGCTGTTATTCTCGCTGATACGTGGAGGTTATTGAGGACATTAGGAGAGGATGTGCAAGATGGAATAAATGTACATAAACTTCCCTCAAGACGAGTTAAATAGGCGTTAGCGCCTCGTCTTTGCAGACTACGCATGCGCAATAAAAAAATGAATTGATGCGCTTTTGCTGTTGCTCGCACCATTCTCAACCATGAGCTGAAACGCAGCGGATCCGCGGAGATTGGTGCAGGCAGGTCAGTATCAGTAATGAGATGAACATGATGTTTGAATTCTTCGCGGCCTAGTCCACTGACATCGATCACGGGTTCAGTGGGCCAGTCCGAGGAGAGCAAGAAGGTAGGCCCTGAGATCCAGCGAGATTCTGGAGTTAACTCAAAACGTTTGACCCGAGTCGCATCATCTGCCACGTTTAAATCACTCGGGATCCAACGCCACTCACCGATGTCCGTGAGCTCCAGAATTTCACCTACTCTATGGGACACGAAAGGCTTAAGAGTGCGAGCGTCGTTGCGAAGCCAACCTAAGGTCGTCATTGAGTCACACCAGAATACGCGTCTCGTCGGTTTGAGTCGGTGGGCTTCGCAAATAGACGTAGCAAGACGTGCAGCCATCAGAGCCCCTTGGAGCTCCAAACGGGGAATTGAGACAGGCTTAAGGGGTGACACGCGAGCTTTGCTGGAGATAAGGGATAGTCTAACGTCGCCGTTAGCGTACAGAAACCGCCAATAAGCGACAGCGGCAAAGGCAGACTCACTGGCGTCCGAAAACACATGTAATTCGCAGCCTGCTAACATGAGGTCATTCAAGTTATAGCGACGTGGAATTCGTAAACAAGAAACCGAAGATAAATCCTGAAACCACGACTTCCACGCGGCGCTATCACCTTGGGAGAGCTCCTCATCCCATTCCAAACCCTTACGCCAAGCATTTTGAAACATGATGCGGCCTCGAACAACGATTGGCGCAATGATTCCAAGAGGATCATAGACTCGCATCACGTGAGCTAACACCTCTCTCTTGGTAAGCTTCTGTGGCAACACACCCTTATGGACTCCTGTGTTAAAACCAATCATGTCACAGGCGGGTTGCCAGATAAGGCCAAGCGTGCGGACATGCGTAGCCAGGTGACCTAAATCTACATCCTTCACAACGGGCGCCTCTAGCAAGGATTCTTTGGGTAGCAACGAGAGCGCCATGAGATTGTTTGACGTCCAGCCTCGCATCTCAAAGCTGGCATGAGAATGTACGTTATAAATGTCCGCAGCCAATTTGGCCGCTTCATGAACATTGTCTAAACTAGTAATGCAGTCATCCATGTAGTGATCCTGTATAATTACTCGAGCTGCATCGGGGTATGTACCCTGCCACTCTAATGCATTTTTGTTTTTTATATGGATTGCAGTAAAGGGGCTGGACGCAGCGCCAAAAATCATGGATGACATGCGGAATGTATGTATAGGCTCATTCGGATTGTCGCGCCACAGAAATCTTTGAGCATCCCTATCTTTTTCAATTATCTTAATTTGAGGGAACATTTCACGAATGTCAGCTATCAGAGCGACTTTACCCTCACGGAAGCGCATCAGAATACCTAGCAGGGGTTGCAAAAGGTCTGGACCAGTTAATAACATCGAGTTTAATGACACACCGTGGGACTTGGCAGCTGCGTCGTGTACCGTTCTCAACTTGTTAGGCTTATTTACGTTAATTACGCCAAAGTGAGGGAGGTACCACAACGGAGATCCCAAGTTAGGAGTAGCTGAACACGGTTCAGCATATCCCTTTGATAGCATATCATGTATATTCCGACGGTAGCGTTCAGCATAGTCAGGGTCTTTCACCATTTTTTTCTCTAAACTAAGGAACCTAGACACTGCTAACTTGTAACTGTCGGGAATATCCAATTTATCAGCCTTCCACAACAAGCCTACTTCAAAGCGACCACTGGGCAGACGGCGCGCGGTGCGCTCGAGAACTTGCACGGCTCGTTCGTCGTCGGCACTACGAGCTTCCTGTTTAGAGATGCCGATTGAATCAATTTTAAACTGCTCCCTAATAAGACTTTCCAGAATCGACCGATCGTTCGCTATATCAGGTTCGGTAACAGTGGCGTGGTTGACAACGTTGACCAGTTTAGTTTTGCTGCAACCAAAACCATACAAAACCCAACCTAAAGCAGTTAAAATAGCTACGGGTTGTGTCTTGGTTCCTTTACGCGTAGCTTTAGCGAGAGATAAGTGCCAGTTGTCGATGCCTATAATCAGCATGGGCTTAACTTCTTCATAACAAAACTCATTAGCAATGTCCGCAAGGTATGGGTACTTACGCACGCTCTCAAGATGCGCAGACTGTCGCGCAGCGCTCAAACCGCTCATTGACCTGGCTCCCTTAACGCAGTGAAATTCATTGGAATGGCGGCCTTTTATTTTGAAATTGACGTACTGTACAATAACGTCCATTCCAAGACCACCTACACAGTCTAAATGTATAAGTTTTTCTTGGCCCTTGCAGCCTATTTGAGCCGCCAACTTACAATCAATGAACGTGCCAGTGGAACCGTCGTCCAGCAAAGCGTACGTATCAATGCTATTATAAGGTCCGGACACGGTCACGCCAACTATTTTCAGTAACGGCCGAACAGAAGGTTCCGCGGCTGACAAGGAGGATGCATGAGCCAAGACTTCTTGATCCGAGTCGTCAGACGATGGTTCGCCAGTCTCGTCGCAGGCCGCGAGCGCGCCACATGTCGGGGGCGCGCTGGAAGTCGAAGGTTCGGGTTCAGCGTCGTCTTCCACTTCGACGTGCGCAGTGACTGCACGCTCTTTCGACCCGTGCAACAAAGCATGATGACGCATGTTACAACCTTCTACGGTACACACTCTTTTAATACAAGAAGTTTTGTTTTTGTGCCAACCTTTCTTTAAACATCTATGACATATTTTATTTTTCTTAATAAATTGCCAACGATCATTTGTTGTCATTTTGACAAACCTATCACAAAATTTCAATTCATGTTTTTGTTGACACAACGGACAAATAATATCTGTAGTTGATACAGTTTTCGTTGAAACGCTACGACTATGATGATCATTTTCAGCTACAACATTCACCCTATCCCTGAAGCCTCTGTTATCAGTGTTAGGACGTGCTACAGTAGGCAACGAGAAGTCAATAGAGCCGCCAAACCTACACTGCAAGTTAGCTTCACGGGAGAGGAAATCGGCAAACATTTCAATTTTAGACAAGCTACCATCGCTTAAATGAGCGTAATCCAACCACCGTGGTCGCAATAGCGGTGGCAGCTTGCTCCATAGTGCCTGAAACAGCTCGGGCGAGCGTAAGTGGTCCGGCTGATTTAACAGTCGGATTACTTCTACACAGTTCCGTACACGGCTTGCAAAAATTACGAGGTCTTTGCTATCGTAGCTTACCTTAGGCAGCGCACGTATTACAGACACTTCATGCATCACGACGACCTCGGGGCGGCCGTAGCGCGCGTCGAGCGCAGCTAGTACCACACCGGGGGCGCGCGCCGCTGCCAGCAGACCCGCCACTGCGTCGCGCGCCGCTCCACGCAGGGCGCACGACAGCCTTGCTAAATTATCGGTTGCCGAAAAACTTTGAGCTGTATTTTCATACGCACGTTTTAAACCTAGCCAATCCAAATAGGACTTGCCATCGAAAGTAGGCAAGTCTGTCTTCGTAGCAGTTTGCTTGTTAACTTTGTTTATTAATATTCCGAGCGAGTTTATTAAGCGCGTCACTTCTCCATCTTCATTACGATCTTGGTTGAGAGCGTGTGTAGTCGCCACAGCGTCTTGGCCGTGCGACGCTCTCATGTCCTGGGTCCCACACTGGGCTGTATCGCCGTACCTGAAATGTGAGTTGGCACTTAAAAAATCTCGCTCATCGGGATTGGGCACTACATTTTTTACCCAATCTTGAACACTAGCACGGCTACGCATGCCGTGGCTGCCGCGCTGGCTGGCGTCCGCCTCTATGGCAGCGAGCTCAGCTTGTAATTGGAGCTCAGCGACCTGTCGCTCTCGCTCTAGAGCTTGGTGCTCCGACCGTCGCTCTCGCTCTAGAGCTTGGTGCTCCAAATCAGCTAGCTTGCGCGCGTGCTGTGCTTGTGCCGCCAGTTGACGCGCCACGATGGTGGCGGAAGAGCGCGAAGTGGCGGCGCTGGCCGGGCGGGAAGGCGCCGGAGCCGCGGCGTGAGGAGGGAGGTCCGCGCTCTGCTGCGCGGGCGGGGCAGTCTCCCTCGCCGCAACTTGGGTGCCGTCTCCTGCACACAACGCGTTCACTTTTGCACGTTTAGAACGTGTTTCTACCATTGTTCCGTAGATAGGACCAAATATTAACTACTTAATAAAAATGCGCTGGTTCGTAGTGGTAAAACAAAAGTATAATGTCAATCAGAAGTAGAAACCAAAAGGTAGAAAAACATAGACAAAATTAATAAAAAGGTAAAATATCAAAAGTACGAAAAGGCTTGCACAATCGCAGTCTGATTATTTTTTTCATAGTAATGCAAAATTTCAACAAGTGAATATAAGTTAACGTTAGCTAGATCGGTAACGAGGCTGCACTCCCTAATGTGAACGGGATAGGTGTAGGTTCGAATCCTAGTTGGGCCAGTTTTTTTTGATGTTTTATATAATTATTATTATTTGTATGTTTTAGAAATTTATTTTAGTAAATTACTTTGAACAAATAGATATTACAATAAAGGTAATTTATTATTATAATATGATAATAAATGAAACAAATTTTGATATGGTAACATTGTAATATTTTTTATACAAAAGAAATCCTTTACACTTATTTATGTTATTATAGGGCCACAATATTTGCCTTGGCTTCAATACTAATATTAGCCTGCATATTGAATTCAGAAGAATACTATAATAGCAACAACAAGATAACACAAACGCTCGTAATTCTATGTTCACCAACTAACAATAGCGAATAGTGGAATAATTTAGGTAAACTAGTAAAGTAGTTAAAATATGAGGGTAGATTTACAAAGTGAACTTATCACTTTGTTTCAAATCTACCCTCATATTTTAATAACGACGCTAAGATTATAATTGTAAAACGAAAGAATATTCGTTTAGTTGTGGAATATTTAAAATATTTGTTAGCAACTCGGCATTCTTATTTCACATGATTGTAATACTTAAAAAATATTTTTCATGTTTGATGTGAGACTCGAACCCGAACGTTCGCCATGCGAGGCACAATGCTAACTACTTTGGCCACCGTAACGCTCACTTAACTTATTGAAATTTGTAATAACAATCATAAGCGGCCAACAAGTTGCCAATGTGTAGTGTTATCAAACGTTCTTATAGAAAAAGGTCATAAGTACAACTAATATTCTTATGCCATAGTTTTGTGAGATTGCTAGTCGACTTCTGACTGTTATAGTACAAAGGGTGACACAATGGGCGGTCTTATCGCTAAAAGCGATCTTTTAAAGACAACCTTTGGATGGATTAAAAAAGGGGAAGGACAGACAAATACTGTAGGTAGTCTGTGGTGTACCATTTATATAATACAATAAATACATACATAAAGTATATTATACTAATCTAAATAAATATATACATACAATAATAAACATGAAACAGGAGCAAAGAAAATATAATGACGATTTTTAAGGAGAGAGGAAGTGCTTTTTACCGACTTCAAAAAAACGGAGGTTATCAATTCGATACGTATGTATGTAATATTATTGGAATTGCATTATATTCACATATGATGATCTATTAGGGCTTCCAAACAAATATACAAAATTTTATAGACGTATGTATGTATGTATGTATGTATGTATGTATGTATGTTTGTCCACGCATATCTCCGGAACTATTAATCGGATCGTGACAATTTTTTTTTTGTTGGCTTACATTTACTTCAACTTAGGGAACAGTGCAAGTTTCATCAAGATCGATTCAGTAATTTTCAAGATATGGACTAATACGTGTAAGTGTGACGGCCTGGCTTGTTGATACGAGCTACGGGTGTAGTGTCAAAGGGAAAACATCTCAAAACCTTGGTCAAATTCTAGTGCAAAAACTAAAAATTACGAAATAAAAAGTAATTTAAAAAAATTAAACCGACTTCAAAAAGAAATTAACTCAAAATTATGAAATAACTTTAATTTCGGAAGTCGGTGGCATAAAACTAAAATACAGATCCCAAGACACCGACTTCCGAAATTAAAGTTATTTCATAATTTTGAGTTAATTTCTTTTTGAAGTCGGTTTAATTTTTTTAAATTACTTTTTATTAACCATAATTTTAAAAGTGGACAAAGATTGAGCACGCCTTACGGACACGGGCAAGGCATTCCATAACCGTACTGCTTGAACAGTAAAAGATTTGTCATAGAAACTGGTGGAATGCATCGGCATCTCTAGTCTCAGGTTTTCCGATGACCTCAGATATGAACGCTATTTAGGCTAACAAAGAAAGTAATACAAAAATTTCCCCTAACAGTATTTTCAAAAGTTTTAACCGTCTTATTACCAGAAAAAACACTTAGTACTCTTATAAACGAGCGACACGCGTCAACGGTAGAGGCAACTGCAGCCGCAGGCGAGTGTCGACGACCGTCGTCGACGCGTCGGCGGCGGCCGTCGACCATATACCACTCGTGTATTTGAGCACCGTACACGAGTGGCACAAACACCCTTGTTATTATAAGACGGAATATAATTTGTAGTCCACCCCAGTTACAAATGTTATGTTAATTACAAGTTGAATATAAATATTACTTCCTTGTACTATCGCATAAATCTTAATTACCAGGTTAAATGAGGAAGTAAATCTATTTGTGTTTCTCCCAAGGTACACGTGATTGATGGATCGCTTTGATATTTGCATACGCATAATTTATTTTTGCAAAGCGGATTAAATGGAATGAAAATAATCCCAACTGGTTTATTTTTATTTTGACCACTATAATTTCGGTAGACGGTGTCTTTAGTTTTATATTATTTTTGTTGCCACTGACTTTTTTTTTGTAAAAAAAAAAATATTTTTCTCTTTTAAGGTTTGGTACCTACCCCACACCGTGTCATATACTTAACAATATGTGCAATGTAAATAACAGTGACAAGAAGTTCTTATAGGTAACATCATCAACATAAACTAAGCGGAAAAAATACGTACCTACCTATTAATAAAGCTAACTCAAAAACCAGTCATCAGAACTTGAAATAATTTTCCAATTCTGTGCGTAAATGACACGAAATCTTCTCCATTTTCAAAGTCGGGTCTAAAACAAAAGTATCGTGACGTTCAAAGTGTTCACATTTTTCATTCTAACTCTAATTCGCCAAGTGTCAAGACTATATTATTATCGTGTCTAAGAAACTTCGTTCTAACAAACTATAATGCACCAGACGCAAATACAATGCCTGCTAAAATACAAAAATCAAGTTGTCTGCACAGAAAATACTCTGCCATTCCTACAACAAAATAAAATCCAAAACCAGCAAAGTCGGGAGCAAAACTATACATAAAATAGTATCTTTATATGGTGTTGCGGCTAGAACAGATCTACTTGGCAGAAATGGTAACAGAATTGAATTGGGACCTGCGCCGTGTCCCCCGCATTCCCAAACTCAATTATTATATTTTCTGGTTTCAAACTTGGGTCGTGCCACTTGTCCATGATATTCGTGGTTCCATTAGAAATGTGTTATTACAATCATAACATGTGGAGTATGAGAGATATTTTTTTGGTTATTTTTACTAACTCGTATTATAGGTACTTATGGACTGCCTCGTTGGTTTAGTGGTCGCTAGCGCTACTGCTGAGCATGAGGTACTGGGTTCAATTCCCGGGTCGGGCAATGTGTTATTGACTTTTTCTATTTGGAATTTACATATTTCTATTTGCCGGAGTCTGGATGGATGGAAATAGGCTCGCCCCCTATTACATGGGACTTAAACATAATTGCCGAAAGTCAGTGTAGTATAGGTAGGTACACCTCTGCTCAACTCTTCGGGGAAACGCGTAATGTTGTGTTACTTTTAGTAAAGAAAACAGTGTATTTCGTGGCTGACAAATGAAAGCAGGTTTCAGATAAGGCTGTGTCTGATGATGTATCGAAACATTGGAAAAGGCAGCCTTTGGCCATAGAGACATACTTAATACACCAAGAAATTACTCAGAATTCCCAAAGCTATACATTTCTACTTGAAGTTGTTGTAGATACAGACGCCAGTGAGCACATCAAGCTACCCTAAACTGTAAAATTTTTCCAATCAACTTTGAACCTTATACTTTAGCGATAAAGTTGAAAATCTATAAAATAAATTTGATAGAGTGTAGTAGCTTTATGTGCTGGTGTCTGTATACCAATACCGTCCAGCCTATCCGATTTCCTACAGTGATACGATGTACGATAAGGATAGGTTGTCTATCTACCTTACTAAATTGAGTTCTGGAAAATAGTTTCCGTAATCAAAAGCGAACTTTAAACTTGGTGCAATATGATTTACTTCATTAATTTCAAAAACAAAATTGTTACAAAGAAACTCCAAAATAAACCCATAAATAATATAATTTCAAAACCATACCTATAATTGATTCAAGATCCAAGCAAAAGATATTCAGAATTCGACAAAGCCTTTCAATAGGCGTCTTCCCCATAAAATGAGGAAGACATTTCTCAAAATTGTAATTCCTTCCATCTGGTTTTGACGTTTAAATAAAACGAAGGGAGACAATACTATGATATTTGATATTGCAGTGATAAATTTGAGAAATACTGCAGGCATCTTTAAGCTTTTTCAATAAGATTGGAGGTAAGGAGGACCATCAGTCTTTGTGGCAATCGGAGGTACGGGTCGGTCGAGGTCAGTTTCAAGATTACTTACGTTTTCTTACTTATATTGGAAGGAAAAGGATTTTCTGAAAGCTATGAAGGTCGGCAAAATGTACAGCTTTTAGTGGTTTGCTCTCATACGTACGTACGGATGCAGGTGAGTGAGCGGCTAGAGTTTGCGAAGAGGTCGATTTATATTTTCTAACCTGCCAGTATCACAATTTCAGATAAAACTTTTTTTTATTCACTTTAAAAAAGCAAACGTATTTTCAAGGAACACAATTGAATGCTGCATTGGTTTGGCAATTCATGAAACATTAGAAGATGCATTAAGAAGAAGATTTTTCCCGAAATATCTATGTACTAATAATAATGCTGAAGAGTTTGTTTGTTTTGTACGCGCTAATCTCTGAAACTACCAGTCGGATTTGAAAAAATCTTTTTGCATTTGATACACCATTTCATTAGGAAGGCTATAGGCTATTTAACATCACGCTATGACCTTACGAGCCGAGCAAAAAGAAAAAAAAGTCGGAAAGATCGCTAAGCGAAAACGAAGTGACACTACGGGCAGGTGATCCGATGCAACGGGGTGGGTCGGGGATGCAAGAAACCTCAAGCAAACGAAGTCGCGGGCAGAAGCTAGTGTTGTTATAAAATGAAACAGTATTTATTATTATTATAAGCCTGTGTTGTCTCACTGCAGGGCAAAGGCCTCCCTTCCCTCTTTCCACTTTTCCCGGTCTACTGCGATTGTGCACCAATCCTTTAAGAAGGAGTCCAGCTCATCCCGCCATCTCTTTCTGGTCCTGCCGCGCGGTCGTTTCCTGCCATTTGGGATACTGTCATTTGCTGCTACGACATGCGACAGCTAAGGCCAGCCCAGTTCCACTTTAGTCCACGCAGCTGTACGGCCAGCGTCCACTATTTGTGTTAAGGAACAAAGTATAGAGTTCTTAATGCGGTGTGTGAGATTGACACCAAGTATACTTCGTTCCATAGCCCGTTGGCAGACTCCAAGATTGCGTGATTTAAATATCATATAGCTCCAAGAATATTACTGAAAATAATATTACATGATCCGCATTAATGTTAATGAACCCAGTGCGATGAACGTTAACCAAACAGATGTGACATATTTCAGCCGTTTGGTAGATATTACACTCGATTCATGATAGGAATTTAATACTATTCCCATTAAATTACCAGTTTACAGTGTTACGGTATTACAAACAGCCAAGTTCGAGTAGTATTAGTTAGTGTAAGGCCTGACATACATAAAGTGATGTCGGTACCGGTTTAATTATATTTATTACTAGCTTCTGCCCGCGACTTCGTCCGCGTGTGTACCCCCACCCCGTCGCGTCGCAACACTTCGTATTCGCTTACCGTTCACTCTGAGTTTTTTTCTTTTTGCTCGGCTCATAAGGGTTATAGCGTGATGTTAAATAGCCTATAGCCTTCCTCAAGAATTGGGCTATCAAATGCAAAAAGATTTTTTTCAAATCTGACCGGTAGTTCCAGAGATTATCGCGTTCAAACAAACAAACTCTTCAGCTTTATTATTAGTAGGTATAGATAAAAAACTCTATGGCCCATAACTCCTTAATAGGTACCAACTCTTAACATCTTACACACGTGATAACTTTTAAACGAAATATCCGATTGAGATGAAACAAAAAGTATTTTACTTCTTCATAAATACTCTTGATAACATAATGCTTAATTTCGATAAAGATTAATATTACGATACATATTTAACGTAGTTTTTTTTTCTTCAGACGATTTAATAATTATTTTGAACACAAAATCGGTTATTGTGATTAAACCATGATAGCTAGATATATGTTCTCGCGGACTTTTTTGTAGGTCTTAATGGGCTCTACAAACCCGTAGTACATCATTTTGTTCTATTGTCAATAGTTTTTGCAGCGCACGCAAAAATAGGTTTTCGATTTTACACCTTGTGTTACAAAATAGCAATTTTAGTACGGATCCCTAATTTTGAAAAAAAAATATAGCCTATAGCCTTCCTCGATAAATGGACTACCCAACACTAAAATAATCATTCAAATCGGACCTGTAGTTCCAGAGATTAGCGCGTTCAAACAAACAAACAAACAAACAAACTCTGCAGTTTTATAATATTAGTATAGATTCTGGAATGTTATGTTAATTAACTGTTCTATTAGCAATTAATACATGAATTTCGGTATTTTGGCTTGACTGATAGTTTTAAATCTGTACAAAATTTATTTAAACGCGATTCTTTCTAGCAGAAAGAGGAAGAGGTGAAGCGTTCAAGAACGTAGATATGAGAGAAAATATTAACGTGAAGTCATCACAACGTTTTCATCAATCAAATAATAAATCAATGTAGGTACTATTTGACTTTTAATTCACAACCGTACAATATCGTGCGTAAAGTTAAGAATAGAAAAATAGACAATTAATATAAAACAAAAACTACCCGCTACGGGAACGATAAATCATTGGGCGACGACAGAGCTTAAATCAAAGAGGGGGAATAAATTTCCATTAGCAGATCATGAGAGATTCCGGTCGAGGTAGCGGCCGGCCCGAGATTGCCGCAAAAACTCGCTAGACGGAGAATACCTACATTTACTACGTTAAAGGTATAGATAGAAGAGAATAGTAAGAATATAGAAGGAATAGAGGCGTTATTTTAATTTATGTTAATAGTAAATTTTGTGTTTGTCGTATCAAATGCGTATTATGTTTAAGAACAAGATAAGCAGATGTACGCACGTCGACATTTCAACACTCTCAAGGGAATCAAAATTTATAATATGGTACTTCCCGTTGACCTAGAATCATGAATTTGGCAAGAAGCAATGTAGCACAGGTTTAAAGGAAAAAAACCGAAAACCGTAAATTTGTAGGTACATTAAAAAAACCCGTCATAAACTATTTACATACCTACAAAGTACGGAACCCTCGGTGCGCGAGTCTGACTCGAACTTGACCGGTTTTTTGTTGTATGCTAAACCATCTAAGTAACTGCTTCTAGAAATAATTCAAAACAGACACGTCTTACGTAAAATCGGTGTTAAATTGAGAGACTAAATTAAGTAACAAGAAATATCCGTGCAAGCTATAAAATAAACCTGTAACACACTTCGTCGCACCGTATGTTGAGCTCTTAAGCCGTGACAGGTTATCAGTTCCAAGCGTGGTTTAAATTTCCAGGTGAACGTGAAAACCTTCGTTCACAGAATATGGTACTTAACATGAACTTAAGTATAATGTGCTGTGTCATAAGTACCTATCTTAGCAAAGCTAAACGCAGGAATTGCAATACATGTCGTTCTGAATAATATAAGCTCGTTGCTGTAAGTACTTGAGTATTATTCTGCAATTACCTACATAAATGATTTTCATTTCTGAGTTTAGAACTTAACTTATTTTTGAAATTAAATTAAATTTAGTAGTACAGATGATCGGGTTTTTTAACAGTTTTAAAACAATTCAATACAAGTAGCCTGCATAATTATTGTTAACATTAATTAAATAAATGAAGCTAATAAAATTGTTACATAAATCATAGTAATTTGTCAAATACTTGACAAATTACTTTGTAATTGTGGGTTTTTTTTTATCTCATGTACTTCACACTTTTCACATAGATTAAATCTTTGGTTTTTGTACATAAATCCTGTCAGGGCACTACAAAACACAATGTAGGTTTTCTGTTCACTTAGTAAACAAGCGATACCTAAGTTTTCCGTACTACTTAGGTATTATTTTACTATTATAAAAACCTCCAATTTAGATTTGCATACCAGGACCTACTCTCTAATTCCGTCAGCGAATATACGGGCCCGTCCGAATGTACTTCGGAACATCAGTGTGAACCTTAACTTTTTCGGACGGGTAAAAACTCTTCAGGAGTAGTGACAACTGTCAAATCGTGGAATCATACATTCGCAGGTCGGGCCCAAACTAATCTTATATCCGTAGGTGATATGGAGTAGAATCGCCCGTAACTTCGGCAAACCTACGGATTCCGTTTCTTGGGAGTAGAGCTCCCCAGATACCGAAAGAATATGACGAAAATTGTATAAATGAATACGGAAACACCGGTAAACAACATTTTAATTAGGTATCTGTGACAGGCAACATAACAATGAAAATCGACGATGAGTTAACGCTCAAAATCCTTAAGAAACTCCTATAAGGAAACACTTATAAGGAAACAGAATCCTTTCTCCGAGGTACGGAAATTGTGCATCTACCTATTCTGCCTCTCGCTGTTTCCTTACAATTAATTCGTTACGAATTCCGCCTGACTTAAATTTCCCTCGGGGAAGTGTATTTAACAAACCGTTACCATTCTGTATCTTTGTTAGTTTCCACGTATTTACTCTTGCTATTTATAAGGCGGTATCTAAGTAAAGGAATAATAGGAGTTTTGTTTGTATTTTGTTCTTCATTGTGTTGTGGACTCATAGTTTTGAAACTACAAGCTATTCTCAGTTCACGTTAAACTTTGTTATTTCTAGATTGTTTTGATTGGATACGGTCACGAACTTCATTTACGGAAGTTGAATTATTAAGAACAGAAATTTATCTAGTCTATTGGAAGATTTGGTACAATTCTAAACTCTTAAATCGTATCCAAGATTTTCGCAACAGAAAAACTGACACTAAAATCCAAAAATCCCAAATATTTTAATGTGCTAGCACATTATGTTCATTCAAACGAGTTTAATATATCCAAATAACCAGTCACTTATTGAAATTGCTTCTAAAATAGCTATGAAAATTGTAAATGAAGAAAACTTTAGGCAACAAATTGTCTGGAATTTCGGACAGACCCCTTTCCAATAATCCTTTAAGTTTATCGAGTAATAACACTTCAACCGGTCTCCGATAGATTTTTGATGTTTGAACAAAACTTGAAATATAAAACTGCTCTCTATTTACTTTTAAAACGAGTTTCTTAACCTTTATCTAAAGCTACTTTTAGTTACATATTTACGCGACTAGAAAAACTTTTATTTTCAAGAAAAATATTATATTCCGCCGGCTCCACTCATTTCTATTCTAGTCTGTGAATTCAACTTATATGCATATTTATATGGATAAACTGTACCCTTACCTCCTCTCAGCTGTTGCCACGTCATGTAGGAACCACTTCCACGGAAAAGGGATTATAAAAGTGCTAAAATTTATGCTCGCGTAGAGAGGGACTATTACTTTCTACTTTACTGCTGTTGCTAATGTTTCGTTTTGCATGCTTTTGTTTATCGTTTGTGCTTTAGCTGTTAAATTTACTCGGTCTAGTTTATTGTATCCTTGCGCCACAAATTTTAATCCAAATACTATAACAAAGTACAAGTTATTCTTACATTTGCCAACCTTATTATCCTACCCAGATTTCTGGAAGAGGATATTATAGGTCACGTGTAACTAAATTAAATAATAATCTACTTACGTGTACAATGCCTTGGCTCATCAGATGAATCCCCACAATCGTTTGAGCCATCACAGTATCGATTAATCGGTATACACTTCTTATTCGTGCACAAATACTCGGAGATGCGGCATCGTGTATCGTTCCCGTGTAGTACAGGCAGTGATTCAGGTTCTGGTATATCTTTGGGACTATCCCTTTGGTATATATTGTTGTATGTTTCTTTGGTTTTCGGTGCATCGGTGACGATGTCGCAGTCGGTGAGGTTGAGAAGCGTAGCAATGATAATTCCAAGGCCTAAGGCTATATTGCTAAAACCTGAAACAAATGAAAGATCTGATTAGTTTGGGTCTCATTTTAAGAAGGAAACCGAAAGGTTTTAATGTGAAGAAAAACCTGGATCCATAGGTGGGATTAAAAGTAAGTAAAATTAACGTTTTTCGCATTAAAGTAATTAATCCTAATCACCTACATTTTTATTTTGAGACAAAATATAACTTTACGCCAAAAGTATGCTACAGAATTCCAACAGACTTCTTGCAATTAGTTTGGTGACCTATCACACAACTACTAATTTCATGAAAAACGACGCAATGAAAGAAAAAAACTAAAAAAAGAAAGAAACTAATGGACATATCAGTTTTTCGTTATAATAAAGGGTCATATTATGACGATTCCTAACAACTGCGTTCCAATCAATTATTTGTGGTCTTAATATTGAACTCTTTATCCTTTGTAGAAGACACACTGATAGACGTGGCTTAAAAGACATTTAAACCAAAATCTTCTCGAATTGTTTGTTACTCTTCGCTTTGTCTTTTTACTACCGCTTTTTAACTGTAAACAAAAGAGTATCGACCTCAGCGTATTATGGTACGGCAAATATAGGAGCAGGTTACACAAGTTGATTAGAAACACAAGCAAACACAGTGTGCAAGATCATGTTTGCTTTTAATTTCGTTTTGTTGTAATCATGCCCTTATTTATCGCCGTCCAGTCTTATTAGATCCTGTTTGATAACAATATTGTTTTTAAAAGGGATAATGGTATCGTACCTTTTTTCTACCTCATTATATATTTTAATAATGTATGTAGGTACCTATGCGATATTCTATACTGTAGAAATTGATCATCACAAAAAGTTATTGTTTTATTTTCAATGTTAATAAATCAGTTTTAATTAACTAATGTGCTTAAATTTAAGCATATTGATCAGTACGATAAATGGTCAATATTTTTTGTAAATTGGTTATTGAATAAATTTACGTCATTTTTGTAACGAAGTTTCTTATCGCGGTTTGCTGTAGGAATTAACTGGTAGAAATCGTCATGATGAAAATCTGTTATACCCCCTCCATGCAACTTTCTCTCTCTCTTTGTCTCTTTCTTTTTTAAATACGATATTAGTGTGTGTGCTTAAGAGTATCGCGTAACAAACTTCGTTTCAGACGGAATAAGTCTACAAACCGCAAACGTTTTTCATTGAAACTAGCTAAGGTATTTCCTAGCCGACTACTCTAAGACACAACGAAACAAACACAGAGGTCCAAGTCTCTTTTAAAATCCATATAATTACTTTGTACTTAATGGTCACAACTCAAACATTTATGACACAAACTAAAAGATCACAAACAAGACATCAACCACCAATGCATTTAAACCAGCTCCACAAACAACATTTTCATAAAACATTATTCAACAGCTCCACAAAAAACAACTTTTCAATATAACCTCGTTCATCTCTCACCAACTAGAAAAGTTCTTGTTCCCCCGGGTTTCAACTGAATAGCAGTATTTTAAGAGAAACTGTCATCAATCTTGCTTGGGACTGCCTCAATGACATCTTTTCATGCTTTCCGTATTCTGTATTGAAACGAGATGAATAGACTAATTCGGTGTTTCTCAAAATTGTCGACTGCAGATTTGACGTTATTAATAGTAGTGATGGACGAAAGTGGGAGAAGCTAGAGGTTCGATTTATGGATAGTAGCTCGATATCCGTGATAGTAGCTCGATATCCGTGATAGTAGCTCGATATCCGTGATAGTAGCTCGATATCCGTGATAGTAGCTCGATATCCGTGATAGTACCTCGATATCCGTGATAGTAGCTCAACTGTTATTAATGAGACACCATTTTTTTTTTATTGTTACCGATCTTTGGGAGATTTTGCGACTTCTGAGTGAGTATCGGAACTTTGTACCTAAGTGTTATCGATCGAGGTTTAAAATGTTGGTTGGAATTTTCTATGCCTAAAATGTTCTCACTGGGGACAAACACGTGAGTGGGCTGTGATCTACCACGCGGGTTCAGTGCGCTGGGGTAATTGCGTAACACACTAACGATAAGTACACTGAAAGAAATAAGCATTAAATAAAAATAAAAAAAACATTGATCTGAACTGCTTTAAACAGTTCCATAAGAGTCTAACGTTCAAAACAGTATTTTATATTGATCCGAAAACAGTTAAAGCTTCAAGCAAAATGTTACTGTCATGACAGTAAACTTTAACGTTTTTTTCAGTAAATGGTATGTTCAATCATTAAATGTTACTGTTTTGTCTTATATAAATAATGTTTTACAAACATTTCTTCTTACTGCTTAGAGTCAGTAAATCTTAATGAAATCACTTTAATGTTAAGGAATTTTTTTTTTTCAGTGTAGGATTTGTTTACTTTTTTCGGTTTCGAAATCAATTCAATACGAACTTAGTTCCAAAAAGGACGCATCAAAGTGAGATCTATTTGACAGCGAAGTGGAATCGTTACTTTAGTGTGAGTTAACGATTAATGTGCTTTGGAGATTCCCTAGGCTACTTTGGTCTTAATAGAAACACTACAAAGTGAAAACTAACTTTAATTTCGGAAGTCGGTGTCATTGGTTCCGCAGTTCCGCGGTTGTAGTGTTTTTTTTTAAGTCGGTTGTTTTTTTGTAGGTACTTAAAAAAGTTTTTATTTTTCTATTTTTAGTTGTGTCTAAACAAATTCAAATAACACTACGGTGCCAAGCTAAGGTGCATTGAAAAATTGAAGACACCGACTAGAAAAATCATCAAAATTCACATAGAAATAGCCGTAGATGCAGAACATTTATGCATATCTTCGTACATAACAATAATTACCTAATGTATTACACTAAAACCTTCCTGAAAGTATGTAGATCATGTTCGTGAAAGAAACATCGAAATTTGTTTATAAGTTTTTAAAAAAATCGCGGAATTACAAACATACATAGGTATCGGGTAAAAAACAACTGACTTAAAAAAAACAACACTACAAAGTGAAAAATAACTTTAATTTCGGAAGTCAGTATTTATCAAAAAACGACAATGTTTTTTTTTTAAGTCGGTTGTTTCTTTTGTAAAAAGGTTTTTTTATTACGCCAAGCTACGAACAAGGGAATATAATTTATTTGTTTCTTTACTAGTACCGTGCTTCGTTCAAATAAAGCATTAGATATTATTATGCTAGTAGTTAGTGTTACTAGTCCAACGTTTTATGAACCCTATAAAAATATTTTCAGCTTGTGATTTCCCAGGCGACTCAAACATTAAATACATACGGAAAAGGCTGTTTTAAAATTAGCATGAGTTTGCATATAAACGTACTAGGAACGTAGGAACTTACGAAAGCTCGCGTTTATATTAATGGACTTTGCAATGTTTCAGTACCTACTAACTTACTCAAAACACTATTTTTAGTAGAACATGCATCAATAACAAATTCTAGTAAAGAGGGAGTAGGTAATTGGGTAACTTTTTCTTCAGATACAAGGAGAATTATACTATTTTCAAAATACGCTCTTCAAAATAAATAAATTGGCAAGCAGTCCAACAACATTTTATAAACTGTGATCGTAACAGCACCCGAATTGCGTAACACACTTTTACATAAATATCGCAATGAATCTTGTTGAACTGTCAAAATGTATTTCCATACATTTCAAAGAAGATGAGATTACCATTTTTCTTTTTAATGATTGATAGACTGGCCGCTACAACAAAGACAGGCCGAATATCGATTATTGAACGAATAATAATTTTATTTGCTACCGGTCAAGCCCCGCGCGTACCCAATGTAGTAGGTACGATCACTAGAAAATCAATTGTGTCCCATTAGCGGGGATCAAGAGATTAAAACAAAATCTAGTTAGTTTGTTGCTTGTGATATCTGACATTCTGTGTCAAAAATTACGACAAGTAAGGTTCAAAAGCTGTGAATGCAGATCAAAATATCTCACAAAGGGCAGTCTCCTCAGACCGTTTGCCTGTAGCTACAATGGTTAAGGTACCTGTCTTTACTGTCCCATCTCATAAATTCACCCTGTTTATATATTTAAAATGGCAGCCTTCAAACAAGACAAAAAAAAACTTTTCCTTACATTCCATGTTGTGAAACTTTAAGAAACAGTTTTGGAAACGCTGGTGTCATAATAAATTGAAGAGAGATCCTTTTGAAGGAGTAAATTATTTATGTCTGATAAAGTTCTAGTGTGGAAAAACTGCCAAAAATTTATTCTATAGATAAGACTTAATCTAGGTACAGACGCCAGCACATCAAGCTACCCGAAACTTTCAAATTTTTTCAATCAACCTTGAATCTTATTCTTTAGCGATAAAGTTGAAAATCTATTAAAGAAATTTGACAGACTGTAGTAGATTGATGTGCTGGCGTTTGTACCTATAAAAGTTTGGTGAAATTCGCCCTAAATAGGTTTGTACAAACACTTATACACGCCAATCATATTCTAGAAACTAGATGGGATCAAGCCGGTTTTCTATCTGACTACCTACTCTGTGAAGAAAGGTCGAAACAAACTTAGAATAAACTCAGTAGCACAGTATAAAGATATACAGTATTTCGACTTCATACAAACGGACGAAACGCGAGCTATACCTACGCGCCTCGACCTCGGCATGCGCTTGGCATGCAGACAGTCGCGACTGTGCCGCAGTGACGAACGGACGGTGTGTTGTTTTTTTTAACAATAACCGCGCAAAATAAATTGAAGTACATATTTAATATGACGAGTAGGATATATTGTGCTGTTTTTGGTTGCATGAATTCGTCAATAACGCATCCAGAGATAACTTTTTTTAGATTACCTGAAAACTCTGAAAGGTAAGACTATAAAATAATTTTACTTACTAGTAGGTAGGTACATAATGTGTGTCTTTTTAATGGATAAGTATTTCCTTTTATCTCCCGAAAAAAAAGATGTCTGGATTAATAAATAAAGTGAATAGAGTAAAGGAAAGTGATAGACACGAGTGAAATAGGTAGTTATAGGCGGTTCATGAATCATTATACGGTAGGTACGCTTGTGTTAAAACCTCGGGGCATGTGTGTTTTGTTTTATTAGTTTGTAAAATTCAAAGTAAAGACGTGGTTTTTATTATTAATATTTATGTACACACAGTAAAATACAATAACAAAACTAAATGGAAACACAAAGTAGGCAAATGTAATTAAAATGCTGGAGGCGGGCAGCCCTATCGCATGTTTACGTACCGCGCGGCTGTAGGCATTTATTTCAAGGTTACGGCCGAGTTACAATACTGTATGATCTTTATACTGTGTCAGTAGGTACGGCGCGGCGGAGCGTGGGAGGGTCGATCTTTTGATTACAGAATATCATTCCCTACGCACACTCTCTGTAAATAAACTGGAATTGAATGACGTCACAGGTGTTATATTTTCACAACCAACCAACACAATGTAACATGAACCTGTTAACGTAATTACATAGGTATTATTATAAAAGCTGAAGACTGTTTTAATAAGTCTAATGCGAAAGAATGTATTTTTGTTTTGGATGTTTATTATACTCAATTTTGCAAAAACGGTTTACTGGATCTAGATGGTCCCGGTTCTTTGGATAGCATATGAGGGGCCGACAACGACGACGGCGCGTTGTGTTCCACGCGCGCCTCAAGGAGATGTCAGCACCAACTGACGGGGTCCGCTAGGGCCGATGCCCGCCAAGGTCGCGGTTTGTTCGAAAGAGATACCGTGGCCCCTGGCACAGGCAACTGCAGGAACACGGGTGGGTTTTAGTCAGTAAGAATCTGACACTTCCGCTCCGCCCAGAGCGGGAGGGGTCATTTGATGATTTCCCAACCAAAAAAAAAAAAGGGCCGAAGCTAACTCGCAGAGCTATTCCTGTATGCACTATGCAAGTGCACCCAATTATTCAAGCTATTACTATACTACATTGCTACTATTCTGTTAACTAAAATAAACTGAAAGCTGTATTTTTCAAACTCGCAGGGAATGACCCTACAGATTTTGTCCTGTAATGAAAAAAATTAAGAGTAACAAATTCTAACGGAATATAACTTTTTCTTATTTGGCCGGCATTTTCGTAGTTTAGCCCAAAATGAATTCACCTTTAGCACACTTTAATCTGGATTATCACATAATGATACTTTTTATTCTGGTAAAATCTTACACATTTTTCATTTCTCTCTGAACCCAAAGAAATCCACAATATTTCTGGCTGAACTTGATGCCTTTAGTATTTTTTCTAAGTAGGTTGTTATTTTTGCAATAAAGATCAGCGGGGTATTTGCGAAATGAAATGAAATGATTTTGAAATGAAATGATTTTATTTTTTGTAAGTAGGTTTGTACAAACACTTTTACACGTCAATCATGTTTTTTTTTTAAACTAGATGAAGTCGGCGTTTCCTATCTGACTACTCTGAGAAGAAAGGCCGAAACAAACTCAGAGGTCACAGTCTCTTTTAAAGTCCAGACATAATCTTGGTCAGGTTATATGAAGACCATGTAGATCGATGTCTGAGGTGGTCTTTTGAGGAAAGAACCACACAGATTGAGAGGACCTGTCCAGTCAGTGCACGCTAACAGTAGCAATGTGTACCATTTTGACAGTTCAACAACATTCATTGCGTTATTTACTTTGTTGAGCAGACAAATTTTTCGAACATAAGAGGGAATCGATTAGTAACATGCTTCAAAATCATTCAGATTGGTATTAACCATTTTATTTAAGTAAGTAAGTACCTAGGTATACCTTCATAAATTATGTTCGTAGGTAGTGTCTTATCACTTCTCAATACAAGTATCAAAGGGACACATTGTTAAGGCCGAAAATTTCAAAGGGCTTTTCGACATTATGAGGAGTAATACTTACATGAATAATGTGATTTCTGCCATTCACTAACAAAAGTAAGCAACTTTTACTCACAAAATTACTACAAAAAGTCCGAGGGCCAGGCCGACATTTCCGCACGAATAAACGGAAAAATATCAATTAATCATAACTTCTTTTGTTTTCCCGCCCTATTGTCATGTATTCACAGAATATCTTTAGCACACAGAGTGACTGGTAATTTTAAACATTTGGCTGCTGGAAACCTAGCAACAAAGGCAAAGGATTTGAACCAGCACTAATTTAAATATATCACAAACCTTTTTAATTTCGGACTGTGGATTATATTTGCACACAACATTCCCAAAACCCGGCCAAGCGCGAGTCGGACTACACATGAAGGGTTCGTACCACACGTTTTTTTTATTAAGTTTATGATTGTTTGTTTTAATTGGTTGCACGCGATATGATAGCGGCAATAAAAATACACCCTTTGTGATTTCAACTGTCTACCTATTACGGTTCATGAGATACAGCCCGCTGACTGTCAGACGGACAGACGGACGGACGAACGGGTAGCGGAGTCTTAGTAATAGGCTTCGCTGTAACCCATTGGGTACGAAACCCTAAAACTAATGTTTAAAAATCAGTTAAAATCGTCAGGTAAAATTTTATGCGTATCCTTCCATAGATTGTGATAAAATAAAATAAGTTCTAGGCTAGAAACACACCAAAAACAATTCCCTCCTTTTGGGGCTTCCCTGCTGTAGGATAAAACATCGTAGTTTATTTTAATAAGTCATGTCCACGTACCAGGAGCACAACGTTTAGTAGGTGTCCACAACCAATCACGTCACCTAAATAGGTCCCTATTCATTCCGTTCAAGGCAACGCATGTCAGACCGCCCTACAATAATTGTATGGACCTAATATACCCTTGTCAAGGGACGTTCGATCTTGGAGTGATAATTAAGTCATTTGGATTGATAGCAGCCTCAGATTCAGGGGATCTATTTACGAGTTATGTGTGACAGTTGGTGAATTTAATAGTAGCTTGTATATTGTTTTGTTGTAGGTATGTCAGGTAACTTTAGCTGTCAGGTACTTTGTAGGTAATTAATAGGTCGAGAGTACGAATTATTTAATACCGAAGCTCTGTTCTCTGAAAAATGTGGCACTATTAATTTCGGTAGATATTTCGCTAGTGAAAAAAAATACACAATTACAATTAGGTATCTAATCCAGTACAGTTGCTTCAATAAAGACAAGCCATTTCCTGCTTCTAAAGTTGCAGAAAATCGTGATTTTTGAATGGGTATCAAGGTGGCCAGTAAATAAAAAAAGTTGGTAAAAGTGCCAGTTTTTACAACTGTTACTGACAGCGTTTTATTTAATTGGAAAAGGCTTCATGACGTCACGTCCGCCATCTGACGGGCGGGGCGGACCGCTTAAAAAAGGCGATTCATTATTTGATGATCGGCCCCAGTCTGCATGTAGTTCACAAGGAGTCCGCAACTATCTACAACTATTCACCTGCAGTCTGTGAAAAAGGATAACAAGTATCAACGTGCGCACAAGTGCTATTTTGTAATTCCTAAATTAGTTTGATTGTGGCAGGCAGCTAAGAATGTAAATCAAAGGAAATATGATTTGAAATGTGATTTTTTATGTATTTTGATAACAATGTTTAAAGTGCTTATGTTAAACCAGCTTGTGGCCGCGACTTCTTCCGCCTGAAATATTTTGTTCTCCTGACCCACTCCGTCACATCGCATCGCCTGCCTGCGCTATTACTGGTTTGTGAGTGTGTGTGTGTGTGTGTGTTTATATATTTGTTACTTATTCACGCTCAAACGGGTGGACTAATTTTGATAAAATTTTGTGTGGAGGTAGCTGACACACTGGATTAACATATAGGCTACTTTTTATCCCGATATTCCCACGGGATCTACATTTGCGCGGGTGAAACCGCGGGGCGCAGCTAGTTAATAATACCTAAATCTATGTCATTCGCCACACAACTAGTAAGTGCATAGCCGGATACATATTTTAACAATTACATACGACCTCATATTTTTCAACACAACAAATACTGGCCACTAAAGAATGTAAAGGAGATGGCTAAATGACTACCTCAAGCATGTATAGTAATCTCACATTAACTCCTAATTTTTAAGTATTCATTCATGAATTATTTAGTGTTTAATAATTTCCTAGAACTTTCGTGAACTATTATACATAAAAAAAGTATCTTAGTTGCTTTTTTTGATTAACATGACAAGTTTAAGGGGAAATAATACAGTACTGCAAGCTAGGGAGGAGTCATATCGCTTTTCCAGAATGTCAAACCGAAACTGTACCTATATCGATTTTTGATAATAGGTATCAAAACAATTTATTTTCTGAAACTAAGAAGTGGCAATCAGAGTTTTCGGGTTGTTTTTAAAGTGACAATCGACTCTAATCAATTCCACTCTTTTCTACTCTATCAAAATCAAATAAAAATAACTGAAAGCATAGGAATGTGTTTCTTCGTCTCCCTATTTCTCTTACTTATATCTTACTACCTGTTTTGTGTCGAAAAATATTAACTGAATAATGGTCGACAAAAACTAATTCGATTTTTATCTTTCAACCCATCCGATTATTTTATCGATTCTGTTTCACTCGACGTTCAATCCCATCTCTTTGAAAAAAATAAACGTCAGATGTCTGACATCTGACGTTTATTTCGTTTGCTTGTTTGTTGTGATTTTTTATTTTGGATTTTCATTGACCGAGGGTCAATGAAAATCCTTGTATAATGGACTTATTTTGTGTGCTCGCGCGACTACGTAGCCTCTCGCTACTCGACACGAACTTGACTTGCAATCAGTTCATCATGAGATGCTTAAACTGGGGTGTAGCCACGCAAAGACTGCGGCGGATATCACCTCTTCATTGTCTGCTGTTCTACTCACTATCTTAGCACGATGGTTGACAATTGAGTAAGTCACAAGGTAAGTCATCTACAGTTAGCATCATTCTAGAACTAATAAATATAATAAACATCACAAATGTGACTTCAAGTAGTTTATAGTGTTTCTCAAAACACATAATGAACTCAATGGCAATGAATCAGAAAGACTCATCTCGTCTCATCACGACCACAACACGTCACGACTACAACAGACTGGTTGCTTTAGATGTCATAATGTTCAAATGTGTAGGTGTTACAGTTAATTCATGTGGGTACTAAGGTAATTATGTTTGTTCCAGGTTCCAAGGGATGCCAACATTTGTCATCCTTGTTATGAACTGCTGAATTCAGAAGCAACTAGTGATGTTCGTTTATTTGGCCATATAATGGTGTGCATATCTTTTGGCCGTTCTGTGAGAAGTATACAACGCCATACAGTGGAAAGAAGCGATTCAATGTTGCAGAATTTACCAACGTCGCATCCAGCTTTCCACCAGTTAAATAAAATGATTTTTAAACACAGTGTGTTCTTTACATTTACATGCCCATTCGGTAGCATGGATCATCTTCCTCTTCAGATATTAAATCCAGATCGTCTCGCCATCTCTTTCTGGACCGGTCTCGGCGGCGCCGTCCATCTTCAGGCACCCATTGTGTGGCGGCTTTTGCCCAGCGGTCATCGTGCATACGGCTGATGTGACCCGCCCAATCCCATTTGAGCCTGGCAGCCTTCTTTCCTACATCCAGTATGCCCGTTTTGGAACGCAGCGTGGTGTTCCGATCTCTGTCCTGTCTTTTTACACCCAGAATGCTGCGTTCCATCCATAGATATAGATAGACCTAGATAACAAGTATCACGATCTGTATGAAAACCAATCGTGCCCATTTTTTAACTACCTACTATGACGTTACATATTCAAAAACGCCGCCGCGTGCGGCACCCGTCTCCCCCAGCCCCGGGGCCTAGCGCCAGCGCTCACGCTCACCCAACCAGCAGTACACAGGACTGAGCGCGAAAGTGGCGGCTTACGATTTTTGTACGTAAGATGGTGCGATTTTTGGCACGTGAAGTAGTTGCTCTTGCGTTATCTAGGTGTATCTCTATAACTGTGGTTCCATCGCTCTTTGGCAAACTCCAAGGCGGAACTTTTGCGACTCGGTGAGCGATCAGGTCTGAGCACCACAGATTAGGTTCAGCTATTCAACCACTTATTTATATTATTTATTGTCTCTGAAAACTGTCTTTATTTCAACTCATTTGGAAAGTAGCTTAGGATTAACAAGAGTTTCACGCGTGCGGGGAGTGATTTTTGCGCGAATTGTAGAATACCTGTTGTATCACGTTTTTTGGTGCAATTACCCATTTGTACATATTTACTAAACGGGATCACGCTAGCATAGATATCCCAGTCACTAGTCAAAAATACAATTATCAATATTATCGCAGATACATCCTAAAGCCTAGGTAAAAGTTCATAGCAATGTCATTTGTTTGCAGTTTTTTAAATGCCTTTTGACGTAGGAGTTACACGATTTTATTTTCAGGATTGTAAAGATATAAAAAGTTCCTGTAACTTTTTTTATATGAAATATTAATATTCAGCTATTCAGCATTACATATTGCTAGGTACCATATTTATACATTGCTGGTGATTCGTCCATACATCGATTTAGCCATGTCCTTTGTATTAAAAATTTAAAAAACCCCCGACAAAAATAAAATTAGGGAATTCCTACAAAAAGCATGAAATAAAAAATAAATTTGAAAAAATCTTATGGAAGTCGGGGGACCGTTCTGTGGAACACCTTCTATTCTGCTTCTGAGGTCCCCCGACTTCCATAAGATTTTTTCAAATTTATTTTTTATTTCATGCTTTTTGTAGGAATTCCTTAATTTTATTTTTGTCGGGGGTTTTTTAAATTTTAAATTTAATTTTTTTTTCATGCTTTTTGTAGGGACTCCTTAATTTTTGTATTTCATTTCTTTTATTTTCTTCCGTTTTAAGATTCTCAGATTTTTTTGTTTTATTATATTTTTCAAGTTTTTAGTTTTCGTTTCGTTAGGTAGTTAATATTCCTCATTCCCTTTCAATATAGTGTAAATTACTCTACTTGTCAAGCCCTTGCATTTGATAACTATATTGAAGGAGTTGTGAAAAAAAAAATTCGCCATTTTGTGGTGGCGGCCATCTTGGATTTGAAATTTTTAATAGTGTATAGTATTCTACTAGTCAAGCCCTTTCATTAAATTTGATACCCATATTGAGGGAGTTGAGAAAAAAAAAATGTAATTCGCCACTTTGTTGTGGCGGCCATCTTGGATTCAAAATTTGTTATAGTGTATCGTATTCTACTATTGAAGCCCTTTCATTTGATGCCCATATTGAGGGAATTGTGAAAAAATATGTTATCCGCCATTTTGTAGCGGCGGCCATCTTGGACCGATTTTCATCAAACATAGCTAAGAACACTCCCGACTAATACACCTTTCAAACAAAAAAAACGATATCAAAATCGGTTCATCCGTTCGGGAGCTACGATGCCACAGACACACAGACACGTCAAACTTATAACACCCCGTCGTTTTTGCGTCGGGGGTTAAAAATAAGTTGTTGGTCATTCGAGCACTATTCTGGTTTTAAACTCAAGTAAAATACAACTTTTGCGGTGAACACGCGAATGCTGGCAGCTTTGTAAAAGATTTTTTGCGGCCACGCGAGCAAAAATAGCCTTAATTTTTTGTAAAATTAAGTTTTTATTTAATGGTTATTTTAAGAGGCCAAATGGAAAACACTTTTGGAAAGTATTCTTTTGAGCTAATTTTGTTTTAATGTGGGATAGTAGTAGGGATACCCAAAGAGATGGCGAGATGACCTGTACGCGTACTGCGAGGGCTGGTTTGAGGTGGCACGGGAAAAGAGTTCCTGGAACGATTTGGGGGTGACTTTTGCCCAGGAGTGGGACAGTATGGGCAAAAAAAAAACAACTGTGAAAATGGTCAGAAAGTTAAAAAGTGGCTCAATTATTTAAAAGAGTTGTGCATAAACACAAAAAGTTTTTAGAGGTTCATTCATTTAAATAAGTGTCCATCCTAAGAAGGTCAATAAGTTTTTAGAGGTTAAATATTTCCTCTGAAAACCACCAACGTTCTCACGAAAAAGCAACATTTAAAAATTAAATCTGTTAAAAGTATCAACTTCATAACATCTGGAAAAAATCTTCCTTGTATACGTAGCCTACCAACTGACCCGCTCCTAGTGTTTGCTTTGTGTGTCCACTAGGCCAGCGTGTGTGTAATTCATGGAAGTTTGCCCACACTTTCCAAGCCGGTGTTTGTTCAGCCGATGAAACGTGCGGCACGGTAACAAAATAAAACTGTTAACAAATGAATAGCGTTTTTAATGGCCACACATTGTTGATGTTGAATTGTTTTTATTTTGTTAGGGTTACATTTTAGTTAGTAGATATACCTAACATGAAAATGGATCAGATGTGTTTTATTAGTTTTAGTACCTATTTTAATAGAGCGCAGAATTCTGTGTGTAAAACGTTGCCGAGGCTTATGAAGACGTGACGCGACGGTTGGATCGAGGTTACTCTGAAAAAAGAAATCTGGAAGAATTTGAAAAAGCCTTTGCTGAACAATTTCAAAACAGTAAGTCTAAGATGAAATTAAAACTATCTGCCTATTGCAGTGCAGTAGAACTGGACCCAGCCTGACTTTTCGAATTTAAGGTTGCTTTCCTATTAAAACTAAAACTTTTTAATATGTAATGAAAAATTTAACGTAAAAAAAAATATAAAAACCGATTAGGTAACCAGCAAAAACCCTTAGCACTCGCTCTGCAAAACCTAGAGCACTTAGGTAACCAGACGAATTAACACGTGAAGCTCGTATTAACGACCATTAAGCAAATTGGATGCTAATTCAAGTAGTGTTCTGCCGGTATTACGGGAATGCCGACTACGGATTTGAGATAAAAGTATCAAACTATGTTGAGCGTGCTATGCGCTGTGCTGAGTTTATTGCACGCATCAATGTAGAGTGATGGAAAGAGCTTAAAGGCAGGCACGATTCGCCTGTTTGCAGACATTTCGAATCATGCGATGAGCGCCGTGCACTGCGCATACCTCGCAATGTCTGTATCCGCCTTTAGATGAGTTAAGTATAGGGAGTAGTCTAGAGTGTATCCTAACTAATATTATAAATGCGAAAGTGAGTTTGTTTGTTTGTTACGCTTTCCAGCTAAAACGGCTGAACAGACTTGGATGAGCACACGGATAGACCATAACCTGAATTAGGACATTGGCTACTTGTCATCCTGGGTCGCAGACGAAGTCGCGTGTACTTATTTATACAGCGTGTTACGGAAAGGATATATCCATAAAAACGGGTTGAAGAGTGTATCTGGTCCAGAATCTCTGTACAAAGTTTCAGCTCAAAAGCAATAACTTTGAAAATGCTTAATATTTTTTTTATTTCGATAGTTTATTAAATTAAAATCATAACAAACGTGTCACAGCACTACGAGGGTCATTAACATTATCCATTACGTGTCTGTGCGCCTAGCACACACGCACATCACGGCGCTGCAACGGCGGCGGGAAACAAATCTTTTACAGAGTTGTTATTTTGTGTGTAGTTTATTGACACCGATCAGCTGACTTGGTCTAGTGATGTGTAGAATTCAATTGGAAGCATAATTGATTTTTAGTTAAATGTTTCTTAACTTTATAATTATGTAGGTATATGTGTTAAAAAATGTTGCCATGTAGTTCATTATCACCAAAAGAATCAGTGTGTTTGATATGTCCATACCCTTTACGTAACACGCTGTATATTACGACCTAGGTACCCCTGCTTTGCACGGTTTTTGACGTGATAAAACATCCGACATTTTTATCATTATGTAAGTTTAATATTAATGTATTACATACATAAACCTTCCGGAATAAATTTTCTAAATGATGGGGAAAATCGTGTCATTAACAAAGAGCGGATTTAATTTATAATATGTATAGGTCTATACAGGCAAAGTTAAGACTGACTATTTGCATTTAAATAAAACGGGGGTAAGACGGTAGGTACACGGTGAAACTACTGCGGTACTAGAATGCAAGGTAAGTAATTATCCCAATATTTCACCCCGCTAATATTCACTGCAGAACATAGAAATGGTATGGAAAATATGTACAGTTACAACGAAAACTATAGGTATAAAAATATTTCACTCCGTTATTCACTGCAGAACATAGAAATTGTATGGAAAATATGTACAGTTGCAATGAAAACTCTATAAAAATATGTCACCCCGCTAATATTCACCGCAGAACATAGAAATTGTATGGAAAATATGTACAGTTGCAACAAAAACTCTTTATAGACTGTTAAGAAAAGGATGCTTTATACTTACAACATATAAAACGAACTGATATGACATAAAGTTGGTTTTCCGATAATGATTCAGGTTATCGATAATTATTCACAACTAATTAATGTTGATTTTACTGTGTAGTTATGGACAGGTATGGACACCAAAAGTAATAAGTAACCAGGGTCGTTGGATATAGTTGAAGTTTTGCAAGAAACCGATGAATGTTTTCGAATGAAATTAGAAAGAAAGAAGGAAAAATTGTTTATTCTAAATTAATTGAATTATTAGAAAACAAACAGTTAATTTGTTAAATTAAATGCATGCATAGCCTGCATAGCATGCATAGCCTGCATAGCATGCATAGCCTGCTTAACATGCATAATATAGCAGACATAGACAAACTAGCATGCATAGCCAAACTACCTTTTGGAATGGGCGACTAGAATCAATTCTATTTTGTTGTAATCTTCGTCGTTTAATAGTGCCTTATATGTGCCTATTTGAAATAAATGCTTTGACTTTGACATGCCTCAACAATCAACCTATAATGTTCCCACTGCTGGGCCACAGGTCTCACAAACTATTTGGGTACCGTATTTACAAACATACCTACTTAAAAATCAGACCAAAGTCTACGTAAGCTGATAGCGAAAATTAATGACAATACGATTGTGATAAATGATACAAAACTGATGAGTACGCCCGTCAGAATTTTTTTATTTAACACTTGTTTTGACGAATAAACTACTTTCAGGCGGGCTATGTATCTACTATATTGTACACCTAAAAATACAGAACAAAAAATAATTTATCGAACACTAAAAATATAGGTACAATGGGCGGCCTTATCGTTTTCTGTAATCTCTTCCAGACAACCTTGGAATGGACAGTGATTGGCCTGAACATGAAATAGGGTTGTCGTTAGTGCAATAAATAATAATTAATTAATCAGCGTATCTTCGTTGACTAACTTTGATAAAAGTACGCCCAAAGAAGTTTTTAGATCAAAAACCCAATCAATTAAATGAGGATTCCAAAGCAAACAGGATGTTACCTGAAGGAGGAAAATGTTCAGCCTTCAGACGGCATTACAAGATTGCGTAGCGTAAGCACGGATTGGAGATAAAAGTATCAAACTGTGTTACGTGACCACCGCTTTACTGCAAAACTTATGTGGGTAAGACTTTCGTGTTGAAAGGGTATCTGATTTTCTCGTCCCTAAGTATTTTGGTGAGAATATTATTGAGAAAATAGAAGCATTTATGTATAATAATGCAGATTGTAGCTGGTTTAGCTCTTGACAAGATTGAAACAAGATGATAATTATGGTCGAATACCTAACCATTTCTGAGCACTGGTGGCCAAGTGGTGACGTCCGCAACTTACGAGTTGTATGTAGGTCGTAGGTTCGAACCCAGACCGGCGCTTTACTTTGTGTAAATTATATCATCACCAATGCTCTCAAAACGGTGAAAGAAAACATCGTGAGGAAACCGGCATGTCCTACAACCAAAAATTCGAAGACATGTGACATCTACCAACCCGCACTGGGCCCGCGTGATGGATTACGGCCCACTCCCTCTCACAGAGAGGAGGCCCGTATCCCAGCAGTGGGAACATTATATGCAGATTATGTACCTAACCATTTATGATTTCTAACGTCTATATCTGACACCTTTACCCAGGAGTGGGGCAGCGTATGCTTATATTTTTTTTATGAAATTCTATGTTATTGTTCCTAAGCTACGGTCTGTATTCTACAAATATATAAATAATAAAATAAATGTCTCAGTACATTTACGAAAACTATAGACACCTAAAACTTGTCAATGGCACTCTTTTAAGAATTGCTTCTTTTTTTTGTAGTTTACTTTACTTTCATTATTATAAAAGCCTTATATAATAGTTTCCCACAAAAATATAAATACATACTTAAACAGACTTAATATTTTAAGAGAAATCCAAGGTTTTTTTTTCTCTTTTGGCAACTGAGCCGATGTCGACTATTCTGCCAGCGTCATGTGGTGAAATCCAAAGTTATCGAGTCGTATAGTCGTACAGACGCCAGCACATCAAGCTACCCAAAACTGTCAAATCCTCCCAATCAACTTTGAACCTTATGATTTAGCGATAAAGTTGAAACCCTATTAAATAAATTTGACACAATATAGAAGCTTGATGTGCTGACGTCTGTACAACGACCACCCTAATTGCGTAACACACTTTCAAGCACAATCTGAATGATAAAGGATACCATTGCTGATCCATTACTTCATATGTTCGAATAATTTGTTTGCTCAACAACGTAAATAACGCAATGAATGCTGTTGAACTGTCATAATATAAAAAGTTGTGCGTAGTTATAAATAAAAAAATTTAAAAAAATATTCGCGTCGACTTGAGAACCTGCTCCGTTTTTTCGTCGGTTAAAAAACCATTGCTACTGTTAGTGTGTTACGTAATTACCCCGCTGTAATGAAAGCTGTAACTATACTCTCCTGTCATCGATGCATTACGTCATCGGATGGCTGCATCTCAGGCACGCCAGCCAAACCAATAGAAATTGATAACTAAGTATGGGCAGCTGGAATTCCAAGCGCTTGCACCACGTGAACCTAATAGGTATGGTAGGTATTGTGTTCAGTTCTTGGTAGAGAATTTAGTAGTCATTCCTGAAAATTAAAGGTGGACCAGAATCACGTGTTATGTAAATACCTACCTACCTTACTCAACTGCAGACTGGAGATTCGAACTAAGAGATCCAGCATCTCGGTAGATTTTCTTCCACAACAGTTGATACTTTATTTACATTGCAGTCTACTGTCTAGCCTACGAGCTATTATGTCATTTCAATTTAAATTCATCTGACGTAAGTAACTATAAAATTAAGAAATCGTCCAATAACGTTTCTACTAACTTTATGATTACGAATTTTTATATAATTATGAACTTGTAGGTGTATAGGGTGGGTAAACAATCGTGGAATGAAACAGAAAACGAAACAGGGCGATAGTTGGAGTACTTAAAAAAAATAAAAATAAAAAAAAAAAAAATACAAAAAAAAAATTATCATCACTACCTACAACAGTGCTTTCATGACAGTGGGTAACATGATTTATCAGATTGGCACTTTTTTCAATATCTTTTAAGTCTCACGAAAAATTATTTGTAACTTTAGAACCTTACTGTAAACACTCAAGTTGTCGTAACTTTTAAGGAGATCAAGTTAGGGCTCTGCCCCAATGTTATTTTTTACTGAAAATAACCCCAACTATCGCCCTGTTTCGTTTGATCCACGATTTTTTGCCCACCCTGTATATCCGAGAGCAGTGGTGGCCCATTGGTACCGACCCCGACTTACGAGTTATAAGGTCGTGAGATCGAACTCAGGCAAGCACATTAGGGTAAACTTGCCTAATTCGTACCCCTTAAGAGAAAACCATCATATTTAGAAAATTAGGAAAGATAAATTAGTTTTAATTAAAAGTAATTATTGTTTGCTAAATGTTTTATTGCTTCTATAATCAAATTTAACATAAACTTTATAAACTTCTCAAAAATAAACAATTTAAAAAAAAACTAAAAAAGTACGATTTAAGACCATTCATCCCAAATCGTACTTACAATAACCTTAATTCGTACTTTGAGATCTATTCATTAGTATACAGTATTGAGAATCAGCATCGTAATTAACAATGTGTTATTAAAATAAGTAGTAATTCTTAACAAATTCGACGGATGGTCTTCGCCAATTCTCGGCAATCATAAATACTTTTCCTAAATCGTACCAGTACGTTTTAAGAACTTAACTAAGTACGAAATAGGAGCAAGAGCCAAACAAATTTTAAATTTACCGCCAAAAAAATTGACAACAGTCACGAGTATGATAACACGTCAGATGAAATCGCAAAGGTACACATTAATACGTATCAAATCGTAAAATAGGTTATACACGACCCTATTTGAATAAAATTCTTACGAAATGTGTAAAAATATTACAACAATAGTTGAAAAAAACTTACTTTTTCAATATTTCTTTTCGAGAGCAGCTTCACGAGTGTTATCTGTCAGGTGGTGAAATGGCCGACTGTTATTTCTATGTTTTGACACTAGAGGCGCTGATAGCTGTTACCAAAGCCGAGTTTTAAGTGGGGTACGAATTTGGCGTAAGTACGAATTAGGCAAGTTTACCCTACATTGTGTACTTCATTTCATCACCACTATTCCCAAAACGCTGAAGGAAAATATCGTGAGAAAACCATGTTCTAAAACCAAAAATCGAAGATATGTGACAGCTACCAACCCGCACTAGGCCAGCGTGGTGGATTACGGCCCACTCCCTCTCACCGAGAGGAGGCCTGTGTCGCAGCAATGGGAACTTTATAGGCTTATTATGCATGCAAAACCCATACGATTACTTTAAGTTTATTAAACAGGCCTTCACGTTAGATACATTAGCATGTAAAGTTCTGCAAATGTCAGCTCTTAAAACTAAGGACTGGGCAATAAAGTCTAATGTGCGACCGTAGATAAGGACCTTTTGAACCTCAGTAAAAGGAATATAATCCCTAAACAGCATTATGAACTAAGAACTACGGCTCTAACTTTTGGTCACCTAAATCACCTACTAAATGATGTATTGTTAGGACTTAAAGAGGGTTTTCTTAAGATAGTCGGAGAAGTTACTTGAACAAGGGACCTTTTCTAAATACTAGGTCTCTTTCTAGGGTCGTACGTCCAATTGAAAAGACCCTGGACCCTTATAGGATCACTCGTGTGTCTGTCTGTCTGCCTGTTTGTCTGTCACAGCTAATTTGCTCTAAAACGTATGGACCGATTACGTTGAAATTTAGTGCACATAAGAATTTTTCTGGCTCAAACACGGACATGTAACGTAAAATTTTAAATACGGCACACACTTTTGGGAAGCAAAACAGGAAATTAAAAAAAAATGCAAAGGGCTTTGAAGATGTGGCGTGGCATACCTACTTGTCCGACATTTAATTTTTTTTTTTTCAAAATGGCGGCACGCATTATACCTGTATAACTATTTACATATCCACTGTCAGATGACCTATCTACTATCTAGATGTCAGCTATCTATATAGCTGACATCAATGCAAACAGAAATCATAATAAGACCAATCCCTGTAAAGTGTCACGTTTCCGAGCTTATATTGGTTTTATGCGTAGCCACCATTTTGAAATAAAAAAAACAAAATGCCAAGCTCCATATAAAAATCTTCAATCCCCGTTGCCATGTGACATAATATCATTTTGCCTCGCTTACGTTCATTTAAGATAATGTGTTAATAACCGGTTAATAACCAGACTGAAACCGCGAATGCGTCCAACAAACTAGTTTAACCGACAAATAATATTTACTTATCATTTAATAATATCATGACGCGAGTGAACAAAGCCGCACATATATTTTTTATCGAATATAGTTGTATAATACGAAAATAGTATTTCATTGATTTACAAGTATTGACAACCGTACATGGGGAAGCTTCATAAAACTTTTTTCAATTACTTCATAATCAGCCTATAATGTTCCCACTGCTGGGACACAGGCCTCCTCTCAGTGAGAGGGAGTGGGCCGTAATCCACCACGCGGGCCCAGTGCGGGTTGGTGAATGTCACATGTCTTCGATTTTTGGTTTTAGAACATGGTTTTCTCACGATATTTTCCTTCAGCGTTTTGAGAGCAGTGGTGATGAAATAATTTACACAAAGTAATGTGGCTGTCTGGGTTCGAACCTACGACCTACTACTCGTAAGTCGTGTCCGTTACCACTGGGCAGTCGTGACCGTTGCAATTACTTACCTAAATAAAATTGAACGTTGTTTTGCAACGAACCATTAATTATAACACTATACTCAATTTTAGATAATTGCCTGTTAATCAATTATCTACTTGAATGAATGGCTGTTTGTAATAAAAAAGTCTTAAATAAAATTTGGTTGCAATGGAAGTTGAACTTTATTTTAAATGTCACTGAGTTTGTGTTTCCAAAAGATCAAGAAGCAGATAAGAAGAGAAGGAGAAGATATCTGAATTCAAAATATAAAGAATGTTCCAAAAATATGAAGTTGGTAGAAACGACGTTATCGAATGAAAAAAAATGGTAGGGTATCGAATTCCCAATGGAAATTATGAGAAATCTAACATTCGACGCCACGCTCAATAGATCATTGTGTAAGTGAAAGAAGCTTATTTATGACTTTTTCTCGTTTTTTTTTTTTCAATATCGTATTGTGTGGTTAAGAGATGTTTCATATAAAATATATGGAAATCCTATTGAAGCTGCAAAGCTGCTTAGCGAATTCTTCTTTGATTGTACCTACAGTATAACAGCTGCGTGTTTTTCATAGTACTTTACTTACGTCGCTTGTTTGTGACATAATTTTAAAATAATATTGAATGCCCTTTAATTTCATGTCATTTAATTCATGAATCAAAAATCCGCTTTTAATGTTACTATTGCTATTTATATATTTATAGGGTACAGACCATCGGTAACCCAAGTCTAGGGTATTTTAAGAAGGCATGTATATAAATCCACCCTTAAATAATTATCATTTTTCTGTCCTTAAAATATTATTGAACACTCTAATGTAATGAATGCAGTAACAATAACCAGTCTTACCCCTTGGTAAGACTGGGTATCCTATTACCCACTAACTGGGTTGTGGAGGTCAGATAGGCAGTCGCTCCATGCAAAATACTGGTATTCAGCTGCATCCGGTTAGACTGGAAGCCGACCCCAGCATAGTTGGGAAAAGGCTAGGCAGACTCTAATAATTATTATTTTGGGGTCCTAAAATTACAAAATAGTCAAGTAACTGCCACTAACTGGGATGTAACGTATCGGACACAGTTTCGTCCTAACCTAACTCGTTTGGTCGGGGTATCCTAGCTTAGTTACTACGATCAACTGTGAGAAAAGGACAGAAATGTAAAAAGTGGCTCATTTATTTTAAAACAGTCATAATTAGAACCTCAAAAAGTTATTAGAGATTAATTTTAAAAAGTCTAAATCATTAGAAGGTCAATACATTTTTAGAGAATCAGTTGCATATTTCCCTTTTAGGACAGTCGGGACCACACTGTCCACCCATCAAACCCGAAATCAATACCTACTCACAATCAAAACAAAAAACGGTAGATTTGACTCGACCCCTGTCAATGACGTCCTCAATTTTGATAAAATCCACATGCTCCCATTTCTATCTAAAGTTACTGATAGGCTATAAGATTGCGCAAGTTCCTTATTGGAAACTTGTCAGACGGGAGGTGTGATGGGTCGCGGAAATGTCAGAGTCGAAGATATCTTGTGACATCTGTCACATGGTTTGGGAGGAGCTTCACTTGCAGCGGAAAAATGTCCGCCATTTTAGAGTTTTGAACGTTTCCCATCTGTTGAATGTAACTGACCCTTCGGTTCAACTAACAGCCCGAATGTAACGGGAACTGTGTCAATATGTTTTTGGAAATGGCTGGCGTAAAATGTCAGCGGTGTTGGTAGTTTTTTTTGACACAGTTTTTGACGTGACAACGTCTTAAATTAGGTTGCGACTGGGAGTCACTTATGAAAAAGTGTAACGCTCGGTAACGTTACGATGAGTCACCGAACGAGAGAGAGGCCCGCCGAATGCCTTGCGTCTCTCTCCCACTCAACTATGATCGGATGATCGGTCGTTGTCACGTAAAATCTTCGCCCGTAAAACCGACTTTACAGGCAACCATTTTTTCTGGGTACATTACCATGCAGGTACAGATTGTGATGAATTAAACAAAATGGTATAGGGGCTTGTGACTAAGTAATAACTGCCGCACCTACGCTTGCCGTGGTTGGCCCGTCGATGGGTGCCATCTTTCCGTACCAAGATCCTCCGTGGCTCGGATAGCACGTTAACCCGTTAGTCGGTACGGCTCGTTAGAAGTCCGAAAGTCCGACAACCAGCCTTACCAAGGGGTATCGTATTACCCATTAATCGTGTTGTGGAGGTCAGTTAGGTAGTCGCTCCATGTAAAATACTCGTATTCAGCTGCATCCGGTAAGACTGGAAGCCGACCCCAACAAAGTTGGGAAAATGCTAGGCAGATGATGATGACGATAATAAAGGCATGTTTAGAGGTGGTCAATAGAAGATGTATTTGAGATGAGAATCCACTTTATAAAACAGTCAATACTTTGCATATTAAGAACGACAACAATATTTTAAATATCTACAAGAATTTCTTTGTCTGGAATTTCTTAGCTCATAGAATCGTTTGCAAACGAACCCAACCTTAATCGTGGTACAGCTGTGCTCTATCTTATGAACGGATTCAGAAGATCTACGGTTTGATTAAATAATTCCATTAACACAGTTTTAGCTGTAATGTTATCAAAATAGAATATATTTGGAGATAGCTATCGCACATTGGTGATTGTTTATAGAATGCTGACGGTAAATGATGTTTAGTACATCTCGAAAGTTTTGGGCCTGTCTACCTACATCTGTTGAAGTTTTCCATGGGCCTTTTTGGCGCAGCCGAGATACACACTTTCCTGCTAATTTCTTACATCGGTCTTTTCTCTCTTTTTATTTGTTTTTGTCTGATGTAGGTACCTATATTATAACATTTACCTTTTAGTCTGTGCTAAATAAACATATTTTCTTTAAGTATTTCTTTCTTTCTAGATTTAGACAGGCTAGTTAATCGCCGTTTTTCTGATTACCAGAGTTTTTTTGTAGACTCGACACAGCTCAAGTACCTACATTATAAGATAGTGCCTCGTTCTCCACCTCAGATTTTTCTCTAATCACAGGAACATACACACATTATCATAACACAAGCCCCCTTATTTTTTTGGGATATCATCAAATGACCCCTCCCACTCTGGGTGGAGCGGAAGGGATTGTCAGACTCTTACTGACTAAAACCCACCCTTGTTCCTTCCTTAGCCATTTATGTTCCGGGGTAGCGGTAACCCTTTCGGACAATCCCGCTGAAAACAAGCCCCCTCACAAAGGTTAATGCACATTTCTTTATTTTCTATCTAATGTAACTAGCCTGTATTTTCCCACTACAGGGCGAAAGCCTCCCCTCCCTTTTCTATTCCTTCTTTTAACACTCGCAAACACAAATGAAACCACATTCCCAGTACATCTAAAACAGAAAATTACGTAGCTAGCATTTGGCTCCCTTCAAGACTTTTCCTCGTGATTAATGAGAGAGTTTCTCCTTTCAGTTAATATGATCATGAATGGTACGAAACAAAACGAGTAAGTACTTTCCAAGTTAAGAAGTTACGGAATCGAAGTAACTTCTCTGTCGAATTGTTGGAAACAACACATTGGATGTTGCTGGAGGCATGAGAGATAAAAGCAATTAGTTGCTCTGTTTAATTTGAACTTTTTAAGGTGGTATTGGTGCTGGGAAAATCTAAATTCCAAGCCCGCTACTACGTCTGCGTGAAATTTCTTGATAAAAGGCGTCGAGAGAGAGGCAGATATAAATAAATACCTTAATAATGAAAGATAAATACATAGACATTAGAATAAGGTTAATCCAGAGATAAGAAGACCCAGATTTGAGGCTGTATTGGCTGACCATTTTAATTGTGGAAGAATGATCTACAGTACCATTCACAAACCCGCATTGGGCCCGTGTGGTGGATTACGGCCCTCTCCCTCACACAGAGAGGAAGCCTGTGTCTTAGCAGTGGAACATGAACCTCTAATTATGATGTACAGTACAAAGTCTATCATGAATCTAAGCAAATGTCAAGAATGCTACTGTTCCTGATGAATTTTGTGACAAAGCTTTTAATCGAAATTCACTAGGCGTGTAGGAAGAATAGGAAGTATCTCCAATTCAAAAGGTCATCCAATAGCACGATTTGCAAAATCGAATGAATTGTTAGAAGATAAAACAGATAAGGAACTAAGATCGGTAACATCTATTGAGATTAAAAAGGTCCCAGTTTAAGGCTCCTTCAAACAGGCGCGACACGCGACACAAAGGCACCGCAAGTCGCGCAACGAGCGGTGCCTTTTTGTCGCGCGATTCCGATGCCTTTAAGCATTTTGGTGCTTATCGGTGTTGCTAGCTACTACAAATAACGCTTGTACTTTCGCATACAATTCCATTCGGCAGTTAAGGGTTGCGATTATTGTTTTGTAGATAAATTATGGGGTTGCTTTTATATCATCATTTCAGCTGCTGCATTTCCACTGCTGGACATAGGCCTCCCCCAAGCACCTTCACTTCGACCGGTTCTGTGCTTCTCGCATCCAACGGGTCGTCGGTTCTGGAGTGGCGACCGCGTACCGGAAGACATAGCGTTGGAAGGCCTCCCACAAGGTCCATTTATATGTTTGGTATATTTTAATTTTAATTTTTTTTAATACAATATTTATAAAGACAGGATCAAATTAAATTCGCTACGAAAACTGTGCAGACGTAATGGGCATAGATACCATGATGTGATCGTGTACCTAATAGTGGATAAGGTTTTCCTTCTAAATATTAACTCAATTGTGTATACCATTTAATATCTATGCGACTAGTTATTCTCATCTATAATCTTCTATGAATAAATCAATACGAAACTAAGTAGTTAATCCGCACGTACTCGTTTTGGTAAACAACAGTTAATGTACTTGTTATTCTGAAGGATTTGATAGGAATGAGGCAAATCTAAGGCTTGCGGGGTAAGGGGAAGCGATTTAGCTGGATTTCGACTTAGGGATACCCATTTAAGGTCTAGTCGATATTTTTTTCATACAAATTTCGGGAGAGTATTACTGCACTGTTAGACATTGTGCATCCAAAGTTAAACATGATATCGTTTTGTCTTATTGTTAATGTTGTCTGTACGGAACAGAATAGTAAAATAAAAAGCCAATAAAAAGTTATGAGAAAAAAAAGATTAGTTTTTCTTGGTTTTTTTAAAATAACCTTGGGTGTGAATAGTAATAAAAGAACTGTAAAATCATCAAAAGCAAGTCCGTACCGACAAGCTCAGTTATCGAAGAGTTCAATAAACTTTATTTGTAATTGATTTATGCAGTGGTTTTTTCATAAAACTCGATTTTCGAAGCACTTTTCGAATTTTTTTACGCGCCTATCAGTTCGGAATGGTGTTTCTGGGCGTGAGAACTAGACGTTGTTCGTGTAGAAAGGCGTCTAACTGCTCATCAATGATACTAGCTCTATCGGACACAAAGCCAGGTGAGACAGCGTGCTTTTTGGCCATGACCACCAGTGAGTTCGAGCTCGCGACTAGTTTACTCTTGGCGGTCATGGGGTTATCGAAGAGATAAGCGGTCGGAATCGATTCCTAGTTACCTCCTGTGAGAATTAAGCCCTTATCTCCTGATAGTGTATATTGCCACTCATTTGGCAAACTACATTCATAAGTTAACCATGACTATTATAAATTGGTGATGAATATCTAGAGGAAGAGAATAGAGGAGGAGAATATCTAAGTTAGTTGTAAGTGCTAAAACGCAAAATAAATAGTTTTTTTTTAAATGTGAAAAACATTTCAGGAACCGCGTTCTATCTAACGATTAAACCTATCGAATTTAAAAGTTCAATTTAAATTAGCTAGCGAAACTTCGCGGAAGTGGTGGGTATCGATATCTATAGGATTAGACTTTGTAACCATATTATTTTGATTTAAAAGAGTGTCCATGGAGTTTCTTGCCCGTTCTTCTCCATAGGTACCTACGCTTTGGAATGGGCAACTAGCTTCATCTTTCTGACTGACCGACCCCTTGACAATTCAAAAGTGCCTGTAGGTACTTGATTAATTGAAATAAATGCTTTGAGTTTGATATAAAACAAAAAAAAATTTTGATGATTTTTTGTGGGGTCACCGACCGCAGTTCTTGAAATATCACTCTGAAAATCAGCTTTTTATTGTGTAAACTACACAGACGCGATGAGTACCTATCGATATCTCAACGCGACAAAACTAAATAAATTAGATTTTCTCAAATCATACTTCAAGTAATAAAACATTCAGCGGTCGTTAAGCCCCATAAAAAATTGTACCCTACTGTCTGTAGAGTTTCTCCAGCTTATTTAATTTGACCCTGATAGGTAAAACAGAACAACAACAACCAGTCTTACCAAGGGGTATCGTATTACCCAATAACTGGGTTGTAGAGGTCAGATAGGCAGTCGCTCCATGTAAAATACTGGTATTCAGCTGCATCCGGTTAGACTGGTAGCCGACCCCAACATAGTTGGGAAAAGGCTAGGCAGGCACATGATGCATAAACGTTATTCAAATACAGTTGAACCTTTTTCAATAGTATCTGGATTTTTAGAATCGTAAACATTTCAGCGTACAAAACACAAACCGTTAGATTCATGGATACGTCACATAAAACCCATGCTTTATGGGGTTCCCTCTAATGCTCTGTTTTTTATTGCAACGAATATGTTTGTCCTCGTACACGATAACTATACGTTGGTTTTTTTGAGTGATTAAGCATTTAAAAAAAATGGCATTCCTGATCGTTTATTTATTTATTTTATTATTTACTAGCTGCGCCCCGCGGTTTCACCCGCGTAAATGTCGATCCCGTGGGAATATTGGGATAAAAAGCAGCCTCTATGTTAATCCAGCGTGTCAGCTACCTTCATACAAAATTTTATCAAAATTGGCCTAGCCGTTTGAGCGTAAAGAAGTAACAAACATATTATAAACACACACACTCACAAACTTTCGCCTTTATAATATTAGTGTGATTATTGTGAAGTGTGATGTACAGTCACGAGCATAAGTATGTATACACTTGGCTTTATTCAAAGACGATTTTCTCCTTCAATTTTGAATGAAATTTGATGTTATTACGGACAAAGTATTTTCGAACCCATAGGTTTGTGTAAAGTGTCGTATTTCAACGTTGCATTCGTTATTTCACGAAAAAATCGCAATTGAAAGTTGCCAAGTGTTGACATATTGGTGCTCGTGACACACAGTGGAATAGATAGAGATACCAAATGAGTAGATAAACGGAATTCCGTGTATCTACTCATGTGGAGATACGACAGTAACTTTTGAGTACAATGTTACTGCTTATTTAAGAAACCGTTCGTGTGCTATGATGAGATGTCAGGTTTTATGGTCTAATTTTATTTAAGACCACCTCTGGAAAAAAGTGGCCCGTCAACCACCACACAAACTAACTCCGGGTTGGTGGTATAGCACTTATAGGCAAGCACTCCATTTCAGAAACTTCCTTCTATCTTCTCTACAACCAGTTAAATAAACTCTTCATTAAAAAAACATACAAAATGGCTCAAATCTTTTTGCTGAGACTAATCCCCTTCCCTCCGGACCTCTGAGCAGTTCAGACGTGTTGCTAAAGAGACCACTTATTCATTAAATTTTAAATTATTTTATTCAAAATTCTAAAAATTAAATCAGTGATCAAAACAGGGCTGCAGAAACATATAAGAGTTCGCCGCGCCGGAGACTCGGCTACGTCCAACAAAGCTGCGCGTGAGTCACAAAAACAATAATAGACTACTACTAATAACCCCGCCCCCGTGCGTAAACCACCACGCTGACATTTTCATTTTTATTAATGAACTCTGCACTTACAAGGGTGTGTGCGTCTAATATTGACCATACTCCGATAGAGACGGACATATTTGGATGAGGAAGACAGACAGGGATCAAGTTATACTGGACGGAAAGCTATTTTGTTTCGATCTGTCGATAGCGCCCACTGTTACTTGACCCACCATTATTTATAAGAAGCTCTGCGTGTTCTTATCTCTTAGCAAAGTTGGGCGCCTGGTACTTTTTGGGAAATAAAAGTATTCTCCGCAAAAATATGCCCCTTGAACGCTCGCCGCCAGCGGATGTTCCTAAAACTCAGCTGCCGCAAACACCGATCTTCAGCACGCCACAGCCTGCTCCATACACACTTCATAGCTCATCAGAACCAAGCTTAAATGTAAACCTGGACTCGCCAAACAATAACATTTCCCCTGTCATTACTTTCCGCAATGCGAAGCGCTTACGCTTAGAAGGTGACGAGGAATATAGCCTGTCTGCTACTATGTTGGAGATAAAGGAAATGTTTCGCGAGTTCAAACAACAGCAAGAGGAAAAGTATATTAAGCTGTACTCTATGGTGAACGAAATCCGGGACTGTGTTGACCTTATGGCTGCTAAGTTCAGCGAAATAACTTCACGAGTTGACCTACTGGAAGCAGAGCGCAAGGAAAACCTGTCCTACATCCACAAGTTGGAGGCTAAACTCGAAAACTTTGAGCAAAATTCCAGATCCTCCTGTATAGAGATACGCAATATTCCAGTGGCTAAATCTGAGACAAAGACTTCCTTATTGGAAACTGTGACTGACACGGGAAAGCTCATCAACTTAAAAATTCAAGCTCATGAAATTAAAGATGTTTTCCGTGTTCAAACAAAAGATCCGGCAAACAAAACCATAATAGTCGATTTTACTTCAGTACTACGCAAGAATGAATTTTTGGAAAACTTCCGTAAGCACAACAGGAACTCTTTCAAGTTGACAACGGAGCATCTTAAAATCAGTGGCCCTCCCAAACCAATCTTTGTCTCTGAAAATCTAATTGCCAGGAAAAAGAGACTGTATTACTTGGCACGTGAAGCGGCTAAGTCCAACGACTACAAATACTGCTGGATTAAACATGGCAAGATCTTCGTGCGCGAGAGAGAAGGATACAAACACTTTGAAGTTAAGACTGATGCTGACCTTTCTGCCATTTTAAAGTCTACATGACTATACCCAATTTCTTATTACCTAAAAATATTACCCGCTTTGCCGTTTATTGTATATTGCGGGTTTCTATTTCACCAGTTTTTTACTTATTATTTTTGTTTGTATTTCTCTATGTTCACATTACTTAACTTCATTTTGTTCATTAACAATGTATCGTACACTATTTCATTACTCGACACACAACTCCACTACTGCACTCAAGAAATAACACTATATTTCATATACTGCGAGTTTAACAATCGTAATAACATACATAGTTTTGATCTTTATTGTAATAGAATATCACCTAACCTTGAAGTATCTTTAAACAAATCTTCGTCTGTTCAAAATAAATTTAAATCCATGTACTTCTCAGATATAAGCCTTGAGCTGACCCTACAAGTACATTCACTTTTTTGCCTTTATAATCATAATGGATGACCTAAACGTAATTAATACCGAGATCGAAAAAGTTTCGGTCTCAGAATGTTTCGTCTGCTCTCCGGAGTCCAGTGCTAAGTTTCTAGGAAAACCAGAGTATACACTTAAAATCTTACATGTCAATATTCGTAGCATTAAGTGTAACTTCGATAAACTATTATTATTGTTAGGTAGATTGAGTTATACACTGGATGTTATTTTGTTGTCTGAATGTTGGCTGAGTAAATGTCCGAATGTTCCCCCCTTATCAGGCTACAATACATGTAACACTTCTTTTAAAAACCAAAATGATGGAGTAGTTGCCTATGTCAGACAGGATTTGCAATACTCATTCGAAACTCCCTCGGTTAATGACGCAAACTGTCTGTTACTAAAATTCTCTGATAAGTCTGCAGTTGTCGCAGTATACAGATCACCCTCGTTTAAAGACCCAAATCCATTTCTCAACAGTCTAGATATGCTGCTTCACCAAATACGGAAGTTCAAAACTATCTCTCTTATCGGAGACATAAATATTAACATTGCACCGACGAGTGTGGACCCTAATTGTGATGAATATTTAAATATTACTGCAGCACATGCTATGCTTCCTGCACATTCTTTTCCCACCAGGCTTGCTAATTGTCTTGACCATGTCCTGCTGAAATCGACACATACAGCCACAACCTTGGTGCTGGAATGCGATATAACAGATCATTACCCGGTTATCTTGTTTTGCAATCCTCATATTACAACAAATGCATCAAAGGTTTCAGTCACAAAAATTGATATTGCAAAAGTAAAATTTGATATCGAGAACACAGACTTTTCTAAAATACTAAACTCCAATGACCCAAACTTTGCTGCCGAAAGTGTCGTATCTCTTCTATCTTCTTCCGTTAATCTGCATACAAGTTCTACGGTCATTCCTAGTAGAAGGCGCATCCTCAAGCCTTGGATTACCCCTGGCCTTCTCAGATGTGTCCGCCAAAGAGATAAATTACATAAAATTACCAAAAAACACCCAGAAAATGACACTCATAAAACTATTTATCTTCGCTATCGGACATTCTGTAATAATTTATTAAAAAAGCTTAAACGGGAATATGAAAGGTCAGAATTTCAGAAGGCCAGGAAAAACCCTAAGGCAACCTGGAAAGTCATTAGGGAAATGTCTTATAAGGACAAGGGTAAAACATTTTCTTCTGAGTTATTGAAATGTGAAGACGATCCTTTGCTCTCTGTCAATAGGGTAAACTATTACTTTGCGAATGTGGGCAGTACCCTCGCATCTAAGTTTTCTAATTCTTCATCACATAGTGACTGCTCAGACTTTCACCTCTCGCCTCCGGTAACGAACTCTTCCACGACAGCCCCGTTGGAATCGATGGTCATGTATGATGTTGATGACGCGGAAATCGAAAGCATCATTCTAACTCTTAAAGATGAGTGTGCTGTCGGTTATGACGGAATCCCTTCCACAGTAATCAAGGCCACAAAGGATACAATTATCCCTCTCCTTGTCCACATTTTTAATCTCTCCCTATCCTCTGGTATTTTTCCGGATGTTTTTAAAACTGCCATAGTCCACCCCATTCACAAGGGAGGAGACAGGGATCTTGTTTCCAATTACAGACCTATATCCGTCCTTACAACCATCTCGAAAATTTTCGAAAAAGCTATCAACACGAGGCTTGTGAAATTCCTCGCTAAATTTAACATCTTGGCCGAGAATCAATACGGTTTCAGAGCGGGAAAATCAACAGAAGACGCTACTCTGGATCTCACAAATACTATCGTCGAACACCTCAATAATAAACAGAAGCCTCTCGGTGTTTTCCTAGATCTTTCGAAGGCATTCGACACCGTTTCTGTCACTAAATTGATTGACAAGATGGAACAAATTGGTATTCGTGGCATTGCTCTCGAAATCTTTCGTAGCTACACTTCGGGGCGAAAACAGGTAGTGAAGATTGGGTCATTCATTAGTAATGAGGAAAATTTGACTTTTGGGGTTCCTCAGGGCAGTGTCCTGGGACCAACCCTCTTCCTCATATATGTTAATGAGCTGTGTCAGTTATCTCTTCCGAACACAAAAATTATTACATATGCGGATGATACAGCTCTAATAACCTATGGCAGGGACTGGTCTGAGACTCGTGAGAAGGCAGAATTGGCTCTAGGAATGGTTATGATGTGGTTAACCTCGAATCTCCTTACGCTCAATATATCTAAGACCAAGTTCATCGCTTTTACTCCGAGCATTATTAGTCAACCACCACTGTCGTTTGAGATCAGGGCCCATGTGTGTGGAGTGGCCAACACCTGTAACTGTGCCCAAATAGAACGGTCTGACAGCATCAAATATCTTGGGGTTATATTGGACAGTCTCTTGTCGTGGAAAAAACAGGTTAACTCTGTTGTGGTTCGAGTCAGGAGATTGATTTATTTATTTGGAAAACTTCGAGCGGCTGCTGATTTCCAATCCCTAAAAATGGTTTACTTTGCCCTCGCTCAATCAGTTCTCAGTTACTGTATAACTACATGGGGGGGAACCCACAAGACAACCATGTTGCGGCTAGAGAGGGCTCAGAGAGCAGTTTTAAAAGTACTGGCAAAAAAACCTGTTAGATTTCCGACCTCTGAACTTTACTCACTTTGTGAGGTCCTCACGGTGAGACAGTTGTTCGTCCTGCAAACAGTTTTTAAGAAACACCTCCTTCTGCCCTACGAGCCCCAGCCCCTAACAAAGAAGCGGCGGGCCGACAGAGTTTGTAGGACTGAGCGCTGCAGGTTAGCGTTGGTTCGTCGCCACTTCAACCATATCAGCTGTAAACTTTATAACGATATTAATATAACAACTAATATTTACTCTATGACTAAAAGTCTACTTAAGAGAAAAGTAACTGTTTGGCTTAAATCCTTGTCTTATGAAGAAACTGAGCAACTTATTGTATCATAAACCCGGTAAACACACCCCCACACACCCCCACACACATACACACTTCACCCCACCTCCACTCTACATTTATACTACATATTAATCCCCACATAGAGACTATTCTCTTTTATTTTAATTTTTTATTTTTTATTATTCCTTTTTGAAATAGCTGTAATTCTTTTAATTATTAATTAGCTTTCTTTGGGAAGTCTGGAACAATGTCTGTATATTATATTTGAGTTGGGCGTTGATAGCTGCGCCACAGTATCTTACTTTTGTGGCTATCTTCGTTTTTCATTGTGAATTGTAAACTTAAGTTGTTCCAAATAAACTTTATTTTATTTATTTTTATTATTTTTAATTCAAATCGCATCAGAGGGGATCAGACCGGAATAACTCAGGTATTCTGTAGTTCGTATCGCGTGACAAAAAACAACGGCTCAGCTAAAACAACATGGTAGGGTATTAAAACGCAAAGTACGGACTTCGGGGCGACCAAACAACATGAAATTTGAATAATCCGGCCCGCTTGTCCCGAACTGGGCAGTGGAATAACAGCATAGCAACATATTATGTTTTCTGTTCAGTGACGTCATATTTTACGGGTTTGTAATGTGTTGTTACAGGAAAAATTTGGTACGAATATATTCCGGGCGAAAGCGTCAGGGTAAATAGATAGAAAACTCTTTATTAAGTACGGACGCCAGCACATCAAGTTACTACAATCTGTCAGATTTATTTAATAGATTTTCGACTTTATTACTAAAGTATAAGGTTCAAGGTTGATTGGGAAAATCTGACAGTTTCGGGTAGGTTGACCTGCTGGCGTCTGTACGTACACCATAAAAATTACAAATATAAATGTAGAAATTACTTAAATAAATGTAAAAAATTTACAGGGTGAATACTGCAGGAGTCAGAGGTGGAAAAAAAAAACAAATCGTCTTACGTTTTTTGCAATTTGCTGGTGTGGAGAGAGTAAGCTGTAAGTATAGATGATTCATATGATAAAAATTCTGTAAATACATATTTGTTTTACGCGGGCTACTTTAGGGTGTAGCGGTATCTACAACGCCACATGCGAACAACGCGTCATACTGACGTCACGCAAAATCCTGCATCGCGTGAGCAGAGTTTACCGCGCAACTAGCATATTATGTAGATACAACAGCCCGACATGAATCATCGGGCAGTTGCCCGCCAGACACAACACCCGCCTGGTCGGAGGATCCTCCCTTTTCAATAGAGTATGAGTGATCTTTACACCCTGTTCCTCATAAGGGCATCCCCCCTAAGTCATATATAATTATTATATTAGTTCGTTTTTTATTAATTATAATTAAACTACTTTATATAAAAGAGCCATTTTCAATAACGTTCCTCATTATTGGAGAAACGATTATCTATACAATGGTATACCTATAAATTAAGTAGGTTCTGTGTACTAGCAGGAGTATAACAATAGAAACAGTTGCACAAAGAAGCCAATAAATTTTCGATCGTAAAGCACTTTCTAATACTTCGCATTATGAGTCGTGCAAAAGTCTTCAATAATAACAAGATCAAAAAGTGTTTTCAATGAAATTTGTATAATCCATCTTCTTGTGACGTGGGCGGCCCGTCGAATCACAAGTATTTTTTCACAGTTACTACCAGAAGTGACGAAAATTCTTTTGCCAACATTATTTTATTTTTTGCGTTTGGAAATAGCATTCGTCGAAGTGGCGGCATCAAATCAAATCAAAAGTCATTTATTCAAATTAGGCTGAAAATCAGCACTTTTCGAACGTCAAAATTACATAAGTCATTCCCCCAAAACGCCCACCCTTACTAAAGTCTTAGTACTGTCATTGGGAAGAAGAATTGGCGCAACAAACTCCCTAAAAGCACAGCTGTTTATTCAGTAAAAAAAAACTTGCTTCTATACAGGTATGCAAAGTAGTTAATATTACGAGCCACAGAACATTAAATTAAACTATTTGCCATATGTCAGCTAGCCACGCCAAAATAACAATAAATAGAATGTAAACAATAGATACTCAAGCAAAAAAAAAAAATGAAAATAAAATTTAACACCTAAATAGCCCCCCAGAAACAAAGGGCGTGACAGCTTACATATTTATGCAATGCCAGGTTATGTTCACATAGCTGTCACTCGAAGTCACAAATGATAAACTAAAGACCATCGAAGTAAAATAAATAAACAGATAATCACACTAATAATTTAGACACAACAAGAATAATGTACCCACAATTTTGTAATATCTTGATTTAAAAGAGTGTCCATGGAGTTTCTTGCCCGTTCTTCTCCATACAGATCTACGTTTTGGATTTATGCAACTGTTAGCTTCAACTTTCTGGACTAACTGACAGACTATTTAATTTTCACAATTCAAAAGTGCCTGAACAAGGTTTAATCGAAATAAATGCTTTGAGTTTGAGTTTTTGAAAGGCGAAAGTTTGTGAGTAACAAAACCATGGTCAGCAAGACGACCAGTTACCACAAATAGCACCCGTTCATGAGCATACCGCAAAGATTATTATACCATTACCTCGCCATATTTGAGGGAAGGAGGTAACCCGACCCCCGACGCTACCACAAGCAGTGACATCTAATCAGTATGACGAACTTGCTACCGGTTGCTCAGGCAAGAATAATATGATTAATTATTGAGGCCGCTAGCTAACCAATTATAGCAATACAACTCATTATAAAGCATTGAAGTGAGTAGATTATGTCAAAGATAAATTAAATTCAATTAAATGAATATATTCCCACGGGATCGACATTCCGCGTAAAATGTCTTCATCCCACGACCCACCCCGTCGCACTAACTCGACTTCTTAGGGTCTTAGCGTGATGTTAAATAGCCAATAGCCTTCCTTATGAATTGGGCAAACAATGCAAAAATATTTTTTCAAACAAAAGAACTCTTCAGCGTTATTAATAGTATACAGGTTGAAACTGAATACATGCGCCAAACCGAAATGGGAGATTGTACTCATCATTATGAACAACTTTTACTAAGGGACCAACGCTGCAATCGCGAAAAAAAAATCAGCTGTTCCCTACATTTTATGTTCGCCTATCTCGTCAAAATATAGGGAACAGCAGATTTTTTTAGTTATTATATTACGAGAAACAACGTTATTAATCGCAAGCCGTGTGCCCAAGCCGTGTGCCCTATTTCGTCAAAATTGAGAAATTTCCAAAAAACTTTTAGGCATGAATTTTCCGAAACCCTACTTTAGTGCTCACCTACGTTATATAAAGGAACTCATGCGAAAATTATGATTCTAGACCGGCATCCTAATTGCGTAACACACTATCAATCAGAATCTGAATCATTTTGAAGCAAATTGCTAATCCATTGCTTCATAAGTTCGATAAATTTGTCCGCTCCACACGTAGATAACGAAATGAATGTTGTTGAACTGTCAAAATGATTCCGATTGATAATGTGTTACGCAATTGCCCCGCAGGTTTAGACTGTGCGTTGTCTGTCAGTGAATGAATTTAATATTTTAAATAAGTTAACAAAAAATAACGTTATTAGTCATAATGACAACGTTGGGGTTCCTATAGAAACGATGATTAAAGTGAACTGACATTTAAACGTCAAAAATGTATGGTTATCATACTTAACTTTAAGCAACGTTTATGAATAAAGGAGGTAATGGTTACGCTTCAATTCTATCGAAAGTCTCCATTATTTCCACGAAAAATAAGAAAAAATACTATAACGGACCTCTCATAACTCGCCTTTACTAACCTCATAGGTACCAAATATCACAATACAGTATTATCCTCGATCTTTCTGCTTCAGAAATACCTATTCTATTTTCCGCCACATCTATTTTTTATGTGCCTACAACTACGGCCCTAGCATATTGTTATAAATTATAACACGGCGGAGTATTTTATCAGTATCGTATACCTAAATAACAAGCTGTCATATTCAAACTGTGTATTGTTTTTTACCTTTTGTTTGTTTCTTTTATATTTTTGAGTTGATCGCAAAAATAAAGAAAGGCTGTACGCAGTCATAAATCACAATCCTTAAAGTTTCGCTAAGAAATTTTATTTGACCGTGTATAACTAAATTGTCTAATGTTCTGTACATTGGTGATTTGACAGGCAGCTGTTGTATTCATCAGTAAAATTCATTTTGGTGCGCTACCCTAAAAAATCATGTTTAACGCATGGCAAGAGGCTTATTCGACCTGTCCAAGGCATTCGATTGCGTGAATCACGAAACACTGCTCATGAAAGTTAAACATTGCGAAATGGATTAACCAGTGCTTAAATTACGGTTTCCAAGCAGAGCGGTGGCCGCAACATAACGGCCGCAGTGACGGTTGTCATGGAAATGATGGCAGCGGGGTTTGACTTTACGGTGTTAAAAAACGCTCTCTAGGAAAACACACCAACTTACTTTCATAAATAACGTTTCAGTGACCTCATTCGCCGGTAAATATACGGATTCAAGAGAGTGTATAGAAATACGTGGTACGACGAAAATATCGCCGCCATTCTTTCGCTCGTGGAGGCGGTCCCTAAGTGGGGGCCACCGCTCTTCTAAAAAACTCTGTATAGAACTACTCATTTTGATATTGTTGGTGTGTTATGTTGCTCCTATGTTTGTGTTCTGATCAGGTTCATCAACTCAGGTTATTGCAGTCCACTGCTGGACATAGGTCTCTCCCAGGCTGCACCATAACACTCTGTCCTCTGCCTTCCGCATCCAGTCCGTCCCAGCGGTGGCTGGGACCTTCTTTAGGTCGTCAGTCCATCTAGCTGGGAGGCGTCCCACACTACGCTTGCCGATACGCGATCTGCACTTCAGGATTCGTCTGCTCCACCAGCCATCATCGGTCCTTCGTCAAACATGGCCAGCCCACTGCCACTACAGTTTGCTTACTGTGCAAGCTATGTCGGTAACCTCGGTTCTTTTCTGGATAATTTCATTCCTGATTTTATCCTTCAAAGTGACTCCGAGCATAGCTCGCTCCGTAGCGCGCTGAGCAACCTTGAATCAGAATGATCAGGTTAAAACAAACTCCTTTTAAAAGAGAACTAACAACCATTGACCATATGCACTCACTGTGTATAAGCAATTTCAGGTAATTATACATCCAGAAAGAAAGAAAATATGTTTATTTGCCGTAAACATGACGCTGAGAAAGAAAACATACACAAAAAAGAACAAGTTCAGGGAAAATATGCGTCACATCAACGCAAAACGGCCATCACTCAGCATTATGCTACGACCATATACAAGACATCTCCAGCATTGGTTTTCAGCGACAACAGGCGTTGACATGATGATGTCAACCAGCGCAACATATTATGATAAGGTTTAAATAACACAATAAGAAACACAATAAATAAACAATACCCAGTTCTAAATGTTTATGTAAACATAATGTTTATAAAATGATAATATTCCGGGCAACGACTCAAGTCATCACATCAGTTTTCTCATGTTCCTATCTATAACATATGTCAGTGTTGTCGTACATTGACGGAGAGTCGAATAACCGCATAAACTTTTATTAGCCACAAATTGTTTGGATTGCGACAGGATTAATAAAATCATGACGAGAAAACCCAACGAAGAAAAATTCTGTCTCACTATTCGCAGAGGAATCGACGTTAGCTTCCGTTACTCTAGATTGAACAATAACCAGCCAACAAACTCATTCCGTTTTCGATCTAGAAGTCCAACTTTCTACTTTATTTCCGATTTATTAATAAAGTTTTCAGGACGCTTGTGGCCAGTATCAGTTTCAATAAGTGTACAGTCAACAAAAGAGATAAGTATGCAGGATCGTCTGATATAGTTGAAGTTTAGTATGAAACCGATGGATGTTGTCGACTGAAATTTAATTAGATAAATGAAGTGTTTGTTTTTCATCAATAAAATTAAAATTTAATAATAATAATAAATTTATTTCATAAAAAAGGATGATTGTAGTACATAAGGCATACATAAGGTTATACATATAAGTTTGTACCATGTCAAACACAATCTGGTGGGTGAAGTTCTGCTTTCCTAGCTAGGTTATAGAATAACCTGTATTAAGGAATAACAGTTCCTGTCCCTTACAAAAAGTTACAATAAACTAGTACAAATATATATATCTTTTTTATTTTTATTTATTTAAAATTTTATTCGAGAACATCCATCGGTTTTCTTACTAAACTTCAACTATATCCGACGATCCTGCATACTTATCTCTTTTGTTGACTGTACCCACGTACAGTCCACAGTTATTTTACCTCTGATTTTGCATCACTGTCAATATCACAATGTGTGACAATAAGGCCTACTGTTGGGTTGCTGCAACTGCCAAGTCTGTTAAAACCACAGTAACATTTATAATGAGAGGTTTTCTTTTTGAGTATTAAAAAAAAATAGTTTCCAAGAACTCTGTAGATGGCGTTGTACTCACTACGTTACTAGGTGACAAAGCCAAAACGCTTGGAAAAAAATCATTGCGTCAGGTCACATACGCTCGTTGACTGACACTTTTGTTTGCTTTTGTTTTTCGATCTCAAAATTACATCCAAGTGAAATAATAAAAAAATTATGTGAAGTTCCGTTCCTTGCAGTAACTTACCAAGGTCAGCGCCATCTATCCAGCGACTAGGGAAGAGTTAAAGAAAAAAGGAAAATCCCTCATTGTTGTAATAAGGTTGCAATTGGGTTGCAGCTCTCAGAGGTAAATTAACTGTGAACGGAATGTACATTAGTATTCTCTGGGCAGAAATCTGTAAGAAATGAGCGGTCCACTAACGCAATCCTGATTTATTAAATGCAAATAAACCCACTGTGATACAATTCAATGTGTTGGACCGTCCCACTTTATTAAAATCCTAAGTACGAAACTCTATATTACATTAATTCAATTTAGTATGGTATTATGAAATGGGAATCGTGGCTGAATAATAACAGGCTCACGGGTCGATTGCCGCGGTTCGTGGATGGGTGATTCATTACATATCGGGATCCACCATGTCTTGGAAAGCACGTTAAGCCGTTGGTCCCGGCTGTCATTCGTAGAAGAAATAATAAACAAAGTTACTGGGTTGTGAAGTCAGATAGGCAGTAGCTCCAAATAAAATATTGTTATTGGGTTGCATCCGGTTAGGCCGGAAGCCGAACCCAACATAGCTGGGAAAAGGCTGCGTAGATTGATATAAGTATATATATGATTATCAATTAATCTCTCCGATAATTATACAAAGACATAAACCAAAGAAATGAAACATACAATTGGTATAATGTGGGTATAATGGCGGTTAAAGTAGGTCTCTGTAATTAGATACGGTGTTATGAAGGCAGGTTGACAAGCTAACGACTTGTATCGATCCAGCTCTAGACCATAGTCACTGCAAATAGCTGGCTATTAATACACTAAACTACCCTACTGATATCCATACTAATCTATCTTCTTCTAGATAAAATTCACAGTCAGAGTGACTGATATATCAACGCACAGCCTAAACCGCTGGTCCTAGAGACATGAAATTTAGATAGTGTATTCTTTGTGAAGAGAAGGTATCTACTAAGAAAGGGTTTTTCGTAATTCCACCCCTAAGAAGGTGAAATGGGGGGTTGAATTTTCTGTGAATAATTTCCGACCTCCACGCGGGCGAAGCCGCGGGCAAAAGCTAGTATTAATATAAATGCTAAAGGAACTCTGCTACCTTTTCACGCCATTTGGCACACGGATATACCATGACTTGGATTAGGACATCTACGTAAATGTCGATCGTTATAATTAAGAGAGCAGTCTTAAAATATAGATAGTCTATAATTTCTATTTACATTTCCACAACTGAAAAGCCGAATATAGTGAAACCATCTCCATGGCATACATTACTTATTTAATTACTAGCTGCACCCCGCGGTTTCACCCGCATAAGTTTCGATCCCGTGGGAATACCGGGATAAAAAGTATCATATAATGATAATCCAGGGTGTCAGCTACCTTCATACAAAGTTTTATCAAAATTGGTCCAGCCGTTTGAGCCTGAAGAAGTAACAAACATATAAACACACACACTCACAAACTTTCGTCTTTATAATATTAGTATGTGATTCTGGCAAATAAATCAATCATCAGTTGCTCAACGTTGACGATTATTCCACATGTTTCCTCTACCTCTTTATAATCCGTTTGTATATTCATCAATCCAAAACAGTCTACGATAATGACCTTTGAGTCTAAGCTAGATTGTTCATAATTTCATTCATTTCAGCGCTATATTTTGATCCATTTCAGTCAACTTCTATCATTTGATACCTATACCTATTCAAGATAGATCTAATTTGGACTTACCAATGTAATCTCGTATCGATTGACTGCCCCTTGGGTCTCGTGGTCGCAAGCGTGACTGCTGTGCGTGGGGTCCTGGTTTCGACTCCTAGGTCGTGCAAATTGTAATTGGAGTTTTCCATTAGGGATTTCTTAGTAACGTTGACGGTTTCGAAATTGGCAGTGTGATATTCCCTTGTCTTGGAAATCACGATAAACCGTTGGTCCTGCGCTCTCTCTCCGGTCGTGTCGGATTGCGTGCCCTCCGATCGGACTATGAGAATGACGGAAGAAAGAGTGCGCCTGTGTCTGCGCACACTCTTGTGCACTATAATATTTTCCACGACAAAGGCTAGTCTTTGAGATTGGCCGCCATGGTCTAAATACGGTCTGAAGGACTATTTATCGTTTGATGAGCGTATCACGAAAATGTATGTACGCCAGCACATAATCTGTCAAATTTCTTTAATAGATTTTCAACTTTATCGCTAAAGCATAAGGTTCAAAGTTGATTGGGAAAATTTGACAGTTTCGGGTAGCTTGATATGCTAGCGTCTGTACCTAAGCTCGTAATACCACAAATCGATGATCCATCTAATCAGATTACCTAGCCCCGTCACCTACGTCACACGCTTATCGCGATGCAAATCAACCAATCGTTAATCAGTGACAACTAGCTAATCCATATACGAGGATTGCCAATATCGAGTTCTATTACTATTTGGTTTAATTAAAATATATTTCATAATTACAAATACGTTGATGAGTATGGAATTAGTGGATGTATTTTGATACTAGCAGCGCCCCGCGGTTGAGGTTGAGGTTTGAGGTGGATAACTATTGACTAAATTAGTATTGTTAATATTTGCGCGTATCATGTTAATTGCTGTAACTAAAATAAACTTACTTTATTTTTGATTATTAATAAATGATTATGCATTGATTGCACATTACCTACATAATGACTCATAATTTGTGATTAATACCTAAGTAAATAATATACAGGATTATTGGTAAAACATTAACCATTGTACTCATCATTATGAACAACTTTTACTATGGGACCAAACCTGAAATCGCGAAAAAAAAAACAGCTGTTCCCTACATTTATGTTGGTCTGTCTCGTCAAAATAGGTAAGGCTTAGCCCGTTGTAAAGTCAGGATATTTAATTGTTAAGAAAATTTACTACTGTCACTTCTTGTCAGCTGAATTAAATAGTTATACCATGACAAATTTATATAGAGTACCAATTTGTTTAACAATTAATTTCCTTTACTGTACTACGAAAGTTAATTTCCAACAACTACAAAAGAAAATGCACTGAGGGCTCCACCACGGCTCACTTAGCTGGTAATGTGATTCAGTATGTCGGACCTACCAGACCGAGTACTCCCGCGGGCCTCGTTAAGGTAACTCCTGACTCGACTTAAGGATGAAGGCATAAATGCTTGGATCATAAGCTCATGTGAGTTGGGAGTGTGCTAAGGGGAGCAAATTGCTTCAATATTTAATGATAGATAATGCTGACCTGTTGGGTTTAATTGTTTTATTTCTTTATGGTGGTGATATAAAAATGGATACAATAAGAAATAAGTACCTACAGTCACGAGCACTAATATGTCAACACTTGGCAACTTTCAATTGCGATTTTTTCACGAAATAACGAATGCAAAGTTGAAATACGACACTGTACATAAACCTATGGGTTCGAAAATACTTTGTTCGTAAAAACATAAAATTTCATTAAAAAATAAAGGAGAGAATCGCCTTTGAATAAAGCCAAGTATACATACTTATGCTCGTGACTGTACATAAGAAGAAGTCTGAAAGTGGCACCGGTTACTGAAAAGTTTTGTAGAAATCGGTTGTCATGGTATGGGCATGTGATACGGAGAAATGAGGAAAATGTCTTAAGGAAAGTTTTCCTATGAATGCGATGGCTATAAGAGTAAGGGAAGACCAAAGAAATGATGGATGGCCTGTGTGCATGGTGATATGGTTAGAAAGGAGGTGACTAGACGACTATAGGCCGACCGCTTAACTGAGACGTTGCCTGAGGCAGCAGTGCGGTGCGGGAGGGGTGTGGTGACGTGATGCGAGAGCTCAGTGATTCGTCAACTTGTGACAACTATCATCTCTCCCGCACCGCGCAGCTACCTCAGGCAATGTCTCAGTTAAGCTGTCGGCCTATAATAGAGGAGTATGAAAGAAAAAGTCATGTTGCCCCGACCCCAATTAAATTGCGATAGGGGCAGGAGAAAGATCAATGATGATGGTGATTGAAGATTTTTAGTCAATCTGTCTGTTCAGCCAAAGCTTTTCAGCTTTTTTGCTTTGATTTCGTGATAGTAATTAACTAATCAAATAGGAGGGCATAGTCTGTACTGTAGGTAGATGTTTAAAATCACTACAGTAGTGTCGATATACCACTAAATATAAAATAATAATTGTAGCGGTATCTACAACGCCACATGCGAACAACGCGTCATACTGACGTCACGCAAAATCCTGCATCGCGCAAGCAGAGTTTACCGCGCAACTAGCATATATACAACATGAATACATGAATCATCGGGCAGTTGTCCACCAGACACAAAACCCGTCTGGTCGGAGGACCTCCCTTTTCTATAGAGGATGAGTGAACTTTACAGCCTGTTCCTCATACCTCTATACTGGTGACCCCGAACATGAACATCAGCGCAGCCTTCGTGCAAATACTTCAGCGTGACGTCATCATCATCACTCACGCAAGCACCCACGGTTTCAAAAGATATCCTGACCACCAGCATGCAGTGACCGCGCATACCTGGTCATCACCGTCAGCCTCATCAGCAACATCGGTACAGCACACTGCACTTTCGGCCGGTCCACAAGCAGAGCCTTAAAAACCTTCTCCTGGTCAACGCCAGCAGTCAGCCTCAACTCGGCGCTGTACCACATCCGACTCACTGGGGCATCTTCGCAAACACACCCGAATCCGAACTTTACACTACGGTCCTCATACCTCTATATAATAATCACATTGTACTGGGATCGATCCATCATCACTAACAGGACCATTGTTGCCAATAAGCCTGATATAGTGGTCATGGATCGGTCAGAGCAGCGCGCAATGATTGTTGACATAACCGTCCCGCATGATGAGAACCTCGTGAAAGCCGAGAAAGATAAACAGATCAAGTATCTTGACTTGGCTCGCGAGGTTGTAAATATGTGGGATGTGGACTCAGCGATCATTGTGCCGATAGTCGTGACAGCCAATGGGTTAATAGCCGTCGGCAGCTTGGACCCTGTTCCCGGTGGGCTACTATTTTTTATATTTTTAAATGCTTTTTCCCAACTATGTTGGGGTCGGCTTTCAGTCTAACCGGATGCAGCTGAATACCAGTGTTTTACATGGAGCGACTGCCTATCTGACCTCCACAACCCAGTTACGGGGTAATACGATACCCCTTGGTAAGACTGGTTGTTAGACTTTCGGGCTTCTGACTACTCGTCACGACTGTCAAAGATCCATGAATGACAGCCGCGACCAACGGCTTAACGTGCTTTCCGAGGCACGGAGATGCTTTATAAATGCTTAATAATTTATTGTGCATTTTTAAATGCTTTTATATTCTGATATTAATATTTTTGTATGTATTTAATTAAATAAAGGAAATAATAATAATATAGGTATATATGTAAATAAGTGGAAGTGCTTGGGGGAGGCCTATGTCCAGCAGTGGACGTCTTTTGGCTGAAATGATGATATGTAAATATATGTAGATCGTTAACTAGGTACATATATTTACTAATTGTGCTAATATTGACAACATTACAGAAAAAGGTAAGGAGGTCTAATATTTACTTAATTTTCTAACTCACAAATCGTTTCCGTGTAGATTCACCAAGTTTCCTTCCCTAACTTATCAAGTCCTCAGTAAATATTTATCAAGAAAGAAATTGAAAATCAGATATAAAACCAAGACTACCTGCTCACTGCGATTAGATCTGCCTGTAAACAAGAGAGATGCTAAATTAGGTCAAATTTCAAGTCGAGAGTAAGTCACTTTAGTCCGACAACGATGCTTCTTAAGCCTTCGTCACATTGACTAAGCGAGCGAATATTTTGCTTGTTGGGTTGGGTACCTAGTATTTACATAAGCTTGGATAATTATATATATGGGAAGAGTTTGCATTGTGCTTCAATCAAATATTAACCCAATAATAATCTGTCTAAAGGGTGATTTTTCAATAGTGAGATAACTTTTATCTGAGGAATGCATATTGCCGTTTGACAGCTTTTGTATAGAAAATATGTCAAACAGTCATATTTATTGTTCAGATAAAAGTTATTTGGCCATTGAAAAATCAACCTTTAGGTACATAGGTATTTGCTAGATAAAAAAATCTCAAAAATGTCTATCTTAAAAATTGCACAATTACGGGTATCACACTCCAGTAGGTCTTTTCGCAATTTTTTTCCCTTTTTATGATACTTCTCAATACAGTGTAGAATTTTAAAAAAATCTAAAAAATATACAGCAGCAAACATAAATTCTTCAACCAACTAAACATAAACAACCACAAGGCCAAAAAAAAACAATTTCACAAAAAGTAATGAATTGCCCATACAATAACGACGCATTACCCCATCTCAGTCTCAGAATGAAGTCAAAGAATTTACGCAGACGGCCCGCGAATAACCCCAAAATATTTACTCCGTAGCAATCTTGAGGACGGTTTATTTAGATTAGCGTCTCGTCAACTGCCTCTCAGTATTCATGACGTGCCTCCGCCGGCACTTTTCTCTGTACGGGATAACTCGGAGTCTCAAAACTCGGAAATATATATAATTCCACCGCAAGTCCCAAGCAATCATCCCGACGCTTTGATATTGAGCATTCATGCGTTTCAATGTGATACGATACGATATACCTAATATACGTCCGATATAAGCAACGAAGAATAAAATGGAAAATTCCCGATCTCCGATCATAAAGACTGTATTAAAGGTAAACTAACCTAAAGGTAAAATGCCTGAGAAAACGTGCCTCACAAAGGAATGGCGCGAAACAAGACACCTATATCGTTGAGAAGAACTGTTGAATTGAAGCTTTTGTGAATTGCAATGTATTCCATTAATAAAGACTAGCTGGACGGCGAAATAAAACGGGAAATCATAAAATATTTGCACTTAGACAAGATTGAACGAGATGTTTTATAGCTCATTAAAATCTAAAAGAATAAAGGCAGATTGTTCAATCGTCAGATAGCTGAGGGGCAATTCTCGAAATTTAAAGAACGTTCACTGTCTCAATCTGTCAAAATACCTCTAAAATTCTAAAATCTTTGACAAGTTTTTGACATTGATTGTCGCTGAGATGAGATTGCGACTAGATTTTGGACGTTTTTATTTACGGGAATTGGCCTTCTGTTAACTTCAGAATAAATATGGCGGCTTGATAAAAAATAATAATATGTTAAACCGCTTTTCATTCATAAGTTAAAAGTTATCTGACGGTTGAAAAATCAGCCTTCTACCGTAAAAAAAACAGGAGATACCCTAGTGCGTAATTGATATGTCCATGGGAACCACAAATAAAATCAACCAGTAAACAGTAAGCAGTCAATCAAAAGTTGAATGAAAAAGAATCGATATCAATTAAACATAAAGTATGCACCTCTGACCTGACACATTTAAATATTAAAAAACAGCTCCTCGTTTAAATTTCACACGTTTAATTCAAAAGTGCCTGTAATTGGTTTAATTGAATTAGATGCTTTGAGTTTAAGTTTATAATAATATCATTATTTTTGTCAGAACAAGAGTCAATTACCGAGTTTTGTTTGACTGTTGCTAAGTGAAATTGGACTTAATTGACATTGTTGTCTCGAAACAAGGATTAATACTGTCGTCGCATTTCGGAGATCTCGTTACAACTTACTGAATGGCAATTTCGAAACATTCGTCGCATTTTCTAAAGAAGAGAGTAAAAACTCGAACAGACACTGGTAGTTTAGGCTTGTCAGTATAACAATTGCAACAATAGTTAAGCAAAAGTCAATTTAGATTGTCATTCTGTCAGTCCGATCTCAAAAACCGTGAAGGAAGACATGGTGAGGAAACCGGCATGTCCTAGAACCAAAGATTCGAAGACATGTGACATCTACCAACCCGGACTAGGCTCATCGCCAAGAGGCCTGTGTCCCAGCAGTGAGAAGATTATAATCTGAATAAGATTGTAGATAGACAATCTAACTTTTAATTTGAAATTACATGTGCATCTTATAGAGTCTATAATACACAATATCAAATTACAAATCTGGGGGCACGGCGGTGTCTCCGTTAAGACGAGCAAAATTGGGCCCGCTCTTGACCTCGTTCACGCTTGATGGAAAGCGATGGATGAGGTCTGTGATAGAACGAGCATGCCCAGAAGATGCATAGGCAATGGAACTCCCACGCAGCGACGAAACACAGCAGGCTCCTTGACGCCGGACTCCGGTGGGAGGGTGGTCGCAAACCAGGCCGGGGCTTTAGCCCTACCAGTGCAATTGAAGAATTAGACAGTCAAATAAGGTGTTGGGTGTGACTGTCCAGGATGAGGCGAGCGCTCGGCTCAGTAACTGGCAGAAAAACTACGCTACACGAGGAGGCTTCTTTTGCATCCCAAAAAAACAACAAGCAAAGCTTCTAGAAAGGTAGGCAGTGCCCCACTACCTAACCTTTTTCGAAGCATTTCGTCATATATTCAAAACCTCATAGCTTCGATCTGGATAGTGCTAGGAAGCTAAAATTCTCAAGATAAGATGTAGTTAACAGTTAAAACACGCTAAGTTTCATTTGTCTAACTTTTATACTTTGGATTTTATTAATACCTAAAATATGTCAAAGTAAAGTTAGGGGCTTAGATCTAATTACTTTTAACAGTGAAAGCGTTACGTAAATCTAGGCAACCTACTTTACATGAAATGGTTTTCCGTGGGATTAATAATTTCCCGTACAAAAACTCTCGCAGCTCAAAGTGTGGTCGTATATTTTTAAGGAGACCTCTCCAACATTTGGGTATATCCATCAGTTTTTACGGTCGCATAAGAAAATACATAATATTGTTTTCAACACACTTGCTCGTAAAGTGGCTCTTATTGAACCGCTTTAAGGTCCATAATGGAGTGTATTACGAACGCGTGCTTTTTCTTTACTTTAATCCACATGTTCTGTAATACCACAGATAACTATTTACTAGTCGGAGACGCGCGCTTTTTTAATCTCATCAAACCCTGCGTTCCGAATTGGGAAATAATCGATGTGTTCCGAATTGGGAAATAACCGAATTAGCGTGAGCGCGATAACGATAACGATGTCCCGTGAATCGTCATAGATGACGTCATGACATTCGCCATCTTGCGATAATGCCGACCATGCCCTAGAATAATATCACCGTGAGCGGTGTCAAAAATGACAGTGTGTGTATGAGGTTGTGTCAGTGTGTGTTTTGTTTTGAGTTGCATCATCTTTAAATTAAACTAACGTGGCATTTTTGAAATTGTGCTTCTGGCTGACAGTCGCCACCTAACCAAAGAAGAAGAACTGAAGAAGAAATGTGGTGTTTATACAAAGAAATACTGTAATAATATCTTTTTTACATTGTGTAAGCACTGTCATGTGAGCGCGTTCACGAGTGTTCCGAATTGTTGCCAGCTCTCAGCAGTCATAATAGTAATATCTAAATCGGAACGCATGTGAGATGATGCATGGACGTAATATTACGTCCATGGAGATGATGTGAGCGCTGTGATGTGAGCGATTATAGCTAATTCGGAAAGCGCCCAAAGAGACTTCATGCCGAAAGAAAAAATCCGCGGGCTATATTTCAATTTTTTTTTAAATAGTCTGTATTGTCCTTGGTCGCAAAATGAACTCGCAGGGGACCACAGACAATTTAAGGTGAATGCGCAGTGGTAGACCGCGAAATTCTTAGGTTTTTTGCAATTTTCAGGTTTGTGTTTATTATATTTTTTCTATAGGCTGTATCGGTTTTGTCTGTGCCATAGATTAATATATTTAAAATGAGTCAATGTTGCGCGCGCATAGCTAGTGCTGGCTAGCACGGCGCGCGGGAAAACAAAACCAGCGCGCCATTTTCCATACAAGTTAATATTTAACAATACAAGTCTGTTTTTTTTCCTCGCAAGTGTGTTGAAAAACGTCGTATGAAACGCGTGTGCATTAATCAATATACACTCGGCTTTCTTATCGCTCTCGCCTGCGGCTCGCGCGATAATATCGCCTCGTGCATAATGATCAACATAGCACACATGTATCATAATGTACTATTACGTGATAAATTGGTACGCACGAAGACATTATTCTGATGACCCCCAGTATAAGCTGACCTCTGATTGTACGGAAAGCCTATGCTTTGGGAGGTCAACGTAATTTGGATTTTTATCGTCATGTGTACGAGATATGAGTGTAATTTGGGCTCCATAAGCGATGCCCAGGTGTGGGGAGAAATTTAGATTATCTTTTACGTAAGGCATGGTTGATGAGAAGCCGAGTCAGTATTATGAATCAATCTTCGTTCGCAATTTTCTTCTGAAATTTTATATCATCATCTGCCTAGCCTTTTCCCAACTATGTTGAGGTCGGCTTCCAGTCTAACCGGATGCAGCTGAATACCAGTATTTTACATGGAGCGACTGCCTATCTGACCTCCACAACCCAGTTACTGGGTAATACTATACCCCTTGGTAAGACTACTGGTTGTCAGACTTTCAGGCTTCTGACTATCCGTAACGACTGTCAAAGATCCATGAATGACAGCCGGGACCAACAGCTTAACGTACTTTCCGAGGCACGGAGGGATCACGGTATGTAAAGATGGTCACCCATCCACAGACCTACCGCGCCAAGCGTAGCTTAACCTGATCGATCGACCTGTGCGGCTGTTATTATTTAGCCACGTTTAATTTTATATGTGCCTAAAATTTATTGTTGTGGCGTAAGCTGTGAAAAATCAACAAAAATAATACTTTGAAGGTAATAAGAATGCTATATGTTGAGAAATCTAAACTTATACATAAATTATACCAAAATTAGTATTTTCTGACAGCTAAATTTGGGGGCAAAAATAATCTTGCCATAGAACCGACTGATAAAATTAATTTATGTAACCGAACTTAGTGAAGTCAGTTCTTTTCTTTATGTAACCGAACTTAGTGAAGTCACTTCTTTTCTTTATGTAACCGAACTTAGTGAAGTCAGTTCTTTTCTGGCTATTCTCTGAACAAATAACACTACGGGACATAAGTATCTACGGTACCAATAACTTCAGAAAATGGAAACCACTTAAAATTTAATATAGGGGAAAGGTGTACGAGATGATTCACATAAGGGAGAATGCTTGTAGTTTATATGATATTCTACTTAGCGCGGATGTAGAAACGTATATGCATAGTAAATTTATGTGTCTTATTGTTGTCATACTCAAAATTTTATTTTTTTAAGATGTTTTATTATTATTTCTCACATTTTTAAAACGTTGTCAAAGGATCATCTTGTACACCCCGGTGCCCAAGATGATCCTTGCGGTAGGGGCAAGACGATCCCAGGATCATGTTGCCCCCCTCCCATGTCGGGATTATCATAGGTTCTGGTAGAAATACCTAAATAAAACCAAAATCAGAGTTCACTATATCTTTAATTAAATGAAATCAAAATATCCTTTTACAGACCTAATGAACCAGTCTTATTAATTAACAGTCAGTCTCAACTATAATTAAATTTCTAGAAAACAATCATCACAGAGATCAGTCGTATAGTCGTAAGTAAAGCTTTAACAAAATTAAACATTCTTCTAAAGTAACTAAACTTATCTTCTAAAACTAATCTGATAAAATAAATCTCACTATCCAAAATCAACATTTAAGAAAAATAAAAAACAAATAAAATGTCTTCACTACCTTTAACAAAGAAATAAATCTAGATTAAGCTCAAAAAAAGAACAAAAATTATAGTTCTAAGCGTCTTTTTCCTGGCGTTGTATTTCTACACCAATCGCATGTAAACTCATCATCATCGCTATCTATCCCTGCACAAGCTTCATGGCCCCATCTTTGGCATCCACAACATTTAACCCATCCCTCGCCCCTATCGTCTTTAGAAAATGTTTCCGTACAAAAAAGACATTCTGCGTCTTCTTCTTCTTCAGACGACTCTGACGCAATATTCTTCCTTTTATTTGACATTCCTTTGCCTACTCCCTTCCTTTTATTTTTAGGATTAGTTTTTTTTACATTTTGTTGTTTCTTATTTGTTTTTCTATTTTCTTTTTCCGTCTTTTTATTTCTTTCTTCCTCTAAATAATTTTTGTATGGCGTGCTAGTTAATATTGACGTGTCTATTCGTTTCCTCGTAAGATGGCTTCTTTTACCCACAATTTTTGGCAATGGATGAATTTGGGCTGGTGTAACATTAAAAGGTTCATATTGACTATCTTCAAGGATGGATGGCGATACACTTGAGTTGCGTGCGTAGCTCGTAGATGGTAATGGGGACAAAGGACTGCGAAATGAAAAATTCCTATCATTTACAGGAGTTGGTGACGGTGTTTTATTCTGCAAATCTACACAGTCCTGTGATGTGAGGGTTTGTGGTGAGGGATCAGTTGCTGGTAGTTGACCTGTATTTGAACCCGTTGTAGGCATTTCGAGTACACTGGAGTCTTCATTAAATTCCATTTCTGTTGTTGCAGCAGCGATAAAATCAGCTTCGGTGAACACATCCGGGTTGAAAGGATAAATGCCGGTTTTGGCAAACCCATTGATGGCATTTAATGGGACTGCTGCTTTTAAATAAGCCTCTCCAAAAATCTTTGCAATCTGAAATACAGTCACTGGTCTGCCAGGATTGTTGTTCATCCATTTTTCGGGTGACTGATTGTGGTAAATGCTCAAGGGATACATCAAGCTGACGTCTAATGGTTGCAGTTTATGGGTGCAGTGTGGAGGCAGACAGACAATAGTGACGTGGTTTTCTCGAGCTTTTAAAATCAATTCCAAATTTTTTGTGTGTGAAAGATGGCCATCTAAAATCAACAGCACTGGATCCCCCGCAGATGGTTTCGTGTAGCTTAAAAAATGGTCAAACCATTTGGTAAAAACTTCCAGATTCATCCATCCAGATGAATTACAGGCCCAGGCGGAGCCTGGCGGTGCGCCATCTATTAGTTCCATCTTCATACGAACCCTTCGAAAGATGAACATGGGTGGAATAAAAGTTCCAGAAGCAGACATACAAATTACAGCTGTTGTAGTCTCCCCCCTTTCAGCTGATGTAACTCGTGCTACCTGTTTACGTCCAGTTGTTGCAAACACCTTTGTATTTTTGGTAGGCACCGTAGAAATGCCAGTCTCGTCAACGTTATAGATACGGTGGCATGGATGGTTTTTCGTCTCTTGAACACATTTTAATGTGGAATAAAACTTATCTACTACTGGTTTATTAAAGGCCCGTGCTCGAGCAGTTGAAGTGGATTCAGGTGCCCGAAGCGCTATATCTGGATGCCGCTGACGGCATCCTCTTAGCCAATCATATCCTGCTTTTTCTTTGTTGAAAGGGTGGGTGATATTATTTTTTACTGCAAGTTGATATGCTAACGATACAACATCTTGTCGTGTTAATCCGTACATTCTCGTCTCCATATCTTTAATGTGCTTCACGAGCTCAATTTCCTGTTCTGCCGTAAAAACTGTTTTTTTCCCGCCTAAATATTTTATTGCACCGACAGCCACTTTATTTTTGCCTTTAGCCCGCCTTTTTAGTGACATTACAGGCACTCCAAACTGCTTACTTGCTGTTCTAAATGGCATGCCATTTTTAACAGCATCCAGCGCTTTGAGCATGGACTCTTCAGACCACAACCCGCGGTCTATTTTCCTTTTATAATTACGAGGCATGGTCTAAAACAAAATAAAGTATTTTTTGTTATTATTTGAAATCTACATACACATTACTACATTTTTTTAATAATGCAGGCAGTTCATATTAATTAAGTCATATTTATTCGAATAAATACATAAACTAAAACGTAATAATAACATACCTACAAATGGTAAAAAAAATATCCCCGTAATAGTAGGTATGATTATGCTACCGGTGTACAAGATGATCCGTGGGGATCATCTTGTACACCGTTATCATCATCATCTTGCCCCAACATAAACTTTTTTATTCAATGTTCGATAACATAACCTATGTGGTTTCAACCGTTACCATGCTGTTAAAAAAACAAAATAGAGCAATATCCAAAGCTAACTAATACAACAGCCTCTACAATTAAGCACCTAGAACACATTAGACATAAACTTAAAGTCAACCTTACCTTAGATCAAAGTCAGACAATATTTGTTTTCTTCCTCAAAAAATTTGATTGTCACTCACGACGCCATTACGTTTGACTGAGGCGGGGGAATATCGGGAACTACATTTTACCAATAAAAACAACTAGATGACGCTACTGGTTTCGTTGCAATCTAAAAGGATCATCTTCCCTCAACGGATCGTCTCGTACACCTTTCCCCTACGCGCCGCACTTTGTAGGTATGTACCATTTTGTTAAAACTCAGATGTGTCTTCTCGATATTCGTGTGTCACTAACGGGATGCAACAGAATACCAGCATCAGGTATTGTACCTGGCATATGCTGAGCTGGACTCCCATTTGGTGCAACCATGTGACACACACCGCCCAGTAGTGATCGACTGTTATAGATGTATATGGGCTAGGTGTATAAGGGTCAATTTATCTTTCTAGACTTTGTTTTTTTTTTCACCTTTCTTGATTTTTTTTTTAATACCTTTATTGTGTCTTTTGTTGCACTGAATAAACGTTCTATCTATCTAAAATTCTACAAGTAAACTAGCCGCGGGTTTACATACTCGTAGTACAATAATAAAAGTAAACAGTAACGTTAATCTAGGTTATTCTATTTACAACAAACGAAGTAAAGAAAATATGAGCACATTGTACTATAGAATTTTTGTAGGCAGGTATAATAAACCACAAGTAGCCACGGACTTAGCCAGCACAATAATATTAAAAATAAATAGTAGCGTTCCGTACACACATAAACATGAATTACAATAGAAATTAAATGGAAACTTTACTAAGACACAATAATTGTACACCATAATAGGCAATGAATTTTAACGATCTACCGAACAATTCGTAGATAGTGCTCCCGAAATTAATTGTCGCAATGGTGTCCGATATAGGCTCAGTAACTTCTCTATCACGAATATTTCTGATGTCTTTACTACGTGTGCCAAACCAAAGTAATTGCTTTCCATAATATCATGGAAATTGTATATTAATGTCACTACGCTTATGTCATCATCTGCCTAGCCTTTTCTCAAGATGGTGGGGTCGGCTTCCGGATGCAGCAGAATACCAATATGCATTGTACATATTATGGAGCGACTGCCTATCTGACCTCCACAACACAGTAAACGAGTCTGTAATACGGTACCCCTTGGTAAAAGTTGACAGACTTTCCAGCTTCTGACGACCCGTAACGAGTGTCCAAAAGATCCACGAATGATAACCGGGACCAACGGCTTAACGTGCTTTCCGAGGTACGGAGGGGTCTCGGAATATAGGTATAAAGATGGTTACCTATCCAGGTACCAACCACGGCAAATGCAGTTTAACCTGATCGATCGACCCGTGCAGCTGTTATTACTTAGCCTCGAACATGTTATTGCTTATGTACTTTTAATCAAGAAACACCTTCAGTAAAACTTGAGATGATAATTCCCAGTAATTCCCATGTAGATACTCGTAAAAATGGAGCAGTTCTAATGAATATAATAAAGAGAGGGGTAAAGTTGGACCAAGTTATTTCAAGTTACACGTCACGGAACAGAAACAAACAAGAGAACATACGACAAAATCAATTACGTCATCAAGACAGTTGTTTAGTTTAAGGTCATAGCACACGTGTCAAATCGGAAAGGGATCGGCACCGTATCGCCTTTCGCCTCACCGTCAAACAGGCGTCAACCTAACGTAAGCACGTAACCAAAGCGGATCAGCAGCTACGGCTCGGCGACCGCTGCCTGGTTGATGGTGCAGCAAGCAGGCCGGAAGGGTGAGAGGGGCAAGGGTGGACGAAGAGACGTAAGCTCGAGTATGGAGAGACGTAAGCGCGGGGCGACGAGCCGTAACGCACCGCACCGCGGTTCGTGAGCTTGTCCCGAGGCGAAGCGATTACGTTACGATTCCGATTAGTGTGCGTTGCAGTAGGGAGTTTCATACAAATAATACTAAACGGCTCGAGTTGATACGGTGCCGATCCCTTTCCAGTTTGATACGTGTGCTATGACCTTTATTCAGCAAGAGAAGACATATCAGCGTAGGGTAATTCCGGCTAACGTCAAGGCTACGCCATTAATATCACTCGGTGCGTCGTTTATATGGATTACGTTGATGTTTTTGGGACCAATTCCTTTATATGTGACGGCTTTCTCTAAGGTAATCTGTTGATTAAATCGGATAAATGCTTTCGTCCTTTTATGAATGGTTTTCCGGATTAGAGACGTATGTGACAACATGTTTGTTTGTGGGTTCAAAGATAATATGGTATTTCAGGGTAATACAGCGTTATGTCGAGGGATGTGGAGTGAAGATACGGAATAGTGTCGTTTTAGAAAAAGTTAGGTTAATCTAATAAACTGTATTACTGCTTTTGAAGATATAGAGGTATGAGGAACAGAGTGTATAGTTCACTCATCCTCCAAAGAAAAGGGAGAATCCTTCGACCAGACGGGTGTTGTGTCTGGTGTCCCATTGCCCGAGGATTGATATCTAGACGTTGTATACATATACTAGCTTCAGCCCGCGACTTCGTCCGCGTGAAATTTCACCCTCCTTGGGGTGGAGTTTCGAAAAACCCTTTCTTAGTGGATCTTCACAAAGAACACACCCTCCAAATTCCATATCTCTAGGACCAGCGGTTTAGGCTGTGCGTTAATATATCAGTTAGTCAGGACTTTGAATTTTATTTATATCGAATATGCTTCATGATTAAAACTTATTGGATATCGATTTATTACAATAGGAATGGGCAATCTATAAGAATAATTGATAGTTAATTTGTTATAAATCGGTGTATAGTACATACGTATAAACAAAACCAATATTACGTCAGTGCATCCTATTGGTATTTTTTCAGCTTGATCCAACAAAATTCCTTTTGCAAAAACCCGAGCTTTGTTTTCACAAAAGAACATAACTTCGGGCTTCAGTCAATGGAACAATAAAACTAGGGAAAATGAAGGGTTTTTCAATAAAGTGCTGCAAATAGTGGGCCAAAGCAAATGTTGGCTCAGTGATGCCCGAGGCTTAATCAAACTCGAGTGTAAACATCAAATAACGAGGGAATTGACGGCTCTTCCGTTAATAGTAATAATATTAAGAGGGTTTACGCCGTACGGCATTTCATACAAATTTTCAAGTCCGTATTTTTCGAAATTAATGATCCGATTTTAATGAAACTTCATACGCATAAGCAGGATACAAAGGTCTAAAAAGTTAGTAGAGAACATTTTCAAAATGTCTTATTTAAGAAAAAGATAACTGGAAATATCAGTTTGTATGGAAAATTTTAAATCGGTCTAATTTGGCTGTAACACTTTTTCGAATACAATACCGATAAGAGTGAGTGGTTGGTTTTTAAATCAGGTACTTTAACCTACAAACATCTGCCTGAACTCTCACTCTCTAGGTCTCCTTTAGGTCAGGTTTCGAAGTTTAAGTATTTGGGCCACTGGGTCACTGATTACTTAAAAGATAATGTTGACATAGACAGGGAGCGCTGGTCGCTGGCTGTCCGTTGCAACATGCTGGCCCGCAGGTTTGCACGCTGTACTGAATCGGTTAAGATAACGCTTTTTAAGGGTGCTTTTGGGGTTGCCGTGGCAATGTAGCGCTTCAAGGATGTTCGTGAAAGCGTGCGTTGACGGGTTCGCCGCGATCATACGGAAACGATGCGCTTCCATGATGGCGCGCTTGCGCTCCTCCTCCAATGGCATCCTGAATGTGTTTACAGACCGGTGGGACTCTCCCCTCTTACGAAGGTGGGTAAGTGTTCATACACACTTATCCAAATAAGCGGTGTAGGTATTATTGAACACTACTTGCTTATAATTGTTTTAATTTAATACCAACAATAGGCTAAGTTATACCTACTAGTACTAACAATAGGTAATTCCAGGATAGGTGCCCCAATGGGATAGGTGCCGCGGCTTTGAATACAGTATGTTAGAAATGCCGTGGGCTAAAATCGTACTAAGTAATAGGAAGCGCTCCCCCCGCAGACCCAAGTGCCACGCCAACCGCACGCGAGAGCGCAAGCGTTTTGCCCGTGAGTGTAAAAATCTTCCGCGGCGAGACGCGTTGAAATTATAATCGTAAGTACTTACTATCGAATATCTTTTCACTCTGTTATAAATTCTATATTTTTTTAATTTATTTGCTGATATTACAGTTTAAAGTGCACGAAATAATGCTTTAAATTATAGTTTTCTTTTTAACTTTTTTTAAATTAAAAAAGGCATCTATCCTGTGCTAAAAGTATAGTTGCCCCATTTGCTGTTCGGGATAGATGCCCTCAGGGGCATCTATCCCTTTCTAAGTATTTCTATAAATGTTTTCATATTGCAGGTGGAAGAAATGTCTCGAAAATATAAAAGAAAACCGGGGGTGGTCCCCCATCACATTAGTTGGACTGAAGAAAGCTTGGAAAAGGCTTTATTATTATTATTTCACCAATAAAAAAATGTTTATTTTGTTCATAAGTCTAGATAGACATAGGTATAGGTAATTATAAAAGATGTCACAAATTAATGTTAAATATGCTTAATGTTTAATACTGAATACAAACTGATTATTGAAACTAGTATGTTTTATTTCAATTAGCATCTAATATTGAATCATTTATACAGTGAGTTTTCTATCCCTCACGTTAGGCATCTATCCCTTGAAGCATTTTTATAACGAGTCTTCTATACCTCACGCTAGGCATCTATCCTACTTTTGAGAGGGTAAAAAAGACACAATTTCTTCAAAATCTATGAAACTTATGTAAAAACAAAAGGGGTACCATCATAGATTAAAGATCAAATTTACCATATGCAAAAGATGTATTGCCAATAGATTTTTAATTAATAAGTTATGGCTCCCTATCAAAAAGTGGGGCACCTATCCTGGAATTACCCTATATGGATGTAATTCTGAAATAAAATATTTGAATTTGAATAAAACGCAAACTACTATAAAAAGTCACACAGAGTAGTTTAACCAGAGCCGGAGAAGGAAAAATACTTCGCAAAATATCTTTCTGGAAACACGTTAGGCCATCGCCGCGGGGTAACAGCGGACCGATAGGATATCCTGACCCACCTACTACCGGTCCATTCCGCCCCACTCTTTCCCTGACCCGCGGTAAATGTCATCAAGTAAATCTATCTCAAGTAAACAAATAACAGCCCCCAGCCTTCCTGTATTCGGACAACCCCGGAAGAAGAACCTACGCAGTTTTCTGTTTGATCGATTTTGTAGGAAAATATGGCATTTTGGGCGTGTAGGTCGTTAATAATGAAGTTGTAGTTTGACATTTTCTTTCAAATGAAGAAAATGTCAAACTACGTGTAGGTACGAAGTGATGTGGGTTGTTGTAGTGGGTCGTAATTGTATTATAGCGTTTACACCGTACGGCATTTCATACACACTTCAAGCCCTTGTTTTTCGAAATGAATAAACCGATTTTAATGGAACTTCATACGCATAAGCAATACAAATAAGGATACAAAGGTCTAAAAAGTTACTTAAGAAAATTAGCTACTTATCACAAACAAATATTCCAGGTTTTACTTAAAACTAAAAATTACGAAATAAAAAAGTAAGTAATTTAAAAAAATTACCGACTTCAAAAAGAAATTAACTTAAAAATATGGCAATAAACTAAAACTAAAATACAGATTCCAAGACACCGACTTCCGAAATTAAAGTTATTTCATCATTTTGAGTTAATTTCTCTTTGAAGTCGGTTTAATTTTTACCGACTTCAAAAAAAAGGAGGTTATCAATTCGATACGTATGTATGTAATATTATTGGAATTGCATTATATTCACATATGACAATCTATTAGGGCTTCCAAACAAATGTACAAAATTTTATAGACGTATGTATGTATGTATGTATGTATGTTTGTCCACGCATATCTCCGTAACTATTAATCGGATCGTGACCATTCTTTTTTTATTGGCTTACATTTACTTCAACTTAGGGAACAGTGCAAGTTTCATCAAAATCGATTGAGTAATTTTCAAGATATGGACTAAGACGTGAAAGTGTGACGCTTGGCTTATTGATACGAGCTACGGGTGTAGCGTCAAAGCGAAAACATCTCAAAACCTTGGTCAAATTCTAGTGCAACAACTAAAAATTACCAAATAAAAAGTAATTTAAAAAAATTAAACCGACTTCAAAAAGAAATGAACTCAAAATTATGAAATAACTTTAATTTCGGAAGTCGGTTGCAAAAAACTAAAACTAAAATACAGATCCCAAGACACCGACTTCCGAAATTAAAGTTATTTCATAATTTTGAGTTCATTTCTTTTTGAAGTCGGTTTAATTTTTTTAAATTACTTTTTTTTAAATTACTTTTTTATTATTATTGCTTATTAATCAAAAACAGTTAGAAGCGTTTGTTGAATCTAACATACCACACAAACAATCGTGGGTTTAACAGCGGTATGGCCAGACTCAGCAACTCGGTGCTACTACATAATAAATTCATAGATATTTTTTCTAGATCGCACTGCAATCTAGAAAGTATAAACAGAGTTATTGGTAAAACCCTAAAAACCTTGCAGGACTGGATTACTAGCATCATAAACAACAACTTTTTTTCTTCGAATTTTTACAAAATATAATTCATTTTCCTAAAAGATTTCGTTGTTCTGTTAAACACACGCTCCCCTTCGGTAAATTTTTCACTAGACTTGGCAGTTTGTTTACCTACTAGCGCTTTCGTTTGCATATATCGTAGAGTTCGTAACCAGAAAATCTAATACTTCAATTCGTTGAATTGAAATATTACTATTACTATTTTTAACCCCCGACGCAAAAACGACGGGGTGTTATAAGTTTGACGTGTCTCTGTGTGTGTGTGTGTGTGGGGGTGTGTTTGTTTTAAGTACCATCCGAGGACGTGCGTATGAATACACAAGGCACGACCGAGGACCTTTTCAAAGCGAGGACCTTTTCGAGGGTCCTCGGTTTGACTTGACCAAAGATTCGTATTCTGCAAGCGATTTTGAGTCTTTCTATATACTTAATACGAAAAAGTTGTCCGAACCTCGGTTTGATCAAGATTATTCATAATCTTACACAGACTTTGTGTATCCACCAGATGGTGCCACTGTCGCCTCATACACAGACTCTTTACACTCATTTCACGTTTGTTGTATTATCCGAGGACCTATGTGTTAACTTTAACACAAAAGACCTCGGTTAGGTAGCTTTTCCAGACAATGTGTATTTAAGACCTCGGTTTGCTAGATTTTCCGAACAGTGTGTATTCTAGTCCTCGTTTCGACAGTTTTCCTTGTGTGTAGAAGACAAATTATATGCTATCATTGAAATAAAATTATGAAGGAGAAAATCGAAGGTAGACTGAATCCTTAAACAAACCGTTAGTAGCTACTAGGTGCATGAGGAATAATCAGGCTTCTTCTGCAGTATGTGCTAAGTACCTAGGCCCGCTTATATTATTCAACATTATGATTTGCACCATAAAATATTGTATTGTCTGGAGGTAGGAGCTGAATACGTGTGCTTTTCATAAAGAATCTAAAGTAAATGCCTTCCTAGGTGAAATGTCTGCAGCAAGATTTGAAGCAAATATAAAGTACAAAGAAATACAGAACATGAACGTACTAAAGAAAACCACGTCATAAACTTTACTGAAATAAAAGTAGGTTTATTTTAAAATGAAACAAATTATTTAACAAAGTTTTACCAACGATCTACTTATAGAAGTAATCATCAAGTTGCAGTAACATCTTTGAGAAGAATGATTAGAAAACTTACATAACAGTTAATAGAAAACGACTCAAACAAAAAGACTTATAGAAACCATAATTAAAAGAAATCGACATAATTTGGGCTAAAAACGTAACATAAAATTACATAACACAATGCTTAGTTAAAAAACAACAAAGAAATTTATCAAGTGAGATCAAAATAATTTGGGAAGCATGTAAACTTAATAACTTAATGGCGCCGATTCCCTTGTTCACAAACTAAACTAAATTTTAAGTTCAGTGCATCTTGATCTGTAATTCATTAAAAAAGGACAGAAGATAAATATTAGTTTAGTCCTGTCAAATTAAGATACTCCATAGCAAGTTTAGACGTGATTAAAAACATGGCTACTAAAAATATTTTATCCCCATAGGGGTGTAGTTTTGAAAAATCGTCTGGGATGTTTCTATAGCTTGACTTAAAGATTATTTATACCAATTATCCAATTAAGCCACGTAATAAAATACTTCCCTAAGAAATTGACTATCCCCCCGTTAGGGGTAGATTTTCTTAAAACCCTGATTATACTTTATTATTTATTTTGGTGTTACATACTGAGTTTCGAAATAGTTGGACCGCGCGTTAAAATTCTTCCATACAAAATTTTACACCCCCAATCTCCCTTTAGTTTCAAGTTTATTAACCAAATGAATAAGATTTTTCATATAAACTGTATTCCTGCTTTTCACCCCCACAGGGGTGAAATTTCGAAAAATCGTTTGGGATATGTTGATTACTTGACTCGAAGATTTATTTATACTAATTTTCGGGTTATTCAACCCACGCAGTAAAATCCTCGCCTGTATAATTAACTACCCCTTTTCACCCCGTTAGGGGTAGATTTTGAAAAACCCTGATACACGTTATTCTTTATTTTTTTGTGTCTTAAGTATAAATAATGTGTTTCGAGTTAATCGGACCGCGAGTTAAACATCTTCCATACAAATTTTGACACCCCACAACCCCCCTTTAGGGGTTAGTTTAGAAAAACAAAAAATGCCAAACTTCATAATTTACTTAGATAAATATTTGTACCATGTTTCAAGTTTATTAACTCAAGGAATAAGACTTTTCATACAAACGAAATCCACCCTTTTCCCCCCCTTAAAGGTTGAATTTCCAAAAACCCCTTCTTAGTGCTCCCCTACATTATAAAAGGAAGCCGTGTGCAAAATTTCACAATCTCAAACTCAACTCAAACTCAAAGCATTTATTTCAATTAAACCAATTACAGGCACTTTTGAATTGTCAAGGGGTCTGTCAGTCAGAAAGATGAAGATACTCGTAGTTGCCCATTCCAAAGCATAGGTACATATGGAGAAGAACGGGCAAAAAACTCCATGGACATTCTTTAAATCAAAATAATATGGTTACAAAGTCTTGTTTAAATCATTCATGTAAAAAATTATGCATGTGAGAACGATGCAGAACGTTAAAAGCGTCCGTAATGTCTAAAATCACATTCCTAAACCCAGTAGTTTCGGCTGTGCGTTGATATGTCAGTCAGTCAGTCAGTTTTTCCTTATAAATATGTATATAGATACGGCCATTATTTTTAATACCTACTGTTTACGTTAAAAGCAACAATCACGAGTGTTTAACAAAATAAAGCGCTGACAAACGTAAAGACATTGACTCGTCCTCGCTTGGTACTTCATTCTAGAAAAAGTGTGTAAGAAATAAATTGGAACATTGAATAGTATCTTACACGTAAAATGTTTTAGGTAGGTAGGTAGGTATTTTCCAGGTCCTCGGTTTATACAAGTTCTACGCGAAAAACTGTCCTCGGTTTAGTGATATAAAGTCTAACACAACGTCCGCACTTTGTACAAGCTATAAGAAATATTGTGTAAAAATACGTCCTCGGAAGGACGTCGCAGGGCTTACGTAAGAGGTCCTCGGTTGGCTTACACAAAGTCCTCGTATGTGCATCGCTGGTCACATTTAGCTGTGTATTTCAGGTCCTCGGTATGATAGCCGAAATTCATACAGAAAAATGTTGAGATAGCATTATCCCAGTAGGCTCATCACTATAGATTTACTCACCTGTCTCTTTCTATCTTATTCTAAAAGGCCAACGAGGTATTTAAACCAGTTTTTTGGAGGGTCCTCGGTTGGTTCTAGGACTAACAAGGTCCTCGTAAGGGTGTCTGTACAAACAGGGGTGTGGGGGTGTGTGTGGGGGTGTGGGGGTGTGTGTGTGTGTGTGTGTGTGTGTGTGTCTGTCTGTGGCATCGTAGCTCCCGAACGGATGAAGCGATTTTGATTTAGTTTTTTTTGTTCGAAAGGTGTATTAGTCGGGAGTGTTCTTAGCTATGTTTGATGAAAATCGGTCCAAGATGACCGCCGCTACAAAATGGCGGATAACATATTTTTTCACAATTCCCTCAATATGGGTATCAAATGAAAGGGCTTCAATAGTAGAATACTATACACTATAACAAATTTCAAATCCAAGATGGCCGCCACAACAAAGTGGCGAATTACATTTTTTTTTCTCAACTCCCTCAATATGGGTATCAAATGAAAGGGCTTGACTAGTAGAATACTATACACTATTAAAAATTTCAAATCAAAGATGGCCGCCACCACAAAATGGCGAATTACATTTTTTTTCACAACTCCTTCAATATATAGGTATCAAATGCAAGGGCTTGACAAGTAGAATAATTTACACTATATTGAAAGGGAATGAGGGACATTAACTACCTAACGAAACAAAAATCTAAAAACTTGAAAAATATAATAAAACAAAAAAATCTGTTCAGTCTTAAAAAATATTCTTCAACTATAAATTAATCAATATTTTTTGACGGATAAAAAACCTGATTAAACACCAAATTACCAGAATCTTAAAACAGAAGAAAATAAAAGAAATGAAATACAAAAATTAAGGTGTCCCTACAAAAAGCATGAAATAAAAAAATAAATTAAAAATTTAAAAAACCCCCGACAAAAATAAAATTAAGGAATCCCTACAAAAAGCATGAAATAAATTTGAAAAAATCTTATGGAAGTCGGGGGACCTCAGAATAGAAGGTTTTCCACAGAACGGTCCCCCGACTTCCATAAGATTTTTTCAAATTTATTTCATGCTTTTTGTAGGGATTCCTTAATTTTATTTTTGTCGGGGGTTTTTTAAATTTTTTATTTAATTTTTTATTGTATGAAAGTCTGTTGAATTAATAAAAGTCATAGAACAAAAGTTGTTGTTTATGGTGTTCGTAATATAGTCCTGAGAGGTTGTTAATGTTTTACCTATAACTATGTTTATTTATGACTAGCTTTTGCCCGCGGCTTCGCCCGCGTGGAGGTCGAAAATTATTCACAGAAAATTCAACCTCCCATTTCACCCTCTTAGGTGTGGAACTTCGAAAAATACTTTCTTAGTGGAATAAGCGGTGATATAAGATTAGTACTTATTCGAAGATTAAGAATTTCATTCTTATCGCTAAATTATGGTCACTATGCACCCTTTGAAATGAAACTGCTAGAAACCAGGAGAACAGTTTGATTAAAAGTTACCCTTTATAATATTCAACAAAAGGAAATCATTAACCTCATTATTTAAGACCAAAACTTTTGTGGATTTAACTAAAGTTTTAAATTAGACTTGGTTATACTTTAGATCTGGTACTGTACTGTATTTTGTCGCATAAAATAAGGGTATTTAAATAGAATTAAAAATGGATTAACCCGAGTGAAATAAGTCATGAACTTTGAACTTTCTAATAAGTGACTTAGGAAAGTATCGCTCCTTCTTAGTAAATCTCAATTAACTGTAATTTGACTAGTGTCCGACCGAAGCTTCGGCTTCGGCTTCGGCTTCGGTGATACGTTCATTATTGTGAGGCACTCTAAGAAGCAAAAAACCGTAGTATTGTCTGGTTTAAAATATTTTATGTTATCTAACGTTAGGTAGGAAACTAAATGGAAACAATGTTGGTATGTTACTCACATATGTATCTAGTATATTCTGAGATCAAAGTAACTATCGTATTTCTCAAGGTCAATGACACCTTCGGCTTCGGCTTCGGCCGAAGGTTTTGGTGAATACCGATTAATCGGCTTCGGCTTCGGCTTCGGCCAGAATTGCACCTTCGGTCGGACACTAAATTTGACTTATTTTGGTAACTGTTATACCTAGGTAATTGTTTACGTAGGAGAAGATCACGACGCTGCCGCTGCTGATGCATTTCAAAGCAATTTGAACACATTAATAAGAGGTAGTAGCTAAATGAGCGGTCGATCATAGGGTTAAGTTGCACTTGCCGCAGTAAGTCCGTGGATGGGTGACCATCCATTACATATCGAGACCTCTCCGTGCCTCGGAAAAGCACTTTAAGCCGTTGGTCCTGGCTGGTCGGCGGATCTTATCAAGGAGTATCGTGTTACCCAATAACTGGGTTGTGGAGGTCATATTATAGGCAGTCGCTCCATGTAAATTACTGTATTCAGCTGCATCCGGTTAGACTGGAAGCCGACCCCAACATAGTTGTGAAGGCTAGGCAGATTAGTGTTGCTAATTCAAGCCAGATTTACATCCCCACTGTACCAGGTAACCAAACAAACACAGTTACTGTTAAATAAATCTCTCTAAACGCTGCGTTTTACGTAAACGCTAAAGTTACGTGAACGTCACCACAAGCGCGGCATTATTCAAGAAAATATATTATTATAAAGGGTAAAGACCGGGAACCACTGTGACCTCCTTTGGGATCCCCAAGGTCAAAGTGAACCGGCTTAATTGGAATGTAGGCTCCTCGTAATAATTTCCTTTGATTCGTTTTTCCCTTGTCGCGCTAAAATGCTTAAAGGAATGACGAATCACTCTTTGAAATGAAATGAAGATGGCGGACTAAGAGATTTAGTATCGTTTGTCGTGTTAAGCGTATTTTCTTATTGAGTCTGTGGCTTTAAGTACTTGGTTCGTTAGAAATTGACTATAAAAATCAAACTTCATAAAAATGTAACTTTTAAAGAAATGCCTTTTAATTTGCTAGGCACTTCAATACACACACAGAATCTCACGCCTTCCTTACATGCTATCACAGTGGCAATTCTCGTAATTTTAAGAACGTTCACAGTCTCAATCTGTCACACACGTTAAATACTTCTAATTTCCCAAAAAAAAATATAAGTTTTTGACATTGATTGTCGTAGAGATGAGATTGCGACTAGATTTTGTACGTCTTTAATTACGGGAACTGACCTTCTAGTCATATACACACGCCGCCGTGCCCGCGCCGGGTGCGAGTACTAGGTACGCACCTGACCTAATTAGGTCAATGTTACCAAATTAAGAGAAAACGGATAAGTACCTATCCTTACAATTACTTGATCCGAAATATAAATGTAAAAAAAATAAACAAAAAGCAATTCGACATTAAAACGTAGGTACCTACCTACCCGTAAAAGACACTCGAAAACTGAATGATTTATGAAAAAGACGACCATGGTGTATTTTATTTTAGATTACAAAACAAATTCTAAACAATAAATAACAGTCAGATAAACGACTTTCCATTCATTACAGAAATAAAATGAAACGCGAAAGTGTACGACAAAGGTCCAATTGATAGCAATAGGACCTTTTGTTTGTTTTTTTTTTGGGCGAAACGAGGCAGGTACGAGTGGAAACGCCGAGAGGGAACACTCTGGGAGGACATAGTGAGTGACCTTATCGGTGATGTTCTTCAGAAAGGTCATACTCGCAACCGGCGTGCGTGTAAAACCAGAGGGGCATTTCTCGAAATTTTAAGAACGTTCACAGTCTGAGGGCCTAAGGCTGCGTTTCCACCTGAGATGAACGAGGATGCGTAGCGAGGAATGTGAGTTAAACTAACCAATACCAATGCTAACTTAGTTCAAGCTATGGAAATGAAGCGATGTTATTGGTTTGTTTCACACACATCCCTCGCTACGCATCTTCGCACATCTCTGGTGGAAACGCAGCCTTAAAAGGTCACTTTGGCAGAATCATAAAAGGATGACATTGTGAATATGGCAAAGACAGTCAGTGTTTTTCTCTTTTTAGATGCATTACGTAGGTATAATCAAAGAGATTGGGATTGGAGTTGGATTGGATTGATTGGTATTTTAGCATAGACAAAAAAAAATAACTGCAAAATCCTTCACCAATGGGATTTGATATGATTAACTTAACAGTTAACTGTCCATTTTAATTCATAATGTTATCCTTTTATATTCTGCAAAAGTGGCCATTTTAGGCCCCCTGAACTCAGTCTCAATCTGTCAAAAATACCTCTAATTACACTAGAATTTTGACAAGGTTTCGGTTTCAAGAATTTGATTTCTCTAAAAAAAATTAGGAATTAGAATTATTTTTGACATTGATTGTCGCTGAAATGACATTGCGTCTAGATTTTGAACGTTTTTAATTACGGGACAATTGGCTTTCAGATGTATGAAGTTGTGAATGTAAACGAGGCAAAAGGAGTATGTCATGTAAGAATCGTAGCAGGTGGCTGTACTTTCTGCCTCCTTGGGTAGAAGGTACAAGTTTATGCATGTGTGTTACGACTGTTGAATTCTAAACATAATTTTATGCAACCATTGTTTTTTTCGCCTTTGTTGGCCCAACATTGGCGTATAATTTATTTGGGCAATGTATACAAACCTGTATCGTTTTATTCCAAAACAATACCCCAGTGATTTTAATTACAAAGTTGAAATGTTCGGGTTTTATATAAAACGACTGTGTTCGGTAGAATTAAGTTCGTAAAATACGGTCACATTAAACAGATTTACTAAGGAGACGGAATTAAAATTATGCTAAGTACTCGTACCTTAGTAATTTAAATGATTGTAGGGGGAACCTAGTACTATATTTTACTAAAAAGTTATGTTTATTTTTGGCTATTTGCAACAGTAGGTAATGGACTGTTATTAAATAGGTAGGTAAGCGTGATACTTTTCATATTTTGAAAACTTTAATTTTAATTACGTTCAATTTTGTGTTATTTTAAATATCATCACCATTGCTCTCAAAACGATGACGAAAACATCATGAGGAAATCGGCATGAGAACCTAAAAAAAAAACAAAAAAATATTTTTTGTTTGCCTGCAGTGTCCCAACAGTGGAAACGATATAGGCTGATTATACAAGTAGGCTACATAAATAAATGAAACTGAAGTTAACTCTACCTACCCTTGTTAAATTGTGAACCCTTTATCGAAACCAGAATAAATAACGGAGTTATCTACTACTAGAACCATTAAATTGTGACCTAAAATTGTTATAGCATTAAACGTGTCCGTTATGGAGAGTCCCCTCGTCCCTTATCATATACCCATTTTAGTATCAAAATTATGGAAATATTGACATGTGTCAGAACGAATTGACATCTACGAATACGTGTCGAAAATGTAAGACGTCATGTCCATCATATAAGGGTATTTACTAACACCATGTGATGAAATCTCAAAACCAGACTTATCAAGGGGTATGGTGTTACTCTGTTACTGGGATATGTCGCTCCATGTATAATTCTGGTATTCAGCTAGATCTGCAGGGCAATTGCGTAACACATTATCAATCGGAATCGGTTTCATTTTGACAGTTCAACAACATTCATTGCGCTATTTACGTGTTGAGCAGACAAATTTTTCGAACTTATGAAGCAATGGATTAGCAATTCGCTTCAAAATGGTTCAGATTCCGACTGATAGTGTGTTACGCAATTAGAGTGCCGGTTAGACTGGAAACCAAACTCAAAATACACACATCAAAAGTGTCTAGGGATCAACATATATTTTTGCAATAACTTTTCTCCTGATTGATATTAATTAAAATTTTCTTTAAGGATTCATCAAATAAAGTGTTTTCGTTTGTCACAGTAACGATAAACCAAGTCACCTTTGCATTAATAAAGAAATTTGCCATTTTCCTAATAAAGGGATTTTTGACATTTGAACCACTAACACAAAAGTTCGAAAAAAAGACTGAAATAACAGTTTTCTTTAAAATTTTATTGGGTAACTTAAACAATTAATAATCCGTGTTTCTACCGCGAACACTAACAACACAAGAACATCGGTTTGGCATACTCAAAATGAGTTCATCCAAATCACGCTGTGGAATGGCCGCCCATGTTCGTTGCAACAACAAAAAAAGGTCTTCTTGCGACTGGATACCCTCCATATTCGGCAGAGCTCTTCTCTGTAGCATATCCCATGCATGCTCAATCGGGTTCAAGTCTGGCGACTGAGCAGGCCAGGGCAGGACATTGATGTTAGCTGCGGCGAGAGTCTGTCTTACAACTCTTGCGGTGTGCGGTCGTGCATTATCATGCATTAACTGAAATAAGGGACCGATTTGCACTTGTAGAGGAACGATGACGTCTGATACAATCGTCTCAGCATAAATTTGAGCGTTGAGGTTGCCTCTGATCCAAATCAACTCAGTTCTTCCGCCGATCCAAATACCCGCCCATACCATGATGGTTCCACCACTATAAGGATGGACTTCCTGGCAGGATTTTAATCGCTGTTGGCGTCCAGGGGTTCTCCAGTGTCGTATACGTCTTGTATCCGGTCTCATACCAAAACGAGACTCATCAGAAAAGCACACGAAACGCCATTGTTCTTCTGCCCAATTTCTGTGTTCAAGAGCCCATTGATATCGAATCCTACGATTGTGCATTGCTATAGGTGGTACCCGTAGCGGTCTTCGGGAATGAAGGTTCACTTCATGCAAGCGGTTTCTGACTGTTTGGTCGCTAATTAAGTTCCCTGAAGAGTGATGAAGCCTCACGGCTAACATCATGGCGGTTATTGTTGGAGCTCTTCGAGTTAAGATTTGAATGTATCGGTCTTGTCTCCGTGTGGTGCAGCGATACCGTCCTCCATGGCGCTCAGCCACGGTACCAGTGCTTCGGTAACGTGTCCAAAGTCGACTGATAACACTCTGACTTGTATTCAGAGCTTAAGCCACAGTACGTTGCCGGGAACCAGCTTCTATCATTCCCACGGCTCTGAGCATTTCTTCCCTGCTTAAATGACGTCGCCGCTCCATAATAACGTTGGTTTTAATCAGTAGTAGGGAAACAGTAGCACTAATAATGTCTTCAATGCGTTGTATGTTTTTATAGGGAAAATATTGACAGCTGATTTTCATCTTTTACTCGAATTTGATTCACAGTTCCTGATTCAAATTATGAAATGCACCAAAAAGGATCCATATAAATTTATAAAATCATAAATTTATTACAAAGCCACATCTCAATCTCAAGAAATCCGCATAAAAATGCTTGATCCCTAGACACTTTTGATGTGTGTAGTTAGGAAAAGGCTATGCAGATTGATTAGTGAGATGAAAATCCAAGTGAGTAAAATCGTAAGTAAGCCTTCTCCGTTTGACCAAACAAAAAAAAACATTTTATTTTATCACACTACCTAATGGGTCGTGGAATAAAATTAATTAAAAAGTTTGCTATAACACATTTCTAATTTGACTTCCATATTGAATAAATAAATAAACGAACAACAACAAAGCGTCTAACTATCATTGAATATTATGCAAAATACCACGAAAAATGTTACGCAAATGTCCTTTATTTCGATTACCACAATCTCTACAACGTTATGTACCTACATTGAAACGATAATCTTCTATTTTAAAACCTTTTCACTTGAAAAACCCTCTCATACGGTACAAACAGTTTCTTTTGACAGTTAATTCTAGACGAGATAATTCTGAGAGCTGTTGAACTTTTGATAACTTTCTTCGACGTTAGAAAACGTTTCTTTAAAGCTTAAGAGAGTATGCATTTATTACTTTGAAAAGGGTATCATCTCGTGTGAAACTTTTTATATATGGAGGCTTACCACGCTACGTTGCTCAAGGAGTTGTTTCTTATTTCAAAGCGTTAGAATTGTCTATTTCCGGGACCAACTTTGCATATAGGAACAGAAGGACCTTTGTTATGTACCCGACACGGTTTTTTCGCAGTTGGCCAGTTTTTTTCTACGGTGCGGTTTATACGCCGTAGGTACCCGTGTTGAAAGAATAAGCTTAAAATGGTAAAAGAATAAGCTTATAAAAAAAAAAAAGAAAAGAAAAAAAGAGAGAGAAAAGAAAAAGAAAGAAAAAAAAAGAAAAAAAAGAGAAAAAGGAAGAAAGAAAGAAAGAGAAAATCAAAATCAAAATATTTTATTTCACATAAGCCTACATGGGCACTTATGAAACGTCAGAAGCTAGGTGCACGGTTCCAATTGGTCGTTTCCTATGGAGAAGAACCGGCAAGAAACTCCACGGTTACTCTTTTTAAAAATAATTGGCTTTTACAATATTTTCAAATTACAGTAGGTATGGGAGGATAGCATAGGCCTGTCAACAAGTATCAGGTACTTGATAAGATAAAAAATGGTCTACAGATCTAAAGTCTACAAGGCCTACAAAGTCCTCACATTTACAAAATAAGAATCTATCAAAAGGATAAAATAAAAAATAAAAACCTAATAAAACCTAGTGATATGATTCCCATTACAACCACTAATAAAGAGATGAAAAATTTGAATTGTCTGTATATAATGTCAAGTAATAGAGAGATTATGTCAAAAAAGTATGTAAAAAAGTAAATAAAGTAAAGTAAATAAAAAATGAACATCGTAATTTGAGAGCAGTTAATAGACATTTAAATAGTTAAGCCGTTATTGAAGAGCCAGGGAAGCCACATGTGCAGAAGGAATTATTGCCAAACTACCTTGTCTTCAACGTAGTCTTTAATCTTATAATATGCTTTTTTGATAAGGACACGTTTGATGAAGGTTTTGAATTTTCCATTGCTAAGTTCTGTAACCGGCTTTGGCAACTTGTTATAAAAACGGACGCCGTTTACAAGAAATGACTTGCTAGTTTTAGTTAATCTAAATTTAGGTAACATAATTTCATTTTTACTACGTGTATTTATATTGTGGAAATCGCTTCTTATTTTGAAGAGTCCTAAGTTTTTGCGAACATACAAAATACTTTCTAAAATATAAAGAGAAGGTAGAGTTAGTATATCAATTTCTTTGAATTTGTTTCTAAGAGACTCGCGAGGACCCATTTGATAGATTGCGCGGATTGCCCTCTTTTGTAAAATGAAAATTGAATCTACGTCAGCTGCCGATCCCCACAGCAAAACACCATAAGACATAATGCTGTGGAAATAAGCAAAGTATACTAACCTAGCTGTGGCTATATCTGTCAACTGCCTTATTTTTCTTACTGCATATGCAGCTGAACTTAATCTACCTGAGAGAGCTCTAATGTGTGCGCCCCATTGTAATTTTGAATCTAAAGTAATTCCTAGAAATACAGTTTCCGTAACAGCGTCTAGTTTTTTGCCATGAAGTTCTAAATTCAGACCCACTTGAGGTACATTTGGTAATGAGAACTTAAGACATTTAGTTTTGTTCGCATTAAGTAAAAGATTATTAGCTGCAAACCATTTCGAAAGAACAGCCAGACTCTCGTTAACATGTAAGACATCCGTATCTTTTCTATCTATTTGAAAAATAAGGGAAGTGTCATCCGCGAATAAAATGATATCCGACAAGTTAGCCATCATGTAAGGAAGGTCATTAATATAAACTAGAAATAGGAAAGGGCCAAGAATTGAGCCTTGAGGCACGCCCATCTTAACTAAAGACCCCGATGACGTCGCCCCATTAACGTTTACTTTTTGCTGCCGCTTTGACAGATAGGAAAGAACAAGATCAGCAGCTTGTCCACGAATTCCGTAATGGTATAATTTACAGATCAGTGTATTATGGTCAACGCAGTCAAACGCTTTTGAGAGGTCACAGAAAACGCCAATTGCATCCTGGGAATTCTCCCAGGATTCCAAAATGTGACTGATGAGTTTTACTCCCGCGTCCGTCGTCGACCTACCTTTCGTGAAACCAAACTGGCGACTATGTAAAATCCCATTTGAATTAAAATGTGACAACATCTGGTCCAACATGATTTTTTCATAGATTTTGCTCATAGCTGGTAGCACAGATATAGGTCTATAATTAGAGGGATCAAACTTACTACCCGATTTGAAAATTGGTACTACTTTACTATGTTTCATTAAGTCAGGAAACGTACCGCTGTCTAAACATTGATTAAATATGCCTGTTAGGGCAGGGGCAATTGTGTCAATAATATCTCCAAGAACCTTAACAGAAATCCCCCATAAGTCTTCAGTGTTTTTTATGTTAAGACTTTTAAATGCTTTTTTAATTGTGGCAACAGAAATGGGCTGGAATTCAAAGCTTGGAATATCCTTATTAAAGTTTTCTTTAAGAAGAGCTTCAGCTAATATAGGTGATGAGGGGAGAGACTTTGTAACCTCTATTGGGATGTTGGTAAATAAATTTTCTAGTGTCTCAGCAACGTTTAACTTATCTGAAATGGTTTCATTATCAATTTTTAGGGACAACTCATTCTGATCTCGCTGTTTTGTGTTTCCAGTTTCTTTGTTAATTACCTGCCACACAGCTTTTATTTTATTATTAGACATACTAATTTTGTTACTTATTAATTTAGATTTAGCCTCAGCGCAGACTCTTTTGAATATTTTAGAATAATTTCTTACATAATTATGAAGGGCTTGATCAGAAGTTAATGATTTCTCGTGATACAGATTATATAAAATATCTCTGCTTTTTCTAATGCCAGCAGTGGCCCATTCACTAAATTTTGGTTTAGTATTGATAGTAACTTTTTTTACAGGACATGCTTTATTGAATTCTTGGCATACTGTAGAAAATAATGTACCATAGTTTATGTTGGGGTCATGTGAATCAAAACTTGCTGTTGAAAGATTGGAAGAAAGTATTGATTTTTTAATTTGAACCAAGTCTATTTGTTTATCAAGAAGAAGTAAAGGAAAAAGGAAAAAGTAACGAAGTGACAAGAAAAGAGTACAAAACCATAACTTTTTGTAACACACCTAAATAAGTATAAACCGCGTTCAGCGTATAAACCTCACCGTAGAAAAAAACTGGCCAACTGCGAGTCGGACTCGCACACGAAGGGTTCCGTACCACAAGGCACAAAACGCCGAAATAAGCACGTTTGTTGTATAAAAACAGAATAAAATGAATATTTATGGGGGGTTCCCTTAAATATTTATTTTATTCTGTTTTTAGTATTTGTTGATATAGCGGCAACAGAAATACATCATCTGTGAAAATTTCAACTGTCTAGCTATCACGGTTCATGATATACAGCCTGGTGACAGACTGTCAGACAAACGGACAGTGGAGTCTTGGTAATAGGGTCCCGTTATAAGATGTTTCTAAATTAACCCAACAAACTTTAAGAGGTGCTTTAGAGCATCGAACTGAACCACTTTCACAAAGAGACCAACGCTGAAATCACGAAAAAAAACAGCTGTTTCAAACATTTTGGTCAAGTAGGTATTGAACTTCTGTATTAAACAGCAGATTTTTATTTCGTCAGCAATATAATTATATTTTGACTCAACAGAAATTCTATTGAAATCAACAAAACAATTTCCAAATCCTATTTACAGTTACAACCCTGTGCCTTTGCCCAACAAATCAAGCTGTAATAAACTTCTCAATCGAGTCAGCCCTTTCTAAAACAAATGACGATCGAGTGAGGTCTTCATCAAAGTCGAATCATTTATGTAAACGCGACGTCACTTGTTTGGGATCTTGAATGAGTCGGCAAATGAAAACAATTGCAGGATATCATCAAAATATGAACTGTTTGATGATCGAGAGTAAAGATATTCGTTAAAGCTATGGGGGAGACCTTTGTCTAGGGATCATAGAGGTGCACAAAAATCTTTATACATATTTATCTAGGAAAGAAGGCCACTAACCAATTTTAGTCGGTATGATTGATTTTGTTAATCTGTTTATTTATACTAGTAAAAAAAAGATGATTGCTGAAGAGTTTGTATGAAATCAGTATCGCACATTGCCAATAATGAACGAGCTGGCTTGTTTCAGCGGTCGGCAATACCTGGGGATGGACAATAACCTGGCAATTTTGACGACGACGTCGATATTGGAATTTAATATTGGAATCAGTCAATAGGATGCGCAATCGTATTGAGCGATATAGAACAATAACAAAACCCTAAATATAGAACAATAAAAAAGGCCGAAAGTGATGTTAATGTGGATGACTATAATTGGAGAGCAGTGGTGGCCAAGTGGTAACGGCCGCGACTTACGAGTTGTAGGTCGTAGGTTCGAACCCAGACAGGCGCTTTACTTTGTGTAAATTATTTCATCACCACTGCTCTCAAAACGGTGAAGGAAAACATCGTGAGGAAACGGGCATGTCCTAGAACCAAAAATTCGAAGACATGTGACATCTGCCAATCCGCACTGGGCCCGCGAGGTGGATTACGGCCCACTCCCTCTCACCGAGAGGAGGCCTGTGTCCCAGCAGTGGGAACATTATAGGCTGATTATGGTATGGTATGGTGGTATGGATGTGTGCATGGATTGACATCGAATGATGAATGTTGCATATCGGGTAGCACAATTACAATGTCCTTATGGATTGAGGAGCCACTTTTCGTATCTTAATGAAATTAATATACTTATTTAGTAGTAAGTTTAAAAATAACAGTCATAACCCTTTCAATTCTGCTCTGTTCATGAACAAGCAAAGAGTGAGAATTCATATCATAATTCACGTCAGTCATGAAAATTCACGGTGAATGGACCATGTATTATATGCCTCGCTAAAACATCCCCAGGGTGCCTCCGTTCTATCCCGAGATCTGACGTAGTATCTCACATTTCAAAATATATATTTAGACGATATATTCTTCGCAATATAGGTCTTCAGACAAGGGTTTCTATTGTTAGTGTCATTGATTGATCTGCTGTCAAAAACGAATCGTGGCTTTTTTATGACTTTATATTTAGCTTTCTGCTAAATTCCATTTACTTGATTAATAATAATAATATCGTTTATTGCGGATCACGTAGAAAAATACACTTACACACGATCCATATAGAATTGGTAACAACAACTTAAAAACTATGTTAGTAAAACTTACAAACTAACCTAACAACAACTAATAACTACGTGGCTCAACACATTTTGGCACGTGATCCGCACCCAGTGCCTAATAAAGGGGCACCTTGTCAACCAATGTCTTGAGGATGCTGTTGGGGCTTTCACGCAACCTACCCATAATTGACGCCGCCTCTTTCTCAATATGGCATGAAAATTGTCCACACGGGCTTCCACGAACATCTGCGAAGCGCTACAGAAACGCGGAAGCCCCGGCAACATCCTAAATTCATTATTATACTAAACGCGTAGGACGTTGTAGGCCCTCTCCGTAAACTTCACCCACAAGCTGCACGTGTAGAAGGTTTGGCAGTATAAAGATACACCTTCAAATGCCTACTACAGCGTGCAAACCTGCGGGCTAACATATTGCACCCAACCACCAACGCCCTACGCTCCGTGTCCAAATCTGCATCATCACATAACTCCTCCGTGACCACATGTCCTAGGTACTTCACCTGAGCACTACGCTGCAATGGTGTTCCGCTAATAGTCACTGAAGGAACGATACCTAACGAAGCATGTTTGGTATGGAAAACCACCATTAGCGATTCTGACGTTGTATGTAAGCCCATACGTCGCCGCATAGGATTCACATACAACTAGCAATTTCCGGAGTGCACTGATTTATGGGCTCAGCAGCACCATAAGCTTTATGCATACAAATAATGTCATAATCAGTCTATAATGTTCCCATTGCTGTGACACAAGGCTCCTCTCTTCGAGAGGGAGTGGCATTTTCGTTAAAAGCAATAAATATTTAATCGACCCCGAAAACATTCGTAGTGTAAGTTTGTGTTGTATAGTTTATGTTTGATCTATGGTTTTTATGATATGTCATCTTGACTTGTAAAAATAAACGTCAGTGCGCTACTAGCTATCCGTGAGTTCATTTCTCCTTTCTAATCCTAGGGCTTCGCCTTCCGCAATATCCGCATACTCATCATTGGCGACGAGGACCCACGACAAAATAAAAAAAACATGGCTCATTTCGGTATTTTGTCCAGTTTTGACCATGTCAACCAGACATGGGAAAATTTTAAGCAGAGGATTTTGCAATGGTACATTGCAAACGATGTAGACAGTGCGAAAGACCCAATAGGTATTAAACGACGGGCAATATTGCTGAGCGCACTCGCCGACGGCACATTCAAGCTTGCGGCCGATTTGGCTTTGCCAAAGGAAATTTCGCAGGTGCCCTTCGAAGATATTCTTACTCTTCTGGATAATCACTTCACGCCAAAAAAATGCGGTTTTGGCGAGCGGTATAATTTTTATGCTGCTACTCAAGGTCTGGAAGAAACATTTTCGCAGTGGGCTGCTAGGCTTCGCGGTCTGACTACGCATTGCGGATTTCTGAATGTTGAAGAGGCGCTGCGCGACCGATTTGTTATGGGTATGCGGCCGGGACCTGAGAAAGAAAAGCTTTTCGCGCGTGAACTTAAAGATACCACACTGGCTAAAGCAGTGGAGTTGGCGGAGAGCGTGCACAGCGCACGCAAGGGAGCAGCAGCTTCGTCGTTGGCAGCGGTACAGGCGCCGCCGTCGAGTGAGGCGTTATTCAAAATCGAAACTAACTCAAAGGAATCAAGTGTTCACATTGAAAAGTGTTCAGTTTGCGGCTACAAGAACCACAAAACATCTCAATGTCGGTTTGCAAACTATACATGCAAGAAATGTAACGTAAAAGGCCACCTACGCCGAATGTGCAAAAAGATTAATTACGTAGGAACTGGCGGGTCGGGCGAGAGTGACGATGACGGTAAGACAAAAAAAATATGTTCGTTCAGAGGTGAACCTATGACTTTAGTAGTATCGATTCAAAGTTTCAAGCTAAAGTTCGAAGTAGATACCGGATCGGCAGTCACAGCGATTTCAGAAAAAATATACAAAAAATATTTTAAATTGTTGCCATTATCACCAACGTCGGATCAATTGTTTACATACACGGGGTGTGTTATTCACTGTTTAGGAATAGTGCAATTGCCTATTACATACTTGGACAAGACACAGGATGTTAATGTTAGAGTGATTCGCGATGGTGGTCCCCCAATTTTAGGGCGAGATTTTATTAGTTTGTTTGGTTTACAGATGTTGCAAATCAATTATTGTAAAACAACTCAAATTGCTGATCAGTTAAAATTACAGTTTCCATCGGTTTTCTCAGATGAATTAGGCTTATTTACAAAATATAAAGTAACGTTACAGTTGAAAGAAAACGCAAAGCCAATTTTTTTTAAAGCTCGTCCTATAGCTTTTGCACTTAGAGATCAAATAAACGGTGAGATTGATCGTTTGGTACGTATAGGTGTGTTAAAACCGGTTCAATTTTCAGAATACGCTTCACCAATTGTCCCTATATTAAAGCGCGATGGTTCAATCAGGTTGTGTGTTGATTACTCTGTGAGCGTAAACAAACAGCTGGTCGTCGAACAGTATCCGTTACCGACTGCTCAAGAACTTTTTACAAAATTACACGGGGGTCAACAGTTTAGCAAGTTGGATTTAACGCAAGCTTACTCACAATTTGTGTTAGATGAGACGTCTCAGAACATTACTTGTATCAATACTCACCGCGGTTTATTTGTTTATACAAGATTAGTTTTTGGTCTTGCTAGTGCTCCTGCTATTTTTCAGCGGGCTATGGAGTGTTTACTGTCGGGATTGGACGGTGTTATGTGTTTTCTTGACGATATCTGTATTACAGGGACAACTAAAGAGCAACACTTAGAGAGATTATGTGCGGTTTTGCAACGACTGCAAGACGCAGGATTAACACTTCGTAAAGATAAGTGCGTGTTCTTCGAGAACCAAATAGAATATTTAGGTTATACTATAGATAAGAATGGTTTAAGGAAATCAAATGAAAAGGTCAAAGCGATAGTCCAAGCACCTACACCAGAAAACGTGAATAAGTTACAATCGTTTTTGGGATTAGTCAATTATTATAGGAACTTTGTCCCTAACGCATCATCCATTTTGAGCCCGCTTTATTCATTGTTGCAAAAGGGTAATACATGGAAATGGGGCGTGATACAAGATAATGCATTCAAAGCAATTAAGAAATGTTTAGCCTCAAATCAGGTTCTTGCTCATTTTGATCAAAATGCTCATATAATTTTGACTGTGGATGCTTCGCCCAGCGGCTTAGGAGCTATCTTGTCACAGATAGGGTCAGACAGAGTGGAGCGCCCTATATCGTTCGCTTCACGTACACTGAATGCAGCAGAGAAGCGGTATTCTCAGTTACAAAAAGAGGCCACAGCTATTATTTTCGGAGTGCGTCGTTTTCACCAGTACTTATATGGAAGATCAGTTCCGTTTGTGCTCCGTACCGACCATAAGCCCCTTTTATCTATATTTGGTCCATATAGGGGTATTCCAGAGGTCTCGGCAAATAGGTTGCAGCGTTACGCGATGTTTCTGAGTGGTTACAATTACACCATCGAATACATACGCAGCGCCGACAACAGCGCAGATTTTTTATCGCGCGCCAGTCTGCCTGATAGTGAGTCAACGGCGGCTAGTGGGGGGTGTGGCTACAGGGCCGACGATAGTTTAGTCCCTGTAGAAGATCGCGCATCTTATGTTAATTTTGTTACCGATGGTAGTTTACCCGTTACACTTAGTGAAATTCGTGATGAAACTCAGAAAGATCCAGTATTAATTAAAGTTTTATCATATATTGTTAAAGGCTGGCCTAAGCGACTATCAGATATATTAATTAAGCCTTATTTTTTATGTCAAAATCAGTTGTCGTTTGAAGGCGGTTGTATTATGCGAGGGCACAAGGTGGTTATTCCAGAGACTCTCCGGACAAAATTATTATTTGAGCTACATAAGTCACATTTGGGTGTAGTGAAAACGAAAGCCGAAGCGCGCAGTAGATTTTGGTTTCCAGGAATTGATAACGCTGTAGAGAAAATGATTGCGGATTGTAAGGTCTGTTTACAGTTGAGACAGCTACCAGCGCGTGCGCCGCCAGCGCTGTGGCCACATCCACCGCAAGCTTTCTATCGTATTCACATAGATTTTCTCGGCCCCATACATAACCGTTCCTATTTGGTGATTGTGGATGCGTTCTCGAAATGGGTAGAAGCTTATGATATGGGAACGAGTACGTCGTCCTTATCGGTGATTAATAAAATGTATGAATACATGGCACGATTTGGCTTACCGCATACTATAGTAAGTGACAATGGCACACAGTTTACTTCTTCAGAATTTAGGACGTTTTGTGTTTCAAATGGTATTTCGCATGTGACGTCGCCGGCTTATCATCCCGCTAGTAACGGGCAGGCGGAAAGCTACGTGAAGGTGGTTAAAAAAGGAATCAAATCATGTATGTTAAGTAGTAGTAATGTTACGGGATTAAACAATAACTTGCTGAAATATCTACCTATTTGATTATAGAAATTCCATACATTCTGCAACAGGCTGTTCACCTGCCCAGTTGGTATTCGGTCATAAACTGAGATCACGGTTAGATTTAATTTCACCGGCGTCTATCACTCTCACCCAAAACGTCGAAAACAAACAGTGTTTGCAGTCTAAAGTGAAAAGTGACAAAACTATTAAATACTTTAAACAAGGAGACAATGTATTGTATAAAAAAAACAGCACTAATAAACAAGGGACTTGGAATAGAGGCGTAATAATTAAAAAAATAGGAAAAGTTGTTTATATTGTCCAGGATTGCAATACTTTATTGAAAGTTAAAAAACACAAGAATCAATTATTAGCATTCCACGGCACAGTAAGAAATATTCACGGGCCGAGTGAATGTCCTATTGAATTTGAAGATCTACAAGGAACTTCGGAACAGTCTGAACCGAACCCGGCACTTCCAGGGGATGGTAGTGCGTCGGACACTGGAGGGGAGGGAAATAGAGAAGACGAAGTTTTCTATGATGCAGCAGATGCGACTCATGGTGATACTCCTGTGGAATCAAGACAAACGGTTGATGGAAAAATACTGCGAGCTGTGCCTAGAGTAGACTATAAGCGTTTTTATTAGAGTTTTTGATTTATGTTTATTTTGTCAAGCTAGGGGAAGGAATGTTGTATAGTTTATGTTTGATCTATGGTTTTTATGATATGTCATCTTGACTTGTAAAAATAAACGTCAGTGCGCTACTAGCTATCCGTGAGTTCATTTCTCCTTTCTAATCCTAGGGCTTCGCCTTCCGCAATATCCGCATACTCATCAGTTTGATATTACTTTTTACGCTTTTTAAATGAACATTCTGAAGTTTGAAGAAGCTAGCATTTCGACCCAGATTAATCACTAAATCTTTAACTAGGTATTTTCTACTTGAGCATTAACTATCATTTTATACTGACATGTTTCCTTTTTCTATTATTTTTGCCAAAAAACGAAGAGATTCACTTCATCATACATACTTAAATAGATGTAATCAGCCTATAATGTTCCCACTGCTGGGACACGGGCCTCCTCTCTGTGAGATGAAGTGGGCCGTAACCGTAACCCAGCAAGCGGGCCCAATGCGGCTTGGTAGATGTCACATGTCTTCGAATTTTTGGTTCTAGGACATGCCAGTTTCCTCACGATGTTTTCCTTCACCTTTTTGGATGAAATAATTTACAACTCGTAAGTCGCGGCCGTTACCACTTGACCACCACTGGCACTGCTCTAACTTCACTTCATCATATACCCGAAAACCACAACTACCTATCTTCCACAATATTTTTACTAGACTCATGTTAAATAAATTGTAGTGCTCATTATACTCATTTGGTGAATTCCTCTCGTGGGATAGATTAAAAACTCAGACGTTAACAATGGACCAGTATCGTTCATATAACTAAATATAATGGTCTTTATAGCACAGTAATTAACGGGAGCCGTTAATAATAATGACTTTCGGCAATTAATCGAGAATGTGTTAACGTTTATGGGTTGTACGAATAAATAATCACTTAACACTTATTTTGTATGCATTCTTTTACGTTTAATAACTAAAGTAATTGTAGAAATTCTCTTCTATTAACAGATTGTTTGACTGGTGTATGCTATAACTGCTGGGACACAGGTATCCTCTCTGTGAGAGGGAGTGAGCCGTAATCCACCAGCGCGGGTTTGTGGATGTCACATGTCTTTGAATTGCTAGGCTAGACCTAGCAATTCAAAGACATGTGACATCCGGCATGCCGGTTTTCTCATGATGTTTTCATTCACCATTTTGAGGTGGGGCCGTTGTAGATATGTGATTAAATAATATTTTTCTAGTATGCTTAAATTCTAGTGTTTCTTATAATAGGTACGTTAGTTTCTATGTATATTTCAGTACGAAGAACAAAAGCAATACATTAGCCAGGACCACCATAAGAAGGGATTACTATGGAATAATCAATGCAATAGCTAGTTTTCTATGTCAAAAAACGAAAGAAAGACTTCAATCACTATAGTTGTAACCTTTTTCTTGAGACTTGGAACGTTTTACGACTCACGTAAAAGATACGGCACTTTTTCAAGACAAGGCAGCAGATGCGTGAAGCAATGCTATATTACTGCCAAATCTTAACTGGGTTGTGTAAGTCAGACTGGCAATCGTTCCATGTAAAAAACTGATTTTCAGCTGCATCTGGATAGACATAAAGCCGACCCCAACATGGTTGGGAAAAGGCAGGCAGATGCTAATTACTGCTAAATGTTCAGATTTTCTGACAAAACCGAAAACTGTGCTGCTTCTACCTGGAAAGGAAGGAGCCATTACTCGTCTTCTACATAGACATCAAAAAGGAAAGATGACCAAAGTCTATAAGGACCACCATAGGATCAACCAGAAGACCTCCACTGCTAGATTTAGAGTCATAAAGGCCTGTTTTACAATCTCCGAAAAGGCATGTCTCTCGAATAAATCAAAATGGAACAGAGTTTTCATAAGTAACCAAGAGCTAATTTGGAGCTGGTAAAACAGATCATTATTTTATTTTTATTTATTTTATTTATTCGGAAGAACCAACAATTACACATTATATATTACAAGTATATAGAACATAAGGAGTTATACAAATGTGCAACCAACAACGTTCTCCACAGATACACAAAAAGACAAAGACAATGTTGATAAAGTTAAAGTCGGACAGAATAGATAAGTACACAAAATAAGATACAAATAAATTACAGCTACCAAGGAATACTAAAGATTCAATATTATTCACATAAATTTTTGATTGTGTCAAGCAATAAGTTTCTAAATTTTCCAACAGATAAAGCAAATAGATCCAAGTTACAGAAAAACTTATTGAAATTGCCTGTAAGGCGACGTAGAGGTGCCCGCAAGCCCGCATTCGTACGACTAGGAGTGACGGCAAAAACAGGTCGTGCGCGCACCTCACGTCCCTGAACAGTTCTTGGGACAACATAGCATAACTTGTTAGAAATATCCACACAATCATACGCGTTGTTACATAGATCATATAGAAACATAGTTTCTAGGAAGGTTCGTCTAGACTTCAAAGAGAGTAAGTTGTATTTTTTCAGTAAGTCGCTATAGGGGATGTAAATACGACTTCTAGAACAGCGGTAATGCATCGTTTTCAGGAACTTACATTGTAAACGCTCGATACAGTCAGTATATTTATTATAATAGGGACTCCACACAGGCACTGCATATTCTAGTTGAGACCGGATTAATGATCGATACAAATGTAAATATGTGCTTGGGTGGATAAATTCCGTGGCCGATCTCATCACAAAACCATACATACGATAAGCCTGACTCATGATTTTATCAACATGTGCGTCCAGGTGCAGTTTGTCATCGAGCAGTATTCCTAGATCACGAATTGAGTTAACTCTGGCCAAGATTTTACTCTGTAATGCATAGGGATGTTTAAATGGGGTTTTATTTTTAGTAAAGCTGATACAGCAACATTTGGGAATACTAAGTAGGAGTTTGTTTTTAATGCAATACTCAACTAAGCGATTAAGATCTTGTTGAAGTAAGTGACAGTCTGTTATTGATCTAATGGGTCTAAAAATTTTTAGATCGTCCGCGTAAAGTAGAAACTTAGAGTTAAGAAAACACACATCGATATCGTTGATAAAAATTACAAACAACAGAGGTCCGAGAATTGAGCCCTGCGGCACCCCTGACGTTGCGGTTATGGTGGTGGAATTGAAACCATTAATAGTTACTTTTTGTGATCTATTTGACACATACGATATGAACCAACGCAGCAAATCCCCGCGGATACCGTTATAGGCCAGCTTCTTTAAAAGCAATTCATGATCGACCTTGTCAAAGGCTTTTCGAAAATCAGTGTATACAGAGTCCACCTGCACACGAGAGTCCATACTATTAAACAAATAGTCAGTGAAAGATATCATATTAGTTGTTGTAGACCTTCTTTTTACGAACCCGTGCTGCTGTTGTAATATTTTATCATGGACAATCGGATACAACTGATTGTGAACGAGTCTCTCGAAAAGCTTTGACAAGGCCGACAATATAGAAATGGGCCTATAATTTTCAACGTCCTGTTTTGGACCGCTTTTATGAACGGGGGTAATATTAGCCCGCTTCAAGACCTCTGGAAATGTTCCCTGACATAGACATTTATTATAAATAATACACAATGGTGCACATAACGCATTAGCCGTCTTATTAAGGAAAATGGGTGGAATACCGTCTGGTCCTGGTCCTTTAGTACAATCTAAAGATTTGAGGGCACCGAGTACTTGGTCAGTACTAACCACAAGGCTACTAATAAGAGAACAATTCTCAGCATATTCACTGTCGTGGGTTTGAATATTTGCGAGAGTGGAGGGTTCGTACACCGAATGGAAGAAGTTTGCAAAGAGATTACAAATCTCCTCAGGATCGGTTGACGATTGATTTTTATAATGCATGGTTGAAGGAATTGGAGCTTTAGATTGTCGATTAGAGACATAAGTCCAGAAATATTTGGTGTTAATTTTAATACTATCTTCTACTGAGTTTAGGTATAGACGGTAACAATTCTTGGAATCAGTTTGGAACCTCGATCTATATAGTGAAAACTGTTCATAGTCAGATATGTTTTGATAGGTCTTCCATTTATTCCATGCCTTTAATTTATTTTTAAATATGTGTATTAAAGAGGGTGAAAACCACAATGGAAATTTGGTAGACCTAATTGTCTTTAGAGGAACATGAGCTTTAATTATTTGGTAAACAATATCATAAAACGTATCCAACGCGTCTTCTGCGGACTGCCCGCGAAGTTCATCATCCCAGTTAACTTTGAGTAGATCGCGATTAATGTGTTCATAATTCGCCTTAAAATAATTATGCTTTTGAACCGCCTTGCGCATCATTGCACTGCTGTGCAACTTACAAGAGACTAGAATATACAACGGTGGGTGATAGAGATCTGGCTTTAACAATACGTCCGTAGGTGTCAGAACAGAACAGTCATTATTACTTATCACTAAATCCAGAATCTTCCCGTTAGAGTTCTTAATATTATTGTACTGGTAGGCATTGAACACCGACATGAATATACTCAAATGCCTGCAAATAGGGGAATTACCACCACACATTTGCTGCGTAGTAGCCATGTTATTACCACAAGCGAACCATCCAATATCAGGAAGATTATAATCTCCAAGCAAGTAAAAGTTTTGAACGGTGCCGTCCTCCATTAAGGTTTGCAGGGACTCTAAGTATGCAACATAAATACATTCGGGTGTTTTGGGCGGGATATATGCTGAACATATTACATCATATTTTCCTCTTGTTGCGCTAGGCAGGCGTAAGGTAATATGCTCAATGTTTTTATAAAAGGGGATAGTGGGTTCAACTATACTGGATCTCAGTCCCTTCAAAACTGCAACAAGGGTCCCACCGCCATCTTTCTTTTTAGTAGCCTCGCGATTCCTGTCGCATCTGTATACTGTGTAACGGTTATCAATGAACTCAGAGTCTAATATTTCGGAGGTGAGCCAAGTCTCGGTGAGTATAATAATGTCATAACAATTAGATAAAATATTCATATATAGAACGTGCAGTTTAGTGCGGAGTCCCCTACAATTTTGATAATATATAGTTAATTTGTCATCAGCCATTTTCATAGGGAGTGAAACCAATTAGTATTACAGTAATCTGGCCGATTAGAATAGCAATATGGACATTATCATAGAACAAAAACAAAAAAAGGGTAAAAATATTCTCTCTGAAATCAAACGAATCCAATAAAGTTAAAAATACAAGTATTGTTATGATATTAAAACTATTACAGCACAGCATCAACAGGTGCAACAAAAACAAACGTGATACACATTTAAGAAAGTACATACAACTTCCAGAAAACATACATTTAAAATAGCAAATACAATCTCCGGACAACACGAATACATGCGTACTCCGATCGCACCGTCCAACCAGTGCCCCCGTGATGAAATTTATCAACGCAACAAAAACACCAGCTAAAAAAAACGACCAGAGCACATCCGCTAGACACAAAGAAAAACCAATGAGCAGAAACAAACACATAAAATTATACACAATACCAATAAGTCCGCTAATTATCCTTCGCGGCAGCAGCACCAGGTTTGATTTTTCCAATGTCCTGGTGTGAACGAATAGCAAACGATTTGCATTGTTCTTTTTCTCGAACGAGAATAGTGCCATGTTTAACCCATACGAATTTATAATTATGCTTTTGAGCCGCTTCCTTGCAGTCACGAAACAAATGTTTTCTCTTTAACGTGAGATGTTCATGCATGTAAATACGTGAGGGTGTGCCAGAAATGCTCAGTTGTTCGGAGGTCAGCCCTTTGGCTAGTCGAAAGGCGCTGAGTATATTGTCGCGAAGTATACGTGAGGCTAATTTTACGACAATGTTTTTTGGTTTGTCGTTCTGTTGATGTGCATGAGGAACACGGTGTATTGCGACAATATCCTTAGTACTTATTGTGTAATTAATTTTCAAACCTATGTTTTCCATGATTGTTAACAGGTTTTCATTACGCCTTTCAGGTACGTTACACAGCTCTAGGTTGCATTGTCTGGCATTTTGGTCTAGATAATCAATTTTCGACATGATATCATTAATTGAGTTCTTCGTATCCTCCTCCTGCATTTTAGATCGTTTATTCAGATCAATCTGTTCAGCTGACAGGTGTTCAACCGAATTTTGCACAGCAATTAGATCATTTGCTAATTGATCATACTTTTTATCCAGGTCGGACAGGCGCGTAGTTATTTGAGACTGCTCAGAGCGAATAGCGGCAATATCATTTTTAATTTCGGTTGTCACCTGGGTAAAGGCAGCAATTTCGCCTCTGATATTTAAAACATTATCAGAAATAGAAGTCATACGGGTATCAAGTTCCTTACGCCACTCGTTTAGAGTATTTTTAAATTCTAACGATAAACTATTAAGCGCCTGCGTGAATTCGCATTCTGGTTGTTTGCGTTTACGCACATCACCTCTAGACTCAGGCACCTTACTTATGTTACTGTCGGACTGAGACAAGTGAGACATTTTTTGTAAGTTTAATACGATGTCCAAACGTTTTACGTTTATAACTTACTCAACGTTATAAAAATCGAACTTAAACAATTACTAAAAGTTGATTTTGTATTATGTGAGGTTTGAACCTGCGACAAGTAGTGTCGGTCGCAGTGTAAAAAGCTGTACAAGCCGAGCCAAACTTCACGTTGAACACAGTTGCGAAATTGGTTATCGCTAGGTGCGTTAGATCCCTGCGCAGGCGATTGTGCGGACAGAAGCGGTATGCGCGGGGGTTATCGAGCGCGCCGCGGGTTGTGGTAGGTTAGGGACAGAGTTCATTCGAGAAATTTTAACACAGTTTTATCGACTTATCTCAAGTTCACTTAAACGTAGCACAGTCAAACTTTCACTAGTAGACGAGTCACTTCACTGGCTTTGAATTAATTATAATTTGATGTGAAAATATTCACTTTTTCCGACTTTGATAATTAAAAAACAGTGGAGAAAAATATCAACGTACTGTCTTGATTTCGGACACGGAGGGTATGATGTATTCAAATTTATGTCAAGATAATATCAAGATTATTAGATCTCATAAAGAAAATGATATTAGAGAAAGGAAATAATTACATAAAGGAATTTGCGTAAGTGTTACTCAAAGTAAGGGTGACATCAGACTGACATTGATCGCTGCTGCTAATATAAGGAGTGCGAGTATGCAAGGATGATAAATGAATGTAGACAAAGATGTATGTGAAGGACAGCGAGGAATAGATGGAAATAAAAGCAAGTTGATGCTCTGGTAATCATAATTTATCACCTCTGTCTCCCTTGAGAGTTTTCCTCGAGTGGTAAAAGCTTTAAGATGTAGTTGGAGTGTTTGATATAGTTAAGCTGTTAAAGGCTAATGAGAATACTGATACGTTGGCACGTGGAGCTTTTGTTGAACCTGAATTCAAATTAGTTGGAAAGAAAAATTTAATTTACTATTATAGTCAACATTAATTTTTAGACAGTTGCAGCGATACTGACAAATGCTGACTTCTCATTTACTACAGCCTCACATGTACACGATTAAGTATTTAACGAAGAAAATTATTGGATCGCTCGGTTTAAAGATAATTAATTTTATCTAATTAAGCAATAATTTTCTTCGTCTTTTTTCTTCCCTAAAAGACGTAAAACCTATACTTAGTGACATAGCAACGTTGGCATTCAAAAGCTATTTTAGATACAACCACGTATAAAAACATTTTTTGTAGTTCTGGCTGAAACTCTGCTTGTTATATGTCAGCCGTACAGTTGAAATAAGTTCACTTTGTGTTTGGCCTGATAAAATCTGATCAAACACGGGGAGCATAATGAAAATACTTTCGCATCAAAATCTGACTTTATTTAAAACAGTTATTAAACACGATAGGCATACCTCTAGGGGATATGTTTGGACCCAAATTAGCTTGCTGTATAACAAAATATTTAGTAAATCCAACTCAAATGAACTACTTAACTCCTAACTCATATGGTATTATATAATTATTGTATCACAGATTTGTCAGATGATTGTTCAGTTCATGTTCTTTCAGCTCAACTTTAGAAGCGTCGCCTTTATCAATCTCTAAATAAAAACTTCGTTTTCTTAAGCTATAACAACTTAGAGGTGAATTAAGCACATTTTTGTAAATAGCCTTTATATAAAATGAAGGTAATGTCACCTTCTGGTAGTTACACCAACCGCAAGGTGACCGCAGGGCCCAGGACTCTTACGTATTAAGCAAGAGTGCATTAGCATTTTATGAAAGAACCTCTGGCAGACCTACAAAAAGTTTGCTCAGATTTTGATAAATAATTTTATTTCTGTTGGGGGGAATTCCACCAAACTTTTACACCTAGAATAAGTCTTATCCTAAGAATAAATTTAGAATTTTTGACAGTTCTATACTAGAACATTAAGACGTCAATTTTATTCCATGGATAAAATATATCAAAGGGACAATTCTCGTAATTTTAATATCATTCAAAGTCTGACCTCAGTCTCAATCTGTCAAACATACCTCTAATTTCCCTAAATATTTGACAAGTTTTTGACATTGATTGTCGCTGAGATGACATTGCGACTAGGTTTTGAACGTTTTTAATTACGGGAATTGGCCTTCTGACTTTGGTAAAATCAGCCCTAACTATCAATCATATTTTAAAAACTATATTTGGTCGGCGTTTCCTATCCTACTAGTCTGAGAAGAAAGGCCGAAACAAACTCTGAAGTCACAATCTCTATTTAAGAAGCGACTATAATGACTTACTTAAATATTTAAATAATAATAGGTATTCTCTAATTATACTGGATGCCTTTGAATATCAATATTAGATCATATTTAGGTATAAACTCATATTCCACTCCAGTGGTTACTCGTAGATCGCTTTTTCTCAGAATCCATCCATCTCAATCGAAGTCCTGGGAATATCGAATGATAAACTTTGAGGTTGATACGGTTATAAATTAACGGTTAATTTACAAGATATACTTGGAATATCTAATAATAGCCGGAAAATTCATATATTTAGGTCTGAGATATTGTGACGTAGTAGTCAGTGAAATTAACGGATATCTATGTAAATTGACTACCGACTGAAAACTGTCCGTAAATTCAAATTAAAACTGTCATTCTTTGACAGTATACAACTGTCAAAGAATGACAGTTTTGATTTGAAATGGCTAGGTGAAATACGAATATTAGAGTGGTACAGTCAACAGCAAAAGTAGATGATCAAAATCAGAAATTCAATACTAATGAACGGAGTTCGCGTCAGAACTGTGTGGCGTCAAAGTGATTCAAAAGTATGTGATTGTAAATTATACCAAACATTTACTACTAGTACAGCTGCCATATATTCGTGATAAGTTTTGACTCCTATTGAATTTCTGATTTTGATCATCTACTTTTGCTGTTGACAGTCCACGCAAAGGTGCACGTTACTAATTTGAAAGTAATATAGGTATTATACTTATACCATTCATACTACCCATGGATAACCCATGTAAGATAGGTTTTTCCTAGCATGGCATGGGATCATTGATAATTTTTATTTTGTACCAGGCTATTTGCATGCTTAAATTATGTGTCACCCTTTAACTGTGTACATTTTTATGTCAAATAAAGATTAAGTATTATTATTTATTTGATTTCTTAGACTGTGTTAGATTAGTCTAAGCGAAAATAAAAGCTCGTGAAAAGGTATTTTGTTCGTTTTTACATTTACGTAAAAAAAAAAAAAAAAAAAAAAAAAAAATGAAAAATGGTTTATTATTTTAACAAGTAAACTTTAAAAAATAGTGATTGGAGCCTCCTTTTAAGCAGATAAGCCTGTGATAGGAGACTCCGCTCTTCCATAACATAATAAGTATCGTATACGTACTTGTTATATGCAAGACTAAAAGGAATAATAATACAAAAACAAAAAAAAAAAAAAAATAGAGAAAATTAGAGCTAAACATGCAGCACGCACGCAGGCATGCGAGTGTGTAGGTGAGAGTGAGTGTGTGTGTGTAGGTGAGAGTGAGTGTGTGTGTGTGTGAATGTGTAGATGAGAGTGAGTGTGTGTGTGTGAAATGCGTATATGAGGGTGTGTGAATGCAAATGCGAGAGTGTGGTGAACGTGAACACGAATGGATCAGAGAGTACGGTTACATTTTATCCTAGCAGCGCCTCCGTGTCTTCATAGGTTAGTGGTTTTATCCAATTAATTACAATTTTTTTGAATTCATTTTGTTTCTTATTATAAACGTAAATCTCTTTGTTAAGTCTGTTGTATAGCTGAGCTGAGCGTTTTTGGAATTGTATACTGGCGAACTTGGTTTTGGTTTGAGGAACTTCCGCTATCATATCTTTTCTTCTTTTCAAAGTTAATCTGGGGTCAAAAGGAAGAGTTTTGTGCTTCTTTAGAACAGTTTTAATTATATATAGTTTTCGCACCGAGAGTAAATCGCTCATTTGGTAAAGACTTTGTGTAGGATATCTAAGGTTTTTAAAGTAGATTAGTTTTATTAAAGCCCGTTGTCCCCGCTCAAGGTCTATGAATTTAGTCTTAGCCGCACCCCCCCAAATGGGGATGCAGTACACTAGAACCGATTGTACTAAAGCTACGTATATTTCGTTGAGTAGGTTTCTAGGAGTATTTGTGCTGGTGGGTACTTTTTTTGGTATGATATACCTCAGCGTTTTGAATATCCAGCTCAGTTTCCTGATTCTGTTAGTGACCTGTTCAAGATGGGGATACCACGATAATCTCTGGTCAACAATAACACCAAGATATTTAGTTTGTGACACTTTGACTAGTATTGGACATTGACAGTTATTTGCATCACCGCACGTATGTACTCTTATGTTAAAATCTGTATTTGGTTGAGTTCTGTGTGATATACTGAAACATATGTAATTAGTTTTAGTTGTGTTAAGTGTGAGCAGGTTATTTTTGAGCCATTCAGCTATTCGGGTCATACCGGCTTCAGCACTTCTGGCAACTTCGTGCCAAGAATTCCCGGAAAAAACTACAGCAGTATCGTCGGCATAAGAAAACACTCTAGCATTATTGATTTTAAGGTTGCAGAGGTCGTTGATGTAAAGCAGGAACAACGTAGGGCCCAGCACACTTCCCTGAGGGACTCCGAATGTGACATTTGCATCATAACTAACGTGTTCTCCCACGTAAGAAATACTCGTAAACATAAAACCCTTTTTCGGATCGGATTGGATTTAAATTTTCTCTTCTAGACCTTGTCGAAAGGAATTGGCAAAACACTTATGCCCAATAACCTTGTACTAACAACTAGAACTTAACATTTTATTTATTTTATAATATTAAATCCGGGATTTAGCCAGACCTTAGAGTATAATACTGGAGAGCGCAATATTTTGAACAAAAAAGTTTGTCACTTTTGCAGATCTTAACGTGCTTTCCGAGCCACGCAGGGATGATCTCGGTATGTAAAGATGGTCACCCATCCACGGACTGACCGCGGCAAGCGCAGCTTAACCTGCTCGATAGACAGACAGTCTGCCAATAAAGTTAAAATCTAAATTCCAAGTCGGCACTCTTCAGTATTCGTATTGGCTTTAGAAGGTATGAATGGACTGGGAGTGTATTTGTATTGGCGAAGTAACGGCCCTTGCAAGGTTGCCGAGGTTAGACCAAGGTGATGTAAAGTTCAGGGCCCCAGACAACCTGGGGTTTATAACCTTGATGTAACGAGCGTTCCATATTAGTTTATTTTTTGAAGGACAAAAACCGCACCCTTATGGACAGTAAATTAAATCTTGGGTTTGCTTGGTTTGTCATTTCTATTTCGAAATTCTTTTAGCCCAGTTAGGAAAAGTCGTGTACTTACCTATTTTAATATGTTTTTTTTTCTCATTTCTAGACGAATTGCGTCGGGTTACTTATGAGAAGAGTAAACTCGCTCTTGGCTAAATAACAACAGCTTGCCACGGTCGGTTCGTGGATAGATGACAATTTTACACATTGAGGCCCCTGCGTGCCTCAGAAAACACGTTAAGCCGTTGATCCTGGCTGTCATTCGTAGATCTTTGACAGTCGTTACGGGTAGTCCAGTACTAGGGGGTATCGTATTACCCAGTAACTGGGTTGTGGAGGTCAGATAGGCAGACGCTCCATGTAAAATACTAGTTTTCAGCTGCATCCGGTGAGACTGGTAGCCGACCCCAACACAGTTCACAGTTGGGAAAAGGCTAGGCCGATCGATTCACTTAAAATAGGAGAACCATGTGTTAATTGGTTGAGAAAGTGATTAGGACCACAACATATTCGGTATGTAGGTATAATGCGGGGTAAACAGAAGCAATTAACGCGCTATTGTGTCTCCAGGCCTTGATTAGATATGAATTTGATGGAGACCCCATCCTACTAGCAGTGGGATGTTAGAGGCCGAAAGTGATGATAATGTGGATGACTATAATTGATTACAGCCATTTAACAAGGGCCTGCCATCTGGTTCAGGACTTGCATTCGTGTGCACGCCTTTCTAAAACTCGAAGTCTCTTATTATTGGTCAAGTTCACTCAAATCTGTGTTTCTTTCCTTAGAAGACCATTTCAGACACTAATCTACATGGTCCTCACTCAATCTGACCAAGATTATGTCTGGACTTTAAAAGAGACTTTGACCTCAGAGTTTGTTTCGCCCTTTCTTCTGAGCGACTGTCAGTTATGAAATAGCGACACCACCTAGTTACCTTGTAGTTAAAGTTTTCTTCTTTTCGTTGCGACGGTACATCTATGTATGTTTCTTACATTTTTGAGCCCAGTAGGTGGCAACATTTATTGCGGCGTCAGAGGCATTGCATTTCTTCTGAGGGATAGTCAGATAAGAAATGGCGACACCACCTAGTTTTTTTTTTTTTAATATGACGCGTTAAATTTTCTTCTTTTCGATTCGACGGTACATTCTATGTTTCTTATATTTTGGGGCCCAGTAGGTGGCAACATTTATTGCGGGGTCAGAGGCGTTGCATTTCTTCTGAGGAATAGTCAGATAAGAAATAGCGACACCACCTAGCTTTTTTTTTAATATGACGCGTTAAAGTTTTCTTCTTTTCGTTTCGACGGTACATCTGTTTCTTATATTTTTGGGCCCAGTAGGTGGCTACATTTATTTCGTCGTCAGAGGCGTTGTTCAGGTCGTCAAGGGTGTATATTTCATTTGGGACATTAGCAGAATGGGCATAGTCTGCTCAGGAGCATCGCACTCGTACTGGATGTTGGATGAATCATTTCATTTCATTTAACGACCGGGTGCTATAGTTATCTGGCGATTATCCAAATCATCACGTCTCCGTGATGATACAGAAATCTACGTCTAATAATTGCTCGTAAAAAACCTAATAAAGCCAAATTGCTATAATGTCTAAATATGACTAGACGAAACGTTGATCGCGTGACGACCATGTACTGTAGAGAGTTTTAAACTATAGAACGTATGTAATGTACGCAACCGAAAGAACGTAACGTATGACCCTAGTTAGATAGACCGACGACCTTAAAAAAGTGGCTTGTACAGACGCCAGCACATCAACCTACCCGAAACTGTCAAATTTTCCCAATCAACTTTGAACCTTATGTTTTAGCGATAAAGTTGAAAATCTATTAAAGAAATTTGACAGATGGTAGTAGCTTGATGTGCTGGCGGTTGTACCTACTAAATACTTCTCTGCCTAACCTTTTAAGTAACAATTTCAATATGCTACGCTAAATTAAACAAAACTTAATTGTAACATAGGAACACAATTAACAATTTATTGGCAAAGTTTTAGTCTTTGTTACTGCTTTTGATAAATACAGTTTTCTTGATTCCCTCGGCAGCAGTTGGAAATTGTTTAGCGTTTATTATTTTAATTGTATTATAGTTTCATTAGTTTCGAACGTTTTACTCTTCATAATAATCATTATGAAAGTTAATCCTTATGTTAAAATGACGGCAAAACTTATTTGGTAGATTATTAATAATATAACTTATTGTGTTGAAGTGCATGAAAATTTCTGAAATTCTTGGTAAACATCCTGTCTTCTGTATAGATACCTAGTCTTCCACAGCAGCTTTCTTCGAGTTATTAGGTATATACAACTATAAGTAACAATAAGTAGTAGGTTCAATTATGTCATGTAGGTAAGTACCTACTACCTACATGACATAATTGAACAAACAAGCACCTTTATATTATGTAACGTGTCTCATTTGAGTCCAGTATAGAACATACCTAGGAACGAATAAATTATGTATAATTAGGGCGCATTCCACCAAACTTTTATACCTAGAATAAGTCCCAGCCTGAGAATAAATTTTGAATTTTTGACAGTTTTTTTCATACTAGAACTGTCAGACGTCAATTTAATTCCACGAATAAAAGATAACTGACTTTGGTAAAATCAACTCTAAAACACATAAGTAGATGAGTATCTACCTACTTACGCTAAATCGTTTCTAACAAACTCGATCACCAAAAAGGTACCTCTTTTGTAATAAAATGAAAGTAAGTTCCAATAAAAAGCCCCAAAATATAACTTGGATAAAAGGAACTTACCTTTTGAAATTCTCATTTTGAAGACGCTGGCTCACTCCTCACTCAAGCGGTCACAAGGGCTCCATTATTACGAACTTGATTATTAATTCTACGAGAATTATTATTTTAAACTATATTTTATGCTACGAACATACTACAATTGTTAATGACGTCACTCATCTTGACTAAACTACACGAACCCTAATAAACTACTGAGAAGACTATTTACTTTCATAATTACAATCTCCAAGGAGTATTTATTCACAGTAACTCTAATTAGCAAAAGAGAACCCGCTTTTGCGGTAAATGTCAAGAGAGAGTGCAACTGAAAACAAGGTTGGGGTGCTAGCGCGGGAAAACGTGTCAAGGTTATACAGATACTGGCACTTGAATGAGAACGCGGCGGACACTGCAATCAAAACCACCACGCGATCACGTAACCAACCTACATATACGAGCACTATTACTAACTAGATTTATTTAAATACAATAAAAATATCCCCGCAATCAGTCATTTTAAAATCCAAACACTGGAACTTAACCTAAACACACAACACTAGGTTAGTTTCGAAGTCGTCAGCCGAGAACGCATCGAAACGTCAAGTTTCAAACCGCGCTGCACCACTTTCAAACTATGGCATTTTATTATTTTTTTGAAATTCCCGTCCGTGAGATGTTACCACACGCGATGCAACATCCCTCCGCCGAGCACCGAGTGGACTGGGCTTTCCGCCGGCAGAGGCCGCTGCCCGCGAAATTGGCGCAATTTCGACGCATGCGCGTTTCATTTGCGAACCGGCGGGACCCGATGCGACCCGACGCCCCTCGCTTGATAGAAAAATCGAGGACGTAATGTGACGTCAAGCACTCGTTCACAATATGGGTTAATCGGACGTAACAAAAACAACTTTCAGAGCTGATGCTAATTCCGCGGCCTTGCATCGTCCACCTTGTTACGTCACCGCAGTGGGATGAGTTAACTTATTAACTGTCTCTTTCCATCCTTGTCTGATGAAACAACCGAACTACCGAAGAGAATGATAAGGGTGCACCTTATCATTCTCTTCGGTAGTTCGGTTGTTTCCATTATTCTTACAAGGAAAAAATACAAATCTCTTTTCTTAATCCCGGTGGAGGCAGAGAAAGATTGTTTTGAATATTCGACCGCTCGGCGGCCTACATGGCCACCGAAACTCTATTTCGTTTCTTAACGCATTCGCCCCGGGGATTGTAGGATACGGGGAAGAGAAGCTTCCGATACTTACCTATCAAGATTAAGATTGGGGAGGCGTTATACTTATAAGTAAAAAGCTTCGTAATGTGATAAATCGCGGAGGTCGGTATTGCGTTTTTTAGGTGGTAAACGATTTTTTTTTGTTTTTATAGATTTTTAATGACATGGATAGGTACCAGTCCTAAGCAAATTCAAAGCAATTTTCCTTATAGCCTGAGGACTAGTAAAACACAACTTTCCTGAAAATAATAATTTCATTTAATTTTATGGAAAGCTTTCTTTAATTACTTTAAAGGTCAACGTTATTTAAATAACGTCTGAATAAACTTTTCACAAATAAAACGTCAGATATAATAAAGAAAATGGGAGAACTCGCTAATTAAACGCCTGATAGAAATGTCACGGCAAACTTACTGTTACGACATTGCCGTAAAGGGTTTCAAAGGAACTTTACTATCACAAGAACTGAGCAAAGCAGGTTGTAGATTGTTTGAGCAGTTTACAAAGCTTTAGTTCTCGTAAACAGGGATAAATTTGCATATGGGGACGCTAATTTGTCTTCAGGGTCTTTTTGTTGAGAAGGGGGGGACAGAACTCTATACTGCAGCTTCGTACGAAGATTACTACGAGACTAGTTTCGTATTGAAGCTGCAGATTGCAGCCCGTATGTGTGTAGTGAACTTTGTGCTATGTTATATATTATAAACACTTAGGGCTGATTTTTCCAACGCCAGATAATTTTATCCGAGGAATAATTTTGAATTTTTGACAGTTTTATCATACAAAAACTGTCAGACGTCAATTTTATTCCATGAATAAAAATTATCTGTCTATTGAAAAATCAGCCCCTAGGCAAGTTAATTCATGTCTTAGGTATGTACGGTCAGCGACAAAAATCGATGATTAATATTGCTATTTTAACATTATTCTTTATGCAGGGTAGCAGGGACATCGTCGCGTAAACTGTAACCATGAATTCAGCACATGATTAACCTCCTTAACAAACATCTTTTCAACATAGGCGTCACATACAGCCCCCTTTGCAGGGGCTGCCTTGACGCTGAGGAATCAGCCGCCCACGTCATCCTGGAATGCGAGGCCGTGGCTTCTCAACGTGCAGAAATCCTCAGAACAATGAGGTCGCTCCGCGAAGCCTGCGAAGCTCCCAGGAAGCTTCTGTGCTTTTGGGCGGAGCTAGGCTGGCTCTGTTAGCCAGAATCCCCACGCACAACGGACCGAATGAGAGTCTAAGTGCGGAAAAGGGAGTCCCATCATCATCATCATTCAGCACATGATTCTACACCCCTTAAAGGCCCCTAGCGTGGAAAATTTTCAACTGTTTCATAGAAAAATGCAATACCTCATCATCTGCCTAGCCTTTTCCCAACTATGTTGGGGTCGGCTTCCAGTCTAACCAGATGCTGCTGAATACCAATATTTTACATGGAGCGACTGCCTATCTAACCTCCACAACCAATTGTCTGTGTAATACGATATCCTTGGTAAGACTGATGGTCCGACTTTCGGTCTCCTGTCGACACGTAACAACTGTCAAAGATCTACGAATGACAGCCGGGACTAACAGCTGAACTTTTCCGAGGCACGGTGGGGTCTCTATAATTATGTAAAGATGGTCACCCATCCACGGATCAACCTCAGAAAAGTTAGCCTAACCTGATCGAGCGACCCATGCAGCTGTAATAACTTAGCCATGAAGGTTGGGCTCGGATATCTATGGTTGGGCTCATGGCTAAGTCATTACAGCTGCATGGGTACTTTGGGTACATGGGCACCTTGAGACACTACCGTTCGTTATAATTATTTTTCCTTCTACTAACCAATATTTAAAGGTCTATAGGTACGGTCAGCCACAAAAGTCGATTAACACTTCAGTTTTTTTAATCTCAGTTATTGAACAAAATATTTGTTCATAATTGCATTGTTCTTTTGCTGCAATTTTGAACAAATATTTTGCTCAATAACTGAGATTGAAAAAACTGAAGTGTTAATCGACTTTTGTTTTAGTTGCTGACTGTACTTATAACTTGTAAGGAAGTAGTTGCAAGTGCCACTTATCTAAGCAGGAATCTGCTAAAGCACTAGTCTTGGACTTGAAACCTGTAACTTAAACACCACAAAATGGTCCTAAATGGACTTCAAGTGGTTCGAATGGCCGTCGTTTTGTTGCTATTATTACCCTTAGCTAAAGCCTAGCCAGCAACATTGCAATGGCTGCAGTATATAACCTTGTTGACACGAACTAGATATTAGCATAGATATGAAGCATTGCGCCGCGTTTCATAATAAATGGCTAAGGACTGGCTTTAGTTGGCCCTTCTAAATTCTCTGTTTAATTGGCAGTAGGCGTGGGCGTATGATTGAGATAAATCTGACGAAATCATTATTAGGTTATTATACTAAGTGGTCACATCAGGCGCATGCACGATGACCGGTGGGCAAGTCTCCACACAATAGGTGCCTGTAGATCAGGGATTCCCAAAGGTTTCTTAGGGGTCGACATAAACGAAAACTGATTTTGGGGGTCGACGAGGTCTAAAAATCGACTCCTATTAAATTAGTACAAGTTCTTATTTAAAACTTTCAAGATAGGTAGGTAGCTACTGTATTGTTTATGTTGTGTTACGTGTACTAAGAATAATTAATATTTTTGTAGGAAATAGCATTGTTGTAGTAATGTAAAGTCTCAAGTTCGTATGAAAAACTCGGCAAGTCAGTGTGGACAAGTTTGTGCAAGATAATGAGTTCGAGCGTAGGTAATTTGGCCATGGGGGTCTGAGGTAACAGTTCATTTTGGAAAAGGGGTCACTTGTCCAAAATAGTTTGGGGATCCCTGCTGTAGGTGAACGGCGCCGCAGAGAGATGGCGAGATGACCTGGACGCGTACCACGAGAGCTGGTTCGAAGTGACATGGGAAAAGAGGTTTGCTAGAGACCTTTGCCCAGGAGTGGGACAGTATAGGCTAACAAAAAAAAATACTTAGCGTGGAGATGCCCAATTGAGTAGGTATGGTTTTGACCCAATGATTGAAAGTAAGTGGGATAGTAACCAAACTGAGTAATATTTTGCTTTTACCAAATTAAAAACTTTGAAATGCAAATAAGTAGGTAGGTAATTTTTAGAAAAACCTAAGTATGTTTTGCAGAATTTACATGCAAAATATTACACAGTTTATTATTAAAATGTGTAATATTAATCACAGTAAATTTTGTCGCTTTGATTTTAGGAATTACATTTAACAATTTACGACTAATAGTAAAAAATAAATTATAATTGCAACTCTGAAGACTCTTAGTTCTTTCTCCGACTACAAATTTTTTTTTTCCCATGGCGTTTTTCTCTCCGTGTATTATTCTGGGCTGAAATGATGATGACGATTTTATGCCCAAAGAACGGTGTGGATTTTTCAGAAAATAAACTTCATTTACCTACTATGTGTTGTGTATTACCACAGGTATTACTATGACAAATTACCAATTTTCTCTGAGCACAAATTGAACGAGGTTTTATCTAAGTACCTAAATAAGTATGTGACGTACGTAGACGAAACGCTAATTATCACAGTTTTTGTACATTATGGTTCATTCTTTTCTCTTGAAGTCTAACAAAGCTTGCGTTGCTTAACTTTTGTGAGTAAAATAAGGCTTTTATCGTTAATCGTATAGGTCGATACAGTAACTATGTAGATAACTCCAATATACGTTCGTTTTCTTGTTAAAAATACTTCTACACTAGATTCCTGGCGTTAGCCCAGACAAGTAGGTAAGGAATTTATCGTGGCAGGGGATCCTGGCCTTTCATTAGGGCATTTTGTGTAAAAACCGCAGACATTTTGCCGCTTAAAACTTCAGACTGTAATGTCGGTGTAGTGAGGTTTTTAAGATTAAATTCTCTGCTATGACAAGAGAGGTATTTTGGATTTTGAACCTAATATCAAAAAGCAAAAAGCATATCTATGTAAGGATCGTAGTTTCTGCTTACCTTCATTGAAGAATGCGTCAGTTTATGTTTATGTAACGGCTGTAACTTTATGTTTCACTAGCAGCGCCCCGCGGTTTCACCCGCATATGTTTCGATACCCTGGGAAAATCGGGACAAAAAGTATCCTATGTGATCAGCTAAATCCATACCAAATTTTATCAAAATTGGTCCAGCCATTTGTGCGTGAAGAAGCAACAAACAAACAAACACAGTCACAAACTTTCGCCTTTATAACTAGTATTATAAAGGCGAAAGTGTGTGTGATAATCTATTTGAAGAATCAAACTCAAAGCATTTATTTCAATTAAACCATTTTACAGGCACTTTTGAATTGTCAAGTCAGAAAAATGTGAAGCTAGTTGCCCATTCCAAAGCGTAGGTACCTATGGAGAAGAACGGACAAGAAACTCCATGGACTCTTTTTAAATTATATTTTACAAAAATATTAGTTACATCATTACTTTTGAATTTATAAAAAATAGCATCATGCATCCGCTGTACTTTCTTATATAAATATAATAATAATATCAGCCTATTATTTTCCCACTGCCAATGTAAGTTTAGTTAATCTAGTAAAAACCGAAAACTAAAACAATGGATGGCACTGCCCCACCAACCACCCACACTGCTAATAAGCCATTATTTCTAAGCCAATTGGAATGAAGGAGCAGAGAACAAAAAGATATTTCCAAAGATATCGCGACTCCATCATTCATACATCTTGCCGACAGCCGCCTTCAAAATCTTAGATCAACACAGATTTTATCGGCGATTCTTCTAATAATATTAATTGTTCCGACTTCAAACTTTCCAAAGGAGGTTGGGCGATTATTCAAACAGTCGTAACGATCTTCAATGTTATCTCGTGTCGATCTAGTCAGCTTGAATGACTATCGCTCTTCGTTCATGTGTATCGGTAGTGTAGATCCGTTTGCTTCACTCCGTTGACAAATAGTCTTGTTGCTTTGTCATTAATCAGTGTGGACTGCGGAAGGCAGTCGCGGTTCATTCTGGAGATGTGTTTTTAAATACTTATTTGGAAAAGATGATGCGTCATTACGGTGGATTTTGATGTCTAGTGTATTTTAGCATCAGACATTTCAATATTCTGTTAACTAACAGATTTGATACCTGAGACAGGAAAGTTTAAACCTGAAAATAATACCCATAGTCTTTCTTGTTTCACAAAAGCTGCTTGCGAGAAGACATGAAACACAATCAACTAACGTAAAAAATACCTAGATACTTATATCTACCCATTATTTTGCCACAATTCCCTGTAACTTGTAACTAAAAGCGCTCCATATTTCGTTTTATACGTAAGAAAGAAATACTTCTCCGCCAAATAGTAAGGTTGTAAGGCTCCGTAAATCTTATGTTATGTGAAAGGTTGGGTCTGCCCTATTACCTCCTTCGCATCTTGTTTATATCAACGAATCGGCAACATCTTGGAAGGAAGCTTGAATTTATATCTAGGTTAGTGTAGTTTTTGTGTCACAATAGTAATTAGCAGAAAGCTAATTGGATTTAGAAATCAGCAATGTTTATTTTGAAGGCTGAAGACGGAATCAACACGTGTAACAGTAACATCACAAGCACTATTTGTAACAGTAACATCCCAAGCAATGTTTGTAACAGTAACATCACAAGCACTATTTGTAACAGTAACATCACAAGCACTGTTTGTAACAGTAACACCACAAGCACTATGTGACTTTAAGTCATTATGCTTTAGGAGCAGTGGTGGCCCATTGGTATCGGCCCTGGCTTACAAGTTGTAGGTCGTGGGTTCGTACCCAGGCAGGCGCTTTACTTTGTGTAAATAATTTCATCACCACTGTTCTCAAAACGGTGAAGGAAAACATCGTGAGGAAACCGGTATGTCCTAGAACGAAAATTCGAAGACATGTGACATCTACCAACCCGCACGGGGCCTGCGTGGTGGATTACAGCCCACTACCTGTTGAAGAGAAGAGGCCTGTGTCCCAGCAGTGGGAACATTATAGGCTGTAATTATATGCTTCTTTATGGGATGAGACTTCTCCTTATCACAGGTTTTCACAATCTAGCTAGGAGAGCTGCAGTATTCACCCACACGATTGTAGATATTGTATTTATTTTGTAAAACTTTTTTACCAACACACAATATGTACTATAATCCTTTGTTTGAGTAAATAAATATCTATTTATATAAAATAAAGTCGGGTTAGTTACACCATTTATTACTCAAGATCGGCTAGACCGATTATTATAATCTTTGATTTGTTGGAGTTGTCTCCGCCCCGAAGAGCAGAATAACATGGGAAAATTTCAAGTAAAAAATAATAATGAAGATAATTCGTTTTCTCATACATTATTTCTTATTGATTCTGAGGCTCTACAAAGTTCGCTGGGTCAGATAGTTATAATATTATAAACACGATTGAACTGAGTCCAGTTTCTTTGTTAATTGATGTGTTTAAATCATAATTACGTAATTTTATTTAATAACTCGATTAAAACGTGCCAAAACTGCAAACAAAGAATTAACTTTCGTTTTATAATTTTAATAGATTGAGTAAGACATAAGTTTTAGACAAGGAAATTACTGTAACAAAAAAAAAAAATCTCGCCGAATTATAATCTGCCTTCTTTTTTTTAAGTAAATTAAAAACAAGATTCTTGTTGGAGATTTTCTTTGCCTGAACACAATCCTCGTAACCACAGAACCAAAGAATATAATTATATTCAATCTTCACACGACATTTTCATAAAAATGTATTCCATCTCGCGTCTGAAATCACATTTAGAAGACGCGACAGACGTGTGCAACCCTAAGCAATTGTCCCGGCCAAGTGTTTCCAACTTCCGCGCCCCACCTTTGTGAACTGTCACCTACAATCCTATACAATAGGAGAAATGAAAGGACATTGTGTATTTTATTTATTTTACGTAAGTAAGTAGGTAAATTTTATATCTTGGTGTGAAAAGAATGAACTGCTACCGAGAACGTGTAGATAGTGGAAATGAATGGGAGTACCTAACTGAGGAACGAACTGCAACCTACCGCGTATGAATTCGCCGCTAGAGGACCTATAGCGTGAGATATCCGAAATGCCAAATGTCACTGTTTGTGGGTGGGCCAAGCGGGTTTATTTCAAATTAGAATAATATTTTACAATACCTGAGAATAATTATGGCAAATAAGATTTACGGGTCAGTTAATGTCAGTGCTTTAAAAGCGGAGCTAAGAAAAGAGGTGCAAAATTAAGCGGGCTGAAAGAACAGCTTTTTCGTTTATGTTTTTTGTTTTATGATTGAAAAAACTTTGTTTTCACGCCCGTATTAACACAATTTAGGAGCTTCAGGACTCGACAGTGGCGCCAACTGATGAGTACAAAAACGGTAGCCGTCATTGCGTAACAGACTTTCAATCAGAATCTAAATCATTTTGAAGGATTTATGCTAATCCATTACTTCATACTTATGTTTGAAAAATTTATCTGCTCAACTACCTAAATAACGCAATGAATGTTGTTGAACTGTCAATTTGAAACATATTGCTACTGTTAGTGTGTTACGTAATTACTCCCCTGGTCAAGATCAAGCCGTAGATTCGCTGTTGGTGATCAAGAATAGACTATTAGATAAATTAATTCAAGCAAATAGTCAGTTCAAGTCTTGAAAAGTTCAGATTTAGCGACAAACGACATTGATGTCTTATAATCTTATTTATTAATTCAAGTTATAATGACCCATAGACAATATTCAATACATTAAATACCACTACAAACATTAACATTACAATGAAATACAAAACAAAAACCACCGTACCTTCAACACTTGCATGAATGACCGACGACTGTAGGAGACGTCAAGTCATTCCAGCGTCGTAGGTATGTGTGGACAGTGGAGCCTGCCAGCTATCATCATGAACTGATATAGAACTTGCGAGCACACTACTGGACATACACAGGCCTATAAGTAGCCGTTTAACATAATCGTTTCCAACCTCCGAATTCTACCGACGACTTTTCCTTTTCAAGTCCGCCGGCTGATCCAAACGACTGAAAAGTGTCCACTACGTTAGGAAATTCGCAGTCTCCAGTCGAGTACTCGGACGTATGGCTCAACAGCACTCCAGCACACTCCAGCTTGCTAATTCTGCACAAATCCTGACCACTAGTGCACTAGTAAATACGTAAACTAACTAAGGGGTTTATATTCAGTACCCCGTAAGCGGGTTACCGCAATCATGGTTTAAATTGTGGCTGCAATAATGCCAAGTTACTTACAATATTGTTGAATGAAATAGCTTCTGCCCGCGACTTCGTCCGTGTCTTGTTCCCCCGACTCACCCCGTCGCATCGCATTGCCTGCCCGCACTACTACTTCGCTTTCGCTTAGCGTTTTTTCTTATTTTTTTTATTTTTGCTTGGCCCCTAAAGGTATGACTTCGATGTCGGCAGCACGCAGCAGTGCTGCAGCAGCACTATTGGTCACCATTTCTCTTTAAGTTTGTATGAGATTACATTCCGAGCACAGCAGCAACGTTGCGCAGCATTGCTGCCGTGATGTATGGTAACCGGTAGTGACGCGGCAGCACTAATGCCGCGTGAAGCGTTGTTCGAAATCATACCTTAGGAGTCCTAGCGTGATTGGGCTATCAAATGCAAAAATAATTTTTCAAATTCGATTGGTAGTTCCAGAGATTAGCGCGTTCAAACAAAAAAATAAACAAGCTATTCAGTTTTATTATTAGTAGGTACTAGCTTCTGCTCGCGACTTTATCCGCGTGAAATTTGTTCTTTCCCGACCCACCCCGTCGCTTTCTTCTTGCTCGGTTCCTTAGGTCCTAGCGTGATTTTATATAGCCTTCCTCAAGAGTTGGGATATCAAATACAATTTTTTTTTTTTTTTTAATCTGACTGTTAGTTCCAGAAATTAGATATGTTGTTTCATAAATATCCTGTATATCTTGCTTATTTTGATGCTCATTTGAACTGGTCAAAAGCCTTTTAAACTACTGCGAAAAGTAAGTACTACTGAAATACATTTCCAACATTTAATTCCAGATATAATTCAGAACTTGTAGTGAGAATTTCAACAAAATATTACTGCTTCATATGAACATAGCAAAATGGAAATATTACTATTATTATTATTATCTGCACTGAGTCGCAGTTTATCCCACAAGAATATTATGCATCTAACATGTTCTTGATATTAGACGTGCTCGTGGCTAAGCAATCACAGCCACACGGGTCGATTGATCAGCTAGCAGGCGGGTCCGTAGATGGGTGACCATCTTTACATACCACTCCGTGCCTCAGAAAGCACGTTAAGATATTGGTCCCGGCTGTCGTTTGTGGATCTCCGACAGTCGTTAGGATCGTCACAACCAGTCTTACCAAAGGGTATCGAGTAACTGGGTTATGGTCGCCAAAGAGGCATTCACTCCATGTAAAATAGTGTTCAGCTGCATCAAGTTAGACTGGAAGCAGACCCTAACATAGTCGAGATAAAGCTTGGCAGATGATAGCTAGTTTTATGATAGTTTTCTTATAGGTATGGAACAACCCGAGTTTTCAAATTCAAGATCATAATGTAGTAAATTAAACTGCAGTAAGTAATGAAGTCTCGATCTTGAAGTTTTGCGTCTACTAATTTCGATTCTTTTACGTTTTATTCGAAGTTTCTGGTTTAATTTTGATTTGTGAGACTTGGCGCTGGCAATCTTTTTTATATCCCATTTCGAGTTGGCTATTTTTTACTCCTTTTGAATACCTCCAGAAGTGTATGTTCTAAAGTAGTCTTACTTTAGAACATAGTTTAAATAAGAATTGACATTGGAGATTGTGTTTGAGGGAAATTGTATAACATGAAAAAACAACGTTTCCCAAGTTACTTTCACATCATCGTAGGTCAACTCCCGGGCGGCGGGACAATTGCGTAACACATTATCAATCGGAATCAGTTTCAGTTTGACAGTTCAATAACATTCATTGCGGTATTTACGTGTTGAGCAGACAAATTTTTCGAACTTATGAAGCAATAGATTAGCAATTTGCTTCGAAATGATTCAGATTCCGATTGATAGTGAGTTTTGCAATTAGGGTGCTGGTCGGGCTGATAGTTCTATTGGGTTTTTCCATTAGGAATTTCTTAGTAACAGCCTGGAGTGTGGAAGTTGGTAGTGTGATACTCCGTATCTCGCCCTGCGCCTGATCTCTCTCCAGTCGGATAACCGTCCCATGGGACTATGGGAGTGAGGAAAGAGAGAGTACACCTGTGTCTGCGCACACACTTGTGCACTATAATATCTCCCGCACCAAAGGCTGGCCTCCGCTGAGATCGGTCGCCATGGACGAAATTCGGTCTGGAGGACCGAACAGTATCATCATGAATGTACCACTCTTTTGAAAGAGCCTGAAATAAAAGGTTCTCCACACTCAGAAATTATTACCAACAAAAAGATGCCTCAGTAAAAGCATTTTAATATGAATGTGCAACTCAGCAAAAGTTCGGAATACGCACATTGTTGAGCACGACAAATTGCACAGCATGTGTGTCGCTGTGTTGCCAACTGCGACATAAATAACGAACATAGCAACAATAGTAGCTAGGTACCTATCTACTTGAAATTGTTGAGAAATAATTTCACTGTAGTAGAAAATAGGGAGGAGGAGAACACTGTTAACGGAAAATGAATGGTGATGGTAAATGAAAATGTTTTATTTATAAAGGCGATTATTACAAAAACTCTAGATTGTATCCCGCTTGCACAATAAATCACTAAAAGCGTTTGGCGTTACATGTATTTAAAAAATCGTTCTGTTTCTGTCAAGCGTTTGAAGATGACAAAGACAGATTGATATTTTAAATATATAACGGCTTCCGTATATTTTGACCGCGTAGATATTGCACTTTTCTTTTTAGGAAACAGCAGATTTTTATTTTATAATCTACGAAAAATGTCTATGCTAGGCGGTCTAGAATCGTGTGTTGAATTCATGGTTACAGTTTGCGCGTGGATAAGCCTGCCACCCTTTGTAACAGCGCAGGATATATAGTACATACTAAATCCATGTTACGAAGTTACTGGTATCACCAAAAAGGCCGGATAAGAGTGACACTGGCTGGTGACAGTCACTCTAGCAGAGCCTCGCATCGATGGTTGCGTGGCAGCTGTCTTCTGATGACAGACGAGGTCAGGTATATTATCTATGAGGTCAGGGGAGCCCTCCGCTAGGAGGTATTTTTGTCTATGGCTAGGAGTCTGTAATAGTGTTCCGTGGGGGAGCCGCTGTTGTACCACGTTCACGACGAACTGCTATATCTAATTCTAATGATATTGAAGCTGTCGTGAACCTCTAATAAGATGACCACTTACGGGAAAGGCTATCCTGTGCCGTTAGGTATTACAGTAAGAAAGTGAAAGGAACTGAGGATTAAGACTTGATTGATTTAATTGATTCAATTTAGTTATAAGTCATGACCGTTTACAATGTTATTAAGTTAACGACATATAGGTACTATTGAAAGATGTAGTTCTTTGGCTTTAGAAGTTAGGATTGCAATTCAGATTTTGACTTCTTCCTTTAAAAAGAATCATCTGAATTGCACCTAGAAATCAGTTCCTTTAGCTTCCTTGGAATAATTTTCAAATTATGTAAATCGTGTGCCACTGAATAAGTTGAAAACTTGAATGTCTGATGCCACCATCCGTCTTGGATGATCAATCATTCTTGGTGCGTTTGACATCTTCAGTGGGAAGTTGAATGAAACTAAATAGCTATCGGCAGTGATGTAAAATGTTCATGTCCAACATGCCTTTATCTAATGTCTTTGTTCGTGTTATGTTAAAGGCATTCATTCAACACTTTGACACTTTTTTCACATTACAATCTAGCTTTTAAGTGATTTAAATATAACTTAAACTGCTAAGTAATTATAAAATTAAGAAATTGTCCAATAACGTCCTTCTTATTGACTTTATGTTAAGAAGACACTTAATCTTAATCTTCACTTGTTCTTTATAATAATCAGAACTTGCACTATAGTTTAAAAATAAAATCATAATAAAAAGTCATTTATTAAAATTATGCTGATAATGAGCACTTTTTGAAAACGCCTGCCCTTTAAATAATATGGTAAAGTTAGTTTATGTTATTATATTGCTGTTAGTCCTGAAAATTTACTTTGTTTAAATTAATCTGCAACAAGTTAATCATCTAATTACCATTTACAGGATTCCTGCAATACTCGTAGGTAGGTACGAAACAGTTTCCGGGTTTCTCAGTTCTCACTTTGTGATTATGCGCTAACGAACGTGAATGAGCTTAATTATTTTATACTATCAGTGTTGTATGCTTTCGAAATAGAATTTACTAGATTCAGACTGAGTTTTTTTGATGCCACGGAAGAATTTAACTACTTAACCGCACCCGCCGACGCGCGTTTACAGCAGCCGCCGACGCGCATTGACAGCAGCCGCCGCACGCGTTGACGGCAGCCGCCGCACGCGTTGACGGCAGCCGCCGCACGCGTTGACGGCAGCGCAGACGCGCGTTGACGGCAGCGCAGACGCGCGTTGACGGCAGCCGTCGCTCGCGTTGACGGCATCCGCCGCACGCGTTGACGGCAGCCGCCGCACGCGTTGACGGCAGCCGCCGCACGCGTTGACGGCAGACGCCGCACGCGTCGACGGCAGCCGCCGCACGCGTTGACGGCAGCCGCCGACAGACGCGCGTTGCCTTTGTTGTTGACGCGTGTTGCTCGTGTGTATGCACACTAAAGTACCACAGTAAATTAAAATTTACTTTATGAGGTCTACCTCATAATGTAGATTTAATTATATTGGCGAAAAAGTTATCACGCTACATCCAAATAGAACTTCGTAAGTTAGGTAGATATTTAACTTCAGAATAATATAAGCTGGTAACTACCAACTACTACTACTAATTATATTAATGAGCTATTCTAACTAAACACCGATCACGTCTCGGTCCATTGAACCGGTATGAATGTCCTAGATGACGCAGTTAATTCAGTTTGTATAGCTTTTGCATTAATTATATTTTTCACTTCAGTAGCTCAAACATGTAGGTTTTGCTGCCTGAAATCAGTGAGCAAAATGCGATTTTGCTCACTGAGTGAGACAAAGTAACTTTTTAATTTTTTTTTTCTGAAAGCCGCGAATATCTTATTCAGCCTTGGGTTAATCATACAATTCGATTTATTAATTTTTCATTTAATTAAGATTAATTCACACTCTATCTCTTTCCCGCCATTAGAAAGAGAGAGAGACAAAGACCAGCCCTTTCGAAGTTCCGATTTTGAATTCGACCTCAAAGACAAACACGTTCGGAATTTCGTACTAACTAAAGAAATTTTGCAAAAAGATAATTATGTCCTTTAATGTAATTTATTGAATTTTTAACTTATTGTTGTATTTAAACGAAAATAAGTATTTACTGCAAATAAAACTGATATTTAACCTGTAAATATGTATTTCTAGTTCATGGGTGCTATTTCCGAACATGCCTCAAAAGTGTTCTCACTGCTGAAGTGAAAAGTTATGCGTGTTACACGAGAGCAAAGTTTTTTGCATCTCGCGCCTTTGAATCCCTCGCCACACTCAGGATTCAAAATCAGCACTCGCAGCAATAAACGACTTTGCTCTCTTGTTGCACAAATAACTATTGTAAGCCTTATGTTCATCAACATTTAATGACATAAACCAACTGTTTAAATTCCTAAACGGTAGTTTGAATGTTGGTGAAATCAGGCCTTAGTATGTTAGGTTAGAATAAATTAACTAGGTATGCATGACAAGGCAATCAGTAGGTAAACCAGTATCTGCTAGAAAGGCCGTAAAATCGAAGTTATTAATAAACTCAGATAGCCAGCTTTTTTGGTATGAAACAAAACGTTTCCCGAAGGTTATATGTGTTTTCACTAACGCTAGGGCTCACCTAAACTTATGCCTAAATAAGTATGTATTTCTTTCTTTCAAACTCGAACACAAAACATCTCTGATTTTTCCAACGCGCAACGCCAGATAATTTTATCCGAGGAATAATTTTGAATATTTGACAGTTCTTCCATACAAAAACTGTCAGACGTAAATTTTATTCCACGAATAAAAACTATCTGCCGATTGAAAAATCAGCATTTAGTCAATTAAACCATTCACAGACACATTTGAATTGTCAAGGAGTCGGTCAGTTAGTCAAAAAGTACCTACCAAGCTAATTTCCCATTCCAAAACGTAGATCTCTTTTATATTTTCCGTGTCGGAATCAACCCTCGACTGCCAATCCTTCAGCAAGCTGCCTATCGCAAGTTTAACATTTGCAGTGTATTATCAATTCCCTATCTATGAGGGGCTTGTGGCTAAGTAATAACAGGCTCACGGGTCGATCGATCAGGCTAAGCTACGCTTGCCGCGGTAGGTCCGTGGATGGGTGACCATCTTTACATACCAAGACCCTCCGTGCCTCGGAAAGCACGTTAAGCCGTTGGTCCCGGCTGCCATTCGTAGATCTTTGGCAGTCGTTACAGATCGTCAGAAGCCCGAAAGTCTGGCAACCAGTCTTACGAAGGGGTATTGTATTACACAGTAACTGGGTTGTGGAGGTCAAATAGGCAGTCGCCCCATGTAAAATACTAGTATTCAGCTGCATCCGGTTAGACTGGAAGCCGACCCCAACATAGTTGGGAGAAGGCTAGGCAGATAATGATATCAATTCCCTTCTTACCAGTTTAATAAAAACACTGAAATGAACGGATCCATAACCCCAAAACACAATAAAGTCAATATAGAACTCAAACCGAATATAGACCAATCAAATGTAAGCAAATATTTCATAATGAACAGCAGCTCCAAATATTTACTGTGTCTGTCTGCCGCGTTGTTTTAGTGGTCGCAAGGCCTGGGTTCGATTCCCAGGTCGAGAAAAAAAAAAAAAAAATTTTTTTTGTAGCATTTTTAAAATTCTTGTTCGCTGCTGTGACCCCTGTGTAAACAATCGCCCCTCAATTGAGAATTATGTTTTTTTTAAACAAAAATCTGATATTTTTTCATCAATTTTTACAATAATTGTAAAATTACTCAATAAAAGCCCCGATTACCTACCCTTTTTGATTACTATAAATTATTCTCCATCGTATGAGGTTTCTAAACGTAAAAATACCATGTTTATAACTCAATCACAACATTTCCTATCAACTGTTAAAGAAAGGCCTTGCAATCACCATACTTTAGCAGGTAAAAGTTCTTTTAAATATATTTTTATTTTTTCAAATATTTTTTCCGTCGATAAAATTAAGCTATGTTTCCCTCATTTCGTTATGTGCACATTAAAACTCACACTGTATAACATAATATAATTAATAATTTATACTATATACACACCTCTGCCTGAGGCCCTTTGTACACGACATGGTTTCTTTACAATACGGCGTATAAACCGCGCCGTAGAAAAAACGTATCTCTGAACAAGCTTCCATTAGTGATCCATACAACACTGACGACCGTGCCTACACACGACGAATAAACCGTAGTTTTTCACGGCAAGAAAAACGTGTGTGTACAAACAAAGGGCCTTCCCTACCTTTTGGGGAAACAAAGCGTGATGCTATGTCATGTCATGTGAACGGATAAATAATCCTAAACAAACCGAATATACCAATCAAATATGTATAAGCAAATATTTCATAATGAGCACCGCTCCAACTATTTACTGTGTCGAATCAATAGCTCAGTTGTTCGTTGTACGAGTAACAAGAGAAAAAAATCAATGAACGATCGAATGATTGAGTATTTCTATTCATAAACAAAACGTTTACATTCTTTTAACTGAATAAACTTGAGTAACTACAATGGGTTCAGTGGAGCTGTAATTGGATTTGTTCGTTCGACTGTTTTGATTCCATGTTGAGGTAATAATCGTGTTTGTGTTAAAAAGTTGTGAAGGTTTTGCTGTTACGATTGAGTTTTGATCTGATATTTATGTTCAAGGCTGATTTTCTATGATGAGGCAAACTTCTTTGTAGTTTTATGCGAGAAATAGATCTCTCGTAGGGACTTACATAATAAAAAGTTTTCTTCTATTTGAATCAATATACCTTATTACCTATGTAACATACATATACCTGTGTGAACAGAGCCTTTTAAACCACTACAGATTGAAATATTCGTTCGTCTGCCAGGGTATGTAGAAACTTATTACATATAAAAAAATTTATTAGTATAACCTGCCTATAATGTTCCCACTGCTGGACACGGAGAGGGGAATAGGCTGTAATCTACCACGCTGGGCCTAGTGCGGGTTGGTAGATGTCACATGACTTCGAATTTTTGGTTCTAGGACATGCCGGTTTCCGAAAATGCATGTTTTCCTTCACCAATTTCAGAGCAGGTGGTGACGAAATTATGTACACAAAGTAGGTGAAGCGCCTGCTGGTTCAAACCCACGACCTACAACTCATAAGTCGGTGCTGTTACCACTACTCCACCACTGCTCTCAATTTTAATTACCTACCTATATAGTAGTATAACCTCACCCAGTCCACTCAGTCTTCAACATCGAATAAAATTTCATTGCCAGTATTTGGCTGTCCTCGAAAAAAAACCGGGTAGGTATGTTTACTTATTTATTTATCCAAAACCCTTTGGTATTTCACCTAACGAGCATGGGAACTAAAAGGAGCCAATAAGCATAGTTTGTCGTCCAGATTCCAAAGGGACCCGGCCATGTAGGCGGGGCGGGTTTCCCGCTCCTAGAATTTCAGCCATTCGTCCTGTGACCGGCTCCGAACAAAAACACTAACGACTCGTCAAAATAAAGGAATCGTTGAACGATTTGAAATTGGAAAGCAAAAGATGGCTGAGGTTTTTATCACTGGCTGAAAAGGGATTGATTGCTTCGAAAACTGTGTGTGGAGAATGTTTTGAGAATTTAAAAATTGTATAGTTAGATTCTAGTTCTACTATTCTATGGTCTTTTATTTTAGCTTCACTTGTAAATTCCAAAGAATTAAGTACATTCTTTGTAATTTACAAGTGAAGCTACTATTAATAAAATCTCGAAAGTTTTTAACCTACATCTAATTAATGTTGTATCGAAATGAAACTTCGTATGTACACACAGCTCCTTTAAGTAGTTACCCCACCAAAAGACATGTGCGTTCAAATCCGTGATAGGCCCAAGTTGGTTTTTGTATTTTGCAAAAACATTTTATTTTAAATAATGTATTGTTTTAGTGAATAAATAAGTTTAAGTAAGTATTTTTTTTTAATTCTGTTTTTATTATTGTTTCTTTCAATAAAACAATACTTTTGCGACGACAAGCAACAATAATAGGGTTAACATTTACGACAACTTATTCAGCGTCTAAATAGACTGGAGGTTTCAAGACCGCTTAACGTGCATAAGATTGGAAGTTCAAATCCTATATAGGCACGAAATGTGCTTTTTGTTCATTATATTATTTTGATATATTTTTCTATTTTGTTTTAAGTAGTAATTATTTATAAAGAATTAAAAAATCAAGAAAAATAAAATACTTTATTAATCATTTAATAATATTTATTATTGCTATTATCTAACAAAACTATGATCTTATTTTACAACAAACAGAACAACTATTTTAGTTCTTATAAAATCAGAAATCATTTAAAAAAATAATGGATAAATAGTAGTCGTTTACTCTTCGCCGTTTTAAGTGAACGTATACAAAGTTCTAACTTGAAGGTATGGATTAATTTTATAAAGACAACGTAAGTAAGTAAAATTAATGGATACCCTCAAATTATAACATCTTTCGATTAGACAGGGACCTAAAGATATAATGACTCAGCCGATAGTAGATAACAATTTCATCGCAATTCATATGGGCTCGCTGGCTAGTTCGTCAAACTGCCGGTATGAGTATGACGACGTTCGGTGATGCGATGGTTCGAATCCGAGTCAACACAATGAACTCTTTTTGAAGTATTCTTTAGATTATTCGTAAGGAATTCAATGTTGTAGCAGTGTAACATTTTAAAACTTGAGGGGTTAGGACATAGTGACGCTTTCTGTACCTATATGAAGTTTGGATGACAATACTATAATATGGAATCTTAGAGCTAATCTGATGCCATCATCAGATTCTGGCTCCATAGCCAGAAGGTGGGTAGTGGAACTCTTTAGTGGCTGGCTACTAGTAAACCTCTCGAATTTGGGGACATTTGATTCGTTTTGATGAATCTTAGAATGTATTACCTAAGTAGTTTGGATGACAATACTATAATTTGGTATCTTGGAGTTGATCTGATGATGTAGCCAGGAGCAGGATAGTGAAACTTTTCAGTGGCTACTAGTAAACCTCTCGAGTTCGGGCTCATATGATTCGTTTTGACAAGTCCAATAGATTAGGCTTGGTAAGAAAGGTCTGTAGATGGAGCCAGGAGGAGAGTACGTTACCCCAGCAGGAAAGTAGCTCCTAGAGTGTTAAGAGTGGAACGTATAATTGTGCGTAATCTGCTGTAAATGCCAAATATGCGTTGTCGTTTTGGAAAAAAACGGAAAAAACGATTCCTGCTAGTGGAACGCTTCAGTGGCGATTTGTAAGCAAGTCAAGTCTTATCTTCGTTGACTTTGGAGTTTGACTTTCGACGTAAAAAATTAAAATATGTAGGTAACAAGTTTAAAAAAAATAATAATTAAAAACCTGGCTGTTTGTTACTACCACAGATTACTTCTTGTCACTACTAAGTAGTAGGTTAAAGTAATTCTACTTATTTAAAGTCTTCTAATAATTTTATGATAAATCACAGCAAAAAAACCTTTCAAATATATAGCAGTATTTCTTTTCACTAGGCTGCATAATTTAGAGCTGATTTTTCAATCGACCGATAATTTTTATTCGTAGAATAATATTGACGTCTGACAGTTTTTGTATGGAAAAACTGTCAAAAATTCAAAATTATTCCTCCGACAAAATTATCTGACGTTGTTAAAATCAGCCTTAGTTTCCTTTACCTTTTATTTCTAAATCATTCGGGGATTTACTGACTAAACGACAAAAGCTCTTAAGTCTTTTGTTTTGGGGATCTCAAGAACCTTTCTATAGAAAATTATGTAAGACACTCCTAAAATACATAGATGTTCTTCTAAAATTATACATACTTAGGTTCTGACGTAAAATACACAAGGGTTAGTTCACCTTTGACATTACTGAATAAGGTCAACTTTATTTAATTAAGGGCTGATGTTTCAATAGACAGACCACTTTTACCAGAAGAGTAAAGTTTGACATATTTTCTGTACAAAAGTTGTCAAACGGCAATAATTACTGTTCAGTTATGAGATATCCGACTATTGAAAAATCAACCCAAGTCTAGTAAATAATAATCCCACCAAAAACATTTTCATGTAAAATGTTGCCAAGACGAGACTACATATGGCTCGCACTGCCAAAAAGTTATCAGATCTCATGTAGAGCCAAGCTTCTAACTCTACACGCCCTAACTTCACAAACTCTACACCTTAGTCAAAATATGAGGCTTGGCCGTTTCGTTACTACAAAAACTATTGTATAACAGAAAAGTAATGAACAGTGAATAAATTTTTCACCTTTCGCCCATGTGTTGGTAGCGAAACGGCCAAGCCACATATTTTGACTAAGGTGTAGAGTTTGTGAAGTTAGGGCGTGTAGAGTTAGAAGCTTGGCTCTACATGAGATCTGATAACTTTTTGGCAGTGCGAGCCATATGTAGTCTCGTCTTGGCAACATTTTACATGAAAATGTTTTTGGTGGGATTTCACATCTTTTTGAAAGTTGCTTATGAAATAATGTTTTTTTTTGGGGGGGTTCTTTACTAAAAATCCTGAAATATGTATTTTATTATTTATTGCAAGGAGTCCCTATATCAATTTTCAGAACTCTAGCATCAAAATTTGCGGAAGTCTCGTACAAACTTCCATCCCCTAGTTTAAGGGGTTGGAGGGTAAAAGTTCCAAGTTTTAGAATTGTTTTGTTGTTTCTGTACTATTACTAGCTTACATACCAAATTTCAGCTTTCTAGGACTTCAGGAAGACCCTTAGAATATTGATGATCATCAGTGAGTCAGTGAGTCAGTGACGAAATCGGGGTATTTTAGATATCAATAAAATCTAAAGTATAAGAGCTATGCAATTGAAACTTTATAGGTTTAATAAGTCAACCACTGACATCATATCCCGAAAATTTTGTTTATCTGGTATAATCCAAACCCAAGTTATGAAGGTTCAAAAATACGACGAAGTGCTTCGAGAAAAGGTAGGTAGTGCCCTTGCGCTTCGCTTGGCTCGTCTTGGCGGGGGCACTCCCGTGCCCCCAGATTAATTAAGAACGATCCAAAATTAATGTTCAGTTTTTAGGTAACCTAGAGCTGCGGAGTAATTGCGTAACAGTAGGAATGGCTTTCATTTTGACAGTACAATAACATTCATTGCGTTATTCATGTTGTTGAGCAGACAGATTTGTGTAACATATGAAGCAATGTATTAGCAATATCCTTCAAAATGATTCAGATCGAGATTGATAGAATGTTACGCAATTAGGATGCTGGCTTATGTTTAATTTACCCAGAATCTGGCACGGTACACAGCTTTTACAATAAAGTAGTCTAAAGAATTCCAACGGCTAGATGAATAGGAATAATTATGACACATGACACTTTTATGGATTAATAATTAAAATTACATGACTTGAAGGTGTTTCCACTTACTCTAATTTAAATACCTACTTAAATATCAATAGCATTAATATCAAAATTTATTACAATAATCTCCTATTAACAGCTTTAATAACCCATAACTCAATACTCAACAATTAGTTTCAATACTACCCACGATAATATCTTAGATCCCGCCCACACGGCTCCCAAAATATGTCCCAACCTTTATCTAAATCATCGAATTAAATTATACGTGGTACCTTTAACTGTCTATGGTCTAAAACAAGAGGGACTCCCGACTGGGCGCACCTCTAATTGGTCCGGCCTGGGACATTTAGACTCAGCAGGTATTCAGCCGCAGTGTCACCTTTCACTTTGTTTGCGATTAATATGCGGCCATAAGTATTCCTATAGTTTATTGGTGTTGTCTGTTCCCCCGTTTTGAGTGTGGTCTGTATAAGGTCACCATACTACCACTTTACGTGTGGGTTTTTGATGAATTATTTTGAAGGGACATATCGTGTCGTCATCAGTTCCTCACTCTGGCTGTCATGAAAATCTGACTGTCAATGATATAAATGACAATGCCAACAGCTATTAATTAATTTTGCTTTCATCGTCATCGTCTGCCTAGGGTTTTCCCAACTATATTGGGGTCAGCCTCCAATCTAAACAGGTGCAGCTGAATAAAAGTATTTCACACACAGATTTCACATGAAGAGACTGCCTATCTGACCTCCACAATCCAGCAGTTATTTGGTAATAGATACGATACCCTTGGTAAGAATGGTTGTTAGACTTTCGGGCTTTTGACGACCCGTAACGACTACCAAAGATCCACGAATGACAGCCGAGTACTTTGCGAGGCACGTAGGGCTTTTGATATGTAAAGTTAGTCCAAGAACCAACTGTGGCAAACATCTGCCTAGCCTTTTCCCAACTATGTTGGGGTCGGCTTCCAGTCTAACCGGATGCAGCTGAATACCACTATTTTACATGGAGCGACTGCTTATCTGACCTCTACAACCCAGTTACTGGGTAATACGATACCCCTTTGTAAGACTGGTTGTCAGACTTTCGGGCTTCTGACTACCCGTAACGACTGTCAAAGATCCACGAATGACAGCCGGGACCAACGGCTTAACATGCATTCCGAGGCACGAAATGATCATGAAATAAAAAATAAAAAAATCATGATCGATCGATCCGTTCGGCTGCTCATTACTTAGGCACAAGCCCCTCCAATTAGGTTTACTTTGTTTTGAATTAAATGAATGGATGGATTAGGTTAGGTAAGTTTAGAGGAAAACAAACTAACACTTCCTACACAAAACGACATCCGGGTTTACAGAGCTTAAAAGCATTTTATATACCTAGCCAATACACTGATAACGACGATAAATTATTTCAAAAACTAACTTCAAAAAAAACACCGCCACCGCCAAAGTATTTTCAATCTAAAAAAAAAATGGTTGCCTGTAAAGTCGGTTTTACGGGCGAAGATTTTACGTGACAACGACCGATCATCCGATCATAGTTGAGTGGGAGAGAGACGCAAGGCATTCGGCGGGCCTCTCTCTCGTTCGGTGACTCATCGTAACGTTACCGAGCGTTACACTTTTTCATAAGTGACTCCCAGTCGCAACCTAATTTAAGACGTTGTCACGTCAAAAATTACCACGGCATCGTCTACATACATTACCTCTATCGAAATAATCAAATTAACATCAGTAAATTAAATCCCAACAATATCATGTCACAGCAACTGTCGGACTAGCGTCATTTTAATCCAAATCCTCTTAGTAAGGTCGGAACCAGTTTAATGGAACGTACCTCTGATAAAGTGTAACGAAACATTTCTTTTTAATGCGATTAACACGGCGGAACTTATTATGTAGGCTGTGGTAATTAAAATATGGTGTATTTATTATTCGAGAACTGTCAATCAGGGATTTTATGTGTTTGGAAATAGGGGTCGAGGATTAATTTTGGAATAGTTTCAATTTATAGTTCAATGAAGTTCAACGGATCGAAATAACTGACTCTCAAGGTCGCAAGTGCGATTGGTGTTCACGAGGACTTGCACCCTAATTTCGTAACACGCTTTAAATTACAATTCGGAGCTTTTGAAGGAACTTCCTAAATAAATAACACAATGAACGTGGCTGGACTGCCAAAATGTAAGGCATTACGATCGATTGCCATTGTGTGTGTGTTACGCATTTACCCCGCCTGGGTTCGATCGATATGTCATGTAGTATTAGTATTATTGAGTGTTTCAATTAAAAATTTTTTCTTAATCTGGGTCGGTAGGTATGTGTGTAAATGGATACACTATATTATTATATTTTTAATTTAAATATAGCAACTGTTGGCAATTTGCCGTGGAGTCGTTAAGCTGCACAGCGATTTAGTTATTTTTTTCAATTACAATTTTATTACTTTTTTAATTAAAATTGGTATTGCTGGTGTTGGGTCATTTGGGTAAGTAGGGAAATTAGTTTTTTAGATTAAACGCTTTTTTTTTGTTGTTTCTCGTAAATATCGTGCTGTATATGCTACACTAACCTAAGATCAGGGTTACTGAATGAGGTTTTCTTTGGGTTTTTTTTGCACATCGACTATAGAGTATAAGTACGTAGTAAGTATATCTTTTAGCACTGTTTTAGATATCATCTTTAATATACCGTACGTCTTTCATATACCAAAAGTAGCTTGTAAAGTAAGACATTCTATGTCTCCAGATGTTTAATTGTCCATAAGTAGTGGTGACCATACCTACATAGTGGTAATGACCACTATCATAGGGCGAGAGCAACTGCTTTTTTCCATTCAATGTCAAAAAATCTTTGAACACTAAAAGCCGTCCTAAACTTTTATTTTCTGCACAAGCCCGAAGCTTTTATTGGCAAATTACCTTCAATCTTCCTCACTAAATCGCATCTTTTATAACTCAATCAGCAAAACACTAAGCGTTACTGCATCCACTATAAACAGATCACCGTCACTCGGTGCAAATTCGTATAAATTGGATAATGGTCGGGACGGGTCGGATCGGGCCGGACGTCACCAATCTGTCCATTGCCGCAAGTGCGGATAAGTGGCGTGTAATGTATCGTTTTAATGCGTTAATGTACGACATCCGATACGAAAATGTTTTCCCACAATGTTGTTTTGGAGACACTGTTTGGATAGTACGGGTAAGATCGGATATCTATGGGTAAGATAATGGTTTTCCGCATGAAATATAGGTAGGTATTTTTTCAGATTGAGTAGAAGGCATATGGAATGGTGAAGAGAGGGAGAGATTTTAAATCGTCTGTGTACTTTGGTATTTTATCTGATTCTACATGGACTTCAATATTTAACAAGATGTCCTATTACATCAAACACCAGAATTCCTGCATTTTCTCTGAGGACCAATCCATAGAGGGTATTTGCTGATGAATCTTTCCTGATGTGAAAAATAAAATGCACCAAAAGCTCATACCTAAGGAATTAAACTTTTTTTTTTCAAGATCAAAAAAGACACCACCTTACCACCTAATGGCACTTTTAAGACGCTATCAAACAAACTTCAACTTTAGAGAAGATATTTAAAGACATGAGGATACAGTCGTTTAGTGTCATCTTTATCAATCACTTGAATACAGTAGCACCTGTGTACATGATCATAAGATGGACATACCACTACTGATGCTCGTTTAAGTGCAACCAATGATCAAACACACTCGCTTACAAACAGATACATGAGTGTATGTGAGTGTATCGGGTCCTCGTGAGCCGTGCGAGTTGAAAGACTCAATTGAGTGAATGGGTCATCGACTTGTGGGCTGATATGTCTACAAGGGGGCAATATGTGGCTGTGTACCTGATTGACTGAAGAGTTAAATAATGCTTTGCATTTGCCACTTCTGTTCAATACGGCCTAAATTTTGTGGTTCGAGTACTAATTAGTACCAATTGAGTACTAATTATTTACCAAATATGGAAGAGATTGGCGTTGGCATAGGATGACATAAAATACACACTAAAATCTAAACTGCAGTTTAGAAGGCTCTTAGCATAATCAGCCTATAATGTTCCCACTGCTGGGACACAACTGGCCTTCTCTCTTAGAAAGGGAGTGGGAGTGGGGTGGAATATACCACGCGGGCCCAGTGCGGGTTGGGAGATGACACATATATTATGTCTTCGAATTTTAGATTCTAGGACATGCAGATTACCTCACGATGTTTTTCTTCACCGTTTGAAAGTCCTTGAAACGTATAAACTGGAGTTATAGCCACTACAGTCAACTGCACGTCCATATTAACAGTTTGACATTGAAAGCAACTTTGCTTCAAAGCAGTAGGATTGTTTTTACCACCGACGATCATAATTTTACTTGGATCCATAATAATTTAATTATTAATTATCCAGTGATAATAATATTTTAAAGTGAAACTGTAATTGATCTGAGCTTTGCTGTTGGGAACGAATTACCTAGTAGCGGTATTGTACGGAGGCTTATGTCCAGCAGTGGACGTCTTTCAGCTGAAATGATGATGATGGTATTGTTACGCCGTAGCATCAGAAATGTCGAAGTCTCTGTGACTGAAAAAGGAATCAACTTTATTTTTTCAGTGAATGCGTCTTCGACAGATTGGAAACAACACTTTTTACTACGGCTTTTAGGAAACAAAGAAGAAAAGAAGCCGCTTAGTTCCAGGGAAAGAAACAAGATCACAATGTCAAACAGCTCTCCACTCGTCAAAATGTTTACCAGTAATTTCCTCCTCTGTTCATAAAAAACACACTGCAATCCAATAACCCCATTTAGTTGGAATATTACAAGGGGCTTCTGGCTAAGTAATAACAGCCGCACGGGTCGATCGATCAGGTTAAGCTACGCTTGCTGCGGTTGGACCGTGGATGGGTGACCATCTTTACATACTAAGACCCTCCGTGCCTCGGAGAGCATATTAAGTATTGGTCCCGGCTGTCATTCGTGGATTTTTGACAGTCGTTACGGGTCGTCAGAAGCCCGAAAGTCTTACAACCAGTCTTACCAAGGGGAGTCGTATTACCCAGTAACTGGGTTGTGGAGGTCAGATAGGCAGTCGCTCCATGTAAAATACAGGTATTCAGCTGCATCCGGTTAGACTGGAAGCCGACCCCAACATAGTTAGGAAAAGGCTAGATTAATTGAGTAGGAAAATTACAAACAAAAGTTTTAATTACGATGAAAAGCAAACATTTGATAAAGCTTTCAAACTAAAAACATACAAAATGTACACAATATGTAAGCACTCGTACCCATGGGCGGTTTTTTATCGCGCTTTGGGTTTGCAACGCACTCTTTGGCGCCGACAGTTCAAAATTCACCAGTGTATTTTTGACATGCTGGGATGGACTCCGTTGGATTCTCAACTCTCGCCTCAATACCAAGAGTAGAAAAACCAGTTGACGAATTACTCAAAAAATCGCCCGTGCCTACCTGGGTTCATACATACGTTCAATCAATCCAAAGAAATGGTCAACTTAGCCTATCGCGGTCCACTGCTGGACATAGGCCTCTCACAGGCTGCGCCACACCATACTGTCCTCCAGCATCTAGTCTGTACAATAGTGTACAGACGCAATCAAGCTACTAGATTAGATTTTCAACTTTATCACTAAAACATAGGGTTCACAGTTGATTGGGAATATTTGACAGTTTCGGGTAGCTTGATGTGCTGGCGTCTGTACAAGCCACTTTTTTAAGGTCGTCGGTCTATCTAACTAGGGCCATACGTTACCTACGTTCTTTCGGTTGCGTACATTACATACGTTCTATAGTTTAAAACTCTCTACAGTACGTGGTCGTCACGCGATCAAAGTTTCGTCTAGACATTACAGCAATTTGGCTTTATTAGGTTTTTGCTAGCAATTTAAAGCTAGATAATACATTAATGGTAAACTTTTACGGTGAAATTGATCCATTATTATGGAATGGTACTTTTTAACTTAGCAGGTGTGGGTGCATCGGAACAAATCATTATATTTTTACGTTTTTAAACTATTACGAGGAGGAGGAGGGATCTTTCCAAGCGTTTTCAAATGTCTTTTATAATGCGCACAGCAAAAGAGTGGAACTCTTTACCAGCGTCTGTGTTTCCGAGCTCATACAACCCGAATCTCTTCAAAGTAAGAGTGAACAGGCTTCTTCTGGGTGAGCTCACTCCATCGTCGACTTTGTCTCTGTCAACTCTGACATAAACTAGAGTCAAGAGCAAACCCATTTCAAATAAAAAAAAAAAAGAAGTAATCAAACAAAAATATCAGAAATAAATAAAATACATTTATTTAGCACATACATAAAGACACACAATACATCGCAGTCTCATCTCAGTGACAAACAAATGTCAAAAATTTGTCAAAATGTAGGGAAGTTAGAGGTATTTTTGACAGATTGAGACTGAGATCAGGGGGCCTAAAAAGGCCACTTTGGCAGAATCATAAAAGGATAACAATTATATTATGAATCATAATATATGGCGAAGACAATCCGTGTTTTTCTTTTTTTCGCAGCACTTCGTATAGAAGTGATATGAGTTTAATATTATAAATAAAATATGCACTTTTATACAAAAAAAAAAAAACAACCAACTTCCAAAAAAATACTTACACTAGAAAGTGAAAAATAACTTTAATCTCGGAAGTCGGTGTCGTGTATATGATTATGGACGTAGGCTTGCTAATACATGACTAAATTGTAATTATATTATATTGTTCTATAATTAAAATTTCCTTGGGAAATTTGACAATTTAGCTGTTTAAATACCTAAACCGGTGGTTTGAATGTTGGTGAACTCAGGCCTTAGAGGAGTGGGCTGTAACCCACCACTCGGGCCCAGTGCGAGTTGGTAGATATCACATACCTTCGAATTTTGATTCTAGGACATGCCGGTTTCCTCACGATGTTTTACTTCACCGTTTTGAGAACAGCGGTGATGAAATTATTTACACAAAGTAAAGCGCCTGTCTGGGTTTGAACCGAAGACATACAACTCGCAAGTCGAGGCTACTAAGGTTTATTTAATTCTGTGGCTTTTGTGTAGAAGCCTTCCACAATTTAGCCAATGTCACGTACTATAAACCATTATATCTTAAAAGGACACTTGTTACTATAGTAAAGTACCAGAGATAGATGGGCATATGTCTCTGACACTTTATACTTTCACGTCAAGTGTCCAAATGTCCCACAAATTGCTTTGCCCCAAACAAAAAGTAATCGCTTAGATGATGACTACAAAAAATATTATTACACAGTACTCCTTAGCCCAGGGATGGCAAACCTCTAAACATCTTCGTGGCATTATTTCCAAATAAATATTAACTGTGGCCATGCCATGCCAACAAACAATCTTGTCTATTGGAAAAAATATATGTGCTTTCACAATAATACTCTTTATTATCATATACAGTAATGTTAACATAATAAACAGTTTTATATATTTACTAGCTAATGCCTGGTTGCAAAGCCTTTTTTTTGTTAAGAACCTTCTCCGGCGCGCACACAACAAGTTACCAAAGTTTCATCACAATTGGTAGAGACATTTTCGAATTTTGCGAGACTAACGAACAGCAATTAATTTCTTAATATAAGATTTTATTTTTAAAGATTTAAATTAAAAAAACGAATTAGTACGAATTCTCCTGTTGGAAACTAGATGACTTAGGTACCTTCATAAATTCCTGAAACAATGCCGTGCCCAAATTATTTTGTTACGTGCCACCAATGGCACGCGTCACGCGTGCCATTTGGTTCGCCATCCCTGCCCTAGCCGAATAAATAACCTAAACAACATAAGCGTGATACACAGTTAATAATAAAAGCTTATTCAGTATTACTGTAAAGGTCAGCGGGGTAATTGCGTAACACACTGTCAGTAGCAATGGCTTACATTTTGACAGTTCAACGACATACATAGTTATTTACGTTGTTGGGCAGACACATTTTTCGCACATTATGAAGCAATGGATTAGCAATATCGTTCAAAATGATTCAGATTGAGTGATAGGGTGCAGTTCAAGGTTACCTTCAGATTGACCTAGATCTGGCAAAATCTGTAACTTATGTGGCTGTGAAGCTACGGTTTCCTATAAGAGCAGTGGCTGCCACATACCTAGCGTCTGCAATTTACGGGTGTATGGTGTTACTGAAACTTATTATTGAATGTAAATTGGTGTGTTTTCCTTGGGAGCGTTCTAAGACATCGTAAAGTCAAACCCCGTTGCCGTCACTGCGACCGTTATGTGGCGGCCTCACGCACCTTTACCGGCCGAAGTGAAACAACTCAACAGCCTCATTATTTTATGTGCAAGCATCTGGTCACACCGATCTAACGCAGGTTTTCCTACTCAGATTGATCGCTATGACAACACAACACACACACGAGACAACAACACACAACACCCCCCCAAATAAATAAAGATTAAAACAAAAAAATATTTTCTAATCATAATAGGTAAGGACTTCTAAGGGAATAGGCTCAGCAGTCTCAATGATAAAACCAAACAAACCAAGCTGTAATTCTTTCTCAAAAAAACCCATGTAACAGTAACCTTAATACATTTTTAATCTGATCATAAACGGTGATTACATACGTAACAACTTTCTAAGAAACGTAATAATTTCAATTACAAACTTCAACAAATATGGTCTGAAATTATAATGTGATTTTGTTTAATTAAGATACATTCGAGTTTTATTAACCTTGGCAGAGACTCAATAAACTATCAAACAAGGTCACAGGCGTAGCCGTATCTACCCGTATACAATCCTGAGACTAATTATTCTGACTAATTAATTGGCAAAACGAGTATAGGTCCATATGAACTCATTCTCAAACTCAAAGCATTTAATTAAATTAAACCATTTACAGGCTTTTGTATTGTCAAGGAGTCAGTCAGTCAAAAATATGAAGCTAGTGCCCATTCCAAAATGTAGTAGGTACTATGAGAGCTCGCATCCATCATCATCATCATCATTTCAGAAGAAAGACGTACACTGCTGGACATAGGCCTCCCCCAAGCACCTCCACTTCGACCGGTTCTGTGCTTCTCGCATCCAACTCTCATCCGGAATGAGTAACAGTTTGCTATATAACATTCATAATTTTATTATTCCTAGAATGAATTTACGTTTTTTATTTATATTTTTTTTTTACTCTCTGTCTTCCCGCTTGTCAGCCAGACCGACCCCAACTTGTTTTTTTATTCTAAATTTAAACTAAATTAATGTTTGTCTCGTATTTCTTGCCAGCAACTTGTATGCATGCACCAAATAGGCTTCAATCTCTATCCAACTTCATGGACACTCTTTTAAACATATTCGTGCTCATTTTATTTTACAAACTATAATAGGTCTGTTCATAAAATCCCTTCGTTAAACTACCATCGAATAATTCAATTAATTGGAGCTTCTCCAAGCGTAAAAATAATAAAGTCTTACAAGATCAGTTATAAACGGTCCACTGAACTTCATAGCACGATTCAATACTAAATAATAGTTAAGTTTTGACATAAAGCTAGGTTAAACAAGCGGAATTGATGTGTTAATACCATCTGCATCTGTGTGTACAAGACTTTCGAAATTTATGTGCTGCAGATAAAATCAGTGTTGCTTTATTTCGAAAGTGATGGACTCTTTGAGATTGGTTATTAGACGTGTGTTCGTTGATACTGAATAATGTATCCGTTCTGATTGTAGCAATGTTTGTTTCTGGAAATATTTTGATTTAAAATTTGCCTCATGAGAACCTCCAGTCACTAAATTAAAAGCTTTTGCTATTCTCAGAAAGTCTTCAATTAAGTTGTGATTAAAAGAACTTACCTGAGGTGAGTTTATCATAGGTACAGACGCCAGCACATTAAGCTACTACAATCTGTCAAATTTCTTTATTAGTTTTTCAACTTTATCGCTAAATTATAAGGTTCAAAGTTGATTGGGAAAATTTGACAGTTTTGGGTAGCTTGATGTGCTGGCGTTACATAAAACTCCTTCTCCAAGACTTTCAAGTAGATAGTTACTTACGCTGTTTTTACCAGCATTGACTTTGGTTTGGAACAAAATCAGCAAATAAAGTTTTCATGTTGTCATTTAGCATTGTTATTCATTTCTCTTTCGCATCGACACCGGCTGATTGGTTCGGGTCCAAAGAAAAGAACCAAATATCATTACATAAACATTACGCCTGTATTATTGAAAGGGTTAGGTTAGTCAGAAGTGCAATTATAGTACATCCATGTCCACTGAGTAATATTGCCATCAATCGGGCACAAATTCAGACTTCGGGCTGCTACTGAGAAAATCCAGACAAAAAAATCTAAGAACACTGCCCGAGCCGGGAATCAAAAGCAGGACCTCTTGCTCAGCAGTCAGAATAAAATCTCACTAGGTACTTAAAAATGTGTGTCAGACACCAAAAGTGCACCACAATCTAGAGTCGTAATTGCAGAAATTACAAATAACGGAGCATAATATCCATTAGCAATTACCTACAGAATTAGTTATGGACACCGTTCGGCATTGGGCACAACTTACAAGTAGCGCTTTTGTTCAAATACTTTCACAATTGAGGGCTATCGATAAAAATAGTCGGCTTATTATTGTTCCCACGCTGCGTCGGCATTGGCGTGTGCGATGCTCATTACAACATGCTTCCGCAATTAGTGATGGGCTCTGGGATTTCTCAGTGCTCAATGCTTGATTATTTGTGCCGATACATGCGTGTGTTCCAGAAAATGAAGGTGTTCTTTCGAATGATTGTTTAAATGTTTATTTTCGTTCATCTGGAAGTTCAAAAGTCAAGAGTTTATGTAGGTACTTGGGTTTACACTGTTTTACGTAGTTATTTCGACATAAAATAGTTTCTAAGTAAAGGTCTGAACTATCTTCATGTTAATAGAGATTCTGTTGTACAATAGTTCGACCAAAAAAAGAAAATATTCGACAGTAATTTTATTATTTACGTATATATTTTTTAATAGTCAATGGCCAAAGGCCCTATTGAAACTTTCAAGTAATAAAATATTTTGATCACACACAAATAATCGTTTTTCTAGCAAGTCTAGAAACAGTGTGTGTCAAAACAGATGTATGTGAACGTTCAATATTACATTTTATTGTAATGTTAGGAGCTTTGCACATGTTTGGAATAATATTTAAAAAAACCAGGCATCACCGTGGGTATGTCCTAGAATAACCTCGAGATGGTTGTCGATTCTATTGTAAAACATTCTCCATATTTTCAATCGTACCGCAATAACGCCTTTGTTGTCCTTTCTGCTACTAAGTTCGTAATGTGATCACTATTTCCTAGCAGTATTGTTGTAATAAAGATCAAAATTGCTTACCTTTGCTGATTGTTTTATCTAATAAGGATGAATTTCCAAGGGCAATGAATCTACTTTACCTTCACAATAATACCATCATGCAACTTTAACCTTTTTTTGAAAATCGCTGCGGTTAGACAGCATTTACTTCACTGAAAACCACAAAGCCACATTATGGATGAAGTTCATGCTTTATATGAACAAGTTAGTATCTAAATCAGACGAAGTTGGATAGAAGTAAAACGAACTATGATGGTCGGTGTTCTCCAGGGTATGTCTTAGGTCCTGAAATGAATAAGAAAAGTTTCAAATTAAAAAAAAACCGACCGACTGGAGGCAATTAACCCGTAAAGTACCCGATTCTACGTCACCGACCCAAGCGTGATGGTTATGTTTCGTGCACAAAGAACTCAAAGTGCATCAGAAGTTTTAACTTCAAAAATTGCTGTGGCCATTTGTGCTACCATTTTTTTTTATTATCATCAGCTTTCTTTAGAGTATATACTTACCTAAAAAGCTATGAACCGTGGAACCAAATGACCCTAAAACTTGTATCGGTGACATTGCCACATAAAACATGCCCACCCACACCGACCTTTTTACATTTCATGGCTTTATTCAGAAGTAAATTGGTCATAACTAATTAACGAGATACCAGAACTATTGGCTTAGCCGAATCACTTTTAATTGGGATTCCTCTAAACCGATGGGGAAACTGTTATTATACGGAATCGGATTTTTGTGGAATGACGATTGACGTCATTCCACAAAAATCCGATTCCGCTTTATTTATAAGATCTTGTTTTGGATTATATATTATTTCTTCATGATATGGAGTATTGTTTATAAAAATCCGAAGACCAATATAAGATAGTACTTAAGTACGTATCGCTATTGTAATCTTTGATTCAATAGAAATTATTGTTTAAATTCTAAACTGCCTTTGGGAAATACTTTTCTTCTATAAAGAAACGCTACAACAAATATTTGAACTGTTTGAGAAAACCTTCACAACTTACCACAATTAATTTGAAAGTGTGAGAAATCTATAATCTAAGAAACGTTATTTTATCATTATTGACCTCAATAATATGAATGGCAGTGAGAACGGTTTGTTGGAACAATGGGAAACAATTAATATTGCTGGTTTAGCCATTTTCAAATTTATGTTAGAAATAATTGCTTCGCTTCATACAAACTTAACGACTTAATAAAGAAAATGAAGTTTTTAATGCGAAAGCAGTTCAAACATTTAGATGTAAAATGTAAGTACCAAGATGAAATGTGAATAATGTGAAGCTTTTTTATAATGTCGGATCTTTCATGAGTATAATGCACTTAGAATGAGACACAGGCGCCTTTGTTTAGCGTTGTGTGGTATCTATGATTGAGTATGTTGTCCAATACGGAGTTACGGATCATGGAGCGACAGAGATCGTTCTGAGACGTGGTCGCGACACTTATTAGCCTAGGAACTGCTCAGTGTTTCCTTTAAAGTTCAGAATATTAATTAGTACAGTAGTGTTAGTAGACTCTATAACAATAAACTGTGTAGAAGGAGGTAAAGGAGCTATTTCTCTCGTTTCTGCGCCCACGACTGGATATCTGACACTATGTATGTCACTAAGTATGTTTGATCACAATCCAATATACCTGGATTCGACATAAATAATATGTACCTATATTAATTTTCAGCAAGCGTAGTCCAGTGTAATAAAACAGTATGAAAATATTTTAAAATTTGCAATTTAGTCCCTACTTAACTTTTCTTTATCTTTGCTTTGCCTTTATGTTAAATAGATTTAAATGATTCGAACTGGCCGTTTTGCGTGGATATATGTGACGCATATTTCCCACCATTTTTTTTTTGTGCTTGTGTTCCTTTCTTTGCGTCATGTTTACCGCAAATAGGTATTTAAATTATCTTCTCTTGTACAATGCACTTATATACTTAACATTCATTTGAAATTTTTCACTGTCTAATTAAAACACAATGAATTCAATTAATTTCAATTCTCTGTGACCGACTAAGGAATCACGCTATTAATCTCAGTTGGTAACCAATTTCTTCTCTCATTATCTAATTTGAGTGGAATTTAATGCAACAATGACTGGCTCTTAATTTCATTACCACCCACGGATTTAGGAGTGGTCGCAACCAGTGAACGTCCATCTACCCAACAATGGAGTATTGTCCACCGATGGAAACAAATTAGGACGATGACATAGTGAAATTTTGTACGTGAAGGTTCTGATGCTTCGGCTAATTAGGATAAATTACTATTACCTATTATCTACCAAACTACCAACCCGCACTGGGCCCGCGTGGTGGATTACGGCCCGCTCCCTCTCACCGAGAGGAGGCCTGTGTCCCAGCAGTGGGAACATTATAGGCTGATTATGTATGTATGTACTATTACCTATCGTGAATGGAAATACTGTAAAATCTCCTGCTGGTGTCAAATATCTTAAAACTTAAGTCTATTCAATGTTTCTTATCCGAATGCTTTATTTTTCAGCCTGCATTGTATTGCTGCTAGGCAAAGATCTGCACTATATACATGCAAGCTTCCAATCTTTTCTGTGTGCTACCTTCTCTGGTAAATCTCCCATGTATCTGTTTTTCGTGAGCGAAATCAATCAAACCACCCATCTTCCGGCGGCGCCCACTGCATGTGGGACTTCACCTCCACACCTCTCTGGCACTTCGTTCCCAACGCCATTTCTACATGTTCTGATATCTCTAGAAAGTAAAGAATAAAACATTAAAGGTATTTAACCATACACACAATTTTATAAAATCAAATGCGAAACGCTTATACCGTGAAAAGCTTAAAATTCATTATACAAGAGAAGAGAAATTTAAAAATGATTGGGCATAAAATTGGTCGTCTCGGGTCGATTTCTCGATGTTGTAGATAACTATTATGTGAACACTTGACAGGGTGTCGCCGCCGCGGGCATGACGAAGGAGCAGGCGCACGCGCAGGTAGACCCTTCGGAGAGAAGAAGAGACGCTATCGTTCCTCTCGCTCACACCACGTGGTGGGGGCGGCCGGGCGCGGGCGTAAGCTTGCCGCCTGTTGTGCTACATTTTATTTAGTTTATAACCGTTCTTTGGCGCCGGAGCACCGTCGACACGAGTGTTGCGTTTGACCACTGTTTGTCAATAGTGTTTCGATAAGAAAAACAACAGATGAGTGAAAAGGTTTTCAGGATTTTGCAAGCTTGTCAGTGCGTTGGCGCCAGCCGCCTTTGGCATGGCTCCGCGCAAGATGCTTAAGGCTGCGGCTTTACTTATAACTCTGGGATACTGCAGCTTATTAGTATACCAAGGTGGCGTTCCTTTTAACTTCCAAGAATCCCGCGCGGGAACTGTGCAAGTGTCTGACTTATCCGTGGAACCTGTGACCACCATAGATGAAAGTGCAGTTAAAAACATAACTTTAGATGACATTTTTATAAGTGTGAAAACGTCAAAACATTACCAGGATTCGCGGCTGCCATTAATTTTGAAGACATGGTTCCAATTGGCAAAAGAGCAGGTATGCACATAATTTTTTTTAATAGTTTTAAGAATCAATGATAATAAAACTGCAGTTGATAAGTTGATGTTTCTAATTATGAAATTAAACACACAGTTTTAATTGTTAATATGTATAATATCTGTAACTTCTAATGCTACTGCATTAGAAGTTACAGATATTAGTAATAATGAATGTATCATTGAAACCAAAACAACAAAACAACCTCCATAATGTTTCGACGTTAATGATGTTTGAATAGAAAGGATAATATGGTTTACTAACCAGCACGTCCATTGTAAACAAATAGTTAATGATTGTCGAAAAATGCGGTTCTGATTACGATTAGTATCTATTTGATTTTGGAGCGTTTGGTGCCATTGGTAAGTATTAACATCAAAATGTCTGGTTCAAATGTTGAACATGGAAAACATCTAAAATCCAAGACGATTAATTAGGTTCAGCAATAAACATTTCTTTTTAACATTTTTTTAAAATCAACCATGAACAATAGTGTATTGAAGATGAAAACTAGTTAATTATAATTAAATTAAGAAATATTTAAGCAATACCACAAAATTAAACCAAATATGCATGTCCATACTTCGATCGAAGATTCTATATAGCGTTGATATGTGCACGTCAGAACTATGTATTATACTTTACGACTCAAACTGTTGGCTTTTTAAAAGCTATAACATTCAGAAACCACCTTAACAATTTGATTAATAATTTAATTGAGGCAAAGTAATTTCTTAAAAAAACATAAATTTAACTTTACGTCACAATGTTTCACTAAACTCCAGTAATAATAAAACAGAAGGCTATAAAGGCTACCCGCAGAGTCAACTTTCAATACAGCGGTGATAAATCTTTTATAAATGCACCAGAAATGTTCCCAGCGGGACTCGCTTGTTCGTAAACTCAATATTACCATCTAGTTTCAGAATTAGAAAAGAATGTCTTAATTCCACTTCATATTCAACCTTCATTTATCCAAATTGCGTTGGAACTGAACGAAGAAAACCCGTTCGTTGCCTTTTATTTCAAATTGCTATCGTATTATACTGAGTGCTTCCATGTGATGGTGATTAGATGCCGAAACAACGCTGTTATGCAAATATTCCTATGATATTAATATTGTTATTCAAGTCACAGAACATGTTTTTTAAGCTATTGAATAGTATGTAAAAATATTCTAATCTAATGACATTGGCTCCAAAAGTTTTAACACTAATTTCGTAGACACAATAGACCCTTGTTTCTTGGAGATAAAATCTTGGCCTCGTAAAATTATGTTCGTTGATTTAATCTTCATAGCCTCAAATGAGTATTAATACACCAGCACCCTAATTGGGTAACACACTTCTAATCACAATCTGAATCAGTTTGAAGGAAATCCATTGCTTTTTAAGTATGTTCCAATTTGCCTGCTCTACCACGTAAAATACGTAATGAATGGTGTTGAACTGTCAAAATTAATGCCATTACTACTGTTAATATGTTACGCAATTACCCCGCAGTTTTAAATAAGAGAGATCTAGCTTCAGTTGGGGGTATCCGTTTTTCTCCATATGCACTATTCAAAACTCCAACAATCCCAAATATTCCTAACAAAATTACTCTCACAGAAATCGAATTCATATATTCCAAACCAATATATCCTAGCACAAACAATAGACAGCATTCGTGCAGCGGCCATTTAGCCAGCGTTTCCTGAATCTGGAGCGTGCATAATCAACCGTTAATCCGGCGGAGCGCGGGCGCAGGAGCGGCGCCATTGTGGGCCCGCGCGTGGCACGGCGCGCGCGCAACACGTGACGTGATTGTGTACTTGATTTTGCCCTTTTGTGGTAACTCTTGGACGTACGTTCCTGATTTATAAACGGAACGGTTGCGTTTTATGATCCGTTGTTGCAAACTCGTTTTATGAGATTTTTCCTTTTGTTAATTTGTAGGGGCTTGGAATTTCATTGTAGGTTTATACTCGCCTAATGATCCCTGATCCTGATAGCTGGGTGAAGGAAGTAACATACGGGCCAAATCATAGATAGTATTTGAATTGGTTACAAAGCAGCAAGTTTTTGACACCATCAAAATAATATTTCCAATTGCACCTCTCATTACAACTTATTTAATTACTCTGCGAAATTGTACAAGTTGTTGCAACAAACTGACCTTTGTTTTATCGACATGTAGTTGCCGCTAGAACTAATTAATTTCAGATTCAATCCAAACGATTCGACGCATTCCAATTTCTCACGAGAAGTAAACTGAAATTCCTCCTCGCTTGTAAAATAGTTGATTTGTAACTGAATATAGATGTTTGGGAAACCCTGAATAAACCACATCTAAGCTACTTCGATGCATTTATAAAATGCACTTAAAGATATTATACCATTAAGGACTATTTAGAAGACAAGTCAATAGAACCTGGAATTTGTAAGCTAGATTAATTGACATCGCCGATTGTGACATTTGCACGCCATGTTATGGCAGGATATGCTGAAACAAATTCATTGTAACACCCTATGTACCATATTCTAGCAAATAAATATTTTGATTTTGATTTGATTTTTAAGTTCTCTTAATATAAAAAAAGTCCAACCCTTCAAACTTCTCATCTGCGCAACTTGCAGGAGTCAACTAAAGGAAATTAAAACTAATTAGACGGGGCGAGAAGTGAGCAAATTACCACCACTTGTGAACCAGTAAAACTTTACGTTACTTAATTGTTTAATGAAAACTGCCTTTATGCTGAAGAATCTAGTGCCCTATGGCACCGGTTTGAGCGATAACTATAAGCATTAGGAGTTATTTTTCAGAAGAGTATCTATTCACGTATGTTTAGCAGGAAATTGCCTTAAGATTCTTAGAAATCCAACATTAGTATCGATGGCAAGATTTTTTTTCTAATTAGACGCTATCATTTTTATATTGCCAAGTCATATATGAGACATCCTTTAAAAGTTACACCCAATCTATTGATATATTATCTTCATGCATGTCTTTCTCAAACGATATTTCATTTTCTTTATGCACTGGCGTCCCATTGCATAGAGAAAATGAAATATCGCCAATGATTTAGAAAGTTATCTATTTTGAGCTATAGTAAAACCAGCCTATTGTTGTCCTAAGTCCAATGGCCCCTTCTCACACAAAGAAGGCACGGGCATTCATCACCACACTTGCTCAAGATGGGCTCACCACGCTTCTGCATTTTGAGCTATAACTCATCGTAATACCACAAGATCACCCATAATAGTGGAAAACCAATGGTTCCGTCACCAGACCATTCGTGGTCAGAGCGGATGTTCAATTATAATATTATTCTGCAATGTAACAATACTGTATTGTTCGGCGCCAGTCGTACTTGTTGAGTGAGTGCATTTGAAAGCATTTCCCAGGGTGGGGTATTGCGATTGTTTGAATTCTGTTCTATGATTGTCAGCACTGACAAGGTTAATGACAAATTCCTCATCCAATACAAGCTTGCCTAGACAAAGAACACTGACACTGTTGACAGTTATCACTGTAACATTCATCTCCCCTGTTTACCTACTAGGTATGATATACATATATCATATTATAATATGTATAGTCACTACTTTTAGAACACTGAGCTGAACACATAAGTATGCGTTTTGTCATATTGTCTTCGAAACAATACACCACACGCATTGTTACGAGTCGTATCGAAATGTAATTCTTATTCATAGTTGAGTTTCTGCTTACTCTTTAAGGCACGACCGTTATCAAGTTGCGCGACTTATGTTCATACTTTAACGTTTGCTTAAACAGCTTATCGGGATATCTCATTTCTTCAACCTGAGCTTATCAGCGCTATTTTAATATGTTCCGGGAAGTCAACGGATGTATTAAGTTGTGTGGCGTCTTTTTGTGTTTTATGTCTGAGGTGATAAGACTGTGGTGCTATTTGGAGGTTTGTTCAGTTTTGGTTGAATTTAATTTGTAAAAACTAGCCTAAACCTCTGCGTGTTGACTTTGAGATTGTGGATAAAGATTCAAGACGAGCCCAACCTTCCATAATAAAAAAATATGGTAAAAAACTTATGACGACTCCACCCTTGCAAACATGTCTCAGCTTATCAGCACTCGATTCCAAACATGAAGTGACGTTGATAAAGTTTTTTGAAAAAACTTTGACAGGTTTAAACCCGTATACCATATTCCTAAATTGTAACATTAGAATGCAGTACAAAATGATATAACTCATGCTATACAAAACCAAGAACAAATTACAGTTAATCAAGCACTTCCGCAGTTATAATCGCCAATGGTCAGATAAGGCAATTGAGGGAAACAGGCTCTTTGGGACTTAGATTGCAAGACCACCCGGCCTTGCAATCACACAAATTATTCTGTACTGGTAGTAATTACTGGACGGGGCAGGATAAGAATCCCGGGAGGCTAAACGAGAAAGCCTGAAAAACCACAGGTGACAGAAGGGTTAATTATGGACCATCGTGGTCAGAAATAAAATAATAATAGTAATACATGTATCTATTACTATTATTATTTTATTTCTTAAATGCTTTACACACCATACCACGATGGTCCATAATTAACCCTTCTGTCACCTGTGGTTTTTCAGGCTTTCTCGTTTAGCCTCCCGGGATTCTACTACTACTACTATAATCGTCGGTTGGTGCCGCATTTCATTAAAATTTCTTAAGGGGCCTCTGCGAGTTGGAGATACGTAAAATATATGATAATAGTCATAATAATAGTAGTCTAATAATAATAGTCATATGCTTTGATTGTGTGAATGCTGATTTGGGTGCTGTTATAAATGATTAGAATAAATACTAATGATCCAAAATACCGAAGCCAGTATGGTTCTTGTTGAACTCTGCAAATCTATAAGGAAAGTGCACCAAAAATTTGGAGTACCGAAACCCAGAAATATGAAAGTAATTTGGATCCTTTGATACTAAAATCGTACCCAAAGAAAATACATAGTTGCCGAAACCTCAAGTAACACACTTAAACAAAGCGATGTATTGTATAAATCTGAAGTCATGGAGCGAAGTTATATGAGGCGTCTCGCCACCTTAGTCAAACACGTCGCGAACAAACCGAGCTCTGTCTAATGCTATATTTACTGAACTGGATACAGATATTGAACACTGGAACGTGCACCTGCAATATACCTTAAATATTGACTTTTTTGGAAGATAGATGAACTGTGTTGATAATGAAATTGCTAGGAGGGAAGCGAATTTTGAGATGAAGGCTAATAAAGATTTATGGAAAAAAAAGACGTGCTGCTCTGTTAAAAATTCAGATAAATTTTTCGAATGAGATTTGGCTATAGATTTCGCTAGGTGTTATTTTTTTCGATTTGTTTAGTACATGTTATGCGGGTGAAAACAGAGACGCACGTAGTTCTCGTGTGTTGTTGTGGTAAGTAGGGTGTAAAAATAATGTAGGTACTAGTCTTGAAATTATAATAATTATGAACAAATGAACCGTGCAATTTTAGTAACCATTGTTCGATGAAAGATTACACTGTGTCATTCGTGGTGTCATGCTGCTGCTTCAATCAGAAAGCTAAGTCTCTTAAAAGCTTATAAAATCTAGTCGCAACCTCATCTCAGCCACAAAATCAACATACACTTGTAAACTACAGAATGAGATTGAGAAACCGAATAATAACTGAGATTACAATGAGAACGTTCCTAAAAATACAAGAATTGCTCGTCTGGACAGCAGGCTACAGATTGGATTCTTATTTCAAACGAAGAATGTAGAAACGCGAGCTCAGAGATAGAATTGGTCCTTGTAAACCGACACCACCCGATTATGTCCGATCACAGCCGATGTTACCTTATTTATTTCCGAGTACCGCTTTCAAATGTATGTATTTTAGGTAGAGATGAATCGTAGCTCATCGCCTACGTAGACAACATTAACCCATTGGCCTTAGTTGACTCCTATAAGTTGCGCGCCATGACAAATGGCCATTATTAACGCATTTTGTTTTTTATTCATTCTGTCATTCCATTTACAGCTAGTTCTGAGTAAATAGAAATATGTAACAGATTGTGTAAAGTCAGTATTCAATGAGAAACTTATATGCAATAAGAAATTGTGTCCATCGTGTTTATCTATACGTAGCATTGATGTATAATATAATCCTTATTTTATACATCAATGATACGTAGTCGTATCTTCTCTGTATGAATAGTTATGTTTATTATTTATCGAGTATTGTGTTTTGTCTCATGGTCGCAAATGTGACTGTTGAGCAGTGGAGTCCTGACTTCGATTGCCAGGTCGGACAAAGTGTTATTGGTTTTTTTTTTTATTAGGAATTTCACAATTTGCAAGTTAGCGGTGTGATACCCCCCGGGCCTCGGAAAGCATGTAATGCCGTTGGTCTTGCCGTCCTGCTGATCTCTCCCGGTGGTGTCGGATTACCATCCCATCGGACTATGAGAGTAAATGAATAGAAAGTGATGCACCTTTCAAAATCAACGAAGTTTAGCCATTGCCGTATATTCTAGTTCCTTGTCAAAGGTATTTACAGAACAAGATATTGCCTGTCGGGTGTGTTTTGTCAACAGGCAACAAGATTGCGGTTTTACTCCCTACATAATAACTAACGCTACTCGTGCCTCCATTGTTTTAAAGTAACATTATTAATATCATCACCTAACGACGACTAACAAGTCCTAACCATTACATTGTATAAAACCTTGCTTCAAGAATGTAAAGATTAATTCGGTTGGAATAAAATAGTTGCTCCCTAACATTGAAGCCTGCATGTACGGACGCCAGCACAACAAGCTACCCGAAACTGTCAAATTTTCCCAATCAACTTTGAGGCTGAGGCTACATTAGGCCGCGACGCGACATGCGACACATGAGCGATTAAAACAAGTAAATGAAAGCTCACGTATATGGCTACACCGTACATCAAATATTACTAACGATCTTTGATTTCTTTATGCGATAGGAACAACATTACTGTAATCACGGCATCGGCTACATCAGCATCAGCGAAATTGAAGCGAATTTATTAGAAAATACGCCGGAATTTCGCTTGTAATGTAGCCATACCATGTTTTTCTCGTTTCGCTCTTCCAGTCGCATCGCAAATCGCTGCCTACTGTAGCCTCAGCCTTAACCTTATGCTTTAGCGATAAAGTTGAAAATCTAGTAAAGAAATTTGACGGATTGTAGTAACTTGATTTGCTGGCGTCTGTACATATTTGGCTAAGGAAAACAATAAATCTGCCTAGCCTTTCGGTCGGCTTCTTCCAGTCTAATCGGATGCAGCTGAATACCAATATTTTACATGGAACAACTGCTTACCTGACCTCCAAAACCCAGTTACTGGGTAACATGATACCCCTTAGACTGGTTGTCAGACTTGGGCTTCTCACTAGTCCGATCTTATATAAACGGGGTTACTAAAATAATTAGGTAGATGTTACATTTATGTACCTACTATAAAGCTTTACTGATTGTAGTACCTTAACAACTACTGATTGGAGCCTCCTTTTAAACAAATAAGCTTGTGTTAGCAAACTCCGCTCTTCCATAACTTAGAGAAGTATTATTTACTTGTAAAACAAGTAAATAATACTTCTTTAAGTTAATAATAATACTTCTTTTATTTACTTGTAAAACAAGTAAATAATACTTCTTTAAGTTATGGAAGAGCGGAGTTTACTAAGTTTACGAGTTCTGGTTCTGTACAAATGTAGGTACCTACTAAAGGAAATAATATTTTAAGACAGTTAAAACTGCAGATATACGAGTGGAGTGTGAATCTAAAAAGTTGACTTTATGTTTTTCAACCTACACTATCCCAATACTGGGATTAGATCTCTCCTAGAGGTTTCCACCCCAGAATGTCCCTCCCCGTTGTACTTTCTGACCAATCCATCATCTGCCTAGCCTTTTCCCAACTATGTTGGGGTCGGCTTCCAGTCTAACCGGATGCAGCTAAATACCAGTATTTTACAAGGAGCAACTGCCTATCTGACCTCCACAACCCACTTACTGGGTAATACGATACCTACCCCTTGGTAAGACTGGTTGTCAGAGTTTTGGGCTTCTGACTACCCGTAACGACTGTCAAAGATCAACGAATGACAGCCGAGACCAACGGCTTAACGTGCTTTCCGAGGCACGGAGGGGTCTCGGTATGTAAAGATCCCATCCACAGACCAACCGCGGCAAGCGTAGCTTAACCATATCGATCGACCTGTGCGGCTGTTATTATTTAGCAACGGACCCCTTTACTTTCTGACCATTCCGTCATGACCAAATCCAATTCGTCTATCTGCACTTCCTCGGCTATCCCATCAAAATTATCTGAACCTGTTGAATATAAGAAATAGGTAGCAAAACCTTTTTGCGACATCTGCCTAATATCCTACCTACACATTATAGTTTGCCTAGGATTGACTTTCGTAAAACCATCATCATTATCATCATCATCATCACAGCCCAACTTCACCAATGATGAGTATGGGCCGCTATTTCCTTGTGCCAATCCAGACGCTCCTGTGCCAGCGTCATCCAGGGTACCCGCGATGGTAAAACCTACTTAACTTTTAACTAGCAGCGCCTCGCGGTGTCACCCGACTTATCTCGGTCCCTTGGGAATATCGGGGTTAAAAGTATTCTATGTGTTATTTTGATGGATAAGCTATATTACTGTACAGTTGCACCAAAATCCGTTCAGTAGTTTTTGCGTGAAAGAGTAACAAACATCCATCCATCCTCACAAACTTTCGCGTTTATAATATTACTAGCTGCGCCCCGCGGTTTCAGCCGCGTAAATGTCGAACCCGTGGGAATAACGGGATAAAAAGTAGGCTATATGTTAATCCAGGGTGTCAGCTACCTCCATACAAAATTTTATCAAAATTGGTCCAGCCGTTTGGGCGTGAAGAAGTAACAAACATATAAACACACACACACACCCTCACCCTCACAAACTTTTGCCTTTATAATATTAGTGTGAAGTAGGATATTAGTAGGACTATAAGTAGGATAGGAATAGTAGGATATAGGTTCATGTTTATATTTTTGCTACAGTATATTCCCAGTGTTACCCACAGACTGTTACAACATAAAAAGTAATTTAAAAAAATTAAACCGACTTCAAAAAGAAATTAACTCAAAATTATGAAATAACTTTAATTTCGGAAGTCGGTGTCTTGGGATCTGTATTTTAGTTTTATGCCACCGACTTCCGAAATTAAAGTTATTTCATAATTTTGAGTTAATTTCTTTTTGAAGTCGGTTTAATTTTTTTAAATTACTTTTTATTTCGTAATTTTTAGTTTTTGCACTAGTATTTGACCAAGGTTTTGAGATGTTTTTTCCCTTTGACACTACACCCGTAGCTCTTATCAATAAGCCAGGCCGTCACACTTACACGTATTAGTCCATATCTTGAAAATTACTGAATCGATCTTGATGAAACTTGCACTGTTCCCTAAGTTGAAGAAAATGTAAGCCAATAAAAAAAATGGTCACGATCCGATTAATAGTTTCGGAGATATGCGTGGACAAACATACATACATACATACATACATACGTCTATGAAATTTTGTATATTTGTTTGGAAGCCCTAATAGATCATCATATGTGAATATAATGCACATCCAATAATATTACATACATACGTATCGAATTGATAACCTCCTTTTTTTGAAGTCGGTAAAAATACACCCTATTCCAGGCTTTGTTAAGCAAGGCCTTCATTGAAGTTATCAGTACAACGACTGAGCAATATTGAGCATTGTGCTGCAGCTAAATATAGCTCGGGTCGAGAGAGCCAGTGTGTGGCAAACGACCAATCATTTCATTGTGTTTCATTTTATATGGCTATGGAAATATAGGGACACCTGGTGGTGATTGACGATCGTTCTGATTAACAGGTTGACCTCTGTTCAAATTATGGCAGTGTATTGCGATATTGAAGAATTTGCATTGACAGAATAATTCATTTTGGATTTGATTTGTGTGTTACAGAATCGACAGCTGGGTATGTAAGATAGCTAGTTTAAAATTTTCATTTTATTTGCACCAATTGTTGTAAAGTTATTTTTCACTTTGTAGTGTTTCATTTTTGGAAGTCGATTGGTTTTGTTTTGTAAAAAAAAAACACTTTTTGTTGTAGGTACCTACCCCACACAAATTCATATATCACTACTTGCTATGTAAATATCAGTGACAGGAAGTTATTAAAACATTCTCAATTAAAACTAAATGGAAAAAATCGTATTATTGAAGCTAACTCAAAAACTACCCAAGCAAAGTTAATAAAATTTATATGGGTGGTCCCATATATACATTTTATGAGGCATACTTTATCCATAAAAAAAAAATTGAAAATCGGCTATAAATAACGGAGTTTTGAGGTAACAATCATTAACAACAAAGAAAAACCTAATTGAGAACCTCCTCCTTTTTTTGAAGTCTGTTAAAACTGTAGTTTTGTAGAAACCTTCTTAAAAATGTATTCAAACGGCCCCTCTGAACCATCAAATTATAATGACAGATGATATTCATCAAGTTTTCGTTTTATACTTTTAAACGGTTGCTGTTCAAATGATTCATTAAATGTTTGATCATTGCCACTGGCTCTATGGAAACATGATAATGTTTAAAAATCATGAGTATGCATATTATAATGACGTTTTTAACTGAGATGACTTTCCAAAAATACTTATATGGGTACCTCGTTGTATGTAGATTTTTAAATTACTTACAAACACAGATCGACTGGCTATAAACGAAAATAGTTATCCACAACATTTTAGCTCATTAAATAAGTGAGAGGTAGTAAAGTAAGTACCCAGTCCCACTCATTGACGAAATGGTGATTAAAATTGCACTTTGACTAATGAAAATCTTGAATCAAGTGCTCACACTGCTCACGTTTGAATTTTCTAGCGCAACGAATATGAAATCAACTTGAAATATTATTTACGTTGTATTTTAACATTTTAAATTCAATGTATTTTTATTTCATTAAATGTAACATCAACATTGGTTTTTCCGTCTGGAATTTCTCACTAGCAGCCTGAAGTCTGGATTTGTTTGTGTCCATGGCAATAGGCCCTCTACATGACATTTAAACACTACTCCCCCCGCCTAACCCATCTGGGTGTTATGTTATGCTATCAACATCATAATCGCTTACTAAACAGACTAACAACACTTGGTGGTCTAAATTCTAAAATTCAAGCAAAAATTTGCAGAAAACTATCATCTTTAGATCCCAAACAAACTTCCAATATTGACTCTTAGATTTCAATTCAATGTTGACTCAACCGATGCATGATTCCGTAGGGAGTAGGTAGTATTTATTTAGGTGTTAAGAAAATATGCGACATTCATATTCTATCGTGGTACAGCTATAAAAACCGTCAATGTATTTTTATTAGCGTTTCCTTTTTATTGCTTGACATTATTCGTTTTAAAACTTGTGCTTTTTCGTTAATGTTGTTATGTGGATAAAAGTTTATTTAGTTTCAGATTTTTACTAAGTTTCATTTGTTATTTGATAAAAGTTTATTTTATTTGTTCATCTTCGTCTAATCCTGTACTTACCTAGATACCCACTAGGTTTCCTTTTTGTCAAAAAATTTCGTCCTTGTACTTAGATTTAGGTAGTTTTTTCCCTCAAATTTATTATTATTGCATTACTGACTATTTGCGACTAGATTTGTAACAGTTATAACTATTATAATTATAAATGATTTTATTTCTGGAAGCTAGCTCCCTTCAAAATGGTTGAGCTGAATGGTGCTAATACATGCGTCATGTTCGTGAACGGGCGCCGTCAGTAGGGACTGGTCATCTCTTTGCTGCCATGGCTTATTTTAATTTAATTTAAAATTAGAATTGTTTTTTTTTTCTCGTCTTTTCATTACGTACGCTTTTAACGTTTTGCATCGTTCTCACATGCATAATTTTTAACATGAATGATGTAAACAAGACTTTATAATCATTATATTTTTATTTAAATTAAAAGAGTGTCCATGGAGTTTCTTGCCCGTTCTTCTCTATAGGTACCTACGCTTTGGAATGGGCAACTAGCTTCATCTTTCTGACTGACCGACCCCTTGACAATTCAAAAATGCCTGTAATTGGTTTAATTTAAATAAATGGTTTGAGTTTAAGTAGGTTTATACAAACACTTTTACACGTCGATCATATTTTAAAAACTAGATGAGGTCAGCGTTTCCTATCTCACTACTCCGAGAGGAAAGGCCAAAATAAACTCAGAGGTCTCTTTCACAGTCAGTTCACAGTCACTTTTAAATCCAGAGATAATCTTGGTCTGATCATGTGAAGACTATGTCTGTAGATTGATGTCTGAAATGGTCTTTTAAGGAAAGATTGAGTGGACTTGTCCAGTCGCATTTGCAGTAATCGTGCAGCTCAATTCGAAATCGTAAACGTTTGTGATTGTTTTTTTTTTTTTTTTTTGATTTTATTATTGTTTGTTTCAGACATGGTTCTTCACGGACACAGATAACCCACAACATCAACGCCAAACAAGTAAGTCAAAACTTTTTAAACTTCAACAACATTTTACCAAACATGGCTACGCAACACAATATCCACAGCGATTGAGATCTTACTCCATTGTAATAAGAGCCCTTGTTTACAGACGGGCACATGATAAACACGAACTGTTCCGACACGCATCAGCGAAAACATCTATGCTGTAAAACGTCCGTGGAATACGACCATTTCCTCGATAGTGGTAAAAAGTGAGTATAAATTTTTCAAACTTTACTATAATTTAGTTTATAGCATTTTGACTCTTATTTTGTGGATGACAAGACCGAATCTAGAGATGGCAAACAAAGATAAAAATTTCAAGTGCTATTGTAATTTTATTTATTATATTTTCACTCTTATTCTTTGGAAGATAAGGGCTATATTCTGAGAAGGAATTGGCGATAGATTTATTTATCGTAAACGTATAACAAGATAAGCGTGTTTGTCCGATAGTTTGTGGAGATGGTTTTCTTAGTAGACGCAAATCTTTAAGTCCTGAGAAAGTAATATTCTTTTATGACTACGCTAGCTTTTACACGAATCCGATTATATTGATGCTTTCCCCTTCTCTATTCACGAAAGATAAGACTAATACTAGATTTACTCATCGAGTTCAGACAATTTTAGCGGTGCTTTTATTAGAACTTTGTCTTCTACATTGTCTTCAAAACGAAGACCACTTTAGTAGAAATTCTAACGAAAATTTTCTAACATACGAGCTTTCCATTTAACGCTAATAATTAAGTAAGTCTAAGGGACCAAGACTATCATTGGTTAGCAATTCATTTAATTCATAGTTCCATTTCCTTGACAAGGCATATGCTAATGATCAATGATCATCATTTCAAAATGATACTTAAGAACACAAAAATCTCCAAAGCAACCTAAGATGTGCCCTCAGGTTATCCATAGAACCTATCATCCATATAATTATGGTGTGCCATAGCATTATTCAGTCCATCACAACGACACATCGCAGCAATTATAACGCAATCAAAATAACGTTTGTTACTCAAATCAGACGAATGATGGATGTGAATTAATCAGAACTGTAATTATAAATTTAAATTCTAAGCTACAATTATCTGTAGGCACCTACTTTACATATGTGATCACACGCACCGTTTATTCTGCAAATTAGGTAGAAGTGAGATGAGAATTTTGTTATAACACACTCTTGTTTCAACAAGTTAATATTAATGTTTGAGTCTTCACATTAATGTTTTCTGTTATCAAGAATCTTTCTAGATTAAAATACTTTATTGTTGACATTGAAGATAATCTAGCTAGATTCTAATATTATAACACAAAGGACAATAAAGCATTTAAAAAAAATTGTTTACGTCGAAAGTCTCGAAACATTCTGAGGTGTTAATTTGTTGTTTCTTTTTTCTATTAAAACTATGTGATGAAAATGATGAAAACCTTAAAGTGATTCAAACAATCCTATTGCCTAATTAAGGGCAGGAAATCATACCATGTAAATTAGATGCAGGGAAATAGCACTCATTGCCCAGCGAAGAGCGGAAATCGTAATTCAAGAGGTCAAAGGGGCTTGCAGTCTGACTCTGAATGCAATGCGGGACGATTCAACACATTGAAAGGTCTTATTGGAAAACGCAACGCATTATGAGGACCGGACTTAAAGACCAATCTAGGTTACATTTTGAACATTTGTCAAGTAATTATTAGGAATAATAAATTGAAATGAAGTGCAAATAAAACTATTTTTTATAATTAAAAATACTTGTTCAGTAAATCCAATATTTTTGCTGCAATTTAGTCCGATCAAACAACGGAAGTTTTTCTCACTACTAATAAGCTAAGCAGAAAAACAAAAACCGATTAAGTTGACAAACATAAAACGCAGCGGCATTCTAAACTCCTTCAATATTTTTCTATTAAAACGGGCGTACTTCAAAGTTTTTCTAAACCGCATAGTGAATCAGAACCCGCAGTGAGTAAGTTTTTGTTTTCACTAAAAACAAAACGCTCTTAACTTCTGTTTTTAGAAGCACCGCTGTCTGTTTAAACATTGAAAACAATCTTTCGTTCGACGACTCTAAAAACTAATGATCGTATTATGGTTAACAAAAACTTTCCGTTTTTACTCTCAAAATCACGTCAAATATTCTAGTTTATTACTAAAGAGAGAATCTAGAATAAAAATAATCTCGCTCACGACATTTCATGACTTCCGACTGCACTGCTGAAGAACATTTTTAGGAAGAACATGAAGCAATTTTGAAAGCAGATTAAAATTCCTCTCGTTTGTGCCGTCTCTGAAATAGGAAATGTATTTTTTTTTCTCCAGTCCATATCAGAGGTTGACAACACTTGTAAAAAGAAGTCGTATGAACGCAGTTGGGTATTTTCAAATAATATGTTTGTCCATTTGAACTAAGAGTGTTTCACTAAACTCGGAGCATGTCGAAGGCTTTTTAATCAGTAGACAACAGCGTCACCAACGAAGCTCAACGCTCAAACACAAACAACAAACGTTAATGGTTTTTCAAGAGCAAGTCCAATATTATTTTGGGCTCACAGTAATTTTCACGCGTTTACTCAGAACCGACTAATGTTTTTGTTGAAACTTCTTAGTTTATTCCCACAGTTGTGTTTTGAAGTGCAACCCTAAACGCATTAGTATCACATTTCAGTACATTGGGCATCATCATGGTTGTATTTCTTGGGCCACCTCTACACGTTTGTCGAAACGGGCTAACATTTTCAAGAAGGTACATAAGAGGTGCGTTTTAGTCGTCATTAAGTGCACAATGAATCTCATTCTTTGGCTTTACTAGTCACTAGCCACCGTGTAGATACAGGAACTGTATCTTCACTTCGTCAGTGGCAGTTAGCACTTCAATGATGACGAAGCCTCTAAACATGGCATTACAGTCGTAATTTATGAATCAATCAATTCATTGACAGTCCACTGCTACTCATCAGGTACATACTCACATACTCATCAGGTACTTATTTATATTCCGATGTAAGTTACGGTATCCACAAAAGTTTGCTACAATCATTTATAATATTTATTCCCAATTTGGAGGCATATTCAAATTGTTTGAATAATGAATACCCGCAACAATTTCCCGTAAGCCTATACAAATACAGAGTGTAATTGAACGTTTCCGGTCGAAATAAACATTTAATGGGTATAATCGATTCGGAATGAAGCTATTAATTATACGCCGCCTAACAATCTCCTTGGCATGAATTGTTATATTCTATTCATGGCGTAAGCTATTATATCAGAGCTGGTGTAACGTGTCGCTCAAGTCTCTTTACTTGCGCCCATTAATTTTCTTTGCCTACGCATCAATTTGTCCATAAAACTGAGTCTGAACCTTTCGTAATAAACGTGAGATGCGGTGATCTTTTGTAGGCAGTTCTTCCGGAACAAATGAAACGGGCTAAATGCGGAGCCTGTAACAGTCACAAGGTCAAAGGGATCGTTTGATTTTATATTGAGAAGGATACCGTGACACGTAGTACATTTGTTGTAATTGCGAACGTTTCCTGAAGTATGTTTTATTTACTTTGAGGATGCTCTACGTAAGCTCCTCGATGATCTGAAAGAAATATTTTTTCTTTTTGTTTTTACCACTTACGTTTCATATCTTTTGAGTGTGTTTTGCTGATGTAACAAAGTACAGGCTGCTTTTTCTTTCCTTTCAATAAAGTGTCTTTTATTTTATGAAATTTTGATGGCTCAATGAAGACACTGACGTACGAAAGTTTTAAAAGATTTTAGATATTATAGCGAAAATTATTTCCGGGATGTGTCTAACATTAAGGCTACTTATATTCTATCTAAAGGGACTTTAAAGATATTTACTTCAAAAACCAGGAATAAGATACTAAAACATCAAAATATACGTGCGGTTAGGAATCCAACTGCTCTTTTATTGGTCCCAGGTGGACTGTAATAGGATTATCGTACGTTAGCGGTGTAAGCTTCACTGGATACGTCAAACGGTGGATTGTTACGTACAAAATTGGTAGTCACGAAGGGACCTTTTGTTGCGGAAACGGAATTGGTTATGATATATTTTCTGTTGCCATTGTCGAAATAAGGATTATCTTTCTCTCTTTTTCTTTCGGCTCTTAAGCCGTTTTTGTCATTAGTAACCTTAATAATATTACTCATGTAATGCGTTACAGTCATGTTGCCTTTGATTTGTCTTTTGTGTTTTCATTCTCCTAGCCTAGCTTAGGAGCTTAGATGTTAACACATGTTTGTAGCCTATGTAGAGAGTTATTAATTTCTAGTTATTTCACATCTCTTTCTGAAGCAAAATGCTCGTCTATATCTCGCTTGTCTAATTTTTTGTTGGCGAGTAAATGCAACAACCGGTCGGATGTTAATCTCCGTGGTATTTATTGCTTTCTTACCAATGTTATTTCCATTTTAGGGTCTATTTTTATTGAGACCTTTGTTATAAAAATAGTTCTGAATGGGTGTTTGCAGTTTAAGTTGCAAAATGCTTTCTGATAGGTGTCTCAATCTGCAACACGTTTGGAAACGAAATGAATTTAGATTTCACTTATAACCAAACCTAATTCTAGTCTTTCCATCTGGATCATCATTATGGCATCTAAAATGCACTGCAAAACTTGCCATATTTTCATAAGTACCACAGGCTCTTAATGTTTGTCCAGCAGTATTTTCCATTTATAATAACTAAGCCGCAATATATAGCAATTCTATATTATGAATAGAGAGACCTAGCAGCAATTATGGGCGGATATGGAAATAATATATCAGTGAGTAACTCGTTCGACTGTGCTCGGTTAATAACATACTTAAGCTTAGGTCCGCAGTATAATAAATAGTCTCGATCTGCAATTAAACAGCTGTCTTGCAAGAAATACGCGTCGACCGATCCAATTTCGCAAATGCAAACACGATATGCAAGAAACCCGATCCAGATTATAAGTTGGCGAGTGGCGGCCATTTGTCGTACGCCATATTGCAATATGTGGTCATGGATTGCGTACACGCAGCTCCTGTTATTTGCCGCGTAGCGTAATGTCAGTAAATTACACCGCAACGCTAATTATTGGCACCCGAAGCAAAATTCTTGTTCGTACGAATTTATTAACACTCGGTACTCGCAATTATTTCCTTCAGTAATTCTGGATGCAGCTGGTTAATTCGCGTTTACATGTAGATACCAATTCGTTTTTGACGATCGCTTATGTTGTCGGTTACTTTTATGGCGTCAATAATGGAACCAATTTTTTCGGTCATCGTCGTATCTACCTATTTATTTTTGAAACTCGTGTAATGATCATTCGTTTTTGTAATGTTTACGGTACTGATGGTCTTCAATGCTTCTTTGTAAAAAAGTACTTAAGTAGGTTATTAACAAAGTTCTTTTTTGTTTGAAACAGGTGGTTCTGCCATTTCGACGATGACAACTACGTGAACGTGCCCCGCTTGGTCACCATTCTGCAGAGGTACAACCATCAGCAGGACTGGTACCTGGGTCGGCCATCAGTCAAAAAGCCACTGAACATATACGTCAAGCCTTCTGAAAGGGTAAAACATAAACAATTTACCTTTTGATATAATTATTATGAATGGGACGTCTTTTAACGGATTTGATATAATAAGTTTGTTGTAAAAGTTTAATTTGTTCCAGCTGATGTTCTCGTTTTGGTTCGCCACAGGCGGTGCCGGATTTTGCATAAGCAGAAGTTTGGCTTTCAAAATGTTACCTGTTGCAAGGTGAGAGCTTCAAACTTTCTAATTAAAAACGTTATAATGCAATTACTATTTAACTTTGTTATATGAAACAAAGCATTCCCACTTGATTAAATAAAATCTATATTTTAATATGGTGTCCCTTGAAGTATGGATCAAATCGAATAGGGGCGTGGGCAAGGTCATTTCCAAACTTTTTAACCCTGAGAATGTCGGTGAATTTTTTTACGGTTCAAAAGTTAGGACCAATTTTTGTTTCTTTTTTCAATTATATCACATAATGCTCAAAGAAAAAAATCATAAAAAAATCTATCAGGACTACCTAAAAAAAATAATTGACAACTCTGATAGTTTTTTAATAATAATTTTTATTTGATGAGATTGTTTGTTTTTTTTTGCATATTTGAACGCGCTGATCTCTGGAACTATCAGTCGGTTTTGAAAATTAATTTTTGCAATTGATAGCCCAATTCTTGAGGAAGGTTATATGCTAAGCTATGCTTATTAGGAGAAGAGCAAAAAGAAAAAAAACAGAAAGAACGCTAAATGAAAACAACGTAATTTCGCATCAATACTATCTATATAATTATTAAAGGATATATTTTATGTTCAAACAAGAAATTTAAAACGGACGAAGTCGCGGGCAGAAGCTTTTGTTATCTGTTATATGTATAAGCCAAATGGCTGATTTCGATTTAAGTAAGAAAACTATTTGGCAGAAATTTTGGTCCATTTTCTATATCACTGAGATATCGGATCAACATTTTTCTATGTTGCAGTGGGGGCAGATTCATAAGCGTCTGTGAAGGCATACGTTTACCAGATGACGTCACTATGGGTTTTATAATAGGTGAGACTTGTTTGTTAATATTCCTGCTTACCTTTCAAGGTAACGTTGTATTGAATGATAAGAAAAGCCTCACTTTATTGATTTGCAGAGCACGTGCTGAAGAACAACTTGACATTAGTGCCAGAGTTCCATTCACATTTGGAGCCGATGAAACTACTGCCTGTAGAAACGGTCCGTGATCAAATCTCCTTCGGCTACTCGGGATGGAAAGATAATATGAATGTCATCAATGTGCCAGGATTTGACACGAGATATGATCCTACTAGGTAAGAGATATTTTATGTATTTGCTTCCCGTAATTAAATTCGACGGAAACAGGGTGTTGTGGCGCAGTCTGGGAAAGGCCTATGTCCAGCAGTGGACTGCGATAGGCTGAGTTAATTGATTGAATTAAATTCTGATCTCGAAGGTCTAGTAAAATGATTTTTGTAAGCTTTATGTGGATTTACGCTTCATTCATCTGCTGCTTTTTTTAAAAGTTGAATCGAGGTCGTCGGTCTCTTGCAGTATCTACCTATACTATTAGAACTGGCTGACTTTTGTTTATTAGGTCTAAATATTGGCATATCACAATATTATTATGTGAAGGCCAATTCTCGTAATGAAAAACGTTCAAAATCTAGTCGCAATCTCATCTCAGCGACAATCAATGTCAAAAAATTGTCAAAAATGTAGGGAAATTAGAGGTATTTTTGACAGATTGATACTGAGATCAGACTGTGAATGTTCTTAAAATTATGAGAATGCCCCTCTGATGTGTTATGAACCCGAGATTTTGTAAGTCTCTCGACAAAGACGACTTTGATGTGTAATTTTAAAGTTTGTTGATAACAGTTTTTTTTTTGTTGCAGGTTCCTGTCGCTGCATTGTTTCCTATTTCCACACTTTAAGTTCTGTCCTAGATAGCATCAAAAACTTAATAAACAGATATAAATTTTATATTGTTTGGAAAACAATGAATCAACAGACACTTTCAAATCTTCCATAGAACGCAAAAGTGCAATAAAAAGTCCAATAATCATATTGAAAAATCATGTTGAAAAGTTTTTTTATAAGAAAATATTTTTGTAGATTTTTTTATTTTTTTTAGATTGTGATATTAGTTTTACAAAGGAAGAAGACAGAGTGAAGAATTATAATCTGTAAAAATTGTCTATAATGTAAATGCTTTTAACAAAATGTATATTAATTCTGTATACAAATTGTAATCATCATCTGCCTAGCCTTTTCCCAACTATGTTGGGGTCGGTTTCCAGTGTAACCGGATCTAGCTAAATACCAGTATTTTACATGGAGCGATTGCCTATCTTACCTCCACACCCAGTTACTGGTTATTACGATACCCTTTGATTGTCAGATTTTCGGGCTACTGACGACCCGTAACGACTGTCAAAGATCCACGAATGACAGCCGGGACCAACGGCTTAACGTGCTTTCCGAGGCACGGAGGGGTCTTGGTATGTGAAGATGGTCACCCATCCACGGATCAACTTGGGCAAGCGTAGCTTAACCTGATCGATCGACCCGTGCGGCTGTTATTACTTAGCCACAAGCCCCTATGTCTATAAGAAATATGTGATATTAGAATATTCTTGTGTTGAGTTATATAATATAAATGTTGTATTTAAAGGTCTCTACAGAAAATTAGTGTTATGACATTGTTTGTAAATTAAGTAGTTTAAAAAATAAACAATTTTAAAATATTTACTTGGTACTATTTCTCATTGGATCCAAACTTCAGATAACTGTTTAGCAATTGTGAAAGCCTGTTTTCGACCAAATGCTAGCCAATCGTGGTTACCATAGACATTATCTTCCATGTTTGGAGAACAGTCTATTGACTATGTCACATACATAAGCGGCAACGGTATAACGGATACCCAAGGAGTTATAACGTGCGAGAAGGTGCATGTTCGCAGTTCGCACCTCATCCGTTGCACCTAACAGCTATTGCTGTGAACCCACTACCAGCACAATTATTTTTTAAAGTGAGGTGGATTTAAACAGCATGTAACAGAAGGTCACATTTAATGGTGTGGTACAGACCATCGAACTAAACAACTTTCTCCATGGAACCAACAACATAATCGGGAAAAATATATCAACTGTCCGATACAAAACTTCAATACCTACCTATTCGACCCAAATTTATTGAACAATGTATGAAATTTCATCAGTTTCATGGTCTGAAAAGTGTGCATACCCACACCTTTCATCTATACACGCTGTATGAAAACCATAATCTAAAAAAAAACTGATACACAAAGCAATGGCATTTTTCTAAACAAACGACCTAGGTAACTACTGCAATGAAGTTCCATAAAAATTTTGGAAAATTAATTAAAAAGTCTCATAATTAAGACGAAGAAGAAGAAAGTACTAAATTCTCGTCTGTTATTGTAACAAAAGAAATGTTCTTTCTTATGCACTAGAGTTTTACGGCAGCTGCACAAATAAAGTTATGTAATAATTTCTAGACGTCTGGCGTACATCCCGAGTTTTCTTCATAATAAGTGGGCCTCTTGATACTCTTGGTACTTTGCATACTTCTGCTGTCCCATTTCAAAATCTAGTAAGGGACACTTTTTACAAAAATCCTTTAATTGCATAAGCATAATCTTGCTAACCTCTTAAATCCCTACCAAATACAAAAACACCAGCATTGAAAACTCACAGCGTTTACGCCGTACGGCATTTCATACAAACTGTCAAGCGCTTGTTTTTCGAAATGAATGAACCGATTTTAATGAAACTTCATACACATAAGCAGGATACAAAGGTCTAAAAAGTTAGTAGAGAACATTTTCGAAAAATAGTGTTACAGCCAAATTAGACCGATTTTTAATTTACCATAGAAACAGAGATTTCCAGTTATATTTTTTTAAATAAGACATTACGAAAATGTTCTCTACTAACTATCGAGCTATCTGTAGTGGGTTTCTCGCTGCTATTGTCTGCAACAATTTGCGCCCGCTAGTGCCATATCTACCTCTTTAATATAATATCATTGATACTAAGTGCACCATTCACAACACGTCTTAGATTGGATTTAATTTGTAATAACATTATATTAGGCTATAGTATAGGAATAATAATTATGTACAGACTGAGCACATCAAGCTATTACAATGTGTCAAATTTCTTTAATAGATTTTCAACTTTATCACTAAAGGGTAAGGTTCAAAGTTGATTGGGAAAATTTGACAGTTTCGGGTAGCTTGATGTGCTGGCGTCTGTCTGTACACTACGAGTACCTGACCGGGCACATGTCCTGCTGCAGACGTTGCCCTAGAACTCGATCGCAGCGCCACCAACCAGGTCAATTAACCCTTAGTATGCCGGAACGTATATACACGCGAGACACAATGGGTTTTTAATTGTTTCTGTAATTCCGGCATTCAACCGGTTAATCTAAATCTAAACCATCCAGGGACTCGCTCAAACACACACAAACAGTTTCATCAAAATCGATCCAGCCGTTTAGGAAGAGTTCAGTGACACACACGTACAGAAGAATTATTTATATAAAAAGATATTTTTATACACACGGCTAACATCTCTTTCCCTTCCCATCTCTTTCCCTATGCGTTATTACCTTCAAAAAAATCCTTTTTGTAGGTAAAACGCACCTAGTTAATAAGCTATAAATTTCCAGTATAAGCTGACCTCGCATTGTGGCTCAATCAACTCAGCCTATCGCAGTCCACTGCTGCTGGACATAGGCCTCTCCCAGACTGCGCCACAGCACCCTGTCCTCCGCCTTCCGCATCCAGTCTACCCCAGCCACCTTCTTTAGGTCGTCCGTCCATCTAGCTGGGGGGCGTCCCACACTACGCTTGCCGATACGCGGTCTCCACTCCAGGACTCGTCTGCTCCACCGGCCATCGATCCTTCGACAGACATGGCCAGCCCACTGCCACTTCAGTTTGCTTACTCTGCAAGCTATGTCGGTAACTCCGGTTCTTTTCCGGATAATTTCATTCCTGATTTTATCCTTCAAAGAGACTCCGAGCATAGCTCGCTCCATAGCGCGTGGCTTGCCGTACAATAAGTTCCCAGCCAGTACTGGAAAACGTGTTTACAAGTTGACTAAGTTATCAGGATGCACCTGCCAATGATGTTATGCGTCAAACTTGCATAATATCCAAGATTATGGGTACCTACGATTAGTATATAATATCAAACTATATACCTAAGCCCATAATGTTTCACTGGAAAACATTAGTCACGGACTCCTATTGACCGCTTTAATGTATTGTCATCCATACTAATATTATAAATTCGCAAGTAACTGTCTGTCTGTATGTTACCTTTTCACGCCTAAGCCACTGAACGGATTTCGATAAAATTTGGCAGAGAGATAGATTGCATCTCGGGGAAGGACATAGGATAGTTCTTAACCCGATATTCCCACGGGATCGACACTTATGCGGGTGAAACCGCGGGGCGCTGCTAGTAAGGGATATAGTCATAATCATCACCATAAAGATGGGTAAGTAATCGCAGCTTATCGTTGAAAGCCGAGGGTATTATTGTTGGAGATTGACCTAATCCGTAAGTCGCTTCTTATGACGCCTCAAGCTTAAAAATATTAACGACATAAACATAATTCCATCTCCCATCAATAGAATTAAAAGTAAAATTTACGAGTGCTCTTGATCATGATGAAAAACCGATCGACATATTTTCGAAGTCATGAAAAAATTCCAGTAAGTAAATTCATATCTACAGCTATAAAATGAATCCCACCACAGCTTGGAATAGCATTTATTCAACAACACCACATATTACCATATTGAAAGTCGTTCCAATACCACACTTATTTGAATAACAGTGATGACAAACACTAAATATGTTCAGATTGGATATCAACACACATACAACACCTCATAATAAAATACATTGATGTAATTTTACGAAAGATGAACCAATGTATTTGGAAAGCTTGTTAAATATTAGTAATGGAACGCATTTGGTTAGAATGGGAGATTATCCCAATCCGACAAGAAAAAGGCTTGGCGAAAGTGACACAACGAAATAAGAATTAGGGGTTTACCTAGTACCTAGAGGCAATTGAAACAAATCAGGGAATTATTGCACAAAATTATGGAACTATGAAATTGGAACAAAGCTATCAATGATGATAGTGGTGATGAATATCGCGATATAAATACCTATCGGTTTAAGATTCAAAGGATTCAAAATAATGAATTAAGACGGAGATCAGGCTTCAAAAACCTTGGAGATCGAGACATAGGTACACGTGGCATTTCAGATTAAAATCTCCCAGAAACAATGTCAAAGTATTAACTGATGATGTGATACAACATTGCATCTAATCGGTAATTATTATGATGATTCGATTCTATCAATAACTAATGTATAAAAAAAAAAATGCTACTTAATTACGCAGACAAATATACAAAATTGAGTAGATATGTGAAATCTATTCCTTTCACGTAGGATACCTACGCTGACTTCAGAATCGTCTGCTAAGCTTATATTTTAATTAAGTTTCGTGCCAGATAAGATCGTATTCATATTCATTAGTGTAGGTGTCGCGAATCTGCGTCGATATGCGCATCACCTTACATGGCGACCGCGACATCGCATTCATGGAATGTAGGGTGATTGTCCCCTTATATACGCTGCGGTCGCCATGGTGTTATAGGTACATATGGGATTTATGCAAGACCATTGAATACGCCGAACTGTATCATGAGTTAATGGATGATTATGCAAAAGTTTATAGAAACGAATTTGATTTTATATAGATCAACATAACATAACATCACGTTTGTTTTCCCCGAAAGGTTAGGCAGAGATGTAGGCTATAGTTTATCAAAATTTTTTACCCGACTTGAAGTGAAAAATAAAAACTTTTTTACAAAAAAAAACAACCGACTTAAAAAAAAACACTACAAAGTGAAAAATAACTTTAAGTGTGGAAGTCAGTGTCAAAGAACGAAAATGCGGAACCAACGACACCGATTTCAAAAATAAAAGTTATTTTTCACTTTGTAATGTTTTTTTCTTGAAGTCAATTGTTTTCTTTTGTAAGAAAGTTTTTGCCGGTTATATTAATTAAGTCCCATGTTATTCGGGGCGAGCCATCAACAAATCCAGACTGTGGGCTGTTACTGAGAAATTCTAGATTTAAAAATAGTGCCACTAAGTAGTGTCACTAGACCAATGGGGCAGTAAACATCAACATATTTTAGAATCTATCCAAAGAACTTAAGACCCTACCTACATGTTTTTGAGATTTGAGAATCTACATGAAAAAATTTGCGTAACAAAAAATGAACCAATGAAAGTTTTTGTTGACAAAGAGCAAAGTTTCAAATGTATGAATAAAGATAACAAATCAATGATGATTAACAGAATCACGATAAAACAAATGGTATGTCAGATCATTCAAGTTATACTAAAGAATGGTGCTCCGAAAGACGTGTGAATTGATCATTCAATACCCGCAGTTAAGCTGAATCGCCTTATTCTAACACCTATAAATGTCAGTGGACTAGTTTTATCGATGCGATGCATCAATAGTCATTAAATGGGAAACATATCAAGTTACATAAATGTATGGCCTCGAATGTAAGGAGCATTTCCTATGGAGCTCTAAGGTAGGAAATATAATATCAATGCAAGCTTATTTCCTCTTCTTTCTATGTAAAGTGTACGATTTTACCATATATGTAACTGAATTAATGCACATTATGAAAGTAGATAGTTTGTTCAGAAACTTCCAAAAAGGAGGAGGTTATATGTTCGACTTTATATATGTTTTTTTTTATGTATGTTCACCGATTTCTCGAAGATGGCTGGACCGATTTCAAAAATTCTTTTTTTGTTTGAAAGGGTATACTCCGAGGTGGTCCCATTATCATCAAGTTGGAATCTGATGAGAGGATCCCATGGAAATCGAGGGAAACCCTCAAATTTTACAGGCAATCCTATTGCGATTTGGGTATTTTTTAAAGTAACATGAGCATTTGCTCTCGGAAATCATCATTTGGTAAAGTGGAGCTGATGATGAAGACCACAGATGGCCATCGGAACTACTCAATGACAAATATTTCACGGGTTGCGATTCGATTACTTTAATATACACACATCAAAAGTGTCTAGGGATCAACATATATTTTTGCAATAACTTTTCTCCTGATTGATATTAATTAAAATTTTCTTTAAGGATTCATCAAATAAAGTGTTTTCGTTTGTCACAGTAACGATAAACCAAGTCACCTTTGCATTAATAAAGAAATTTGCCATTTTCCTAATAAAGGGATTTTTGACATTTGAACCACTAACACAAAAGTTCGAAAAAAAGACTGAAATAACAGTTTTCTTTAAAATTATATTGGGTAACTTAAACAATTAATAATCCGTGTTTCTACCGCGAACACTAACAACACAAGAACATCGGTTTGGCATACTCAAAATGAGTTCATCCAAATCACGCTGTGGAATGGCCGCCCATGTTCGTTGCAACAACAAAAAAAGGTCTTCTTGCGACTGGATACCCTCCATATTCGGCAGAGCTCTTCTCTGTAGCATATCCCATGCATGCTCAATCGGGTTCAAGTCTGGCGACTGAGCAGGCCAGGGCAGGACATTGATGTTAGCTGCGGCGAGAGTCTGTCTTACAACTCTTGCGGTGTGCGGTCGTGCATTATCATGCATTAACTGAAATAAGGGACCGATTTGCACTTGTAGAGGAACGATGACGTCTGATACAATCGTCTCAGCATAAATTTGAGCGTTGAGGTTGCCTCTGATCCAAATCAACTCAGTTCTTCCGCCGATCCAAATACCCGCCCATACCATGATGGTTCCACCACTATAAGGATGGACTTCCTGGCAGGATTTTAATCGCTGTTGGCGTCCAGGGGTTCTCCAGTGTCGTATACGTCTTGTATCCGGTCTCATACCAAAACGAGACTCATCAGAAAAGCACACGAAACGCCATTGTTCTTCTGCCCAATTTCTGTGTTCAAGAGCCCATTGATATCGAATCCTACGATTGTGCATTGCTATAGGTGGTACCCGTAGCGGTCTTCGGGAATGAAGGTTCACTTCATGCAAGCGGTTTCTGACTGTTTGGTCGCTAATTAAGTTCCCTGAAGAGTGATGAAGCCTCACGGCTAACATCATGGCGGTTATTGTTGGAGCTCTTCGAGTTAAGATTTGAATGTATCTGTCTTGTCTCCGTGTGGTGCAGCGATACCGTCCTCCATGGCGCTCAGCCACGGTACCAGTGCTTCGGTAACGTGTCCAAAGTCGACTGATAACACTCTGACTTGTATTCAGAGCTAAAGCCACAGTACGTTGCCGGGAACCAGCTTCTATCATTCCCACGGCTCTGAGCATTTCTTCCCTGCTTAAATGACGTCGCCGCCCCATAATAACGTTGGTTTTAATCAGTAGTAGGGAAACAGTAGCACTAATAATGTCTTCAATGCGTTGTATGTTTTTATAGGGAAAATATTGACAGCTGATTTTCATCTTTTACTCGAATTTGATTCACAGTTCCTGATTCAAATTATGAAATGCACCAAAAAGGATCCATATAAATTTATAAAATCATAAATTTATTACAAAGCCACATCTCAATCTCAAGAAATCCGCAAATCCGATCCCTAGACACTTTTGATGTGTGTAGTTGCTAAGCAATTTGTGCTCGTCACAATGCGTATGGTGAGTGGTTGAGGAGTTGTCCTGGTTCTTACCAGGAGAACTCTTCAACAATTAACGGTGAAAAGAAAAAAGTGAAACATAAAAACTTTTTACAAAAAAAAAACAACCGACTTCCAAAAAAATACTACAAATTGAAAAATAACTTTAATTTCGGAAGTCGGTGTCTTTGGTTCCGCATTTTCGTTAATTGACACCGACTTCCGAAATTAAAGTTATTTTTCAATTAGTAGTATTTTTTTTGGAAGTCGGTTGTTTTTTTTTCACATAAGTAATTTGTTATTCCAAAAATAATAAAAACGCACTTCCGCTGCACAGTCAAAACAAACAAAAATAGACGAAGAACCTACTACGCTACACCCTCGTGCGTGGATTTCTTTATGACCACAATTTTCTCCCACTTGCAGTTTAACTATTTTATTATATAAACAATGTTGTACACATAACAGTAAAAATTCAGTGTATGTGTTATGATTATAACATAACATTCTAATTGGGGTGTTTAGTGGTGTGCGTTTAATTCCAGGACATGTTGTAATATGCGTATTATTTGTGCAGAATAAACAATTTTTCCTTCTTTCTTTTCTTTGCTTCTTCTTTAACACGGTGAGTAACACTAAGAGCATGATTGAAATTAGAAAATTAATATTTTTTTTTACTCTTCGAAATAAAGATTAACCGAATGATACTGCAGGAAAGTTCCCATAATTCGTTTGTATATTCCCGTAATACTTTCAAAGTGTAGTCGCAATCTCATCACAGCGACAATAAATGTCAAAAACTTGTCAAAAGTGTATGAAAATTACAGGTATTTTTGACAGATTGATAGATTAGAATTCGATCGTAGGTACTTAAAAATACGGGAATTGGCCCTCAGGTTTCAAAGTCAAAGTCAAAGTCAAATCATTTATTTCAAATAGGCACATTAAAGGCACTTTTGAACGTCAAAAAAAAACTAAATAGAAATGATTCTAGTCGCCCATTCGAAAAGGTAGTTTTCGTATGGAGAAGAATGGGCAAGAAACTCCACCGTTACTCTTTTAAAAATGTTTTACAAGGTCTTGTATACATAATAAAATTTATATGTGAACACGATGCACCCATAATAAAATTAGTCTACCACAAAAGGTAAAAAGAATTAAAAATTAAGCAATGACAGGTAAATCAAATAAGTGATAGATACATGGTGCTCACATATTTACAAGTTATTTAAAAAAAAATGAAAAATGAAAAAATGCAAAAGTAGTTGAACTTTAACAAGTGTGTGAGCCACTGTAGTCGCAGATTGTAAAATTGAATTAGAATAAGATGTCATAATTAAAAATATACATATAAATTAAATTAGGAACAAGTTTGATTTTGTCTAGACTTTTAGATTGTCCTATGGAGCAGGACCAGCATGTTTCCAAACATTCTTATCTTGGATATAATCCTCTAATTTGTAATATCCTTGTTTACAAAGTGTACTTTTAATATGAGTTTTAAATTTTCTTTCATTTAATTGCAATATGTCACAAGGTATTTTGTTGTAGCATTTAACACAGTACCCCATAAAAGATGTATGTACTTTCGATAATCTGAAAAAAGGTTGATCTAATTTATCTTTATTTCTAGTATTAAAATTATGCCTATCACTTATTTTATTAAAAAGATGTTGATTTTTTCTTACATACATAATATTTTCATAAATGAATTGGCAAGGTACCGTCATGATATTAACCTTTTTAAATAGTTCCCTAAGAGATTCGCGACGACGTAGATTGTAAATGGCTCTGACAGCTCTCTTTTGTAAAATAAAAATGGATTCAATGTCAGCAGCCCGACCCCATAGTAAAATGCCATATGACATAATACTGTGGAAGTAACTAAAATAGACCAAACGCGCGGTTTCTACATCTGTTAACTGTCTTATCTTTCTAACAGCATATGCGGAAGGTAGCTCCAGATACACTAGTAGGCCTTTCGACAAAAATCACGACTATTTTCGTGAGAACTACTTCTGGCCAAATTTTCTACAAGATCATTTCCTGAAGCAGTTTGAATGATTAATTAAATTGATTGACATGCTCCATTCGTTCCGCAATGGAGGGTCTCGCCAGTTTCCTTTCCGTAGCACCTGGTCTTAAATTCTTCATTCTGATCGATTATTATACTGCACAGTCACTTCACGTAATTGGGTTCCTAATTTGTTCTGGCGCAACAATCGGTACCCTGACTCGATTCGGAATTTAAACCGATTATTAACTCTTTATTCGGATGTTCATTCTTCTCGATAATTTTTAATTTCTCCTTGAAATTTTATATTACAGATGATGAATGATGTTATCAATGAAGCAGAAGTGCTTGATTTTGTATGCACATTTTATATTTTTTTATCAACGCAGATAAATGTTTATACTTAGTATTAAATGGGTCGAAGATTTTTACGAGCAATGAAAAGAAATGTCATCATTTTCTCAAATACGGCAGCACTTAAAGCTAAGTCCTTCGAATTCCCCAAATCTCTTTCGTATCTTCTAATAACTTTCGAATGTACATTCGAAACTACTCAACTACTCGAAACGGATCGATTAACCGAACTCGTCCACGAATTAATGGGTTCGAATAAACATAATTAAGCTCTCAAAGAGTGCCGATTGTCTGAAGGACCATTAGTTTGGAAAAGACACTCAATTAAAGATGGGATCCATTTGTCTCGTTCGAATTGAGCTTGTTCTGTTCGATTTTATCTTAGGTCATCCCAGTCATCTGACTCAGTTACTTTGTCTGTACCTACTAGTGGAGTAATTAAATCGTTTACTTATATTAGTCTCTCTTCTATTATGTAGTTTTAACTTGATGTTGTTCTGTTCGCTGCTGCGGTTACCATCTTCGTCGTGCATGGGTGTTTTCGTTTTAGACTTTGATGTTCCTGGATCATTTTCCTTAGTTTCTTTAAAAAAAAAATTATCGTTTTCCTGTTTTATCATCATCTGCCTAGCCTTTTCCCAACTATGTTGGGGTCGGCTTCCAGTCTAACCGGATGCTACTGAATACCAGTGTTATACATAGAGTGACTGCCTATCTGACCTCCACAACTCAGTTACTGGGTAATACGATATCCCTTGGTAAGACTGGTTGTCAGATTTTCGGGCTTCTGTCGACCCGTAACGACTGTTAAAGATCCACGAATGACAGCCGGGACCAGCGACTTAACGTGCTTTCCGAGGCACGGAGGGGTCTCGGTATGTAAAGGTGGGCACCCATCCACAGACCAACCGCGTCAAACGTAGCTTAACCTGATCGATCGACCTGTGCGGCTGTTATTATTTGGCCACAGGCCCCTCATATCGTTTTCCTGTGTAATAAATTTAAATAAGGAATGAAAGACAAATATTTTATTTGGGACACGCACAGGAAATACAAACAGTTAAAAGGGAACATTTAACACTAACAAAATTACATTAAAAATAAAAAAAAATTGCGAGCCCGAAAAGGCTCCTAATACTCGTATTAATTTTCCAATATTCCATTACGAAGCCGATCATACCATATTGAAACCAGTACAAACCTGAAAACAAATTATGGCATTAGCAACATCACAAATCTCAATTTCTTAAAAAAATGTATCGATAAAACCGAAGTCCTCAAATAATCCGTTTACGGGCATCGGCGGTAGCAACACTGAAGTTAATAACAGTTTTACGAAATGAAATTATCTCGACCGGTCTTGTGTCAATTAGGTCTGCCCTCAGTTAGCTGGGGGCTACCTACTAACATTATGTTTCGAGTACAACGAGTACATACAACGTACAGTTATGCAGCTATTTTGTTAGAAAACTTACGATTTGCACCTGCTGCACGACTCGCTACTTAATGAAAAATCGTTTTTGTTGTAGGTACTTGGTCTAAGTAGTTAAGAAAGAGATTAGTTTAAGGGATTAATTAAAACGAAAAATGTTCTAGGTTACTGTTATGTGATGTAGATACTCAGGTAGGCATTAATTTAAAAACCCCCCAAGGCGTTCAATCCCATACGAATGGGAGACGAACGGATCTAGATGCCTGATCTGAATGTTACTATAGTCCACGCGGAACTAGTTGGCCGCGCCTTAGGTATGTGAGCGGTGGGACGGAGGGGCGGGGGCGCTTTGTCATTACTCAGTACGTGCGTTGCGAGCACTAGGCAACCCCGCCGCCCTCACCCCCGTCCCCACCTAAGGCGCGGTCAACTAGTTCCGCACGGACATATATTATTATTTTATTTATTTATTTTTTGCCTATGGTTTCCCACTGTAGGGCCCCACTTTCTCCTTTCCACTCCTCTCTTTCTTGAGCTGGTGTGGACCAATACTATTTTCTGTAACTAGTTATGTAAAATTTCTCATACTTACTTTTAGGTATTCTAACACCTCTTAAAAAACATAATCATATTATAACGAATTCAATAATAATAATATGGGCATTGTATACGAATGTTCGTTCATTAGCAAACATCACTCATCATTCGTAGTAGCCACAATCCAATTAATTGCTTACGCAATGAACCAAATAGTTTGATTTACAATGCTGATTAAGTTCGCTCCAGTCAGCTTGTCAGTTGTCTCTAGCGAGATGTGTCAGCAATCAAGAGAAAACAGTGACATTTGTCGCAAAACAAGTGAAGAACAGAAGGTTGATGATTATGTCTGCATATTTTTAATTGACATACTTAATTATATAATTTTTGGCGGGACGAACTGGATAGGTTTCGTGAAAGGAGAAAGGTTGGTCCGCTGGAAGGAGGACGCGCGAGCTCGCGAAATATGAAAGCAGTAGAGGGAGGCCGTTGCCTAGGGGTGGGACAGAGCAGGCTAGGAAAAATAGATATATTTTGTGGTGGTTAGACGGGCCAAGGTAACGTATCGTGAGAATCAAGAGTTAAGAAATTTTGTCGCAAAACAAATGAAGAACAGAAGGTCGATGATTATATGTCTGCACATTTTTTATTGACATAATTATACGAGTATAATGTTCGGCGGGACGAACTGGATAGGTTTCGTGAAAGGAGAAAGGCTGGTTCGTTGGAAGGAGGACGCGCAAGCTCGCGAAATATGAAAGCAGGAGATCCCAGGCCGTTGCCCAAGGGTGGAAAGAAAGAAGTTGGTGGAAGGTGGGTAGGAAAGAAGGTAATATATTTTTTTACCACCACAAAATATACGTTACCTTGGTCTACGTTACCTTGGTCTGCCAAGGTAACGTATCGTGAGAATCAAGAAGAAATGTTGATAAGAGCTCCGTATTAAAAGCGTAAAACAATTTTATTGACACGACTCGATAGTCGTGTCATTGAAATGGTTACATCCAGTTCGGCTCTCGATGTAAAAGTAACTTGTGTGGGTGAAACCGCGGGGCGCTGCTAGTAAATAATAAAATAATAATTGCATGGGAATCAGGAATCAAAGGATTGCCACGGAATTAATATTTTCATTAGTTTGGAACTAACGGTAACTTGCGAGCAAACGTGAAGTCTAGAAATATTCAGTAGCTAATAACCAGACTCACGACACAGCAGTAGTCATTTGTAGTTTTTTATTGATAAAGGTTAAGAACTTTATTTATGAAACTGTACTTTTAATAGCAAATAAATGAGTAATGATTCCACTGAACTGTAAAATCGTAAAATATCCGCAATTATCAACGTAGTTTAATCCATGGGTTAAATTGATTACCTAGGTACCTACTTATTTTGATCATAAGGCAATATTTGTTTTGGCTAAAATAATTAAGTAAATGGAAAAAAAGAAAGAAAAATGGGTTTATTTGTCATAGAATAAAATAGTAATTAAAAAAACAAAGAAATGAGGTAACCGACTTCAAAAAGAAATTAGGTACTTAACTCAAAATTATGAAATAACTTTAGGTACCTAATTTCGGAAGTTGGTATCTTGGGATCTGTATTTTAGTTGTAGTTTTTCGCCACCGACTTCCGACTTTGGGGTGCCAGTTTTTATTATCGATAATTTCGGGTCATTTTAATACACATAATCTTCAACACACTTCTATTTTCTAACCTGTACCCAGTTCATGCTTAATCCTATTTCATTTACCTACGGGTATTCAAACAAAATCAGAATCTAATTTCAAATCGAACGTCAGTAGGTATCACGACACGGCAGCAGGTCGTTCGGCAATCTCCGTCGGTAGTTCGGGTGTGTCGGGTCACGATTACTGCACCCTTGGGCGTGCGCACGCCCACATTGTCCAGCAGCAAAGTGAAAGGATACAAAATGATCGCTGATAAATCTAATTTGATATTGTACTACGTCATTTGTAAGACTATTTAAATTGTTATTTATTACGTATCACTTTGTATTATAGTTCGGTTCCGGCTGATCAAGCCTCTGATAAGTAAAGCTCTTGTCAAAGCTTATGTTAATGGTTGTGTTTGATTGACTAATTTTTTTTTTTGTCTGCAACAAGATCCACTTTGTTAGTAAAATAATACCTAAAACTATGTTAGTTCACACATAAACGCAGTGTCACTGACTCTGGCAGAGCCACCATCAGGGATTTTAGTCGTTAATTAGTTGAAATTTGTCGCCAAATATCAGAATTTGTCGGTCACTGGTTCAAAAGATATAAGGGTTTATAGGTGGCCGATCTAGAGAGAGTCTCCCCAGCAGGGCAACATTTATATCTCAAAAACTAGGGCACCTAGCGAAGATCTGTTTTCTCCCATATTTTGTCGCCAATTAGTCGGAATCACGGACGGAGGACGGACCAACCGCGGCAAGCGTAGCTTAACCTGATCGATCGACCTGTGTGGCTGTTATTACTCAGCCACAATCATTAGGCCTCCTTACTCATTTTAGTTGATGTTATTTTAAATTCTGTGGCTTACATCCAAATCTAGACGTTATCTAGTTTAGCAACAAATATTCAACCTAGCTTTCACGTCTATCTATTCTACGTTATATTCTGTCGAAAGCATTGGGTAACGAAACGAGACAGTAAGTATACCTGACCTGGACTGAACTTAGTATTAACTTACTTGCTACATACCTGTATCCACTATTTACCTAGATACTGACCTGTCTTTATCTAAAATGTAGCCTTAGCGTGCATAATTGTGGCCACTAAGCACCTAGACTAAGTGTTTTCGCGTGCTTCTAGTGCGTGACATACCTAAGTATATACCTGGGAAAGGTCAAGTTTCCTTTGTCATGTTTAGACTTAAAATGTACGGTGTTTGTCCAGTAGGATATTTATTTAGTAATTTAAATGTCGAAGTCTGAAATATGTAGTTTTTAAAAGGCACATTAAGATGTAGGAAAGAAAAGACAGAAACAAAATACTTTTATTTAGCACAGCACACAATATAAAACAGCAAAAAAGTGAAAAGTGCGATATAAGTATTAACAGGAAAGTGTGCCTCATGCACGGCTGCGCCCAAAAGAAAGGTCCAGTTCAGTAAAAATGCTAGGCAACAAGTGTCTGACGCTGGTTTTCAACTGGGCCTGTTGTGTGAGGTGATGGATGTAAATCAGTTTTATACTGCAACGTAACATATGTAGGAAAATAAGTACATATTGCGTACTGCATTTAATGTTATTTCTTCAGAGATGCCGAAAATAGTTACAATCTGTATTTTTTCTGTGTTCAACACGACAAAAAAGCAGGTTCTACCTATTTTATATCAGCATTGGTTCCTGACCATCATCTCCTAAGAGAGAGGGTTACGTCGAACGAATAGCACAGTCCTTCCTTCCAGCTCAAACCTGCGTATCTCTCTCATCATTTTTCAGCCGAAAGACGTCCACTGCTGGACATAGGCATCCCCCATGCACATCCACTTCGACCGACCACTCTCTCTATATTCATAAATTATGCAAACCTACACAAAAGCTATTCAGTTCACCCAAATTCCTATAACCAATAAAAGGTCAGAAAGTCTTGTCGTTTAAAATTAAACGTATATTTTGTATAAGTCGTAAGTCTTTGTCCATTCTTATTGTGCAGTATCGGCCCACCCGACGGAGACTGCATACTAACGATCCATGAAATGTGCACATGACATGGACATTTAAGTGTCCCCTTCGGATGCTATTACGTGTGACGACACGTAATTGAAAACCATTTTGATAACGAGACAAGTTTAGAGGAATGAAAGTTGTGTGATGCGAGTCTATGATGGAAAGAACAATGCGAGCAATGCAATAATTTATTTGGTGATGGATGCATATAATGACATATTATTAAGAGCAATAATATTTTTTTTGGTTAGTTACAAAAAAAAATGAATTAGACCATCTATTTTATTTATTTCTCGATACCTTATTAGTCGTTAGTACTAACTTTAGATAGCACAATGTTTTTTGTATCGTAATGCCTTACCCAATGACACTTGCAATTTCTATGCTATACCATTAAATTCTCAAATACGTAGTCGGCGAGTGGACGGCAATTGACTGCATTCTGGTCACGATGCGATCTAAACAAGCAAAACGATAATTTACCATTGCAATACCGGGCAGGTGCTGCGAAAATATAGGCCCTACACACGAACGTTGATTTACACCCCATTTGTTTAGTCACGCTTTCATCCTATTTGGAGTAAGTGCGATGGAAAGGGATAGAGGCCATACTATTGAAATCGTCATGTCTCTCTTTTCGCTTATGGAAAGAAAGAACTACAGACTAAAATACATACAGTATATTAAAGGTACAATACATCCGATAAAAACAAAAGAAAATCAAACAAACAGTGATTCCGGTGGTATTTTCTCCATAGAAAAGCTCTCGCCTGTTTTCTTTCTGGTTAATGACCATATAGCAATGATTTTTTTACAGCATAATAAATATTAACTACTTGTATGTCCCTATGTTTTCCTTTTTGATGATACATTATTTTTATTATAAAATGTATAAATAATTATTAAAATGCTTTAAATTGCCGATTTAAACCGCCTGTCAACAGAGGCCTAGTATAGAAATTTGACTATTAATGAAAAAATAAAAACATAGAGACACAGGATATATCCTTCTTATTCAGTTTATGCAATATCTTTTAAATTGGTTCAATATTGGAGGAAGAAATAGGCAAGAGCCACACTTCGAATTATGACTTTTTACTTAGGCTTTTTCAAATGTTTCGTAAGAAATTAGCAGGACAGTGTGCCTCACAGGTGCGCTAAAAGGGTACAGTTCAGCAAAAATGCCATACAACTAGTGCCTGACGCTGGTTTTTAACTAGACCTCATGTGTCACAGCGTCCTGCAGTTAGATCACGAATCCGTCTGCCTTGGTGATTAAGCATGTGCACATATTCTGTTATCATTAAGTACAAAATGGATAGAAGAATATTAAAGATGAGAGTATATGACACGCAGGTGTTGAAAATAGTTTGAATAATACAGTAGCATAATCAGCCTAATTACTGCTGGGACACAGGCCCTCCCTGTGATAATCCATCACGGGGGCCCAGCGCGGGTTGTCACATGTCTTCGAATGTTGAGTTCTAAGATATGCCGGTTTCCTCACGATTTTTTCCTTCACGGTCAAAAGCAGTGGTAATAAAAAAAAAGTGCCTGCTTGGGTTCGAACCCACGACCAACATACGTTGCGGCCGTTACCATTAGACCGCCACTGCTCTCTGAAATATACAGTAACATTGCAAACACGTAAAACCCCAACATTGTACGTAAATAGACATGAACATTGACCCAATTGTTATCAACACGAACCAATAATTCCCTTGCAAGTGAACTAGAATTTCCGCAATAGGTGCAAACCAAATGCCAGCTGTCTCATAACCTATGCAATATAGTTTAAGCTAACCTTTATAACCTAAAGTGAACTAAGGTGACCTACTCGCCTAGTGTTTAAAGATTTATCTAATGTGACTTGGATTGTGGTTGGCTGATATGACATATATGCCATCGACTTAATGCCTCCTCAAAAAGCACTGATTATAGGATTATTTTACTACAATCGTCAAAGATCATAGATTTTGTCAGAAGTTTTAGCAGACACACAGTGCTAGTTTTAGTAAAAGGATTGGATACTGCAATGTATTATTGATAGCAGACAGCGAGACAGAAGGACCATTTTGCCTAGTTCAATAATGGAATGCTGATATAACTAAAATCTACGCTTATTAATTGTAATCTAATGTGAACACTACTATACCAAAAGAACAGTATTCTAAAGACTGCCACGGGGTCCCGGGCACGATCTCCGCTTTCCCCGGGTCGGGACTAGGTATACCAGCACCCTAATTTCGCAACAGACTATCAATCACAATCTGTATCTTCATAAGCTAATCCATTACTTCATATGTTCGAAAAATTTGTCTACTCAACAACGTAAACAACGCAATGAATGTTGTTCAACTGTCAAAATGAAACCCATTGCTACTGATGGTGTGTTACGCAACTACCCCGCAGTACTCCAAACTGTGCCCGACTAGTGGTGATATGCTCGCTCATTAGGGAACATAGAACTTATAACATATCTAGCTTTTTACACGCGTTGCTCTATTGATTTGCACCAACTTGAGAAACATTTAACTAACCCGAAGTCGCGAACGTTGGTGAAATCTACTCCAAAACTAGGCGTGGCCGATATAAACTAGTCGCTGCACTTGTTACATTAAACTGTGATGTGAAAGGGTGTTTACAAACAAGTTATTGTATTAATTTAAAGTGGACTAATTAACCGAGAATTGTATAACAAGTTCGTAACTTTAATTTTACTTTCACTGGTTTTTATTGGTACTGTAATCTTGGTGTGGCTATTGAGAATATGGATTTTATTCATTTATGAATGCCTAGCTTTATAACGAAATCAGCTGTAGGTAAATGGTTAATAATTGACCATACCTGTCAAGAATGAGTAGCTGAGAATTAATGATTGACCAATAATATAACGTGTATCTGAAATGTGTGGTCATGCCTACATCCTTAAATATGACTACACATTTTATATTTCTGATGCATGCTGTATAAATTATACAGCATGCATTATTAAAACAATTATAATTCGTATGATTACACAGTAGGTATACGAGTAATCATACAAATTATAATTGTTTTAATAATCAAGTTGGCGGTAGAGAACGTTTCACTATGTAAAAGACCATAAAAGGTTATTATTACCTACCCCAGATGGAAGGTAATGTTTGTATGAGTCATAGCAATTAATATTAAATGATCAAAGATTACCAGCTTTTATAGCCACTACCTGTAGCAGTACCATACCGGGCCCGCCATCATCACTACAGAACCCTAGTTTCCTTATTCTGCTACACGCTACACAGACTTTTTATTCCCAACCACGTCTTTATAAGTTGGATGAAAACCACTAATAGGCGATGTGGTTTCGAAAACTTCAATTTTAAAAGAAATTCTTATGTTCTCAAGACTTCCCATTGATTTAATGTTCCCTACGCAGTTTGTGGCGAATTCTCATAAAAATTACACCATTTATGCATTCTTTAAGTTTTATTCAGTGACTGAAGGCCAGATTCTTATGAAATGTATGAATGCTCGCCTTTTGAAAAGTTAATTACTTTTTTTTTACTTTAATAACAACAAATACTAAAAACAGAATAAAGAAATATTTAAGTTTGCTAATACAACAAACGTGTTTTTTTCGGCGTTTTTGCCTTGTGATACGGAACACTTCGTGTGCGAGTCCGACTCGCACTTGGCCAGTTTTTTTTTTATGATAAGATATTTTTATTTGTTCAAAGATAATGCAAAGCTAAATTTGAGCTTCATCAGCCCAGCAACTGCTGACTGCTTATGATTTTGAGCACTTGTCACATAGTTTTTGCCACATGATGTTGTGGTGATCAAATCTAAACTCGAAACATAAAAAACAATTTCCATAAAGTATCTTGTTAAAGTATCATTACGTTATATTGTAACCGAAAACCAGCTAAATGTAGGTATCATGTATTTTGTTCGTGAGTCGACCAAGCAAGAGGCAGCCGTTATCTGTCGTATGCAAAGTGTTTGAATACATTGCTTTAAACAAATACCCGATCCGGGTTACTTGGACCTCACACGAAGTCGTATAGACCCGGGGTCTTCTGTAAATGACCATACACTTGCTAATTTACTTTTTTTTTTTAAACTTTAATTCAAATCCAATTTTGTAGGTAATATTTGCACTGCATGGTTGTCATTCATCTTTGACAGTCGTTACGGGTACTCAGAAGCCCAAAAGTCTGACACCCAGTCTTACCAAGGGGTGTCATGTTATCCAATGGTAACTGGTTGTGGAGGTCAGATAGGCAGTCGCTCCATGTAAAATGCTGGTATTCAGCTGCATTCGGTTAGATTGGAAGCCGACCCCAACATAGTTGGGAAATGGCTAGGCAGATTGATTTTGCACTGCATAATAGTGACTTAATTGGTTCTATTTGTTTTTTTTTTTTCTGTTCATGTTTTTTTTCTATTGATTTCTAAAATCTATTAAAGTAATTTGACAGATTGTAGTAGCTTGATGTGCTGGCGTCTGTATACACATGTATAAACAGACAAGAAGAAAAGAACAATGATGACCCGATTTATTAGATATTAATAAAATACAATCGTTAATTTAAGCATAATTGTGTATCGAATCACATTTTTGATAAGTTCAAATATAAGCACCATTTTTTAAACGCTCCCAACACACACAGTATCGTAAGTAAAAAAATTCTAAGCTGTAATTTGTATCCAAAACAATAAATCATCTAATTATTAAATATTTATGTAAATTAATTAAGTATGACCATCGCTCTCACTTTGTCTTGTCTAATTTTTTAATATAAATCCAATAAATTAATGCAGGCAATAGCTACGATACATCAATGAGCACCATACTGTGAAGTTATAAGATAACGAATGATCACAGTCTTGTACTATTACCGACTATCGTCGAGATCATTAAACTGTTAAGGGCAAATCGTTAGAAATGAGAAATGACTTACACTATTAAACATACAAATTAATGCTCCGTGCAGTGTCGACAAGACTTTACCTGGATGATTTAGATGAGGTATTAATCATTTTTATATGAAGTATGTTTATTGTTTTTTTATTAAAAAACATTCCTACAGAAAGTTTTCTTAATAGGTAATTCTAATAATTCTGCCTGGTAATTTTTTAATTACACGATGAACGATTTTTCAGAATTCGCTCGTTGCCGACCATCTAATGCCCAATACAATGTCTTTTGACTAAGGGCGAATTTCACCAAGCTTTTATACCTAGTCTTACACAGAGAATAAATTTTGAATGTCTGACAGATTTTCCATACTAGAACGGTCAGACGTCAATTTTATTCCACAGATAAAAAATATCTCTGACTTTGGTAAAATCAGCCCTAAGTCGATTATATTATTGTTATTCTCAGATTGTTTAACACAACGAATGCGTCATCGACACTGCATCATCAAACACATTAATTCAGTAGGTAACTTTTACGGGCTAAAGTCTCCTACAAACAGGCGCGACACGCGACGCGAATCGCGCGCGACACAAAGGCACCGCTCGTTGCGCGACTTGCGGTGCCTTTGTGTCGCGCGCGATTCGCGTCGCGTGTCGCGCCTGTTTGTAGGAGCCTTAATAGTGATATGCGTAGGCAGTCATTAACAGAACATATTTTAACAGCTTTCAACATTCGAAACAAGGAGCATTAAAGTTAACCATCTTTTATAGAATGAATGTCTCCATGAAATATATTTTGTACAAGGGCCATAATAATAGTCACAGTGACGGGACGCCCAACATTTTGTATCTTGTTACTAATTTATATCTAATTACCTTACCATGTAAACTATAAATTATTACAACATAATGAGGGTGAAATCGTTGTAAACATCACTTTACTTTTTAAAGGTGCTTAGTTGGTTTTATGGGCCATTAGATTCTCTTTAACACAGTCTGATTTGACCTCTGTTTTACATGAATTAAATTATAATGATGCTTGACTTATCTATTTTGTATTTAAATACGGGGAAAGTCCAGAAACTCGATTGTACAGTAAAGTCTTATTATATCTTCGTCATTTTTTTTCATTTATCCAATCGGTATATGTAATAGGTACCTTTTTAAGCTACCGCACTGAGAAGACTATTGCACAGAATATTTAATTACTAGAAACAAACAATAAAATAGCATACTTACATCTTTGACCAACGTCGAGTTGACATTGACCAAAACCATTTGTTTGAATAAACTGGTAATTTTATGAAATACCAGCTGCACCCCGCGTCGATCCCGTGGGAATATCGGGATAAAAATTAGCCTATATGGTAATCCAGGGTGTCAGCTACCTCCATACAATATTTTATCAAAATTGGTCCAGCCGTTTGAGCGTGAAGAAGTAACAAACATATAAACACACCCCCACACACCCTCACAAACTTTTGCCTTTATAATATTAGTGTGATGTGATAATTTATCACATCACACTAATATTAAAAGAAATTAAAAGTATTTTTTTAAATTGATTACTGATAAATTTAAAAATATACTTTTAATTACCAGTATCACATTTTTAGTCCAGTCTGACATTTAAAGAAAATGGCTGAACGTCATTCTGCGATATTGACATTAAGACGCGATATACTAAACGCGGTGACAAAATAGCCTCAATCCAGTCTATTAGACCTGTGTTGGTAAAGCAGATTCTATGCAGCAGGGACTGTAAAATGATTTTTTATTACTCTGCAGTAAAATACAATATGAAAACATCGGACACCATGGTTATTAACACACTGGTAAAATATATAGCATCACATGGAAGATCCAATAACTGTTATCGCAACTCTGCACAAATTATTCGTGCAAGCGGCGCATTGAAAATTGATTAACGTTATCCCTTTAATGAAAAGCTGTGGTCAACCTGACCGCGCCGGGTGTAATTGTGTAATTAAATGAAGGTAGACATTACAGAGTGCAGCCAAGCACATAATATGGGACTATATTGGAGTTGTCTAGTATAAAAGTGGTTAAATTAATATTGTTTGTGGGTATTTTGGTGAAATCTGTAACAACGTATAGTACCAATGTGACTTTTTCAAACAATTCACTATGTAGTTTCTAAGCTTATCTTGGACATAACTGACATCGGTGAAGGAAAACATGGTAAGGAGACTTGGACTTATAGTTAATATAAGTCTGTCAAGCGTGGTGATCAATGCTCATCCCTTCTCTAAATAAGAAACCTTTGCCCAGCAGCAGAACTGTAATAGGCTACCAATTCCGTGGTTTAAAAAAAAAGAAGGCTGACTTCACAGCAAAATGGATTTGACTCTCGGAAAAGCTGGGACAGGGAGAAAATCTTAGAAATCAGTTATTATTGACTAGCTGCCAACCCCAGCTTCCCAGGGGTGCATTTTTTTTTCGAATTTCCTACATTTTCTTTCATACAAACCTTGTCCTGACAATACCGAACACAACAAAAAAAAAAAAAACAATTTTGTGCAGTTATTCGGAAGGTAAATATGCGCTTACAGACATAAATTAATAGTTACTTGTCATTAATAATTCTATTCCAATTTATCCTAATTCTATCTAATTTTGTTTAATTTTATCTAATTTTTATCTAATGTTGACCAAATTTGTTACATTTCATTTAATTTCATCTTTTGTCCAGTTTTTATTATGTGATTTAGCCTATTTTTATGATTGTACGACATGTGGAATTACTAATATTGACTAATACCTTGTATGTGTGGTGCAAACTGATAATATAAGTTGGTTATTAATAAATAAAAATAAAAAATAAACATTTCGATGACTTTGTTTTATACTATGTAAGGATAATGATATTGACTCAAGAGAAGGCAGCGTGGTTCTTTAGACTTATAATATTTTCCTTGAAGGTTTTATTTTATAACTTAAGTATTTCAACCGAAGGTATCTTCTACGTCCTTTAATAATTAAGTTCTCTGCTAGTGGTTGGCACTTCTGTAAGTGACGAATTCACAATACCTAAAACTGTAAGTTATTTTAGAAATAAATAAATAATATCTGTCTCTCTGAAAATATTATTACGTAGGTAGTTTCAGGTTTTTTAATGAGACTTAAAAATAACTGGCGAAAAGGTGTAGAGACTATTATAGACACACCTCTGTCTAACCCTTCAGGAATTACAGGCGTGAAAAAAATCTCTACCACGAAATTTTATAGTGGATAAACAGAAGACGAACAAGCAGGGGATGGAGGAGTAGGGGCTGGAGAGTGGAGGGGAGTTCAGGGGATCAGAACGGAATAACTAGCAAAACATAACGTTTTGTGTGTTTTTCAGATTTTTTTCAGCACCATGATTCACATTTTTTTTTAGAAAGTTTTGTCTTTCTAGAACTCCCAAATGTTTTACGCAACTATTTCTATGAGTGACGATCACCATTTCGCAATTCACTGCGTTGATTAAAATTGAATTGAAACAAATGATTACGTACATTGATAGCACCATTGTGGCAGTGTTGCCGCCTTTGTCTTGCGGACAATGTGGGCCAGTCATAATGAGACTGGTAATACAAGCTTTTATAAAAGACTTTGTAACGTGTCGACCAGCCTTTATTAATTAGGTTTCACTTGTAAGCCGGATGCGATGAGGCTTGCAGCTAAACGATAACAGCCACACGGGTCGATCAAAATCTTCATTCATACTAGGCTAAGAATCATGTACTTACTTTTTGAACGTCAACATAGACTGTTCCCCTAAACGCTTCCCCTTCACCACTTCCTAGTGCTTTAGCTGGGAAGATATATTTTATTATTCTTACTTATTTTTGATAAGCTGATGGTCTGATTTAAACAACATAGGTAGGTACTTAATTATTATCTAGATACATTAAAAAGTCTGCAAAGTTCCTCTTTTTATTAAGTCAATCAAGGGATGAATATGAGACTATTCCAATTACCACTGTAAATCAGTGACTAGATCCACCACAAAATATCACATATTTACCAAGCCAGCGACAGAAAAACTACAATTTCTAATAGAAACTTATTTTCAAATACGCAGGCAGTAATACTAAATTATGTGCCGAACCAAGTGACCATGAAGGTGGAACCATGTATGAGTTCCGCCAGTGACCAACACCACCATACCACTATACCAACATATACCACAAATGGGTTAAATAGAACCCGCGTGTACGATATACATTGCTGCGTCAAAACAAGCATTAATTTTCGTTAGCTTGGCTAAACCGCAATGGTAACTGTGCTATCTGATTTATGCGCCGTCAGAATGCATTTTGGTCCTAACATATTAATTGAAAACAAAGAGTGTTCTCCCACGCCATGCAAGTGTGACCATCGCCTTATGCGATCTGAAATGAATTATTAATATTGAATAATAGCTAGTTATATTTACGTGTTATTGAGGTAATTTAAAGGAAAAAGAAAAGTACTTAGCTAGGCTTGAGGAGGTACTGTTCCATTACATTTGAAGCACACTTATGGGCTTAGACAAAGTGAAATTCTATCAACAATGATGGAAAAGTCAAATAAGTATCTATTGGATAGACATACGCTACCAAAAGGCCTGTTGAAAGTCGTTGTAGAAATACGAAACATTTTAGTTGTCTCTCTTATATAATATTCAATGAAAAACCCATAGGTACTTATTAAATACTACCTGCGCCCCGCGGTTTCACCGGCGTAAAAGTAGCCTATATTTTAATCCAGGGTGTCAGCTACCTCCATACAAAATTTTATCAAAATTGGCCCAGCTGTTTGAGCGTTAAGAAGTAACAAAAACACATACACACCCCCACAAACTTTCGCCTTTATAGTATTAGTGTGATTATTTGACTAAAAACGAATGTAATTTTGAATTACGCCGATACTGCGCTTCAAACATAAAAATAAATGAATTTTACATTATAAATGGCTTTAAAATCATACAGTGGGCCCGCCCACATTTCCAAAATGCCGTCACCAGCCATGTCAAACCTTTAAACTCGAAACTGTAATAATAGGCTATATTTTGTGGCAATTTACATTTCACAAACTCGTTATGGGCGCCGTAAAGGTAATTGTTTATTAATTTCAACGGCACATGATGTTAATTTAACGAACAGGTGTTAAACTTTATTAATGTAGCAATAACGGTCATTATTGATGTAGGTTATGATAAAGTAGCCATCTATTGAAGTTTAGGCTAGAGTGGTATAGGTATTTACTATCAGAAAACTTAAGGTGAATGGATAATGGGAGACCGCGAAATTCAATTTTTCTTACGTTTTTTGCAATTTGCAGGTCAGTGTCAGATTGTATCTTGATCAAAATATAATTCGCTACAATAACAGGTACATATTTAGAGAATAATAATCATTAGAATCATTAATATATCTTTCTAAGTTAGATTTCTACCGTCAACCACCAATCTCTTATGGAAAAGGGTTAATGGTCACATCACACTAATATTGTAAAGGCGAAAGTCTGTGAGTGTGTGTGTGTGTGTGTATTTATATGTTTGTTACTTCTTTACAATAAATCTTGTATGGAGGTAGCTGACACCCTGGATTAACACATAGGATACTTTTTAGTCCGATATTTCCACGGCATCGACACTTATGCGCGTGAAACCGCGGGGCGCAGCTAGTCACACTAATATTATAAATGCGAAAGTTTGTAACTGTGTATGTATGTTTGTTACTTCTTCACGCACAAAGAGCTGGACCAATTTTGATAAAATTTAGTACGGAGGTAATTGACACCCTGGATTAGCACATAGTATACTTTTTAGCCCGATATTCCCACGGGGTCGACACTTATACGGGTGAAACCGCGAGGCACTGCTAGTTGTTTATAAAGACGAAACAAATCAAAATTAGCGCCATAACAAAAACTAAGAATCTGTCAGCTATCCGATACTGGCGTGTTACAATACGGGCCCTATTCAGGCATTTGTGCCCATTCGTGAACAATCACAATGAATGGCGAATAAAAAACCTAATGAATAGATTCGTCACCGCTTTGAAGCCTCGCTTGAGGTCATAAACATTATATTGAAATACAGACGAAACGACAATGTGTATAATTTTGCTGTTTATGTGAAAATTATTCGATGATTTCCACTGATATTGACGTTTCCGTGACCCAATAACGATGCGTTGTTCGTTTGTAGAGAGAATGAGTGTAATTTATGACTAAGTTATCGAGTACCTAATGCTTTGTCGAAAGCGGAAGTATAACTCCCACCGCATTGTACAGACGCGCACATCAAGCTACCCGAAACTGTCAAATTTTCCCAATCAACTTTAAACCTTACCCTTTAGCGATAAAATTGAAAATCTATTAAAGAAATTTGACAGATTGTAGTAGCTTGATGTGCTGGCGTCTGTACATATAAGATGAGAAGTATGAGAAGTTTTTGATAAAAATTAAATGAAGAATATAAAAATAAAGTAAAAGTTTTTTTACAACAAATTGACATAATTAGAATAGAAACGACGATAGCTACAAAAGTTAAAAAACTGTGTAGAAACGGACAACTATGACATCTTAAAGTTTAGGTACTTTGGTATTTAAGGGGGAAGCTCTAAGGTGGCCCGCGAAATTCAAATTTTCTTACGTTTTTTGCAATTTGCTGGTCAGTATTAAGTTGTACGTTGATTAAAATATGATTCGCGGTCGTAACAAATATGTGTTTACAGAATTATAATCATTAAAGTCATCAACACAACTCTCTAAGACCATGTAATCCCCAAGAATGACTATTTCATGAAATCTTGACATTTGGGGATTAATAAATACGTATTTGTTACGACCGCGAATCATATTTTAATCAACGTACAACTTAATACTGACCAGCAAATTGCAAAAAACCTAAAAAAAAAATGAATTTCGCGGGCTACCCTGGCGCTTTCGCCTTGAATAAAAATCGTAAACATGCAAACTGTATGTTGAGGTGCAGTGTGGAGTGGCAGTGTGAGTGAGGATGTCATTGACTTATATGTGTGTGAGTGAGGGTGTGTGTGAGTGCTGGGACTAATTAAGTTTTAAGTTATCACAATTTTTTCAGTTGCATCAATAAAAAAAGATAGAATTAAATACGAGTCAGTGATAAATAAACTCTTATTCTTCTACTAATTAAAATGCTTAGATAACTAAGCTTTGAACTAGACACACAACTTTTAAACTAGATTAGGAAAAAACAAGTTCAGTTGGTAGGTACAAACGTAAAAGTTGAATTTAAAACTCGCCCGGTTTTACACTAAATCAAAGCCAATGGTTACCAAAGGTGTTTGGCCATCATAATATATTCGCTACACATCGAATTTGAAACACTTGTAAATCAATAACGCGAATTGTGCAGACTGGTTTTTGTTCGGACTGTGGCCAGTAAAAGGCAACGCTTTGTGAATCGCCCAATATCGGCCAGCAATTCCAATTTGGGGCATTCCATCGCTCCGTTATGAGGAAGTTATTGAAACATCTAGGTGCGAAGATCTGTGTTGATTATGAAGCTTGCATTCTGTCGGAGTGAGCAGAATGGGAAGAGGGGCTTGGTATGTCGGAGCGTTGACAGAATCTGATTGGATTATTACGATTCTACAGATTTCTTTACAATACAAAAGGACCTATGAAGGTCTTTATTGGAATACAATGTTTCGACATTTCCATATTTTAGTTAAATTAATTAGTCCTACGAGGTGGAACTACTCGTAGGCAATTTTTAATAACAATTTACATAATATCCTACAACTATACTATACTATTAAACCCGAAAGTCTGACAACCTGTCTTACCAAGGTATCGTATCGTATTACCCAGTAACTGAGTTGTGGAGGTCAGATAGGCAGTCGTTCCATGAAAATACTGGTATTCAGCTGCATCCGGTTAGACTGGAAGCCGACCCCAAGGCTAGGCAGATACTATCGATGCGTTACCCTCGAAACAGAAAACTACGCTCGATTAAGTCGAACTTAACACATGTCCAATGGATATGTGAATAAGTATTGCACGTTAACTGTCCGTCCCTCAACGTCCATTTCACGTTTTTGCGACAATCGCACTTTTTTAACTGATCCATAATTCAATCAACTGTATGCGTTCAAAACGATTCAGCGGTTTCAAACGTCACTGATATCATCGTTCAAAAGTAACCTGAACAATGTACACTTGTACGAAAATCACCTTTACTGCTACGACTTTATGTCGTGCGTTCTCTATGTCAAAGTGTTAGCACTGATGTGGTGTGGTGGGCTGTACCTCACCAACATTCTCTTGCCCTTTATCCTAATGTTTCCATGCCACCTCCGCTAGTATTTTATAAGAAGATAAGATATAAAAATTATATACTTTTTATCAATCTGTACTATCCCTACTGCTAGGCAAAGGTCTCCCCCAAAGCCAAGGTGTCATATTTAGAAGATAGAAAATAATAGAGATCAGCTTTGAAAGCTGACAGAGCGGTACCTCATGTAAAATGTTATAAGTAAATTGATGGTAATCCCGGTAGTTACTGAGGTACACAAGTACACAGTCATGTGCTCATGTGTGTGAGGTCTAGAGTCAAAAACACGCATCACCGCCTTCCAGAAAACGGTTCGTTCGGGTTCAATGCTCGGCTGCGGTAATTGCGATAATTACTGTTAGTCTCAATCAATGAGTGTTTTTCTTTCATGCTGCCAATTGGTGAGAAACAGTGTCTGTTCACACTGTGGTGTCTCATTTGTGCTGGGAACGATACCTACATTCTCGTTAAGTTATAATTTCGGAAGCATAATAATCATGTGAAAGATGCCTGTCTAGTTGTTACTTTGCTCAAGTTATGTGTTATGTTAATTGTTCATGCTGGGAAAACAATTTACATACTAGAATTTGGGTGCATAATGTTACGTTTCATTTCGTGTAATCAAAATAACTGAGCACCTGAAAAGGGGTCATTGTGGGTATTCATTATTATGAACACTTTTCACTATAGGACCAATCATAAAATTAGACAATAATCAGCAGTTCCCTACACAAAACACCAACAAAAAAACTCTGTGATTGCTCTCCTAAACTAAGATAGTACCTACTATCATGAAATTCACCGTTTTACGGGTAGATAAAGTATTCGATTACTCCAGACATAGATATCGCTTAATTTACCGATGTAGCTATAGGTATCTGGTGAATGCAATCTCGGAGGAACACATAAGTTAAACGGGGCACGCAGCTGCGCGCGAGTCGCGCCCGTCGGCGGCGCGCGCGCAACCTCTTTCCGTCAGCTTTAGGCGGGATGCATACTTGTACAACATTGAAGAATAACTATATTTTATCAACTAAAATGTTCCAGTAATACCTACTAGTTTTTTTCTATTCAGATTGTCTGTATGTACATAAAATATACAATACAGGTGCTTTGTTAAAAATTTTATTTGGACAAAGTAACATGAAAATTTTATTTTTTTTTGTTCTGGTTTTTCACCAACATTGTAAACATTATTTGAAAACATTGCTGAATTTGAAACTCGGGAGCTTTTAAAACAACAATGTTTTTAATTATTAATGTAACAATACAATGGAGCCTTAAAAAAAGCTTCAAACGCTCTGAATTGCAAAATGTTTGAGAGTTGTTAAACTTTAAATTTCGCTAACATTAATTCAACACACTGGACATTATTTTTAACTCCTACCATGCTGACCGTAGCCATATTATGAATATTTTGAATTGATTGTCATAATACAGATGATACATAAACAAGTGGATGCTGCAAATGTTATAAGTGCAATAGACATCTTTCAGCAATGGATTTCAAAAATTAATAAGAAGTGCGAAAAATAACAACAATTATAATCTTTTTAGCCCTGGCTCTTTCGAAATTGCAGACACATATTTCCTCATCTTAATAAAAATTTGAAAGGTCTCCAAACACGTATGGACCGTTGTTGACTATAAATGCTTGATTGAGCATGCGAGCGGCTCGCAGATGTGGTTCCGTGGCACGTGACATGGTCTCAGAATTGTCTGAATACAGTGAATATACATACGGAAAGACAATTGTTTGTTTTGTGGACAACCATTTAATTTGATGTATAGGTACATTTAGTTTGATTTACAAAGCTTGCAAAAGAAAGCTTTGTAAACTAATATTATATGGTTGGCAAATAGAAGGAACTGTCTTTCACTTGTTTGATGTGGTTTCACGTGTTTTCTTGTTTAACATAATTATTCATTTCTACCTATTTGGCAGTTTCACAAACATTAATAAAACGTTAAATAATGTTATGGTCAAGTAGCTAATCGGTGGAAAATTTGAAAAACTTTTTGTTATGCGATTTTTGTATTGAGAAGACAAAGAAACTGTACCCTAATTGCGTAACACAGTTTCAATAACAATCCGAGAGTTTTGAAGGATATTCCTAATCCATTGCAGACAACAACGAAAATACCACAATGGACTTACCATTGCGGTATTTTTGTTGCTGAAAGAATTGAAAGAAAACGAAATCAACTGTCATTTTTATGTGCGTTACGCAATTACCCCGCTGTTTTTTTGCTGATGAATTTGAAATTGAATCTCTCCTGCTTCTTTCACTATAAATGTGTATTATTTTAATTTTCTTCTTGCCTGTAATTTGACAATCCTTGAAAGATCTTTTATTCCTATTTATATTTGACTTGATAGATCTTTTATCCCAGTTGTCAGAATTTCGCTTAGGCTCAACAACATTTTGCTCACACAAGGCATAACCTAAGAAATATCACATTCGATCTGACTGCGTCTGTGCAACGCCTTCTAAAGTTGTTTATTTTATGCACCAGCGTACTAGGCGTGTCGGTTCACGATAGCCTGGAGGCTGTCCGTAGCTGCTACTTACGGACGCCGGTAATTTTGCATCCGACGTGGCCGAGACTTAGATAAAATGATATACATAGCTAGCTAGCTGTTTTAGATTATACACCTGTGCAATTTTAAAGAGGACAGGCTGCGAGTACTGATGTGCGATCGTTGTCTTGGGTCTGTTTATGTTCATGATAGAGATGAATGCTGTTTCTGAGAGTAACTTTTACACACTATTGGACATAAACTTCGCAAGTTTGTATTTCTGCTTCTTCGCTTTGTGTCTGGACTACTTCGCAAACTCACATTTCTGTAAAAAAATCTTCCTTTTGTGTTTCTAGTCTACCTTCTTCAGAAAACGTGTGACCACAGTTTTTTTCTGTTCAAGTCCACCACTCAGAATTTTGATAGAAATCACTTTGGCGTTTCCTGGAAAATCTTTTGACTACTCTAATTCACAATTCCGTGCTACAGTTAATTTCGCAACAAACGTCAACCTTACTGACAGGCAAGTGCATACACTTGTAGATTACTCTCTTGAAACAAACTTGTTGTAATGTAGACAGGGCTTACATAAGTGCTGATGTTTTTACGTTATCATATCAACGATCGCGGTTGCGGTGACGTGCCAATGATTCAATGAACCATGGGAAGTCGCGACATAATGAATAGTGCACTAATTAGATACGGCGTATTGAGTAATATGCGATGGAAATATTATTTCTTAGCCTGGCTAGAGTATCGATGACATACCCGCCAGGCACTGTCTGATTGCATCGTGGAATAGGTGGTCAGTAATGAAGGCTGCTATGTACGAGTATGTACAGACGCCAGCACATCAAGCTACTACAATCTGTCAAATTTCTTTAATAGATTTTCAACTTTATCGCTAAAGCTTCAGGTTCAAAGTTGATTGGGAAAATTTGACAGTTTCGGGTAGCTTGATTTGCTGGCGTCTGTACCTTTGCTCAGTCTTTCTTCGTGCTCAAACACACGAGTGACACGCGTCCGTCGACGGCGACGTCAGAAGCAACTGCAGCCGTCGACACGCGTCGACAACGTGTCACTTGAGTTCGGTCCTCAAATACACGAGAGGCAGGTTTTCGATTGCTGCTGCCGACAAGCGTCGACAGCTGCAGTTGCCTCTTTCGACAACGCGTGTTACTCGTGTGTATGCAGTTATGCACACTCAGTGATTTACACATAGTGACCTACATAAGGCACGACATAAGCTTAACAATACTCGATATCCTAGCACTATATATCATCCAAGAAGATTAGCAGTAATTTATGCCTATCTAACCACACAAAATCATATATAAAGGAAAAATAGTATTAGTCTTATCCACTAGTCAATAAGTCAGTCCAGACTGAACAGAATATTTAATTCAATGATGACTGGTTGTGGACCAAACCGTATGTTTTAAAAGCGCCATGCTTTTATCGTATCTCAAACTGATATTAAATTAATTACTGGCTATCGAAAGAACAAGTTTATCTTACTAATTTTACGATATAAATAAACTTTTAAATATCAGAGAAATAAAAACGTCTGTTAAGAGTTAGAATTAAATTAATCAAGAGACGTTTTAATACTACGGTCTTGAATTATCGTTATTTCTCAATTTGCATGGAATATATATTATGTTGTTTTTGTTGTTTAAATAGTTGTTGTTGTTGTGTCAGAGTATGGATGGCTTCCAGTGTAGGAAATGATTACCAACTTTTTACTGCGATTTCTGTCAGTTCTTATTCCCTGAGCCCTGAGGGGACTATTCCATCGACCTTTATAGATCTGTGTAATTTTAATGCTTTACAATATTAGGTATAGGTTTATCTTGATACTTTACCACATACATAAAATTTACGATAATTATAGCTAAACCGAGGATAGACCTCAAGGTGCCTCTCGAAGCCTTACCATTATTTTTATTTCTCAAGGAAAACTTCTTTCTTTCAATCTTTTTACTTATCTTGACTATTCTACGGCAAGTCTCTCGCTTTCTAGGATACTACAATATTTTTAAGTTCGTTTGAACTTTTCAAGTATATTTTTGAGCAGGTGAGTAGTAGTGGCCCAGTGGTAACGACCGCGACTTACGAGATATAGGTCGTAGGTTCGAACCTCTTTATTAGTGGTTGTAATGGGAATCATATCACTTGGTTTTAGTAGGTTTTTATTTTTATTAATACTTTTGTTAGTTTCTTATTTTGTAAATGTGAGGACTTTGTAGGCCTTGTAGACTTTAGATCTGTAGACCATTATTTATTTTATCAAGTACCTGGTACTTGTTGACAGGCCTACGCTGTCCTCCCTTTTCCTGCCCAGCCTTTTCCCAACTATGTTGGGGTCGCCTTCCAGTCTAACCGGATGCAGATACCAGTATTTTACATGGAGCGACTGCCTATCTGACCTCCACAACCCGGTTACTGGGTAATACGATACCCCTTGGTAAGACTGGTTGTCAGACTTTCGGGCTTCTGACTACTAGAATCAAAAATTCGAAGACATGTGACATCAACAACCCGCACTGGTAGACCTACTTAATTAAGCCAAGAAGGATTAGGGATTTTGCCCTTAAGTGATGAGGCGCTTAGACTTAAACTTGCATTGTACAAATTATAAAGTAACAGTGTACTCATTGTTGAAGAGCCTAATAAATAAATAAGTCTCATTATCTTAGTCCACCAATTTTATTTGAAAATATAAACAGAATTTTATTTACTAATCAATACAGAGCTTAAAAAGGTCCCTTGTGAAAGAAAACCGCTACAGTAAAAGCTGTGAGGCAGATTTAATAACAGCGCAGTGCCAGTGCGGTGTCCCAACGTTCCTAATCTCATTACAACTTGCCCAGATGTTGGCGCTTAGTACTCACCTACTGTACTAGCCTGCGAGAGACAGACATATTTTATAGAGAAAATAGAGAGCGCTTCATAAAGTGTGAATGTGATAGGATATAAAATTAAAGCTGGTATTACGTTAAGGGGAGGTGTTATTTTTTTGAACTGCACTTTATTTTGCTTGGTAAAATAAAAATTGCTTTACAAATGAAGTAAAGCTTTGGTTTCATGAAACAGTGGTGGCCAAGTGGTAACCGCCGCGACTTACGAATTATTGTAGGTCGTAAGTTCGAACCCAGACAGGCGCCAAAAAATTCGAAGACATGTAACATCCACCAACCCGCACTGGGCCCGCGTGGTGGATTAAGGCTCACTCCCTCTCACCGAGAGGACGCATGTGTACCAGTAGTGGGCACATTATAGACTTATTATTTGCTTTAGATTCCAAAGAAATCGGTGAACTGTCACACAATAGCGTCACTTTAACTTCAAATGCTAGTAGAAGTGACAAAATGATTATATTGACAGGAAGCTAGTTCTCCAACCACAAATCAACTTAATTATTATTTCGAGTATCGAGTAATCGCATAACCCGACTCGTAAGAAACAAAATTATGCATTTAATATTCTTACCAAAAAATAACATCACTAAACTATACTTTTATTTCTGGTCTGATTTCCTATAGATTTATGATCAGTCAAATGCACAGGACACGCCAATTAATATTAATATCAAAACATCAAAGCCGGTAACAGTAAAGTTAACGTGCGATGATCGATGCGATGCTGGCGCAATATAACATAACCGAATTAAAGCTTAATGCTCAATTTATTCGATATCAAACTGTGAGAGTACCTGGAAATCGACTAAAAACTCTCGCATAAATATTTGTGTTCCAACGAAACTTTTACATCGATATTGTCTGTGGTCAAAAAAGGAATACGCGCAATGGATGGCGTATAAATTCAAAATTTTGATTGGATTTCGTATTAGATGTTCGGATTCCGGGAGTCATTTCGGATTTTCGATGAATCGATCGATTTGTGTGGGTGGCTGCGATATCGGTTTAATAGGAACGTCCTATCTAATCAATTAATGGGGTAAGATTGATGGCTACACGCTAACAATGAAGTGACTAGCTTTATTTTTGTCCCAACTTTCGTCTATTAGGCGGAGATAAAAGTTTTTATTCAGATGGAGTTTTTATCTGAATTTAGATAGTTTGTTGAGCGGCGACAGTTGAAAGCTCATGATGTAATTGATGGTATCATGAAATGACTAGTCAATAGGGTTTAGAATAACTCTATCTGCAATATACAGCTATAATTTACTAGACATAAATTCTTTTACCTTTAATTTTCCAACTCCCTGACACAGGACCGTCTCCTGCAAATTGTGAAATACTCACAATAAAAGCAGGAATAAAACGGGCAGAACATTTGCAAATGTCAGCTCAAGTGACTGTTATTAGATGAAGAAATGGCACTGACAAAGAAAAGTGAATTCCAAAGCACCTATGAACATAGACATAATAAAGAGAGACTCCTAACTGAAGTCAAACACGTACTAAGGTCGACAACAATTTTCGCATACTGAGCATTGTTGGAAATTGAAAGGCTTACCGCGTCATATGAATACAACAAACAGACAAATAATAATGCACCTTATGCTCAAAGGGTAGAATTATGTTTTGTATAAATAGAGCAATTTGAGCGAAGAACGCGACACGCAAGAAGAATCTTAATAATGTATAACGCAGGAATATGTTCAAATGCCTTCGTCCCATCTTAACACTACGATCGCTGCGGGGACTGTTTTGTGTTATAAGTTATGTGTGTTTTGTCATGCATTATTATAATAAGTACTACAGCCAAATAATTAAACAATAAAAAACTATTAAAATAAAAAGGAAAACCTCAAGCGGCGAAAGTATAATAAACTTATCGGTAATTATATTTTCGAGTCGTTTGGGGTTGAAACACTCGGGCCGTGGGGTCCGCCTTCCGAGTGCTCATGGCTTGTTCAATGAAATCTCCAAACGGCTGGTTAATACTTCCCGTGACCCAAGGGCTGGTTTTTACCTTGGCCAGAAGATAAGTATTGCCATAAACGTGGCAATGCCGCCAGTCTCTTTACCAGTCGACAGCGATACATATTTTAATTTGTTAATAGTTTTAGTTACGTTACATTCTTCCTAATTCCTGCATTAGTTAACCACTCAGTGACGTAATGATTTATAAACTTTAATTGAGCCACTAAGTACAACTTACGGAACATAATCTAACTAATTAATGCTTATCGAACACTCCCATAAAATCAAATTGACGTAATGGACATCTATCATTAAAATCCATTCGATAAATAACCGCTACACCCGGCGTTTCACCTTCATAACATACAATGCGACATCCCACTTTATCATATCTGGTTGTCATACGGAATCTCGACGAACATTGAGCTTTTGAGAGCTCAAAGATATGAAACGATTTTAAATTTGAATCGATTTTGTAATATTGCAGCAGCGCTACTCAAAACGAGGAACGAAGCCGCATTTTTACCTTCTCTTGAAAGTATTATTTGGAATATTTATAAAGAATTTGTTTTGGTACTCGATAACGCAGAAACGGCTTAACCGATATGGAAAAACAATCGCATACTAGATTGCATCTAGATGAATATAAAATTATAGGACACTTTACATTCGGTTCATAAAGTAGTTCCGCTGGGAAGCGATATGAACTGTGAGCAATATTTACTCGTACTACAACTTAAATAGTCTGAAAAGAAATAGACTACAGCCAAAACTGCTTAGATGTCAAACGAGGGGCCAACCTGCCTCAAAAGAGGTACAAAACAGTTTCCGCGGCAGAATTAATCCCGATTAAATCTGCACACTTGCAGGGTTGAGTGTCAGAACTTAATCCAAGCAGCATGACTTGTGTGCCTTTATTGGTCGTCGTAAGCACAGCATTTTAATTTAACAACTATATGTGGTGCCATTAAATAAAATGAAGCTAGACGGAGTGCTTTATGATTGGAACGCTCCTCGCTGTGATTATATTAATGTTATTCACATATTGTCTGTGTTAAAATATTAATGTTTTTGTGTGGAATGTTAATTTTTGAGATGGAGTGTGGGTGTGATGAGGTTTACCGGTTAACTTGCGTATTAAATAAATAAACTTAAGTATCTGATTTGTTTGTCGGTTCTGTCTTTGTGAATGTGGCCACCTTTTTCGCTTTTGACGAAAGCATGCCTGAAATTGCCTGCTCTCAAAACGGTGACGGAAAACATCGTGAGGAAACCGGCATATCCTAGAAGCAAAAAATCGAAGTCATGTAACACCTACCAACCTGCACAGGGCCCGCGTAGTAAATTCCACTCCCTCTCGGAGAGTGCAGTCCTGTGCCCTAGCAGTGGGATCATTATAGACAGATTTGGCTTATGCTATGCCTTAATTAACTCACTTACTTACTAATCCTAGCGAATGATGAGCCTAGTGTGTCCAAAATTAATATATATAGGTATTATAAGTTCTTCAGAGTAGTAGATAAGTACAGCCGGTCGATTCTCTAAATATCTCACCGTGAAAACTGAGGTGATGTGAGTTTGTTTTTGCTAGGAAATGACACTATTGACAGCTCACTTCACCTAAGTTTTCACGGTGACTTTTTTACAGAATAGCACCGCAGTAGTTCACATAAAATTATATAATTAATGCGAGTATACAAAATATTGTAAAACATTTTAAAAGAGTAACGGTGGAGTTTCTTGCCCATTCTCCTCCATACGAAACTACCTTTTGAAAGGGGCGACTAGAATCAATTCTATTTTAATGTATTTTTGACGTTCAAGAGTGCTTGATGTGCCTATTTGAAAAGAATGCTTTAACTTTTTAGGCTTACATGCCCTAAAGCGCGGTCACTGTCGGACTGCATAGAAAAGAAAGAGAAGCGCGATGACACAACGCTAGTATTTATTGCAAAATATGAAGAAATTATTTAATTACAAAAAATCTAAGTCTAAGTCCAAACAGGACTAAAAATTACAACACTAGTATTTTAGTATGATGCTTGTAGAATAATCTGACAAAAAATCAGAACGATTGTATGTGTATTAGTATGGTTTATTTATTGTAAAAAGAAAGTTTTTAGAGATATCTTCATGTTTTTTTCTATCGTATCAAATTAGTTGTATTATATTTTCAACACACTATCTACCTAGCATATATCCTGAAGAATATCATATATTTTTCTGATTTTGTTTGCTGTAGTCGATCATATACTTTTATTGTTTCTAAAACTTGCGTTTTTTTGCGTTTACGTCCTGTAAGCCCCTTAATTCTAAACTCACCCTGTTTTTCCACAAAACCTGCTCTAATAAATATAATAACATCCTCAGCCCTCAGCCGCATAATGTTACTCATTCCAGATAATACATTATCAAGACCACCGGTATAAGCCGATCAAGTATTAAAGAAATTTAATCGGCGTTAAAGGCTAAGGCTTGCGCCGCACGCATCGCCATTTTATGGTGGTATTATTTTATGGTGTCCGCCTCGCTGACACTTTATATCTATAGAACTCGGGACTTATGATAGCAGAATTAATTGTCTGGGGAATTTGCAGTGGACGCTTCATTGCGTCTGGGTTTATTAAAATCTGCATCTCTTTTTAGCTAGTCTTTCCTTTATTGTTTGCAATGATTTAACGTTTAGGAACCGCTTTTTTGGGTGTTCTTATTATTCTGGTGTCATTTACAGTTTAATTAAATTGTTTATTGTCTACATTTCTTGTTCATTTCTCCTGTCGCAGGTCTGCTGGAAGAAATTTCTTAAGAAATACGCAGTACCTTTGTACTCAATACCAATATGTCGTACAACCACGGATATCTATGCGTACAACTGTATCCATTTTACTGTGTGTACAGACGCCAGCACATCAAGCTACCCGATACTGTCAAAATTTCCCAATCAACTTTGAACCTTTAGCTTTAGCGATAAAGTTGAAAATCGATTAAAGATATTTGACAGATTGTAGTAGCTTGATGTGCTGGCGATGGCGTCTGTACATAAATAATAAAATAAATAATGGATAAGTTTGGATAAAATATGATACTTAGTTCTAGGCTTATGATTTCATCAATGGTATTGTTATTACTCTTCCGAATTCATATTGGTACTAATGAATTCCTAACAATTTCTCGAAAAATCTGTAATGCAACAATGAGTTCTTGTTCTAACGATATTTGTCAGCATCGCAGGTCACAAAAAGAACCCGAATTCTTTTTATCCTTACGGGCATTATGTGCGCCTTAAGGAACATTGATGAATTTATAAAACAGTCCTGAAACAACTTTAGTGGTGCTTTCGCCATTAGGTATTTAACCATAAAGTACAAACCTCAGAAGGTTCACTCCAATTCCTGAAAACCCACGTTCTCCTGAAAAGAGATAGCCTTCATTTTTCATCGCAGCGCGAGCTTTCTGTACCTACAAGTTAAGAAAAAAATTAAAATATAAAAATAATTAATTGCAGTCATTCCTTTAATCACCTTCTAAACATGTCTACCTACCTAACTTTATATTGCAGGAGCATAGCTTTAATTTTTATTGTATGTTAGACTAGCTTCTGCCCACGGCTGCGCCCGTGTGGAGTTTGGAAATCATCTCACGGGAACGTACCACCAGAATTAAAAGTATCCTATATCCTAACGCAGGTCATAGTCTACCAATGTGCTAAATTTCAACCAAATCTGTTCAGCCGTTTTAGAGTGAAAGCGTAACAAAGATCAAACTCACTTATACATTTATTATATTAGATATAGCAGCGCCCTGCGGTTTCACCCGCATATGTGTCGATCCCATGGGAATATCGGGATAAAAACCATCCTATGTCCTATCCCAGGACTCAAACTACATCTATACCAAATTTCATGTGATTCGGTTCAAATTGTCAATGTCAAGTAATAAAATAATGTGTGTTGTCTTTGGTCCCTGGCCCTGACATCAAGCAAAATTGTCAACATTTTTTTAAGCTTGAGTACGAGGCATTTGATTACGTCGTGTGTGTATTTTTATCTTTTATTTTTTTGTATATTATTTTATTTTTTCTTTTTATATGCAATGTGCGTTTTGTTTGTGCAGAATAAACAGTTTTTCTTTCTTTCTTTCTTTCTTTCTAGATAGACACACTTTCGCATTTATAATATTAGTATGGATTAGATAAGATGCACATTGTTCTAATCATCTCCTTCTCAAGTCTCCAAAGCTGGTGCATTGTCATCTGCACTTAGCAGTCGCATGAGGAGTTACCTTTCTTTTGTTTCTCTTCCACGTGTATAATGACTACAGCCTTGTCCCATTCGGTATCGGCAATTACGTCTATAGCGGAACACTTGGGCTAATCTATTGTCGTGCGCGAGATTGTGTCCCGAGTCTGCGATCAAACAGTTACCGTGCACTTTGATGGCTAATAAAACCAAATTAACTTTAGTAACGTTGGATCTTGGTTTGAAACTTGTGTTATTTTATTAGTTAGCTTTTGGATGTTTTGGGGTTTGATACTCTGTTCTAATACCAAGTAGATAAAACCGCACTAGCACGCTGAGAGTGTAGTAGTGGCTCAGTGGTAATGGCTCGACTTACCGAGTTGTAGGTCGTGTGTTCGAACCCGGGCAGGCACTTTATTTTGTGGTGGAAATGCGGTGAAGGTGAGGAGGCTTGTGTCGCTGCATCACTGCAGCCACCACCCTATATTGTTCCCACGAATAATATAGGCTGGTTATGTTATGTAGCACACTGAGCATGAACACTTCTGTCTCTACGAAGAATGGACACAGCATTAGGTATCTATGGCAAATCCTTCTCAAATTCAGTTTTAGTAAACTGAATTACTTTTAAAAACACTAACACCCCCCCTTAACCTCCTTAACTTCTTTTTACTGATAAAAAATTTGTAATAACAGTTCAAAAATTTGATTTATTACTTATTGTAGGTACTATCTTAGAGTAGGTACTGTGGATTCCGGTCACAGCCTTATTTCACTAGGTCGGGAGTGAGTCAAGTTAGCAATTTAGGGCCATTAGAATTCATAATAATGATCAATGACTTGCCTGACGTAATAAAAGGTGCCAGGTGTCTGCTATTTGCAGATGACCTCAAGTTGCTGCTGGCTACCCAAAACGAGGACGACTGTCACCGCCTTCAGCAAGACATTGATCGAGTAGTTGAGTGCAGTCGAAAGAACAAACTGCAATTCAATGTTACGAAATGTTCAGTTATAACATTCAGTCGGGCAAGAGCACCACACCACCACAACTACAAAGTGAACGATGTGCCGATGAAAAGGGAGGAGGCAGTGCGAGACCTTGGTGTTCGTATGGATACTCAATTGAGATTCCGGGAGTATATTATCAATGTCTGTAAAAAGGCATACAAGCGACTAGGATTTGTGCTTCGCAGAGCGGCAGATTTCACAAATATTAAAGCTATTTCGGCATTGTATGACGCTCTAATAAGGAGTCAGTTGGAGGGTAATGCGGCAGTATGGGCCCCACAAGAGACTAAATATAGTCTGATGCTGGAGCGTATACAGAATAAGTATACGAAATACATATAGATACCTTTTTTTTTTTTTGTTGTCGGGGGGAAACCTTCAAAAGGCCCCCGACCTCCGGGGAGGGAGATCGGGGAGTGTGGGATTTTTACCTCACCAAAACCACCCCGGTGATCACCATCAGCACATAGGGGTGGTCCCGGTTCCTCTTAAAAGACCAATTCCGGAACCCCCCCGTGCAATGCCTGTAAGGCACATCCCTGGGGAGACTGTAAAGGGGCCTCCCCTGAGACATATAGATACCTAAGGCGGTATGGAGTATATTCCTTTTACCCCTTGATGTATCCAACCTTGTTTGTGCTGGGCATGGTGGGATACGACAAGTTGGAAACAAGGAGGGATCCTAGCACTGGCGTCGTATTTGTAAATCTTATGTTGTCAATTATTTCATGAACTGTTATTAACTACACACTACCGAATTGGGAAACTGAAATGGTAGCGTATGTATGTAATAAATAAATTTGAAGTAGACTTTAACCACCTCAGGTGATCCTTATTCATAGAGGAAACATAAACATTGAAGATACTGACACATAATACTAACAAATATTATGTTAAGATTTTTATTTCATTAATAACGCATTAAGGTACAAATATCGTAAAAACCTCATAGTTGTAACTGTAAGGGATTAATAAAGCTTTTTATTTATTTATATTTAACTACCTAATTAACGTCCAAAGCTATAATTACTAAACTATATTTTAATATGTTTGACTCGCTCCAATAACTCTATTTATAAGTTATGAGACTAACGACTATAGCAGCCACAAATCATGTTAATTTACTATAACTAATAACTGTTATTCACTGCACCTTTACCGTCCCACGTAATTATTAACAACCTGGTTTGTGATCAATAAAATAATACCATAAAGAAGGGGGCACTTGTAAAATTAATTTCCGCAGTAGTTATCTGAAAGTGCTCCATAAAATAAACTAGCTCTTGGATGCATGAGGCGAATAGTAAGCTTACTGCACAGTACAATACGACCGACGACGTAACTTGGCGAGCCTGAGCTTCGTGCAGAAGGCTGCGCACGAACGTTTTTTAGGAACCAAATGGTGGCATGAGGCGAGTGTGAGTGAGAGAACATGCGCGAAAGTTCGCAAAGGCTATACTCGGGCCCGCCAAGTTACGTCGGTCGTATTGTACACGCTATATTTACAATATTTAACAGGACATCGCACGTAGGCTTCCTCCATAAAGATATGTATATCCAAGTTTTATATAAAGACTAGCAGCGTCCCTCAGTTTCACCCGCATACGTGTCGATCCCGTAGGAATATCGGATTAAAAAGTATCCTATGTATATTAATCCAGGGTGTCAGCTACCTCCACACCAAATTTTATCAAAATTGGTCCAGCCGTTTGTGCGTGAAGAAGTAACAAACATACAAACACACTCACAAACTTTCGCCTTTATAATGTTAGTGTGATAAGGTGACGCCTGTAATCCCCGAAGGGTAAGTAGAGGTGTAGGTGCCAGTACACACCCACATCTTGCCAATTGATGGCAATAGGCTCGTCTGATAGGCTCCACAAGGTGGACCAATGACCTGGTGAACGCTGCGGGAATCCGCTGGATGCGAAAAGCACAGAACCGGTCGAAGTGTCGTTGCTTGGGGGCGTATGTCAATCAGTGGACGTCTTTCTGCTGAAATGATGGACACGAATCCAGACTGCTACTGAGATCTTCCTGTTGAAAACCCAATAACACTGCACATCCCGGGAATAGAGCCCAAGATCTCGTGCTATTCAGAAAGGTGGTACCCGAGCGTACTGCCGAGGGTGTGGCGAAACACTTAAGAAAAAGGAGGAGGAGAATTAAATTAATTGATTGATTGATTGGAATTGTGGAGGAGATTTTATTACCCAAAAGCACATGGCGGGTGTTTTAAAAGTTGTTTTTCCATAACTTTTGGTGTTGAGAAAGTGCAGATTTTCAGCCTTTTATCATTGTTTTTTTTTCGAATGCCTCTTTCATTTGTAGTGATCTAAATTCAGGCTTACATTCATTGATGCACCTACTAAGATACATCTCTAAACATAGTCACACAAGTGTTTAATAAGTAACAGCTGCAATAATAACATTGACGTACGCTCTACGATCAATGCGGACTTCCATCTAATTATGTCAATGTTTACAGTTACGTGATTAAACATTGCGTGATAATATGTAATGTAATGAACTTACTAGCTTTTACCCGTGGCCTCGCCCGCATGGCTGTCGGAAAATATCCCACGAGAACATACAACCGGTATAAAAAGTATCCTATGTGATAATCTACGTACCAACCACCAAGCCAACGCGCGTTACTACCAAGCCTTCCCCAACAATGTTGGGGTCGGCTTCCAGTCCAGAATAAAATACCAGTACTTTAAATGGAACGATTGCCTTTTTTTTTTTTTTCGCTGAGAAATGACATTACGCATCTCCGCTCGTCGGGGGACGAGACGGAGTATGTGGGACTCCCTGCCACGGTGGCAGTATATCCACTAAAACTCAGCGGTGTTCCCTAATCGCCTTGATGGGGAGGTCATGGGAATCCGGCTCAGCCTTTACATCCACAACCCCCCCGGCGCATGCCCGCCTAGCTGGCGGGCCCCGCATGTCCCCCCGTCTGGGGGGCTACGGGAATGGCCGGGAACACCTGGCCATTCCCGTCCGGCACTGGTGGAAGCCTGTGCAATACAGGCGAGGGTGCCCCCGCACCCGTCGCCTGCTGGCTTCCACCTGGGAGGAGTCGGAGATGACTGTCATACTGATGTCTTCTTCGACCCCTCCTCCGCCTTCGGAGCGGCGCCGCGAGAGGGTCTTCCTCCCGCGCGCGCTCCGCCGCCTCCTTCTGGGACATGACGTGTTCGCAGAAGGAGGCCACTGCCGCCCAGGACCCCTCATCCCCCAGCATGGCGTTGACCAAGCCGGGATGGAACGATTGCCTATCTGACCTCCACAACCTAGTTACTGGGTAACACGATACCCCTTGGTAATTCTGGTCAGACTTTTGGGCATCTGACTAACGACTGAAAAGATCTACTGATGCCAACCGTGACAAGGATGGTCACCTATACATGAACCGACCGCGGCAAGGGTCGACCGAGCGGCTGTTATCATTTTGGGTATTAATCCCTTGGTAAGCCTGCTCCTTTGGTTTTCGGTTATGAATTTAGCAGTGAATGAACCGGAATGAACCGCGGGGTAATTGCGTAACACACTAACACTGGCTTTCATTTTGACAGTTCTACCACATTCATTGCGTTATTTGTTGAGCAGACAATGTTTACGAACATATGAAGCAATGGATTAGCAATATCCTTAAAAATGATTCAGATTCTGATTGAAATTGTTTGATGACGCAATTGGATGCTGTTCCTGTTTTCATAACCGACAACTGTTAATTCAGTTCAAGAAAAGGCATATTAGAAGCTAAATTCAATACTTCCACCCGTGTTCCTTCCTTAGCCCTTTATGTTCCGGGCCAGCGGTAACCCTTTTGGACAATCCCGCTGACCCGGCAGGCTTCAGCCCTAAGGAGCCCCTTCTATGATGGTGACATCTCTTTGAGGCGCGCGTGGAATACGTACGCGCCGTCCGGCACGGGCCTGGTCCTGATCGGACGGTGAGCTAAGTACCCATTACTCTCCGTCCGCATTCCAGCCTTACTCAAAGCAAACCTATTTTAGTGCGTAAGTAAAACTTAGATTTAACACAACGAATGCCTATCCTATAAAAAATTGAGAGTAAGTGCATATCCAACTGCTTACAGACCCTGACTACCAAAGAACCGCCTATAAATAAACCACTTTATAAACGCCGACACTGAACTGATATTTCAAATCCTAAATCAATTCCGCCAGAATTCGGTAATATGTCACCGTGGAAAGGGGTGTAAGTCAAAATTGGCAATTTATCCGAACCAGCGGCGAATGTTCAGCTCGTCCGAACTAGATAATGTCCGCTCTAGCCGAAATAACTCCCATAAATTGAGTTTACCAACTATCGTCCCTTGTCCGTTCCTACCCTACTTTTTGTGTTTTATTATGGTACGGTTCTGAAGGACTGGAGTGTTCCGAACTTTTCTATTGGCCGTTTTCTGATGGATCGAATTAGGTGGATATGTACGCTCTTGTTACAAGTCAAATTAGGATTAATTGCGATGTATTTTAACCCCTTTCACAAAGGGGTGCTTTTTTTTTTGGGTGGGAAATCATCAAATGACCCCTCCCGCTCTGGGCGGAGCGGAAGGGAGTGTCAGACTCTTACTGACTAGAACCCACACGTGTTCCTTCCTTAGCCCTTTGTGTTCTGGGGTAACGGTAACCCTTTCGGACAATCCCGATGCCCCGGCAGGTTTCGGCCCTGACCCTTCTCTGTTGCTGACATCTCTTTGAGGCGCGCGTGGAACACGTACGCGCCGTCCGGCATGGGCCTGGTCCTGATCGGTGAGCTACCCATTACTCTCCGTCCGCAGACCCGGTACGGTGGCCGGAAGTCGTCCCGTGGCTCCCGACGCCCGGAGCGGCTGGGACGGGAGGCTCTCTCCCTCATCCATCCCGCCACCTCCTTCGCTAGCATAACTGCTTCGCAGAAGGAGGTGACTGCCTCCCCACTTCCACTCGCTCCGGATCATGGCTTGCACCAGGGCCGGACGCGAGAGATCGCCGCCGCTGCCGATCACCTCTACGAGGACACCGCGGTGCTCCGCCCAAGCGGGGCAGACCTCCACCATGTACAAAGGGGTGCTTGAGTCCCAGGAGTGAAACAATATAGGCTGCTCAGACCAAATAAAAAACCAAGACAGAGGGCTGTCAACTGTAAAGTGAAGCCGGTTTCCTAAACACGTGTGCACATTGTGAGGTGTAGTTTGATTGTAAATGGTTGTAAATGTGTGCGTGTGAGCGTGTATGCACAGAGCGGAGGTGTAGTTTTTGCATGCTTCACTGTGTTGTTCGCAGCGCTATGTCTTGACTTTTTATTTGGTATGATGTAACAGGTATATTATATACATGTTTTTTTTATTGAGATGCTTCAAAGCGGGTTATTCTGATACGATCACCTAAATCCATGGGGTAATTGCGTAACACATTAACAGTAACAATGGCTTTCATTTTGACAGTTCAAGAAGAATCATTGCGTTATTTACGTTGTTGAGCAGACAAATTTTTCGAACATTATGAAGCATTGAATTAGCAATATCCTTCAAAGTGATTCAGATTGTGAATTTTAGAAGGTTGTTATGCAATGAAGGTGCTGATAACCTAGTAGTCCGGACAGGGCGGATTTTTTCAAGACTGTCTGTCTGTCTGTCTATCGATTGAATTTAGAGAATTCTTGGATCGTATCCCACACACGACATCAAAAGTGTACCTACCAGATTAAATGCTCCCGGATGTGAGAGTGAAGCTGTGGTGAATAAGCATGTGCAATTAATTTATTATTTTCAAACGAGACACGATTATATATCATCATTTTCTAAACATGTGAATATCCTGTAACAAGATATATTATATCGTCGGACAAGTCACAAGTTAATTTGTAATAGCTAACTTCTAATTAGTGAATATAATAATAAAACAGTTGTATTACACTTTGCATGGCAAAAAAAATTTTTTTTTTTCATTGACAATCTGGCTAATGGACCGATGACCTGACGAAGGCCGCAGGAATCCGCTGGATGCGACAAGCACAGAACTGGTCGAATTGGCGGTGTTTATAATAATAATAATAATTTCTTTATTGCCGTCCCGTTTTTACCCTTTGGGTACGAAACCCTAACAAAGTAAATATTCTGCAGTAGTAAAGGACTGATTTTCAACAAACAACGATGACGAGCCGCACCCAAGCCATAACCGTATTCAATTCCCGACTTCCGCAATACCGTACCTCGGAAAGATCTCTTTATTTTCATGATGAGGTGGCAAATTGGAGATCTGTTCGATATCTGAAGATAACAAGACAACCGATAACAAGGCTGCGTATCTCATCGCATGCGTCTAACGATTTTCTTTTATTTTTCCCCATACACCGCACCGTTACCTTATCGTATGAGAGATATGAAGACGTGTTGTTGTTTCATTAAGTCTTGAAGATGTTCATGTCAGTTTTAAAATTGAAAACTTCTTTAGGCGCGTCGGGCATTTTTTGAGATGAGAAAAAACCATTGAACTCGCGCCACTGTTACCGTAAGCGACACCACGCGTGTTTTGTTTATAAGACGATTAAAAAAATACCCGCTTCGGTTGTGTTCGGCTGTCCTCGGGATGTACTCGGTTATCCGATCTGTCAGTGAGTGATGGCAAAGTATTCTGTTTGTGTTTTGTTTTCACTTCTATCGGCACTCCCGGAGTGCCACTGTTTCTTTTATTTTTTTATTAATGGACTCAGGTTTTTGAATCGGTACCTAAAGATATTATCATCAGCCTAGACCGCCTCGTCAAACACTCGAAAGTTGGTGGGGTGGGGTTGGGTTAGGTTGGGTTTGATAAATACAGTACACCAGGTCCAGTTGAAAACCAGCGTCAGGCACTAGTTGTCTGGTATTTTTGCTGAACTGGGCCTTTTTGGCGCAGCCGTGAGGCACACATTCCTGCTAATTTCATATATCGGAATTTGCACTTTTTATTTTTTTTTTAATATCTTTTTCTGTTTTTAACTGATGTAATGTACGATTACTGTCTAACTATTTGGTGTATTGTGTGTCTTTTAGTCTGTGCTAAATAAATGTATTTTCTTTCTTTCTTTTTCTTTCTTTACTGTCATATTTACATTTTATTGTTCTTAAGGAGATCCACAATATTGATATTCAATGGCCAATATTCAGCAATCTACGTAAGTCTATGTTGTTGAGCCGATTGATATCAATCGGCTTGAAGTTACTGAAAACAAATATCAATTGCTTTTAAAGAAAATACAACCCTTCGCTTATCAAAGTCCATTACATAACTTTGACGTATAATAACCCAAACCTTGTAAACAAACTGTCAGCCACTCCAAACTCAAACTGAACCTCCATCACGAAGATATTTGGAGCCCAAATTAAAGTAGGTCGGATCTCATTAAGCCCTTTTGAGGACAAACATTAACCCGCTGGAAATCAGTAACATAAATATCGTTTAGCGCATGGGCTCCGACGCCTTTGAGTGTTTAACTCGATACATATTGGGGCAAAATTTATTGGTAAGACCTAAGTAGGGATTAAGATAAGGATTAAATTGAAGCAGCAGGCAGCTTGACGCCGGACTCCGGTGGGAGGGTGGTCGCAAACCAGGTGGGAACTTAAGGGAAGAATTGGCCAGTTAAATAAGGTGTCGGATGTGACTATCAAGGATGCGCCGAGTGCTCAGGTCAGGCGCTACACGAGGAGGCTTCTTCATGCATCCCACATGATTCTGGACCCCTTTCGATCAAACTTTTCGTCGGTTTTTGAAAAAAACAAATCTGCTGTTTCACACAGAAGTGTAAGACCCACGCGCTATCAAAATGTATGATGTATGATTCTATGGTAAGAGGTTACGCGTCGATGTCCCTGTCACAATGTACCTACCTATATTAATTAAAATAAAAAAGATACTGAGTCGCTGTATCTACATAAAGTCTATTCAAACTTGTTTCAAATTAATATTATTTCAAATTAAACAAATATCAACTTTATTTCAATGTTGATTAAGTTGATTTCAGAGTGACTAGCATTACTGAAAAAGTTAAAAAAATGTTTGTAGTTGTAGTGTAAACTGAACTGTATTGTGTAGGATTTAAATTATTTTTCCATGAACTCATATTTGTTTACATTTTTGGCAAATGAATCACGAATGCAGATTAGTAAATATTTTGTTCGTATTCATCCTAAATGGGGTTGGTGGTTAGATAGTGTTTAGGAATGTGAATTATTTTCAATGGTTTACTAAACTTTATCGAATGTTCGGATTTAAACTTAAGTAAACATTACGCATCTTCATGACCTACAAGTAACGCAAAACAAAGCAATCAAAACTCTGTTTAACTACAATTACTTAACACCTACAAAAGTACTTTACACTAAAACTAAACTATTTAACCTAAAAACATTATATACATACCACACATGCATACTAATAAAGAAAATTCTGTCTAACAAAATACACTCACAAATCACTTTCAAACGCAAAACTTACCACTATTACGCTAGGAATATGGATAGTATAGAACTGCCTTTAGTTAGAACCTTGTACGGAAGGAGAACCATACAGTTTGAGGGAGCGCAGCTTTATAATAAGTTACCTAAAGAAATAAGAGACTCCTCATCAATGAACATTTTTAAAAGGAGATTGAAGTTGTATTTAACCAACCAACAATAATAAACGACTATCGCGATGTACGATAGATCGAACGACAACTATGTTTACTATAATATTATTTATTTTCGTTAAGTTTCTCATATTTAAGTGAACTATGTAATGTTCTTTTTGAGAAATAAACTTCTTTAAACCGAAACATAATATACCTACATACCTTCAGCATTCAAGAGAGATGGCTAAATACGTATACTAATGTGGCCGTATTTGGAACTAACTAGTCATTTCCTAAAGACTTAGATAATTGCAGACTTGGTGAGGCTGTTGAAACTACTTTTTGTACAGATACCTGATTACTCCGGATTAGGGACTGTTTGGGAACTGTCTCTGTTGTGAAAAAGTGTCCGTCAAACTGCCTTAAATTAGGGTGGCGCCACAGTACCAACAGGGTAAACTCACAGCAGTAATTTTAGGTTATGTTTACAAATTATTTTTGACTACGTAGATAGTTGAGGTTTGTTAGACTGGGCTGAAATTTAATATTTTTCGTGACTAGGGTAGTTAGTGACAACTAACTACCCTAGTCACGAAAAATATTAAATTTTCTAACTCGGCATAGTTCAATCCGTTAACAACTGCTACATACCCTTTGCCTACACTAGCGCCATTTTGGAGAGTTTTTGAACTGTTATTTACTGCTTAAAGCTGGACACTTTTTCAACTTTCCTCCCATATGAGACGGTTCCCCTTACCCACTACCCTCCATACTCCGGATTGATCAATTGATGATAACAGTTTGACTTTGATGAATGGGGTTGCCCAAAGATTAAAACTTCGCAATACTTTAGTTTAGTTTTAGTCCTCCAGACCGTATTTCGGCCACGGCGGCCAATCTCAACGGAGACTAGCCTTCGGCGCGGGACATATTATAGTGCACAAGTATGCGCGCAGACACAGGTGCACTCCCTCTTCCCTCACTCTCATAGTCCGATGGGACGGCAATCCGACACGACCGGAGAGAGATCAGGCGCAGGACCAACGGCTTAACGTGCTTTCCGAGGCACGGGGGTATCACACCGCCAACTTCCAAACTCCGGGCGGTTACTAAGAAATTCCTAATGGAAAAACTCAATAACACTTTGCCCGACCCGGGAATCGAACCCAGGACCCCACGCTCAGCAGTCGCGCTTGCGAACACGAGACCAACGGGACCAATACTATAATGTATACAACGGGAAAAAACATAGCATCACGCCTTGTTGCCCCGAAGGGTTGGGCAGAGCCAAAGTACACCCACATTTGGCCTCGTATGTTTAAGTCTCCATGTAATATAGGGCGAGCCTATTGCCATCAACCGGACACAGATCCAGACTCCGGGCTGCTACTGAGAAACTTAATAACACCGTGCCCGACCTGGGAACCGAACCCAAGACCTCGTGCTCAGTAGTAGCACTTGCGACCACTAGACCGAAGAGGCAGTTTAATTATTATAACTGCATTACGAGTACTGTACTGGTTGAGTACGAGGCGTTTGGTTACTTTGTATGTGTGTATTTTATGTAATTTTTAGGGTTCCGTACCTCAAAATGGAACCCTTATAAGATCACTTCATTGTCCGGCTGTCTGTCCGTCAGTCAAGACTCTTTTTCTCAAAAACGCGTGGAGTTATCAAGTTGAAATTAATATCAAATACTCAGGGCTGCAATCCCTTGAAGCAGTGAAAAAATCAAATTTCAATGTCAACGCCATCAAAAGATTGGACGGGCGTTTATGGCCTATAGGGTACCTACTTCCCGTTGACCTAGAATCATGATATTTGGTAAGAAGCAAAATCCGAAAACCGTAAATTTGTAGTTAAGTACATTACAAAAAAAAAATTAAACTATGTGCAGTCAACAAAGGAGTTTAAGTCTAGAGGAGCGTCGGATATAGTTGAAGTTTAATAAGAAACCGATGGATGTTCTGGACTGAAATTTAATTTAATAAATGAGCTGTTTGTTTCATATTAATAAAATTAAATTTTATTCGAGAACATCCATCGGTTTCTTAGTAAACTTCAACTATATCCGACGCTCCTGTATACTTATCTCCTTTATTGACTGTACGTACCTGCAAATTTGTACGGAGCCCTCGGTGCGAGAGTCCGACTCGCACTTGCCCGTTTTTTTTTTAACCTGAGTTTTGTTTCTGCAGACAATTTTTCTTTCTTTTCTTTTATTATTGTTCGAGACTCTAAACCTAAACTTGCGAAGATAGCTGTCGATATGCAGGGCTTTTAGCTTATCTAAAGATACTGCAGCCCTGTCGTACTCTTGCCTAACCGTGCCGCTAATAGTCCACTTCCGACACATAATATACCCTTTACACACACCGAAGGGGGTTATCCAGAGTGAATGCGCCCGCATACATCATCTGTGGGAACACGCTACACGTGTTCAGATCATCGTATCCCTCGTGTGAACAACGTGCAGACAGTAATGCAGGTTATTGTTTAGATGCGGGAGAGTAAGGAACTCCTCTTATTGCTTTCTGACATCCTGGTACTTCGTACTTCGGTCAGCTTAATAGAGTGAGATGATAGGAAGGAGTTTGAGGAAGTTATTTATTTATTAATTAAACTATAAAATGTACACCACAAAAATGCATAACACAAAAAAACAAACCCTACAAAATATACAATAGGCGGTTTTTCTGCGATGTCTTCCTGTCAACCTTGAAAGTTCTCCTTTCATTTAAGGCACCCTGGTATTTTGGTTGGGTTAGTGAATAATACGAGAAGACATTATAGTTTTCAAATCATCATAAATTGCCAAATATAGAGACTTCAATTAACTATTATTTCATTGAGGCACCTTTTGCTAAACTATTATCAGAAGATTAAACAATTCATTGCCTCGAGAATTTCGCCTGGGCTGGTCCTTTCAAAATCAATCTGCCATTAATTTGAACATTAATCTTTGAAAGATCGTCTGTAGTAATACCGACATAAAACGCATTTATAGTGGCATCATTTCAGGATAATGAGTGCTTGACCAGACTGCAAACGCGGGCGCGGGGCCGCCCCAAGAACTTCATTCGAGCGTCCACAGGGGACACGAGTGGCGCGGGTTGCTTGGCACGGGGAGCGCGCGGGCAACTTACGCCATAGCTCGTTGATACAAGTGGTTGTAGTGAGAACGCGGGCGGCCCGCGCGGGGTGCGGGGTTCTCAAACTAGTACGAGCTTTTTTCTAGTAAAAGTAAGTCTTCTTCATCCATATTATATTTTGAAAAACACTGGACAAGACAACACTCAGGCAGATCGGGCGCGTTCCGGCACCCGCGCCGCTCCCCGCCCCACGCTGCCAGTCTGGCCAAGCACTTTCCTAGAAGTAAAATCAGATTGTTCTTCGAAATATCGTTACTTCGGCCTTCAATCATTGAAGTTTAATCGAGTTTCTAATAATCTCTTTAAAATTCTTAGATGCGTAAAATCGGACTAAAGTTAGAAGTAGGTACTACAGCTTTAAGTATTACTAAAACAACTTTTGTGATGCGACTAATAAAATTCATTTTCCCTGTAATTTAAATGAAAGGCTAGGTAAACTAGCTGACTGCTGTGGATGGACTTTTTGTAAGTTTTTTGGTAACCCAAGAAGTTTATTTTAAAAAAAACTTCCCCCCTTTTTTTCCCTCTTTTTTGTGCTTCGGCTATTTTCTCCAACAATTTAGGTTAATTCACCTCAATGTTTAGTCTTTTGCTAAAACAACATACTTCGCCGCTTTACAGGGTTATTTTAAATTAGCTAGCTAAACTCCGCGCACGCGATGGATATGGATATCTAAATAATAAAAAATAAAAAGATTTGATGTTTTTTTTGGGAGGTCATCGACCGGTTGTATATCGATATCAACCACGTCGGTGAAGTTTATACAAAAAAAAAACAGATTTTTTAAACTGTTACTACAATAACTGCTGTCGATGACCCCACAAAAACCATCAAATTATTTATTTTTTTGTTTCATCATGTCTAGATATCGATACACATCCCGTGTGCGGAGTTTATCTAGCCAGTTTAAAATAACCCTTTATTTTGAAGCCAAGTCTTCAATAAACACAGTACCTATCATTATCATTATTCTATACTAAAATAGTAGGTCGAATAGACAGGGTACTTACCGGGGCACGTGTTTGCTTCCTAGTACCGAAGCGAGAAGTCGTTACGATAAATAGCGACTGATAAATGTCGGTGCTCTGCACCGCAAGACCGCAACGCAGAAATAAAGTTGCTAAATGATGCCGAAAGCTTGCATATCTAAATCTTTTATCGAAAACTGAGATCTTAATTGTTTTTAAGGTTTTTTTCGTGGTTAGGACGTTATAAAAGTTGTTAGGGAGCTTGTAAGCTTCTGTGGGTGTTTGTCGCCTTTAGAATTGGGAGAAGGTTCCGTGTGCGGCAAGAATAGACCCTGTTTCTGTGAAAATTGAAGAAACGGCGGGATGATATCCTAAAGCGGATGGACCAGAGCATTGTCTTGTATGGGAATATAGTACTTAGGAACATATTCAACCTAATTTATTTGTTTGCGTTGAAACTGTTGACAGTCACTTCAATCAATTTACATGGACGAAACATTTAACATCCTACGGTATTCTACTGCTGGATCATCATTTCAGCCAAAAGCTCATAGTTCACTGTTGGACATAGGTATTATAGAGGTGTGAGGAACAGGGTTTAAAGTTCACTCATACTCTATAGAAAAGGGAGGATCCTCCGACCAGAAGGGTGTTGTGTCTGGCGGGCAACTGCCCGATGATTTGTGTCGGGCCGTTGTATCTATGCTAGTTGCGCGGTAAACTCTGCTTGCGAGATGCAGGATTTTGCGTGACGTTAGTATGACGCGTTGTTCGCATGTGGCGTTGTAGATACCGCTACAGTATCATACAAATCATTGAGCTCGATCCTCGCATTCCCATTCTAAGTTTACAATTTGGCAACTGGCACAAAGTAATAATAATGTAAAAGACTAATGTTAAAACCTGACATGTCTAAATTCTGTAATCGTTTCCCCAAAATCTTAATTACTCTGCGGTACCATTTTAAACAGGTGAATGGATGTGGTGTAACCAAGTTAGATAAATTGTAGTGATTATAGCCTCCTTTTTGGAAGCTTACCTAGTAATATACTTATATGTTTTTCGTTTACGTTATTCTTATTTTTATGGCCATAGCATTGGAGTTGGAAGTTCGCCATAGGAAGTTTTGTTTGATTACTAATATATTGTTTGATAGAAATCTGTATTGTGTGGTGTGCATGAGTGGTTTTCTAGGGAGGCAAGAGATAAGCTGTAATGTGTATTCCAAAAGTATTTGATGAAAATGGATCAGGTGCCTAAAAAGGCCACTTTGGCAGAATCATATAAGGATAACAATATGAATAATAATAAGTATGGCGAAGACAGTCCGCGTTTTTCTTTTTTTCGCTGCACTAGGTATTATCAAAGAGATTAGGATTTGATTTGGATTGGATTGATTGGTATTTTAGGCCAGACAAAAAAAATAACTGAAAAGTCCTTCACCAACGGGATTTGATACGATTAACTTAACACTTAACTGTCCATTATGTTAAATAATGTTATCCTTTTATGATTCTGCTAAAGTGGCCTTTTTAGGCCCCCAGAAAACGTACATATGGAAGACAATTTATGGAAGCCACTTATGGAAGTCACTCACAAATTGAGTGCTTTGATTTAATAATCAATTTTAATTTAATCCACCTTACAAATGTTTTGTTCACCTTAAAGTGGTTGGAAAAGGTGGTGAGATAAGTTGAAACCATATTAATACACATGAATGTGTACTAATTCCCTTTAAGTGATTGATTGCATAAGAATTTAACCTGAACAGGGTTTGTTAAATACTTTTATCAGATACTTTTGGAACAGACTATAGAAATCTCTTGCCTCCCTAGAAGACCACTAGAAATATGTCGTAATCGCCAAACTTGGTTCGGGAAATGCTTACGTTAATTGTCTTGTATTTTATTTGTATCGACTGGTCTGGACGCCGACCACAACATATTTGGGAAAAGACTAGGCAGATGATGGTGATACCGTATTTTATAATTACCAGAAAAGTAAATTATTTTGTTCATACATTGATGAATTGTGATGATCACTTTTTGCATTAGGTATACTCACGAAAGGAAAGGCTACTTAGATATTCCCAGAAAGCAGTAATGACATCATCAAGCTCCGCTTAATTAAGACTTCCTTCAGGATCAGTTAGGAAGGAAGGGGTTTTTTATGTGCTAAGTAGACATTGATTAAGACCCTGTGGCAGCGGGTCAGATAATAAAACTAAAGAATGTCATAGATTTCTTACATCCACTTACACCTCAAAGGAGTCCTTTGGGATACTTCTTCTTTCTTAATTGGTCCTAGTTTGTTTAGTGGTAACAAAACCAGTGTAAGGTGGTCTCTTACTCTATTAAATCTCCGTTCTACGCTAGGCCAGCTCCGAGTCAACGTACAAAAAGTCTAGAAGAATATTAAAGTCATATTCCAATACAAAATCAATACCTCTGGCTCATCTAGGGCCAACAATTCCACATGCAACGCAGAACCGGCCCATTACGAGGGGATAGCGTGATGGCCACGACTTTTCTGGATTTGACTTGTAGCTGCACCGATCAGCCGATTAGCTGAGCTCAACCGTTTGTTACCGACATGAATACTGGAACTACTACTTTGTTTGCGGATTCAAGATATGCCACTGATACTTTATTGTTTGCAGACATTGTTTAGTGGATGGCTCAACGGCTGGAGGGTTTATCAGTGTTAGTGTGGCTATATGGCTAAGTCGTGTTAAATGGAGTAGCCTAGTGGAAGAGAACTATGTTGGGTAATTATATCAAACTGTTATAATAAAGTCCTCCAGATCGTATTTCGGCCACGGCGGCCAATCTCAACGGAGACTAGCCTTCGGCGCGGGAGATACTGAAGAGTATATCCGCAGACACAGGTGCACTCCTTCTTACCTCACTCTGATAATCGGCAATTTGACACAACCGGGAGGCAATCCCATACAACCGAGAGAGATCAGGCGCAGGACCAACGGGTTACGTACTTTCCGAGGCACGGGGGTATCACACCGCCAACTTTCAAACTCCGGGCTGTTACTAAGATATTTCTAATGGAAAAACCCAATAACACTTTGCCCGCCCTTTAATCGAACCCAGGACCCCGTACTCAGCAGTCACGCTTGCGACCACGAGACTCCAAACTGTTATGGAGTTATTAGAGCCCACAATTGGATTGCAGGCCTAAAAAAGATAGCAAAGCTCATAGTTACAATAAGTAACAGCAACAACTCCAACTAGGGTCGACTCGTTCACATCTCTCTAAGGCAAGACACGCAGCAAATAAAAAGGGGCGATTGTATACAAATTATTCATCTTCCGAAGGTAGTAAAACATTTAACAAACGAAGCACACATTAATAACTCGTTTGAGTTCCCTTAATGCTTCCCGGAGCTTGATAAAAACATTACGAAGGACGGGATGGAGTAATGCACAATTGCACAAACAAACGAAAGCGGAGCGCAGATGGCGCTGCGAACGATCGCGAGCATTTTAATTTCGTTCCGCTCGTACAAGCACGTAGGGACATGTAACTGGCTCCGTTTTACATGCTCTCTTTTATTTATGTGTCAGTTTTGTCGTTTGTACGACGTACTGGTTTTATTACACTTTAAATTCTGATCTGGGAATCAATTTTACTGCGTTTCGGGTTTGGTTATTTTGTTTGGGAATTGCGACACAGAATTAGATGCATATTCTGTAGGCACGCCTATAGCCTATGGTTTTCTTCTTCAAGACTTGGTCCCAGATTTCGTAGTTTTTTGCGTTCAGTGTATACTTTTGCTGTCGAGGGCCATACAATCTGACCTTCTAGACCTGCCAGGCATAATTTTTTCCTAAAGTTAAGAAAAATAGTAGGTACTTCCTAAGTAATTTTACAAGATGAAAATTTTCCCACATACATTAATATCTTTAAGGAGTATGTATTTGCAAAATATTATTTTAAGCCCAATTAAACCTCATTTTTCAAAGCAAACAAAAACAAACCACTTAATCTACTTTTGACTGATATTGATAAATGAATGTATTGCTTCGTAAGTTTGCTTGGACATTTAGACAGCAACAATAAAATAAAAAATCTTCAGACCAATTTGCTTGACAACAATTAATCTTGGACTGACTCATTCGCGTATTAGACAAGCCAGACGACAGATACCAAACGGTTTATAAATAGGACCCAGCACCCTAATTGCGTAACACACTATCAATTTTGAAGGATATTGCTAATCCATTGCTTCATATGTTTGAAAACTGTGTCTGCTCAACAAAGTAAATAACGCAATGAGTGATGTTGAACTGTCACAATGAAACCCATTACTTCTAATAGTGTGTTACGCAATTACCCTGCTGGACCTTGAGGTTTTTTTTTTGTAAACATTAAGTGAAGATATTTATGTGTAACACAGTTATTTTTCCGTAGAACTTATTTAGTGGTTGGACTGCACCCTTGGTCTCGTGACCGGAAGCGTGACTGTTGAGCTTGGGGTCCTGGGTTCGATTCCCAGGTCGGGTAAAATGTTATTGGGTTTTTCCATTATAAATTTCTCAGTAGCAGCCCGGAGTTTGGAAGTTGGCGGTGTGATACCCCCGTGCTTCGGAAAGCGCGCAGAAAATGCAGGACCAACGGCTGACCTCTCTCCGGTCGTGTCGGATTGGCGTCCCATCGGACTAGGACGAGGGTAGTGTGAGCGCACCTGTGTCTGCGCACACATTTGTGCACTATAATATCTCCCGCGTACTAATCTCCGCTGAGATTGCCTGTCATGACCGAAATTAGGTCTAGAGGACTGCAGTTTAGTGGTGGTGAGGTAAATGCGGTACATACGTGTTTCGTCGCACCTTAGAGCGGCAAGACCGACCATATCGTGGTTAATTTGACCATGATAATGAACAAGGAATTATTAACGCGCAATAAATCCAAATAAAATATAACAAGTCATTGTCAATAGCAATAACCTACATTTAAGTGAGACAATGACCACCAAATGAGTATAATGAGCACTACAACTAATTTAACATGACTCATGAATCTAGTGAAAATATTGTGGAATACACGACTTACGAGTTGTAGGTCGTAGGTTCGAATTCGAACCCAGACAGGCGCTTTACTTTGTGTAAATTATTTCATCACCACTGCTCTCAAAACGGTGTTCAAGGAATTAAAACATCGTGAGGAAACCGGCATGTCCTAGAACCAAAAATTCGAAGACATGTGACATCCACCAACCCGCACTGGGCCCGCGTGGTGGATTACGGCCCACTCCCTCTCATTAAGAGGAGGCCTGTGTCCCAGCAGTGGGAACATTATAGGCTGATTATGGTATTATGATTATATATATTATGGAAGACGTAGCGTTGGAAGGCCTCCCACAAGGTGGACCGACGACCTTGTGAAGGCCGCAGGAACCCGTTGGATGCGAGAAGCACAGAACCGGTCGAAGTGGAAGTGCTTGGGGGAGGCCTATGTCCAGCAGTGGATGTCTTTCGGCTGAAATGATGATGATGATGATGGTATTATGGTAATTGAGACAATTAATCGGTAACACAAGGTCATACCCTGTTCAAATCAAACTATGTTGGGATCGGCTTCCAGTCTATCGGGTTAGACTATAACATATATTTATAATGGCGTTGTCGCGACGTCTATATGGATTTGGTCAGATCGTTCATAATAAGACTATTATTACCTCGTACGGCTGCTTCTCTTGGGAAAGCTGAATGATTTTTCTCGTCAGCTTCGAAACCTTAACAGTATAGTAGGTACACATAAAACATAGCTAAAAGATTCTACAGTAGGTACTTCAAGAATCTCAATCTGCCTGGCCTCTTTCAATTTGCGTTGGGGTCGGCTTCCAGTCTAACCGGAGGCCCGTAACCAATGTCAAAGATCTACGATTGACAGCCGGGACCAACGGCTTAACGTGCTTTCCGAGGCACGGAGGGGTCTTGATGTATAAAAGATAGTCACCCATTCACCCATCCACGAATCGACCGCGGCAAGCTTAGCTTAGTGCGACCGTTAACATTTAACCACGAGTCCACGAGCCTCTTCGATTTCTGACCGATTTCGGCGAAATGTTGATGTTCTATAACTTCTATAAGTCTCTATCAACCTCTTGAGAAAATACAGGCGTGATGTTATATATGTTAGGATATGATCAAAGAATTGTGACATTCTCGTTACATTTTGCATGGGAATATATACCCAACAGGGTATGGCAGGGCAGACATCACGCCGAAAGGAACACCTTTAGGTACAGTCAAACGCGAGAGTGCAAGAAAGACAGCGTTAAGGTGGCACTAGTCGATATTATTTTTTGGTTTACTGAAAACTGACATTACTAAGGAAGGGATCCAACTTTTTTCTAAGGAAAATGAAAAAGTAGGTAATGTTTTGTGAAAAATATTTATCTCCAACCAAATGGTGTATCATTAATTTAATGCCTAAGCTTTTTCATTCTGGCAAAACTTATTATGAAAACTCTAGCAGTACATACATGTAGGTACAACTCACCCATACATGTAGGTCACACCCACACACACATACTTATACGATGCGTCGTAAGTGTTCATTAATCTAGCCAGAAAAAATAAAAGTCAACTCCAAAAGTTCTGTCGTCGTCGGTACCAGAATTTACGCAACACCGTGTACTTTACAAATATCAGCAAGGTACGGAGGTTCGTCGTCCGATACTGGCTCATTCGGCCTGTTTGCCGTATTCTTATCAGTTAGTAGAGATCGACGGAACGCGGAAACTCTTGCTTCGTTATCGACTTGACAGAATTGCAACTTGGAATATTGATTGTACTTAGTTTGTCCAATCTTGTAAGTTGTACTTGAACAGGGAAGTTTGTTGGGACTGTGACTGTACTAGTTTAGTACGAGTGGATGGAAGGAGTTTTAGGCCTTTTTTAGGGTTCCGTACCCCTAAGGCTTCGCTGTTCGTTCGTCCGTCTGTCACAGCACAGGGGTGTATCTTTTGTACCGAAATAGGTAGACAATTAAAATGTTCATAGAGTGTGTACTAATTATGACCCCTATATCAACAAACAATAAAATAAATAAAAGGAACGTGTCCCCATACAAGAAACGTGATTTTTCCGGCGTTTTTGCTGGATCTTTTTTACGGTGGTACGGAACACTTTGAGTGTGAGTCCGGCTCGCACTTGGCTGTTTTTTTTTTGGTTAGTGATGTCAATGCTGGCTGTAAAGAATCAGTTGGACCAAGTTGGTGGATGTTGCTGATAACTTTGTGTGCCATTATTCAATAGTTGAATTCCCTCATTGTAATTTAATCACAGGGTAAAAGGAAGAGAGAATTACAAAAATCTATTTGGTTCAAACAACTACCAAAGCTGCTAGACATTTCAATTTTTAATAACAGCTACATTAGTAAACAAAAACATTAAAATAATATACAAATGCAGCACAAGTTGTTTTCAAGCTATACAAAAAGCTCTAGGTATTATAATTTGGGTCATAACATAGCTCCCAAAAAATAAGGTACCCAAGTACCAACAGATAAATTAGGTCAGACTAAAGCTCTCAAAAAAATAAGTCCCAGTTTTTTTGTTACACGTCCCAATTGTTACCACATGTTGTAAGTACTTGTTACGTGTCGCCAACAACCAAATAGGTCAAGTACACAAATTCCTAAAACTAGAACAAAATACCTCCAACAAAATATTTACTTTTGACACGATACAAGCGTGGGCAACCGTTATTTTTGATAAACACCTATCAACATGATATCGTAATATACTAGTTTTTCGCCCACACACGTATAGTCAGACGATCAAGGTGTCAAATTAAACTAAATACCCAGAAAACGACCGTTTATAAGGGTCTGTCCACAAGTGTGACGAAAACTCGTGCGATCTCAATTTTTTTGACGTGACAACGTCTTAAATTAGGTTGCGACTGGGAGTCACTTATGAAAAAGTGTAACGCTCGGTAACGTTACGATGAGTCACCGAACGAGAGAGAGGCCCGCCGAATGCCTTGCGTCTCTCTCCCACTCAACTATGATCGGATGATCGGTCGTTGTCACGTAAAATCTTCGCCCGTAAAACCGACTTTACAGGCAACCATTTTTTTTTTATTAAAAACTAGCTAGTTGCAATGCCTTTTTTTTATTTTTTTTTTGTTAGGAGCGTTCTCCGGCGCGCATCAAACAACTTTACCAAATTTCATCGAGCTATTTTTGAGTTTTTAGGAGACTAACGCATGGCCATTGATTTTTTATAAGTAAGGAGATATAGTTATAAAGTTAAAGAGGATAATTATTTTCAGCCAGGATTTTTATCAAAAATAAGGTCTAACTACTAAGGTTACTCCTTTCTTTAGTTTTTAGTGATGGTCACCTGTCTGTCTGCCTTCATAATCTTTAGGATAGTAGACAATTTCAAATTGTCATATTATTAAGTATTTCTTTAGCAAGTTCATGTAAAGTTGTTTCTATCACAATTGACTGAGCACAATTGTATCATCATAAAAATGTAACATGCATTGTATTTTTTCTATTGCTAAATAAAGTTATTATTATTATCAGTTCTAACAAAATAATTTAATTCGACAAGATTACTTAATTAAATTAAATACGGACTAATGCGTCCATTAGTTCAACACAGGTTAATGCAATAAGCGTTAAATGCATTTACTATTTCAATTATAAAGAAGAAGAGAGAGATATGCTTTTAATGATCATTAGTTGTATCCAATTATTCCCTTTCATGAAATATTGCTACCGAATCTTTTCAATTATCTCATATTGAAATTCATTGTTGAGAAAAAAGAAAGGTAAATAAACCAAAATAGTCTTTACTTATAAATATATAAATTCATTTATTTCTGGCAACTTTTAAGTATAATGTTGTTGTTGTTGTTATTTTAATTATGTGTTGTTTTAGTTATAATTTTATTTTGGTTTATTTAACTATTTTCGAGTCCCTTTGGGCTCGCGGCTAAGTACCTCATAACAGCCGCACAGGTCGATCGGTCGGTTCGTGGATGGCTGACTATCCATTACACGAGACCCCACCATACCTCGGAAAGCACGTGGTCTCGGCTGTCATTCGTAGATTTTTTACAGTCGTTACGGGTAGTCAGAAGCCTAAACGTTTGTCAACCAGTCTTAGCAAGGGGTATCGTGTTACCCAGTGACTGGGTTATAGAGGTCAGATAGGCAGTCGCGCCATGTGAAATACTGGTATTCAGCTGCATCCGCTTAGACTGCAAGCCGACCCCAACATAGTTGGAAAGAGGCCAGGCAGATGGACATTCTTGAAGTACCTACTGTAGAATCTTTTAGCTATGTTTTTTTATATATTAGGTATATGTGTATTATGTGTTATTATTAAGGTTTCGAAGCTCACCAGCTTTTCCAAAAGAGGCAGCCGTACGAGGCAATTATAGTCTTATTATGAACGCGCCTTAAACGATCTGACCAAACCCATAGAGACGTCGCGACAACGCCATTATAGATATATTTATAGATCATAAATTAGTATAAAATTTCCGGATTATGACTCGATGAGATTTGATTTCACACATTTACATTTTAATAACACCAATATCGGAATAACACCTATTTAATAGGCCGCTCATTCACAGGATTATCTAAAATAAAAGTATCGAAGTGTCGAAAGGTACGGAGATCTAATAAACTGTATGATCAATGGGCATAATAACTTTATTCTTTTAATAAAGCATGAACATTTCTTCAAAATGTGACTCCATTTTATAATCAAATATCCTGTTTTGATACTAAAGTACCTATATTTTGTAAATTAAGTGAATACTGAGTTAAATGCTCTCATAAAATCGGATTTCGATTCGATTTGAACTGATTCGCTGTTGAGGAGCGGAGTGCGAACAAATCTTTGAAGAGTCATTCTGCGTGAACACGCGGAATACAAATCAGGAGGTCGGGGCGAAGCCGTAAATACGTCTGAAATATGACTTATTGGGATTTATCCGGTATTTATTTTAGAGTGGATAAAATATCGTCAAGATACCTCGTTAAAAAGCTGAATTAAACGGAAGCGTCCCTCTAATGATGCTTGAATAAGAATACTTACAGCTGTCAGCTTCCCCGACTCATTCAAATCTTCGTCATTGATAACAAGCGTACAAATCTAAAATTACAATTTGATCATTTCATCATTGGAAATGAGGCCGTCATTCTAAAGCTGCATCTAAATATTATATTATACGAAATCTCATTAAAACGAGAAAAAAAATCGATGACGCGTAATGCTTTGTGAAGCTAGAATTTTCACTCGAGTTGGTATCGAGATAAAATTACCGATTTCATCGTCATCAATCAACTCTGGCTGGTACACGCTGACGCGACAATTTGTTAGCTCTCCTGCGTATAGCTGTCGGGTAATGACTTGAAAAGTCGTCGTTTATTTATTCATACACCAAATTCTGTGTTTGGAACGATTAAATGGCTATCATGATTGAGTATGTAGGTACTACAGTAGCTAGAGGTGCGACTGAACACTTTGAAGCTAACGCTATAGCAACGATGTCGACACCAAAACGATTTTAATATTTTTCTAATCAACAACAACAGTATTGTTGCTATTTTAACTGAATTTCAATAAATCTGTAGGTAAGTATAAAATACAATATTGGTTAGTAAAGTGCACAATTTTCAGATGAATTCCACAATCACACTAATATTATAAAGGCGAAAGTTTGTGAATATGTGTGTGTGTTTATGTTTGTTACTTCTTCACGCTCAAACGACGACCAATTTTGATGAAATTTTGTATGGAGAGCTGACACCCTGGATTAACATATGGCTACTTTTTATCCCGATATTCCCACGGGATCGACATTTACGCGGGTGAAACCGCGGGGCGCAGCTAGTAAGCCCTAAATTTTGGACTTGTGGCAAGTAATTACCTAAACGAGAATCATTTAATGTGTCCCTAATGAAGTTTTTTCTTCAAAGAGGAGACTTTAACAGCAGTATCATCTCATTTCGTAACACAGCCCAACAAATTGAACTATCACCGTCGGTCCACGTTACGCCATGTCCTATTTCATTCGTCTTAACTAATCAAGCGTATCCAATTCAGCCCATCAGCTCAATTGCTCTTAATACGGATTGCTCATGGCCGAAATACGACGCGAATTTTTTTAATTACACCCATCAGAAACCGCGTACTGGGGCCGTTGTTCTTAATAATCGGTTTTGTCATCATTGACGAGCGGTATGCATTTTTAATATATGAAATATCACAATTATGGTTGTTGCTGGGAAGACCACCAGCAAGGTAGTTGTTTATACTGCTCACGGATCCGCCTTGAGGTCAAGTTGTCCCTTTTTGGGTAGACAGTGACGTTTTTACGTCACTTTGTATTTATAATGAAGACTTTAAAGGATAAGTCAGACACTTCGGTTGGTTTTGTAGTTTCCCAGTGACCAGCCTACCTCACATACCAAAATTAATGTTAAGAGGAAATGCGGTCGCAGAGACTTTTTGAAAAAGCCTAAGTAAAAAGTCATAATTCGAGGTTTGGATATCGCCTATTTTCTCCTCCAATATTTGACAAATTTAAAATATATTTCATAAACAGAATAAGAAGGATATATACTGTGTCTCTATGTTTTCCTTTTTGATGATACATTATTTTTATAAGCACTAGAACTCAAAAAATGCTCAAAATTGTCTCTGTCAACAGAGGCCTAGTGTACAAATTTGACAACTGAATACGCACTAACACAATAATCACATTCTTGACTCATTATACCGTCCCACAATGACATCAGGGAGTTGATTAATTAATAAAAACCTTGCACAATGTCGAGACACTACACATATGGTTTTTATTACTAAGAATTACACTCGGCAAACACAATCAGGCGTAGTCATTCAATCAACCTTTAAGGAAACTCAGAATCTATAAAAGAGGGGACAATATATTCTCATTAATGTCAAAATGCGGGCGACTTTTTAGTCGCCTTATCAAAATCGCCAGCGATTAATCTAATTAAGGCATTCTTCTGAACGCACCCATAGATTCCAATACCTACTCAAACATTTTTGAGATATTTCAAGTCCCCATCCTGGCTAAGTGGACTGTGGACGGAATTTTAATTAAAGATACATTCAAATCAAGTTAGGACATTTTTTAGTTTATAAAGGAACAATGCGTTTTATTTGCCTACATTTAAAATAGGTAGAGGAAATATTGGTTGTTACCTACTTGTACTGGTTTAACATTGTGCGTAATATTTTATGTGAAAAATACAAAAACGGTATAACGTTTTTGTATTTTTCACGTAAAATATTACGATCGTAATGTTTTTATGTGGATTTGAAAATAAATAATGCATGTTTACGACTACTGTGCTGAACGGCATACAACGGTTTTAGACTTTTTGCTACTCTTATTTATGGCTTCGAGCTTTTTGGTAGCCCTGGAATACCCACAAGCCAGTATCGAAGAAAAAATAAGCGAGTAAAAGAAAGTATAAGAAAGGATGTTTGAACAGAGAGAGACTCGGTGGAACGCAGAGCTAAGAGGCTCATTGGCGACGAAGAACTGGTGGATGCCAAGCTTCACAGCTTGGCTCATCGCCGCAAGGTTGCCTGCTTGTCGGTCTTCTACAGATTGTACTTCGGTGAGTGTGCCCAAGAACTCCACGACCTCATTCCACCGGCCCCCTTCTACCTTCGGACATCCAGACGCACTGCAAGTTACCATCCCTACCTAGTTGCTATTCCACCAATTCGCACTAAGCGTTTTCAAATGTCTTTTATAATGCGCACAGCAAAAGAGTGGAACTCTTTACCTGCGTCTGTGTTTCCGAGCTCATACAACCCGAATCTCTTCAAAGTAAGAGTGAACAGGCTTCTTCTGAGTGAGCTCACTCCATCGTCGACTTTGTCTCTGTCAACTCTGACCTAGACTAGAGTCAAGAGCAAACCCATTTCAAATAAAAAAAAATAAAAAAAAAAAATAAAAAAAAAAAAAAAAAGAGACAGTGATAGTGATCTAATAAATCTAGTCCTCTATTCGTCATACATCTATGATAGGGGACTACTTGAACTTAAATGAGACAGCTACCATACTATCTCTAACGTCAACATCTGAAGAAAAACAACTGTAGCTCAACGATAATAATAATGTAGATATTTTAAGACACCTCCTATTACAGTTACGATATTATCTAAACTAAGTTGTAGTACCTCCTCGTATCTCACAAACTCGTACTAATAAATATATTTTTTGCAACCCCCTACAATTCCGATGAACTATTTGAAATTCTGTCAGCCATTCTAAATTCTGATCTTCACTGGTCTGCCTTGCTATAAAATGCATAATGTGATCAAGTTGGGTCGAGTAGCGTATAAGGCCCATCGGTCACGAGAACGGTACTCAAAAAACTTAAATCATCGGTATGTAGCCAGAATGTCACAACACTATTACACACAATTATTGTGTAATATTGTAGAAATAACTGCACTTTAGTTAAAAAAAAAAAGCAAAATTTTATAGATTACATTGCTTTGTATTTATCGTGAAATAACGGAGTTTATTATACGTTTCAGTCGAAATAACGAAAGGATGACCAACGTTATTTTTCTAATGTTATAATAATTTGAGCACAGTATTTTAATAGCGTCCCGCAGGCGACGCGACTTAACCCAGCGGCATCTTGCTTTTTCGATATAAATAATTTCACAAAACAATTTTACAAATGTTTACCGACAACTCCTGTCCTGTCAATGTTATTAAAATGCTAAAAGATCATTGTAGTACTAGTAGTTCGTGATTGGTAGCGTCATGTACACACTGCTACATATCAAGCTATACATTTCCAGTTTTAGCTGAACGCGATACTTTCGAGTAGTGTCGTGGACGATGGGCTTATAGAAACCAGTGGTACCGGTTACAAACTGCGAACCAGATCCATTATCTATCTGCAAAATGGTTGGGGACAACAAAAAGAGGATCGATAGTGGCCTAGACACGGTGCGGGTAAGTATTGAATAGGTAAACTGCAGTAACTTAACTGTACCTAGTTAGTATCGATTTTGTTCGACCTAGCCCCAGTTTGGCCGTAATTGTTAAGTTAGTCCATTAAATGGTTCAGAGGTCACGGTAGGCTGTGCTTAGCTTTTACATAGACTCGTAGGACCAATTTATGTCCATGAGGACCTAAGGACCATTGGGTTCATATAACTTTTGCATTTTGCATGGTAACAATATAGTTTTATTTTTTTTGTAGGGGAAGGTTGCTATGAATGGACCACATAACTTCACGACCTCATACCTCAAAAAGTGTAAGTGTTAAAATGAAAGCAGTTTATTATTTCTATTTCCTAGGACTTTTATTTATAATAATCAAACGCACAAACAATTCGGGCTTACACTTTTGGCTGAAGAAAACAAAATCTTGGGCTGTTGCCTTCTTTGGACCATGGGCACCTTCAATGAACCACCAGGTTGCCATCAATGGACTTCGAGAAATTTGTTCTAGACGTCCAATCGAGGCAACTAATTATAATTATCAATATTACAAAATTGTGACATACGAGGAGAGACAAACATTACTCATACACATACGACAAGCAAACAAACTATAGTTATAGGCTACATAATTAGTAGGATCTAATAAAAATTTTCATTTGGCACATTTAGTGAGAGTGAGACAAGTCATCAAAATTAAGATACAGTCTAAAGGAAGCTAAGGTTGCTTAGTAGGTAATAGCAATTGTTGCTTTCGGGACTCCATATATTCTGCTTGCTTCACTTAAACCAACTCTTTGTTTCCTTACTGATTCTAAAGCAAGGTTCATACTTGTTTCATTCCATGCAAAGTACTTCCTTTTTTTTGGTGACATTCTGGAATTCTAAATTTATAATGATTTTTCTATGGTTTTTTTCCATAATTTTATTAGTGAAATGTTCGGGAACTATTCCCATAATTATAACCAGAAAAATACAGTAAAAAGTTGCTATGATTGGACCGGTCCAACGGTGGAACTCTCTTGGGGTCCATTGATGGCAAAAAGGTATTCGTTAAGAAAAAAATAAAATAAAATATACATGGTCATGATTAGACAAAATTTAATAACACTCATGAAATCACAATTAAATTGTCTAATAGTTCATAACAGTGCACGCAGACAAATATGAATGCAATGATACTGACGTCAAATTGTCCTGAGTCTAATAATTAGATTTTGACCGCCGCAAAGACAACGTCACACGTCTCTCCTCGCCACGTGCCGCAGCGTCACTGAGGTAAGAGGGGGCGGGGGTGCAACTGAGTCGTCACGGACTCGTTTCGACTAGTTTGGGTATTGCTAGCTTGCATAGTTTTGGAAATACCTTGGTGGTCCAATGAAAGAGCTAGTCCAATGGTCGCAACCTTCCCCTATATAAATTTAATTTTCCTAGTCCTTCAAGTTTCTATGTATAATAATCGAAGTAAAAATAGAGCAAAAGCTTTTACTTGAGGATAATGAAACGCCTTACGACTGTCTATTTATAGAAGAATCCAGTGTAATGGATTTTTATTAAAGCGTCCTTGTTGGATAAAGTGATAGAATATAACGTGTAACAAAATTAAACTTACCTGAAATAAGATCGGAGAGTCCCCACCAATCACCCAACGTTCTAAGTATTGTGTAAAAAGGGTTTTTTTTTTCACTTAAGTAACCAATTTATAGTATTTTTTAAATTACTTAGGTCCAGGTCTAATATAGGTATATTATATGTATTACATTACCTACATTGTATATTTTGTAGTGTAGGTTCTTATTGACGTGACAACGTCTTAAATTAGGTTGCGACTGGGAGTCACTTATGAAAAAGTGTAACGCTCGGTAACGTTACGATGAGTCACCGAACGAGAGAGAGGCCCGCCGAATGCCTTGCGTCTCTCTCTCACTCAACTATGATCGGATGATCGGTCGTTGTCACGTAAAATCTTCGCCCGTAAAACCGACTTTACAGGCAACCATTTTTTTTTTTTTTTGTAATGTATAATCTGGTGTACTTTCAACAATATAATTAATATATTATGTTACATGTAGCGAATTATTCTTTTTTAATGTGATCAATGTTTGTGTTTGTATGTCAGTGTTTTTTATGTGTTATGATTTACTTTTCTGATAAAACGAAATCTATAAGGTTTATTAAGTAAACAACAACTTTTGTGGATATACTTAGCAGTAAACTAGTCCAGTCCTGTTTGGATTTAAATATACCACACCTTGTACGCTGTACAGTCAATCACTCCCTGTCACCTCTAATAGGGACTCATTCAAATGCAGAACATAATATAACCGACATTAGGAAAAATAGGTTCTTGGTTAAACCTGTTTGTATGTTTGCGATTTTCACGTAGGTACCTATCATATTCTACACCTACAACCAAGTAGGTACGTTTTTAGGGTTCTTAGGGTACCCGCAGGGTGACAACGGAACCCTATTACTTACTAAGCCTCTACTGTCTCTGTATCTCATGAATCGTAATAGGTAGACAGTTGAAATTTTCACAGAGTGTGTATTTCTGTTGCCGCTATACCAATAAATAATAAAGGTAACGTTAATAAAAATTAGAGGCCGAAAAAACACGGATTTTGTATGGGATCTCCATACACGTAACGTGATTTTTTCGGTGTTTTTTGCCTTGTGTTACGGAACCCTTCGTGTGCGAGTCCGACTCGCGTTTGGCCGATTTTTTTTTGCATTCGGCGCAGTTTCGTGTTTGGCTCGAAGATAATTATTTTTCGCTAGATGATTAATTACTTTTATATTTTAATCTGTATTCAATGGATCAAGAAACATTGATACAGGAAGTGTCACGCTGTTCTGTCGTGACAGAAATCGCACGACCACAAACAATTATTACTTACAATCGTGACAATAGTGCGTACGGTACCAATAAACTAAGTACTTAGTGTTTTATAAATAAAACTAAGTATCTCATTAATTATCCATTCAAAATTTGTAAGCGGGTTTTTCCTCAAAGGGTAAGCAGAATTTAAAGTAATATCAATGATGAAGGTGACATGTTATTAGAATTTATAACGATCTTTGAATATATAAATAGACTGTGGTCTTTGCATAGGAAACCACTACTGTATCTGGATACATAATAATATATTATTATGTGTAAGTAATCATAATGTAAGTTACACTTAAACTACGCTACCGTATGGGTATACGACCAATTAACTTTATAATTTAAATGTAATAATCAAGCAGCGAAAACCTCTTCAATATTATATTATCTCCATCCCAATATAGCAATAATGGCGTCACAACTAATTGACCAACGTACTGCAAGAAATAACTCAGATGGAACCTTCAAAGATAAAAGCCAATTAAATCTCTCAGTATAAGTGCTGTACACATGGATGTAAAACCACATAAAAGCTATGCTGTAACTATCTTAAAACAGTATAAACGAACATATTATAGATATGAACAAACATCTGGACCAACTCCCGATGAAGACGTCAAACGCAGTGCTCTTCCCACGATCATTGAATACGTCTTTTCGAAGCCCTTTTAGCTTCAATTTAGTAGATAAGTAAATAGTATAGTTATTTTAGAAACTGGGTTAATAGTTGAACGACATTAAGTCACGATATTGATGTAACTGCTAGTCGCTACTGCAATTTGTTGGGTCTGACCATGATATTGTTTGTGTAACTTTGGAATGTAAGGTTTGACTTGATTTTGGAATGTGCGGTTACGGTTACATACCTTTGGAAGTGTGCAAGAATTCTTGTAAGAATTTAGACTTGTTAGATAATTTTGTTCGTTTTGGAGAATATGTCATATAATTTTTTGGATGTTTTGTGCACCTGCCTTTAAACACGTAATACAGGTGCCCAAGTCAGCAATGTAGAAAAATCTTGCAATTTTTTGTAACATACATAAAACTGCTGGAGTTTAAATTATACCTAAACAAGAAGTACTCCGAATTGTTTCATTCTGATTATCAAATGCAAAACAAAACGAATGGCATACCCAAAGCAAAACACGTGTCCAGAAATCCTAAAATAGAATTGCGTACTAACACATTCTCATAAGAACCAATCCAAATCCAACCCAAAGCTAAAAGATAACTCAAATCTGATGACATCAACCGAACATCTGTCCTGAAAGCTTTGTTGATACCCCTTTATATCATCAAGGACAAACTTACGTACACAAAAGGCACACGTGTCTTCTTGTTTGTATTACTAAGCTCAACATTGCATTGAAGACCACGCCCGTACGGTGTACACTCCCCAACGCGCAACGCCTTATCTCTGGGTTTACCATGACCAGTTAAACGAACACCTAATCCTTTGTAATTCTCATTACTGTGTGACCTATTGAAAGGTCAGTAGAGGTCAATTTAGAATGGACAGTGTTGAATTATTCCGTTGACACGTTAATGCCACGGTATCTGTGATGGATCTGACTCGGGACTCATTGTGGACTATAAGTAATGCTTGAGACAGTTGATATGCATGCGATTTTGGGTTATTAATTTAAGTGTCAATCAATGTATAGTTTAATTGCATCAATATCCTTTCTAATTCTATGTTATCTTGCGCTGTTTGATTGAAACTAATGAAGAACTTTTTTGTCTTGTTGTTGCAGACTAAACTATTAAGTACGAAAGATATTGAGATTCGAGTTTTGATGTGTGATAATATTAAATAGGTGTTGTGTAAGCATTTGCTATGAATCATTATCGTTCACATTATTGCGATCCAGTCTTGTCCATATTTGTAAGAGTCTTACAAAAATACATAACGATATGAATTATCGCACTATGCAGAGATTGCCTGAGATGCCTTTTTGGCCTCGCACAGGCCTTTCTTTTTGTTGTTTTTATGTAGTTTTGTTAGTTTTTAAATGCTCCTTTTATTTGTGTCCAAAATAAAATAATTTTCTTTCTTTCCTTCAGTAACATACCTGGAGACGAGTCATTACTTTATTTGTACTCCTCGCGGGCATGTATTTTTCTCAGAGCTTTTCTACTAAAACCTTGTGTCAGGCTATTACGATAATTTTCTGGCATTTCACGGATCACTAAGCTTCACCTACTCGTTTATCGTTTTCTCCACAATTGTGTGTAGAACAATGATGAGACGAAGAAATATCTGTGGGCTGAGTATACAGGCATTCCGTGACAAATCGTCGGAACGAAGGTGGTTCCTGCCATTGTTTATCGCTACTACCGTGAACTTAGGTTTACCCGACCCCGTAGTTTGATGTGATGCAGATTCCCACGGTAGATCACATGTATGTGTGAGCATATTGTCCATTCAAGCTGAACCTTTTGTTTTGGTCGTGGGCAACGTGCTCTATTTTGTTTTGACACGGTCTAGTTCGGGCGATGCAGCGATCTGTTTGGTGACCTGGGAAAGAGCTAGATAAAAATATTCAATAGAATATTTTCTATCAATAGAAGTGATACAACATACCTACTGAGGGCCTAAAAAGGGCACTTTGGCAGAATCATAAAAGGATAACATTATGAATCATAATGGACAGTTAACTGTTAAGTTAAACGTATCAACTCCCATTGATGAAGGATATTTCAGTAACTTTTTTTGTCTGTGCTAAAATACCAATAAATCCAATCTAAATCCAATCCCGATCTCTTTGATTATACCTACGTAGTGCAGCGAAGAAACGAAAAACACCGACTGTCTTCGCCATAACATGATTCATAATGTTATCCTTTTATTATTCTGCCAAAGTGGCCTTTTTAGGCCCCCGTTCTGTCACTGTATACATACCTACATTGAATATAATGTAACAGAAATCTCGCAGCAGAATATGTCAGGAACAAGTGTTGTGCCCTTTTATACAATTTAGTAATGCGGACAAAACGAGCATTTATATTTTATTCTCGGCACGTCAACACTTTCATACAAAAAGGTACAAGGGGAAAAGCAGAATCCCCTAAGTAGAGCGACAAATTTAGCCTTTTCATTGTGTCATTATATTTAAATGCTGCGGGGTGCTCACCACATTTCACCAAAAAAAAATCACCTGTCGTAATTACCGTCAAGGGAAAATGCTTCAGAGTCACAAAACCTCAGAGGGCACTTTTGCGTGGCGAGATTAAAAGACCATTTTAGGTTACGCTTAAATAGAGAGATAATTTGGAGGTGAATGTTGTGACATAAATTTGGATCGTGGCAGTATGAACATAGAGAATATAATGGCGTGCGAGAACGTTTTGCTGGACAAAAGAGTAAGTAGTTGGATTAGGACAAGGGGAAATACCGTGTCAGCCCCGTTTTTTTTGTATTGTCCTCAAGTGTTACTTTGAAAGGAGCTGAAATACGGAAGCCGCTCCTATACGTGCACTAGTTTCTCATTGCTTTAGGTTAGAGTTCAATCTATAGGACTACTGTGATGTTATGAAGATTGCCTTGGGAGTTAGGGATCGCGTAAATTGCGCCCTGTATATCTACTGTAGGTATGTTAGGTAAAGAACTAAATAATTAATTAATTACCTACCTATACAGGGTCAAATTAAATTAGCTAGGGAAACCCCGCAAACGAGATTGGTATCGATCGATATCTGAACATGTTAAAAGAAAAAATAAATTAATTTGATGACTTTTGTGGGGCCATCGACCACAGTCACTTGAAACATCACTTTCAAAATCAGTATTTTTGTGTATATTTCACAAAAGCATCGATAAGTATTTAGACATGATAAAAACAAATTTTCGAAGTTCTATTGCTGCAACTAGGTACCACAGACGCCAGCACATCAAGCTACTACAATCTTTCAAATTTCTTTAAGGGGACTACATGACCTAAGCGCGGTCACTGTCGGACTGTACAGAAAAGAAAGAGAAGCGCGATGACACAACACAATTTATTGCAAAATATGGAGCAATTATCAATTTACAAAAATCTTTTGTTTGGCCAAAAAAATTTAAACACTTGTGCTTTAGTATGTTGATTGTTGTAGAATAATCTGACAAAAAATCAGAATGATTGTATAATCTCGCGTGATTGGTTACAGTTCCAACCTAAACTATAATATTGAATAGGTATCATTCAGGCCGTTAGTTGAACGGCCGCCGCTGCCCGTTTAGTTAAAAGGCTAGACGGTTAACTAAACGGCAAATTAAACCAGTTGGCTGCGACATATACGTAAGATGAGTACACCCACAGATATAGATACACCTAGATAGCGCAAGAGCAATTACTTCGCGTGCCTAGCTTACGTACAAAAATCGTAAGCCGCCACTTTCGCGCTCAGTCCGTGGTACCTACTGCTGCCTGGGTGAGCGTGAGTGCTGGTGCTGGGCGCCACCGCTAGCTGGGAGAGACGTGTGCCGCACGTGGCGGCGCGGCGTCTTTGAATCGATTTGATTTTCCTATCTCTAAATAGTGCTTGTGACGTCATAGTAGGTAGTCAAAAAATGGTACGCTTGTCATACAGATCGCGATACTCGCGTTATCTAGGTCTATCTATAGCTGTGAGTACACCTAAGATAGTATTACGCAAATGGAGTTCATTATTTCGTAGATAAATTTAAGTTTTTCCTGGTTGTTTTTTATTTCAAAGACAGCTCCAGTTTGCTCGCGGGACATTTACCAATCAGACACGGTAATTACGACCGGACACGTTTTCAATATAAACTGTCATTATGATGGCAGATTAAATTATGTGGCCATTCACATATTCAAAACAAAATTAAAAGCGGAATATAATATTTTAACTAGGTATGTATAATAACAGTTTTTATGTTTAGTTGATTTAAAAATTGTTTTAAGACTGTTATAAATGCGTTGAATGTTCTATACATTCTGGAATACGAATCGTGGCGTCTTCCTATTATAAGAATACTAGCAGCGCCCCGCGGTTTCACCTGCATAAGTGTCGATCCCGTGAGAATATCGGGATAAAAACTATCCTATGTCCTTTCTCGGGACTCAAACTATCTCTATCCAAATTTCGTCTAAATCGGTTCAGCGATTTAATCGTAAAGAGGTAACAGACACACACATTTCGCCAGTTTTAAAGAAATAAATGCATGAAAACTAAATGTTTGCTAATTAGCGCCTGATCGATCCGTCAATGCAAACTTTTCAACTACGGAACTAAACTAAAAACAGAAAACTTTACGTCGACCAACCCGCACTGGACCCGCGTTGTGGATTACAGCACACTCACCTTTGATAAGAAAATAATGATTGATTAAGAATCCATCCCTGAGCACGTCAAAGGGGTTGATGCTACAATCAATGATGTAGGTAAACAATATTTTGTAACATTTTTTTAATTTAAAAGAGCATTCGTGGAGTTTCATGTCCGTTCTTCTCCATAGGAACCTACTACACCTTGGATTGGGCAACTAGCGTCATCTTTCTGCAGTCTGACCGACCCCTTGACAATTCAAAAGTGCCTGTAATTGGTTTCATTGAAATAAATGCTTTGAATTTGAATGGAATTCTTCGCATTGCTAGTCTAAACTAATATTTTAGAGAGAAAAGTAATGCTTTTTTTGTATGTTTGTTTGTTACGCTATAACGCTTAAAAGTCTGAACGGATTCAAATGGAATTTGGCATATGAGTAGACCATATCGTTTTTATCCCGATAGTGCCATCATATTAAGACTTATGCGGTGGGAACAGTAAACCGCGGGGCGCAGCTAGTATTTAAATAAAAACAAACAACCAAGTAGACATTATAACCGTCTAGTTTCGAAGCAGATCTGCGATAGAGCGCAAGGTGTGCTCAAACCCGACTCCGACTGGCACAAACGGGTTACCATATCAAGTGCCTACTGGTCGCGTAGACTACTTTTATATGGCAACATAGTACCTACTACATTGTGTTTATTTAAATCGGAGAGCTTGATGCCATCGCCACACCCAGGGCCTCTGATTCAAAGTATTTGAAAGTCTGGATGCTGTCAGAATTTTTACTATTCAGTAAGAATGAACAAAGGAAGTCTACAGATACTTATGAGAATACAACTTTATTATTTAAAATAAATAGGTAGATACTGTTGGAATGCCTCACATCAATATACAGCCAAGAATAATGAATGTTAAGAAAAACACCCTACATCATCAGTTTGCCGTGTTATAGCTATTTCATAGAACTGTCAAAAATTACAGTAGGGATTTTAATATGTTACGGACAATTTGAGTTGGTAGTCAATTTCACCACATACCATAACTTCACTAGTAGGTACCCACAATCCTCAATAGTAAATAATTTTAATTTTCTATAATACCAGTCTCCCACAAAGGATTTTTATCAGATGTAGTGTCTTCATATTTTTAAGGCTTGTGGAAGATAAATAAATGTTTATTTGTTATTATTTTACTAAAGAATTTTCCTGACAAAGTATTAAGTAAGAGCTCTGCCAAAGAACAAGCTATTAACATCTGTAATTCGACAACTCCTTTGATTAAACAAAAAGTAATCAGGCATCTTAGTCAGCTAATTAAACGACTCAGCGACATGTAGGTACAAAAGCTTCTAACTACCGCTTGGATTAATCACAGAGTTTCTCAAACACCTTTAAGAAGATCGTTAATTATAGTGCATTTGTGATCGAAAGCCATTTCTAACGCAAAAACTTAATTCTCAGTTAATTGCACACGCGACGAACTATTGGACGGCGCTCGTGAGACGCCGCGGTTTTTACCTTTGATTGCGATAGCTGTTACATTTAATTGTCGCCGCACCGTTTGAGGTTACAGATTACGCGTTGCTGATTTGAAAGCTGCCCGATTGATGTTAATGATGATTGGTGTAGTTTCAGCTGTGTTAGTGCTAACTATATAAATTTTATGTAAGAAATTAAGTTGCTAGTACCTAGTTGAAAAATCTGCTGATGAATATCTGGTTCTTGACTCATTGTCCGTGTAATAGGAACATTTCAAAGAGGAACCTTTGTTATATTGATATTTTATGGAAGTATTTCCGTGAAATAGGATCATAAAAACTTAGAGGGTCGTATTGATGATTTTAATGATTATAATCCTGTAAATACATACTTATTACGGTCGCGATTTACCTATATTTTGTTCAACGTTCAACCTGCAATTTTTTTTCCCTTAGCCTGTGTTGTCCCACTGCTGGGCAAAGGCCTCCCCCATTTTATTCCACATTTCCTTATGCCGTGCCTTCTTCGTCCAGTCGATTAGGAACGAGTCTAAATTGTCACGCCAGCGTCTCTTAGGCCTGCCTCGGTGACGACGCCCGTCTTCAGGCACCCACTGTGTTACGACCCTAAGGAAATTTGAATTTTACGGACTACCTTGGCACTTCCCCCTTGTAAGATGCATTATATGAGATCGTTAAAATGAACTGTAGACTATATGAGTCAGTCTATGTATAAAACTTTATCAATGTTATATTGCCACACAATTATACTTTATTGTTACAAAACAATTTTAACGAACACAGACCACTTACAAAAATGAATTACGATATTTGAAACAACACAAATATCAAAGACCTCGACCAGTCCGAGTGACTTATCACAACAATCAATTTGCTTTCTTAAACCTGTCCATTTGTTTAATGGCTCGGCTATAGACAGTGCACCGGCTAAATGTTATCAGCAATTGTCAATCTCTTCGCGTGTTTCTAAAGTAGCCGTCCATTGCCGTACTTGGCTATAAAGTCGACCATCCACTGCTACGTAAGGGTAATAACATGCCAAAGATGCCTCACCGCGATACCTCGCAGTTTAGCTCGCTACCTCGATGTCACCTCCATGTAAAACAAATGCGTGCACGCACACGCACATGCCGAAGGTTACCTCACTGCTAAACATCGCGGGCTGCTTGTGGTTTACCTCGATGCCTGGCAATCGTGACCGCGAGGTGTCGCAGTGAGGCATTTTCGGCATTAAATTACCCTAGGATGAGCAAGAAGAGGTTGCCACGTTAGTAGCGCGGTTTATTTGAATGCCAGCCACGCCTCCGGGTGCGTAGCGTGGCCATGGGCACATTTTCATAAGAAGCGAAGCTAAGTACAAGTGCGTAGCTTAGCCGCGGGCTGCTGTGGAGTGGAACCTTAATAATATGTTCCATATAAGCACGGAGTTTGGACAGAGATGTTGTGATAACCGACTTGACTAATGCAGTACGTTTTTTTTGACATTACTGTATTATTTATTAATCTATTTGTATTTTTTTATATTTAGTTATTTAGCGCAAGTGGAGACATTAAAAGTTATTTTATGGAAGTTTAAAAAGCAAGATTTATGAATTAAAAGAAGGAGACAGATCCAGATATCAAAACTTTCGAAGCAACTAATCACCACCAATTTATTACAGTTTCTTTGAGCATCAACTAGCTGATATGGAACCAGAAAACTAACATGTGATAAAAGTAACACTTGGTGTGAGCCGTAACCTGTTAAATTATTTGAAGAGTTGAAAATATCAAGTCTTTCAAACGCCCACATAAAAAACTAATCCGAAGTGTCATCTGAAAACTTATGCAAACTAAAAAGTGTACCTAAACAATGACATAAAATCCATACAAACCTCAAAACCGACACTTCCAACCAACTCATTCAAACAAAATCAGGTGCATGATCGAACAACTCGAGATAAGGGCTAAGAAAACAGCCGTAAGGGTGGCCTCAGTTAGATGTTATTGACTTGTGCACCGACCAATGAGCTGCGCGGGCGACGGCAGGTGCGCAGACGCACAGAAGTGAAGCGACGAGAAAAAAAGTTAAGCGGAACGTTTATAAATAGCGCCAACGATGCATGTTACCCTTTGAAGAGCCTGTTTGCAAGAAAAAAACGTATAATAATTAAGAGCGAGGTGGTTTTAATAAAACGAACAGTATTGTATTGATATATAACTTGAAATTAAACGTGTTTGGTATCTATTGGGTTGTCTTTTGTTTTTTATGATCGAGTTGTGGCAGCTCCAGCAAGGTAGGCTGGGATACGACTGGCATAACATAATTATTTAAAGAAGATGCGTAGTGGACTTTGTGAAGTTCAGGCGAAAAGGATAGACTAATTCTCCTCAGAACCCTCCAAGCCAACTTCAAGATCAACGCCCGTTAACTGAACCTCCTTTCATTTCACTAAAGGATTACCTACCCATATCCACAGACAGATACTGAACTGACTGAACGAAATAAGATTTTGTTACTGAATGCTGATGGAATGCTCCTACCTTTACCTCTATCATAGTCTGTAGTATCTGATAAGACACCTATGTGCAGTGCATGTATTGTTGCCAGGTGTCTTCAGAACATCTTCTGGTCATAATAGTTATAGGATATCTTAAGTTGTGATATTGTTATTATTATTCTTAATTTGTGTGTCTCAGTTAATTAAACTAACATAGTACAAGTAATACTAACAAAATTATGGGTAATGCTGTGCCTGAGTTAAAGAAAATAAAAGCTTTTAATAAATAAATAGTCTCACAAACCAATAACAACAATATACTTAACATATATTTCGATGACTCAGCAGCAGGATCCGTCCCTTTTACACAACAAGAAGTCAATGAATAAATAACTCTTAACCCTCTTTATTTAGTTATGTTAATTGTTTTATCAGGAGCGGCATCGTCAAAGCATTGTATGTATCTTCATTCTGAATCTGTAGCAAGCCGAAATCTTCATTCACCGATTCTTTTTGCTTTAACCGTGTTTACATAATGTGTAATGTAAAATGCAGTGGACCAAAAAATAACAAAACCAGTGCACCGTCTTCTGCATCTTAAAAATTGATAAGAAAAATATCTGGCCAAAAACAAAATGGCTGACTTTTTAATTTGCAATAATGCTGCTACACTGCTGCAGGGATCTTTTGGCGCTCGATTAACATTGACAAGGGGGCGCTGGTAAACATTGGTGCAATTGTTTTGTGAAATGTATCGAAAAAACAAGATGGCAGCGTTCGTTCCGATTATGGCCACGCGCCAAAAGAATCCTTATTGTTGAATAATTAGATGGATATGGTTTATTTACATTTAAATATAGCATTGCAACAAACATTTAATCGAAAGTGGTAATACCATTTTTGGCCTACCAAAACTAAAAATAGCCTAGCCTTTCTATAAGATAGACGAAAGGCGATTCGTACCAGTGCAGTGGCAATACAAGAAAATCCTGTTATGAACAGGTGCCCAGTGTTTATGATGGTCATATTTTATAACTGGATGTCTGGCTGCGATAAGAGCTTGTGGGTTTTAAAAGAAAGGTTCAAGGTTTTATATGTATCAAGGCATGGACTGTGTTGTCAAGAATTTATCTGGCTATGATCAAATTATACTGACACAAAGGCATGTATTTTCTAAAGATTCTTAAAAAATAACTCGTAGCGTTTATTTCAGGTTGCTACCGAAATATTCAAAATTTTCAGTTCAGTGGCATTGTAAAGTAAAAGAGGTCACTATCAACTGAATCTCAAACTTGTCCACCGTTCATAAACTAGCTACTTACTGGTCGTAAAAAAACATGAAACGTGAAGTAGATTCCTTGGCCAGTTGCCGACATCCACGACGGCTGTCAAACGACGATAAAATCTGATTGAAGAAATCGTTGGCATTGGAATTGACCAGCACGACCAGAAGCCTTCCGAAGCTATTTGATTACCTAGTAATCAATGTGGCAGTAAAATCATTAGTTTCATATTATCTTTTAGAATGTTTTCCAACACCAAAATAAACCGCATATTTCAGAAGATCGTAAAAGTAACACGGTATGCCATGGTGGTTTATGGGAGACAGTTTAATCCAGAATGCACATAAAATTAAATCAAGTTTTCCAAGTAGGAGGTACGAGCTCGAAAGTCGTAAATCATCGAGTGAAATCGTTATTGTTTACAAGATTCGCGGTATCGAGACATTCAATCACTAAGATGTCAATACCATTCCTCCATTCGAATCGATGCCGTTATTGTAATCTTTAATCGATATATCATTCGAGAACTGCTGCTGCTGATATTGTTTTCTAATAGGGTCTATTGTCTTCCCGCGTCTGGCATATGTAACCAATTCTCATTGTGTCTGCCTTATTGTTTTCTTGCGTAAGCCCGATATAAAAAATTGTGCGGTGATTTTTGTTTGACATTTCGTATCGTATAACTATACGATTATTCGCATTCGATTGTTATAGATTCTTGTTACCACACGGATATGTAGCTTAATTCACACTATAGTGTTGAACCTTGGAACTATGTGGTAGTTCCAAGGTTCAACACAAGCAAAATCGATGATGATTAAAAATGACAAATGACAAATACTACGAATATAGAAACTACAATGATAATAATTCACCGAACGGCTGACACAACTCGTCCTTTTGCCGCGTCCCAAATTACCAGTTTTAATTTAAACGTTTAATGATAAATTACAACTATAATCAGCAAACTCGAAGGCTTTCCATATAAACTGCAGTTTTAAATAATGTTTGCATCCCACCAATTTCCTGTGACTCAGCCGATAAGCCGGGGTCCACCTCTTTATTATTTTATAGTCCATAAATAACTTGCAAATTGCTTTCTTAATTAGACGCGGGAACCGGTTCGGGAGTCCGTTCAATTTTACTTATTTCAACTTAGGTACCTACTTTAAAGAATTTTAACAGGCATCGTAATTCAAAAGGATTTGCATTATCTTTGACTTTAACATCAGCGTTTAAGTTTTGGAATTTCGCTGTTTTATATGCACAGTCTGTTATTTAGATAATTAGACCGATTATATACTAAATACTCGCCTTCTATTACATGAGACATAAGGCGACTACATGACCTAAAGCGCGGTCTTTGTCGGACTGCATAGAAAAGAAAGAGAAGCGCGATGACACAACGATGGTAATTTATTGCAAAATATGAAGCAATTATCGATTTACAAAAAATCTATTGTTTGGACTAAAAAAATAAACACTAGTACTTTAGTATGTTGCTTGTAGAATAAACTGACAAAAATCATAATGATTGTATGTTTATTAGTATGGTTTTTATTGTAAAAAGAAAGTTTTTAGAGGTATCTTCATGATTTTTTTTCTATCATATCAAATTAGTTGTATTATGTTTTCAATACACTATCTACCTTGCATATATCCTGAAGAATATCATATATTTTTCTGATTTTGTTTACTGTAGTCGATCATATACTTCTATTGTTTCTAAAACTTGCGTTTTTTGTGTTTCGGTCCTGTAAGCCCCTTAAAAATAACTGGCGAAATGTGGATGTAGGTACCTACTATAGGGACACCTCAGCCTTACCCTTCTGGGATTACAGGCTTCATGTCATATTATGTTATATACTACTTATCTGAACTTCCATATTGCTACAGATTTGCAGAAAACAAAACCATTTTCTTTGATATTTGCAAATGTCAGCAGTCCCTCTTAGGACCCACTCAAACAACGAACATTAGAACGGCATTTGGAGTCGCAGAATAAATATTATTATTACAAGAACTGCTAAACGTCTCAATAACGGCGAAAACACCAAAACCACATTTCGCGTAGGTTTGGACGACTCATTCGTTTCTACTTTTCCGGCGAGCTCGCCTTTCACCTTCCCAAAGTTACGCCCACGATACAATAAAATTCACACAAAATATCAACAAGTGGGCGTTAATTACATTAATCTATGGCAACTCGCAGTAAAAATCCCCGTTGTATTTGTTTATTACGATCTGATAGAGTGAACGGTAGCTGTGGGAAGGGCCTTTACTACTTCAGTTTACTGCTGATCTATCAGCAGATAGGTTGAAATCACTATAGTGAGGGAACACTCAATTTTAACGTGTATGTAATTAAGAGTAGCCATAAGTGGTAATCTGAGAAAATCTATAAATTCTTTCTGGTTTTAATTTTAATCGTTAAAATTTTGACGTTCTGTGAGATACCTATGCAAAATAGGTTGAGTAACGGGACTAGAGGTAACAACAACATATGTAAAAGAAAAAAGAAATAAAATACGTTCATTTGCGGCAAACATGACGCATCAAAAGAAAACAAACCCAAAAAAAATCACAAGTTGGCAGAAAACTTGCGTCACATCCACGCAAAACGGCCATTGCTCAGCATAATGCTAAGACCCTATACGAGACCCAAGCGTTGGTTTTCAGCCGGCGGCGTTGACGTAATGACGTCAACCAGTGCAGCATAAGATTAGATATAAATAAAAACAACAATCAAAATAAGAAATAAAATAAATATACATAATATATACCTAATGTATTTATTATTAATCTAAGCCTGTGTTGTCCTTCTGCAAAGGCCTCTCCCTTCTCTCTTTCCACTTTTCCTGACCTACTGCGATTGAGAGCCAATCCTTTAAGTCCAGGAGTCCAGCTCATCCCACCATCTCTCATCTTGGGCCTGCCGCGCTGTCATTTCCTACTATTTGGGATCCACTGAGTGATGGTTTTTGCGTATTGCTTCTCCGACATGCGATATGTGGCCAGCCCAGTTCCTCTTTAGTCCAGCAGCTGTGCGGCCAGCGTCCGCTATTTCTGTTTTTGAACGAAGTATAGAGTTCCTCATGCAGTCTGTAAACTTATTTAAAAAAACTTTTAGTGAGTTACCTGGGAAATCGAGTTGTCCACTTTTACACCTTCTATTATATTAGCGGTCGGTATAATACAGGGTTTTTCCTTGACCAGAGACAACAGAACCCATTATCAATGTGTAGCTCATAATTAAAACGCTGAAAACTTCTAATTAAGAATTTCGCTCCATTCAAAATGAGGTTAACAATTCAACTTTGAGAAAATAAACGCCTTCCTGGTATTAATCGCTTTTAAACAAAATATCTGTAATCAAAAAGAGTAATATTACAAATAAGGTGAAAATTCAAGGAAAAGTCGTTACAAAGAAAAATATGCTCGGAGATGAAAGATAAGGGCGAAGTATTAATGTTTCAGCACGGTCTGCTAGGTACCTACTTTCATTTATTTTAGCATTTTAAGCAGATTATCTTTTATTTTAGATCAAGTTTTAAGTCTAGTTTTGACGTGACAACGTCTTAAATTAGGTTGCGACTGGGAGTCACTTATGAAAAAGTGTAACGCTCGGTAACGTTACGATGAGTCACCGAACGAGAGAGAGGCCCGCCGAATGCCTTGCGTCTCTCTCCCACTCAACTATGATCGGATGATCGGTCGTTGTCACGTAAAATCTTCGCCCGTAAAACCGACTTTACAGGCAACCATTTTTTTTTTAGTATTACTAAGCCTCCGCTGTCCATCCGTCCGTTTGTCTGTCTGTTACCGGACTTTATCACGTGAACTGTAATAAGTTGACAGCTGAAACTTTCACAGAGTGTGTAATCTAAAAATAAAATAAAGTTAAAAATTAAAGGGTTTTTTTAATATGTTATTGTACGGTGATACGGAACACTTCGTGTACGAGTTCGACTCACATTTGGCCGGATTTTTTGTAGTAAGCTTTCGTCCTTTGACTGAAATTTTCTTTATAAATTCTTATTCAATAAAGGACCTTTAATTATTGGTTATTATTAGCAGTGTGATAAATAACGACCATGCATGGTCCCTTGACATTTAATAATTCCAGTCTTTAATTTAATATCACCTGCATCTTAAACCTGAGAAATGGCCCCCCATCCCATCCCATACGCACGTTCGAAATTATTTCCCGTCTTACCGTTTTAATTCCATGAACAATTTATTATAAGTAGCGTCCACTTCAATATCCATTCGGGACGGCTCACCTTTTTATCGTTGTATCGCTTTTTGCCGAGTATCGCCGAACCTACCGACAATACGCCGCGCGTGACAGCCCGCGGGTGCGCTTTGCGCCTATCTCATCCCAACTACTACAAAAAGAAAAAGAGAAAACATTATTCCAATTAAAACTCTATACAAACGTCTTAAAGTCGCATTTACTTTGACTCAGTCTAAAGAAACTATAAACGTTAAAACGTAAAACGTTTCCGGATTACAAACACAAATTGAACCTTATCGCGTTAGGTTTAGACGGCATTTCAGATGATGGGTCGTTTTAAGGATTTGTTGTCGTGTGACGAAATGTTCGGGCGCTTGGCTATAATAAAACGACACAATGGAATGGTCAATGTGTCTCGTGCCACTATTTCTTTACGGGGCCAAGTCAGGCATTTTTTGTAGGCGTACCGGGGTATTTTTTGAGTTGGTCGAAATCACGTAACAGCGTGATTCACAATGCAGCGGAATGAGCACCCTGTGGACATTTTATAATTTACTATCATGCAGTACACTGACCCGTATTCATACTGAACGGGAGCTCCGTATTCACAATTTCTCTTCATGTTTTGCTCGCCTCATCAGTCCACGGAACTCGTTAACGTGATATCACGTAGCCGATATCAGCTGCCAAGCTTCGTTATTTACGACTCAATTTAAATACTAAACTAATTTAATAGTCTGTTACAGCAGCCTCCAAAAAAAAATTAAGACAATTATTTTTCTGAACATAATCTGACTAATAAAACGGAGCTACTTAACTTTTTACCTTACGAAAGTAGCTTCGTTATCTAATTAGAGAATTTCCGTTTTTAGTAAAAGGAATATTTTCTGTAAAAATTTTCCTCAGCGCCTAAATGAACTCCGTTGCTATACCTCAACTTGCAAATTTAATATAAGGCAGCAGTACGATAAAGCAAGGAGTTTCATTATTAACGATTTAATTAAAATTCTGGTATATTGGTTGTAGTAGGCAGATAGGTACATAGTTATAAGTATCTACGTTATAACGAGCGGTTTCATTAAATGAAACTTCGTAGAAAGGTACTATAGTCAGAGAGGCTTAATATCCTAATAAAATAGCTATATTGAACTCGAGGTTTTGCTCTATAAACCTTTACAGCACAATCTATGTATAATTATACTAATATAAAGCTGAAGAGTTCATTTGTTTGAACGCGCCTATCTCTGAGATTAGCGTGTTCAAACAAAGGAACTGTTCAGAAAGAATTTTTCATTTTTTCAAATCTGAAATATAATAGACTAGCTGCGCCCCGCGGTTTCACCCGCTTCAATGTCGATCCCGTGGTAATATCGGGATATAAAGTAGTCTATATGTTAATCCAGGGAGTCAGCTACCTCCATACAAAATTTTATCAAAATTGGTCCAGCCGTTTGAGCGTGAAGAAGTAACAAACATAAAAACACACCCCCACACACACACTCACAAACTTTTGCCTTTATAATATTAGTGTGATTATATGGTTATAGTATACAATGAAAACAGAATTTAAGAATCGGCAATTTAATGTGATTTATCACATCAATTTAAAACAGGTACCTAAGTACTTAAGTACTAATTACAAACTTAAACCTTAATGTTACAAATGGCTTTTGTAAAGGTATAGCTATCTTATACATATAGATAGCTATACCATTACAAAAGCCATAGTCTTTTGTAGTGATTGGCAAAAACACTAGATCCTATAGACCAACCAGCAGACTTAAAGATACAATCTAACGTCACGCCTTCTCTACACGCAAGAGACGTGGACGCATGACGCGTGGAGTGAGGGGTAAACTTCTTTACATCAATACCACACTCAGCCATAACTGGCCTGATCCAGCGACTAATTGTTTGGTTAGTAGCACAGACCAGTTATATGGTTTTTTATAACAAATAAATAGCTTATTTGAGTTTTGTGTCTACTTATATTATATCATTTGTTTCAATATTTCCAGATTACCAGTCAGATTTCAACAAAATTAATCATTCTTTTAGCATTTGGTAGCCCAATTCTTGAGGAAGGCTACATCTAACATCATGCGAAGACCCCTAGGAGCCGAGGAAAAATAAAACAATCAGAAAGAACGCTGAGCGATAATGCAGTAATAGCGCGGGCAGGCGATGCGATGCGACGGGGTGGGTCCGGAGGCCGAGATTTTACGCGGACAAAGTTGCGGGCAGAAGCTAGTATCACATAAGAAGTAATCACACTGGAGATTACAGAGTAGGGGAGGGGTAGTGACTTGTGAAGTTGTGACGCAATACTTTTCCTTAATTAGATGTTAAATGATAAATGATTTTTATTTCTGTAAGCTGCTTTTAAGCAGCTTTTATTTATTAGTGCGAAAAATTAAAATGTTTTAAATTATATACAGTTATTATACAGCTAAGTACACTACACACTAAAGACTTTATGGTATAAATAAGCTTTTATGTTTTTTATATTATTTTTAAAAGATGACGTGTTTTGTTTTCTTTTTTTTACATTATTTAGTTGTGTTAGCGGCTCGGTGATTTAGCATAAGCAAAATCAGCCAAGAACATGTAATATTCCCACTGCTGGGACACAGGCCTCCTCTCTGTCAGAGGGCTCATAATCCACGCGGGCAGAGTGCGGGTTTTTTTTTTTTCTAGGTTGTGAAATCATGAAATGACCCCTCCCGCTCTGGGTGGAGCGGAAGGAAATGTCAGACTTTTACCTACTAAAACCCACCCGTGTTCCTTCCTAAGCCCTTTATGTTCCGGACCAGCGGTAACCCTTTCGGACAATCCCGCTGTGAGTTGATTGTTGTTGAGGACTGGCCTGTTGGTCTAGTGGTCAGTGACTATGACTGCTATGCCGGAGGTCGTGGGTTCGATTCCCACCCAGGACAAATGTTTGTGTGATGAGCATGATCATTTGTTCTGTGTCTGGGTGTAATTTATCTATATATGTATGTATTTAGAAATATATAAGTATGTTTATCAGTTGTCTAGTACTCATAACACAAGCTCTGCTTAGCTTGAGACTAGACGGCGTTGTGTGATAGTTGTGGAATATTATTATTATTATTATAGTTGATTAAATCGGCAAAAAAATTCAGTCCACTACATTTTCCACTAGATTAAAGCAGAAGGAAAAGTATTGCATCACTAAATCATGACTATAGTAACTAACACCCGGTATAGGAATTGACAGAAAAATATCCCAAAAACGTCTTTCATGATAATAATTACGACATCACTTAAGATCAAGCAACCATCTAAAAGCATACTTTTAATGCGCTACCCCGCGCAAAACTTAACATATCTTCAGAGCTCAGAAAACTTAATTCAATTGCAAAATGTTTATCATAATATCTTGAACTTTCATCAAGTTCTGAGTCTTCCGAGTCCCTAGTGAATCGTAGATGAAGGTTTATTATAAAAGGATTTCTCTTGGCTGTGCTGGACAGTAGAAACGTTGCAGGGACAGTTTCCCTCCCAATCGAGATGAAATTTGCATTTTGCGTGCTGAAGTCGCCGCGGGCCGGCTGATTTAAATATAGCGTTGATGTTGTGTGGTGCAAGTGAGGTGAATATTGAACGTAATGTGGAGATTTTTGCAGTAATGGAATGTGGTATATGTATCTGTCACGCTGCCATCTGGAGCTATATGTACTTATTGCAGCACAATTTCTGAAACAGGGGAAAAATTAAGAAGTACTGAAAAAAATAACTTTTTTTATGACACTGGACTCGTCCCGTCCTCTGTCTACTCTCGTCGTGGAAATCAGGTGTGTTGTTGCTGTTTGTTATACCTTTATTATAACGAATCAGTCTTTAGAGACCCCGAATCGGTAAACGTAAGGTAGGACGCCCTCAGGCTAGGCTGGATGAGTGTTGACGAACATTGAGTTGAATGGCGTGCAATCATAGGGGTATATAATTATGATGAAGGCCTATATGGGTGGAAATGTCGGCAGTGATTTCCCTTATATCAGAAGTTTTCTGTCAGGCAGTTAATAAACAAACTCTTAGAGCCAAAACAACTTTCTGTATGTAGCTCAAAGTCGACATATCAAGCTATACATATCCAGTATAAGCTGACTTCTCATTGTACGAAAAGCGTATACAATGCGAGGTCAGCTAAAACTGGAAATGTATAGCTTGATAATTATGTCGTCGTGTAAATGTAAAAAAATAAAAAAAACAATGATTAAAAAAAAACTATTGTTTTTTTTTATAAATTTGACAATGGCGGTGGACAGGGGTTAATCCCTGAGCCACTGCATAATAATATGCATGTAGGGTCGATGTTGCTAAAGTTTCATAGTAAAGTAAACCTTGGAAACTAGAGACGCTAACTCTCATAACTTGCACCGCTGATCAGCATGGAACAGCTGCTCAACCTACCACTCGAGTCATGGAACACCTTTCTAATGCTAATAGAAATTCTCGGACGCCAGCAGACAATGTGCCTAGATTCAAATAGTTATACGTGCAGCAGTTAGCTCTAACTTCTAATAGCGCTAACCACTAACTATGTTGTACGGATTACCATATAAAATATACTGTGTAGAAAGTTCAATAAGTAGTTAGACGGGTATGGTGTTTTTGTATAATTTTGTTTGATAAAAATAATATTATCTTTTTTTTTGGTAACGTAGGGCAAAGGCATTTTGTAACGTAAAAAGCTTTTGTAAAACATCTTAGATTTAATATCATCATTTGTTTACAGATAGTGCTATCCACGAAGACGCGCCCCACTCTTCTCATAACTTAATCATAAATCCATTGATAGGTAATGAAGTCAAAAACAGTTTCCCTACAGTTCACCCATTTGCTGCCCACCAATATTTCATCCTAAGTTCTAGATTATAGAACAAGCTTCAAAATAAATTAACAATAAATATTTTAAACCCTTTCGAATTAAAAAGAAAACTGTTAAATTTCCTCCTAAATTTAAATTATTGCGATACAGAGGAACTTATTTATTGTACAAATTACAACTAAATACCTAACTTTTAATTTTCTTGACAGATATTTACCATATTCATCACACCCACACACACCCCAACGGACCAGTCTAACACAACAGCAACACCCACACACAAACACTCCCCACAATTGGCTTCTAAGCTCCGTTAATAAATATGTATGTTAGCATCAGAGTTATTACGCAGTTATGAATATTTTGTAAAAAAGTGTCAATCCCTTAAAGGTACACTGTCCTTCAAGATACAGGATTTTCCTAGTTTGAAGGGCAGGGATCTTCTCAAATGTAATAGCCATTCCCATCCCTTATTGAATTAACACTGATGTTACTTATGCTAAGTCTTTTAGAAAATAAATAATTACTTACTTACTTACTTACCCATCATGAATGTGATGGCTCTATGTATGTAGAAGAAAAACAGGTAACAACTTTCGAAGAACATGTACACAGCTAAAATCATAAGGCAATAAGCCAGATACCTGGTCCTCTCAACAAACAAACTCATCAAAATTCCCGTCCAATCTTCAAACGCATAAAATTACATGAACCGTCCTCAATTCCCAAATATAGTTAGTTCCACGTACAACGCAATCCCTGCTCTGAATCCAGTGCAAATAAATCAACACGGTATGAGCGTAGACGAAAATTTGTTCACACATTCGTCATATCGATATATGGTTGGGAAATTTTGGAGGACGTAGGTAAATCATAGGAAAGTATGCCCCGGTTAGTGCACTAACTAGGAGGCGTTTGAGATGACAATAATAAGTGTCGGATTTGTTGTTCGATTTTAGATCGTACAGCATTTAGTTTGGAATTAATTTTGATAGATCCCCTCATTGTGCTGTCGGGCAGTAATCTTTTGGGCAAAAGTAAACGTCCTTTAAATGGGAGGTTACCTACTGCTACGCTACCTAAGCATTGAAGGTTCTAGTTTTGATCGCACTCAAATTTAACCTGTACGAAGTGAACGCCTACTTCGACTGATTACAGACAAACATAAATAGTGAATAAGTAAGACTACTCCAACATTGTTCCACTTTGTTAAAACGGCAATCCGTCGGCGTCGGTAAGAAACCTGTCACTTATCACTCTTTTAATTTATAAAACAGCTTGAAACATTCACGACCTTAAAAAACAAGATCTAAACAATACCCCACATAAATAACAAGACTGCATTGCGTCAGGATGAATTTGGCTGAGTGGACTCAAGGCTGACAACCATAAGATTTGGACCCTCCTCCATTGTGTGAAGGGAGTGGTCACCGCAAGTGTAACGTGGTGGAGCACCTTGGCGCAGGTTCCTCACGTAGGCGACGAACAACGAATCCGGAATACAAAATCGCACTTGGCTGTGTTACCAGAGATAATGACTGGCTGTGGTTATGGAGAAAAGAGGCGTCACTCACAGATTCATGGTTATGAGGTTAGGAGATGATAGATAAGAATTCTCATAACAGAATAGAAATCTGTGTGTGTGCTAACATGAAAAAGATCAAAATATTGAGATTAGTGAGCTGAATACCAGAACCAGTGGCCACGGTCACTAATCCTAGGCTAGAGCTGGAATTATTTCTACTTTACTCAATTCCAACTCAGGTTATTTTTATTTATTTATTAAAACTTTATGCACAAGTAAAAGAAATACTGTACAAAGGCGGACTTAATTCCTGAGGCAGAAATTAAATAATTACAGGACTTAGTAGTTCAATTAGCTTTGTTATTTTTCAAAGCTTATTGAACTACTAAGTCCTGTAATTATTTCATTTCTGTGTTGGAACTTTGTAACTACAAAGCTTAATGAAAAACTAAAATAATTCCTTGAATTTATTAACTTACAAACTAAATAAAAATTCCACGTGCTTATTGAAATTAATTGCAAAATAAAATAATAAAAAATACAGTTTCATCTCGGAGCCATTTTCTCGCCAAGTCAGTCAGTGCAGCCAAGGAAGTCGGAAGTTCGAAAGTCTTAGAAGACAACGTAAGTGGGTTCAGTAGCAACGCCACAGATGTTGTCCCTGGCTGATATATACATGTATCCGCCAATACCCCACGCGGGGCCCCAAGAGTTCTTGAGGATCCAGAAGGTGTCACCGTCGCGTTCGCCGTATCCAACCAAGGTTACCTCGTGGTTCAGATGGAGCTGATTACTGGAGTAGCAAAAAGTTAATAATTTTAAATAAGTTAAGAAAAAAATAAAGAAAATAGAAAAAGTAAGGAGTAGGAGGAGAAGTGTTGAGAGGAAATGCGGTCGGAGAGACTTTTGAAAAAGCCTAAGTAAAAAGTCATAATTCGAAGTGTGTCTCTCGCCTATTTCCTCCTCCAATATTGGACCAATTTAAAAGATATTTCGTAAACTGAATAAGAAGGATATACTTAGTCTGGCCATAAATACTGTTACAATTAAAAATAAGAATGATATTACATTTGAATTTGGAATCTGTCATTCTTATACGATTGTTCATTGAGTTTTCTAATTTTGGCGCCAATACATTGTACAATATTTTGCGATATTAAAATGGAGTGGGGTGATAAAGAAAACCGAATCGCTGTGATTGCATTACACAAAGTTGGTATGGAGTCAATGCAATTTTTAAAACTCTCCATACGCTTGGTATTAGTCAAATGTTTGTGTACCGGGCTATTAATAGGTACAATGAGACCTCCTCTGTTTGTGACAGAAAAAGATCTGGCCGTCCACGTAGTGTTCGTACGAAAAAGGTGGTCAAAGCAGTAAGGGAAAGAATTCGAAGAAATCCTGTCCGAAGGCAAAAGATTTTATCTCGGGAGATGAAGATAGCACCCAGAACCATGTCGCGTATTTTAAAAGATGACTTAGGACTTGCAGCCTATAAGAGACGCACTGGTCATTTTTTATCTGATAATTTAAAAAAGAATAGGGTGGTAAAATCGAAACAACTACTGAAGCGGCACGCAAAGGGAGGTCACAGAAAAATTTTGTTTACGGATGAGAAAATCTTTACAATTGAGCAACATTTTAACAAACAAAATGACCGTATTTATGCTCAAAGCTCTAAGGAAGCTTCCCAATCAGTCGACAGAGTGCAACGTGGGCATTATCCGACTTCAGTGATGGTTTGGTGGGGTATTAGCTATGAAGGAGTGACTGAGCCATATTTTTGTGAAAAAGGTATCAAAACATCGGCACAGTGTATCAAGATACCATTCTTGAGAAGGTAGTTAAGCCCCTTTTTTTTTTTTTTTTTTTTTTTTTGCGGATGGGAAATCATCAAATGACCCCTCCCGCTCTGGGTGGAGCGGAAGGGAGTGTCAGACTCTTACTGACTAAAACCCACCCGTGTTCCTTCCTTAGCCCTTTATGTTCCGGGCCAGCGGTAACCCTTTCGGACAATCCCGCTGAATAGTTAAGCCCCTTAACAACACCATATTCAATAACCAAGTATGGTCCTTCCAACAAGACTCGGCGCCGGGTCATAAAGCTCGGTCCACGCAGTCTTGGTTGGAAGTGAACATTTCGGACTTCATCAGAACTGAAGACTGGCCGTCGTCTAGATCCGATCTTAATCCGCTGGATTATGATTTATGGTCAGTTTTAGAGAGTACGGCTTGCTCTAAACGCCATGATAATTTGGAGTCCCTAAAACAATCCATACGATTGGCAGTGAAGAATTTTCCCATGGAAAGAGTGCGTGCTTCTATTGATAACTGGCCTCAACGTTTAAAGGACTGTATTGCAGCCAATGGAGACCACTTCGAATAAGCTTTTTATATTTTAAATTGTTTTATATTTATGTATTAAACTAACACACTATAAAAGTAATAAATATTATTTACAATAAGAAAAATTTTTTTTTCTTCGTGACAATATTTATGGCAAGACTAGGTACTTATACTGTGTCTCTATGTTCTTCTTTTTTCATTAATATTTGTCACAATACTTGTTGTTACTTACAGAAATAAAATAATTTATCATTTGATCCGCTCAAAAACCTTGAAATACTTACCAGTCTGTATCGTAGAAGATGCCAGATGAGTATTTAGAGAAAGAACTGGTGACATGGACTGACACAGACAAGGGACCGTGGTTGATTAGTGCGATCTAGAAAGAGATTTTTAATTTAAAATAGAATTATGCAATTATCTAAATATAGTCTCAACACAACAATGAAGTAATTATGTCTAAAATCATCCTTACCTTCAAGGCTCCAATGCTCAGTGGCGTAACATCAGTGTATCCGCGAATTGGGAAAATCTTCGTCATGTTTTTGATGTTACACTCCCCATTCTATAGAATAAAAAAAAAATACCAATTAGTTTTTCGTTACCTACCATATTTTTTTTTCTTTTTTGTAGGTTTTATTTTCTCACAGAGAGGAGGCCTGTGTCCCAGCAGTGGGAACATTATAGGCTGTTTATGATGTAGGTTTTATCGGACAGTAATTAAAATTTGGAATACACAGCGACTGGTGGATTTAATATTTTTGATTAATAACTTGAGGCGATTAGAGCTTCATTAATAAGATGTGTTCTGTCTTATCTCTGCATAATGTACCTTGTTATTGTATGGACCATATTCTGCTTCAGTCGGCAGGCCGTACTCCATCATCCACTCGTAGGCCGCGTTGTCAGTGCCGCCATTACAGCCCGCGGCACCGAATCTGTACATGTGAGCATTTAGTGAGTTGAAAGACAGCGGGGATTAAAGCACAACTTTTAAGTGTTAGACTTGACTAAACCAAAGAGGACTAAGGAGGGCTCTTCGATAGTAAGTTTCCCAAAAAGTCGTCACTTTTTAAGGCAATCTTCGAAAGTGTTAAATTAATTAAGGATTTCGTAAACAATTAAATGACCTTTTTAATACAACTACAACGCACATTGGTTACAACAAGCAGTAGCATAGTGACACCATGATAAAGAAAAAGAAAAAATGTTAACGATTTTAGAAGGCGGAAATATCAATTAACTTCAGCAGTAACTAATTCAAAAAGACAGTTTTCAGTCGTAGAGAACATTATGAAGACAACAACATGGAAGAGATGCAAAATTAAAGTGTGTGCAAAGCCAAGAGTCTCGTAGGAAGACGTGAAGAAAATAACTACAAATAGGCTACTGCCTGCTATCTAAGGCTGTATGTGTACAAGACCCCAGTTCATCTATATGTAGATGGCGCCATGTTACATAAATCTAAAAACTAGCCTATTATTTGTAACTCATTGTTGGAGTACTAAAAATTCTTCGAGTCATAAAAATTAATTAAAACAGAACAATAAAATTGAAATACTTACGCCCAAGCGCAGTCCACAATAGCTTGGTTGCTGAGAGCCATCAGCTTTCCACCGTTGATTCTCGCAAGCGCGCCTTCCACAGCGGCAGTCGTTCCGAAAGTCCAGCAAGAACCGCAGTCCTCTTGATCTGTTGAGAAAAGATTCAATCTATTTGTACCGTTTAATTTTGTGTATGTTAACTACTAATACAATACGACCGACGTAACTTGGCGGGCGTAAGATTTTTAAGGAACCAAATGAGGCGAGTACGAGTGAGAGAACATGCGCGAAAGTTCTTAGTGCCTATGTTTAGGCCCGTCAAGTTACGCGTCGGTCGTATTGTACTTATGTCATGTTACTTACTCTTAACGTTAGAAACAAGTCCCAAAAGCCTCGAGTCATATTCTCTCGGCACGTCATTTGAGATATCAGCCAACTTTTCTTCATTGTAAGGGAAAGGGATTGTTCCAACTTTCCCTTCTGGACGCCTCATCAGACCCATGTATCTTGTCATTTCTTCGGGAGTCTTGTCAGCGAATTTGTTGATAGCTAGTTTGTAACCCTTGTTTTGACGGTTGGTCTGGATCACTTGCCTAAAAAGTTGAAATAGTTATAAGAGTCAAGTATGACTTCTAAAATTAAAGTCGAATCAATATAAAATTACCTCATACTCCTTTTGAAGATACTCTTTCTCATTGCATGCTCATTGGCATCCGAATACTTCTTTTTATAGGTATTTTTGAATCTGAAAATAATAACATCAAGTCATTCTGGTTTCTAAGTAGGTACCAGCAGCAATCTTTTTAAGTTGTTAAATTTAAAAATTCACATACGATCTGAAAACATGGTCGACGTGTTTATCGTTGTCAGCATCAACGAACAACAAATGCTTGGTTACACCTTCACTGTCTTTAGTGTGAGTAGTAGGTTCAGTTGAACAACCATCTGTGAAGCAACAAATTCTCTGTGTAATTCAGATATTAAAAACAAAATCAAACAACAGCTGATACAACAAACAATATACTACAACAATACTTACAATCTTCAACATCGAAGACACTACGGAAAGAGAAGTCTTTGTCGTAATCGTAGAAGTCCCAAATTTCGTGTTTGTCCTTCGATCCCAACCAAGAGTTGAACTCCAATACTTCGTATCTGAAATTAGTTCATATTTATTATTAGTCTTATAAGAGGGCTGATTCGATATCGTTTCAGTAGCGATGATATTATTTTAAAGATCAACTAATCAGGAGAGTCAAGAGCAAGCCCATCAGGTAATAAAAAAAAGAATTGATGCCAATCCTTTTATTTTTGACTCTGAAATTGTCCAGCAATAAAAGCACCGTTCTTGAAACTTATTTATAGTGATCTAAAACGAATGGGAAATACGTTTTTGGACTATCTCCTTACCTGACAGGAACCCAGGCTTTGTCGGCTTCATCGTAAGTAGCCCAAATAGTCTGTTCCGTGTCAGTACTCTCATCTTTCACGTCGTAAACGAACTTGGTACAATCTTTGTCGTTAATCGTTTCTTCAACTGTGTGACGGAAAGATATTATTGAAATATCTACAATATGTAACTAATTATTGCACATTATTAAAGTAGTTTGTTTAGAATCGTTAACTGGATCGATTTCTGTCATCTTTAATATATTATTATGTCATTTTTATCCCAAAAATAATTAATTAAAACTACGTAAATCAGTCACACTTCCGCTGTACACTCCAACAAACCAAAATGGATGAAGGACCTACTACAGGAGGTGCACACATGGGTTTTATTTAATGAGGCTTTTAAATCTAGTTATTGGATAGTTAAAGATGTAAATATTTTCATAAGTACTATTCTATTGAGTCAACCATACGACGGACAGGTGAGCGCTCACCAGAATTAGTTTGGCAAGAGTTCACTGCAAAATATTAGTTGTTATGTATAACATTTATCACTAGTAGGAGTATTTCATGGTTCTTACTTTCAGCCTCATAACCATCGACGTCAGGCAGAATCGTTTCAGGTGACGCTCTGTCCCATCTGTCCCCTTCCATGTTGTTACACACTGTTAACACATCTTGATCTAGTGACGCTTCAGGATGGATCTGTTGTGAGACATGGGTTTTAGTTACCTACAGTTTTGTTAAAGGATAAACTTAACATCATAACAAAAGAGTTGTTCAGAGGTGGTTCCATATTTTGCCGGTTATGTTTCAATACCATGTAACAGGAGGCGAGCCTATTGCCATCAACCGGGTAGAAATCCAGACACTACTATTGAGACAATTTCTAATGAAAGGCCTGATGAATAGAACCCAGAACCGGGCTCTGCAGTCGTGCTTACGACCACTATACCAACGAACCAGTCATAAATATAAACGTATGATAGAATAGAATACTCTTTATTAAGTACCTACACCATATAAATTACAGACATAAAAAAAAACCTTTTACCGACCTCATATTTGACACCATAGCGGAATTGCTTGTTTCTAGAATTTACAAAAGACTTCACGTAACCATTGTTGTAATCTATTCTCGATTGCTTGGAGGTTCTCCTAAAAAAGAAAACGAAACTCAACCTATTTCTAGATTTATTTTGTTTACAAGTTGCAATAAAATTATAACTCTCTGCGATTTACAGATAAATTAGGTAATATATCTGCTTAATTAAATTTTCAAGCAAAATCACTAGAATTTCATCTGCCTACCGTAATTTGACAGTCAAACAAAAATAGAAAAAATTGTTTCTTTTTTAATTTTAGGTACAGTCAAACAAAAGAAAAAACAAAATCAACACCATAAACTCACCAGGCAGCATAATTTTCGATGACATTGTCAGTTAACGACATTCTTGTCGCCTTTAACTTGTATTGATTCGGCCATTCCAGAGTTTTGTCATCATTTTTGACCTCAGCAGCTTTGGCATCAGCCTTGTTCACACCTTTACCCACTCTTTTGAGTTCAGCTTTTGCCTTTTTCACTGAAAGTTTACAAAATACAATAACATAATCAGTCTATTAATGTTCCCACTGCTGGGACACAGGCCTCCTCTCTTTGAGAGGGAGCGGGCTGTCTGTAATCCACCACGCGGGCCCAGTGCGGGTTGACAATAAAAAAAACATAAACAACAATAAACCTTTAACCTCTATCAGCTTTAGTAGGAATTGACTTGTAAAAATCGTTACTGAAACTCAAGGAAAGTAGTAAGTAAAAAGCGTCTCTCTCTCTCTTTGACTGTCTATTATTACGAGTGTGTCTGAGAGTGTCACGTAAGAAACTAAGTTCCTGACGGGGGTCCCCCGGCCACATCCTAATTTTTCTGCTATCGTGACAGCAGAAGCAGGGCTCCACCAACTGTTGGCATAGGAGTCCTGTGCTTGTGCATTTGAACAACATCATAATCAAAACAAAAACGTGATTTATATAAAGTAGATATGGGTTGATGGTATTACCAAAACATGGCTCTCTGAAAATAGAATCGAATACTCTTTATTATGTACAGTCAACAAAGGAGTTAAGTATACAGGAGCGTCGGATATAGTTGAAGTTTACTAAGAAACCGATGGATGTTCTGGACTGAAATTTAATTTAATAAATGAGCTGTTTGTTTTCTATTAATAAACAAAAATTTTATTCGAGAATATCCATCGGTTTCTTAGTAAACTTCAACAATATCCGACGCTCCTGTATACTTAACTCCTTTGTTGACTGTACACTACATACACGACATTATTACAGATTTAAATGTAGAAAATTTACAAGGGGTGACACAATGGGCGGTCTTAATCGATCTTCTAAAAACAACCTTTGGATGGATTTAGAGAGAAAGGAGAGACAAAATTTTCAGAAAGGAGCTTCATGCAGGAATGATTTAACAAATCTACGTACAGGAATAATTACTTACCACTTAAACCCTGTGTGACCACCACCAGCCCGAAAAGTAACCAGACAAGTTTAGCCATCGTGAAGCCCAGAACCACAGATCCCAGAACCCCATATACCCAATGTAACAAAATATGTAGTGTCCCAGCCTTTTATGTATTCAGATTGTGCTAATTAATAGAACTTATTAGCGGTTCAGTAGATAATAAAAGTAAATAATAATGTGGATTTGATAACAGTAATTTGATTCAATTATAAAAACCTAGCTTTTGCCCGCGACTTCGTCCGCGTGAAATTTCACCCTCCTCCCATTAACCATCTTAGAAAGGGTTTTTCGAAATTCCACACGAATAGGATAGGTACCTACTCTTCACAAAGAACACCTCCATCAAATTTCATGTCTCTAGGATAAGGGGTTTAGGTTGTGCGTTGATATAATCAGTCAGGACTTTGAATTTTATATATATAGATTGTGGTTTTTCTCATGATATTTTTCGGGTGGTCTTCGTGAATTGGCAACCATATTTGTAAAGAGTACCAATTATTTGCGTACATCTTGTAAACACTGCCCCGTTGGTCTCGTGGCCGCAAACGTGACTGCTGAGTGTGGGATCCTGGGTGCGATTCCCTGTTCGGGCAAAGTGTTAATGGTTTTTTTCATAAGGAATTTCTTAGTTATCGTCCGGAGTTTGGTAGTTGATTGTGTCATTCTAAAGATCTACTTTTGACAGTCACGAATAGTCAGGAGCCCAAAAATCTGACAATCTTACGGAATATCGTGTTACCCAGTAACCGGGTTGTGGAGGTCAGATAGGTAGTCGCTCCATATAAAATATTGGTATTCACTCATTATCAATCGGAATCGGTTTCATTTTGACAGTTCAACAACATTCATTGCGTTATTTAAGTGTTGAGCAGAATTTTTTTCGAACTTATGAAGCAGTGGATTAGCAATTTGCTTCAACATGATTCAGTTCGATTGATAGTGTGATACGCAATTAGGGGGTCGGTTAGACTGGAAGCCGACTGTATTCATAGTTGGGAAAAAGCTAGGCACATTGATATTGGTACTGCGCATTGAGATTTTAATAATGTTTGAACTGAAAAGTCCCTTTCGCAGAATTGACCTACATTTTTCAGTCATATCCATGTATGTATAACCTTTAGAAAGGGATATAAATACATACCTACCTAAAAATAATAATGAATTTGATAAATGTAATCTCGTAAATGTAATGATCTCATTAGAATAGTTTTCATAATATCAACGAAATATCGGATTATATTTTAATTAAACCACGACAGATATTTAAAAGCACCTAATTATGATACATACAGGTACCACAACAGATTGCCATAAATGTTGACTTATTAATTTTGCCGAAAGCCATGTTCTCCTGTCTGCAAATAAAATACTAAGGGCTGATTTTTGAAAAGGTAGTCAGATAACTTTTATCTGCGGAATAAATATTGCGGGTTGACGGTTTTTGTATTGAAAATATGTCAAACTGTCATAATTAATTATTCTTCAGATAAAAGTTATCTGACTATTGAAAAATCAGCCCTAAGATATAAAAACCCTTATGTTAATGCCGGATAAGTGTCCAGCAGCGGTCTTTTCAAAATGGTTACCTGTGTATTTTACAAAGACTTTTACTAAAAAATTAAATACTACTACATTAAATCACACTAATATTATAAAGGCGAAAGTTTGTGAGTGTGTGAGGGGGTATGTGTGTGAGGGGGTATGTGTCAAATGGCTGGACCAATTTTGATAAAATTTTGTATGGAGGTAGCTGACACCCTGGATAAACATATATAATAGGCTACTTTATATCCCGATATTCCCACGGGATCGACATTTACGCAGGCGGAACCGCGGGTCGCAGCTAGTCTTAGTAATAAATAAACAAAAAGTTCTCACCAGTGTTTCGATCCTGAATTCCCGACATACGAACAGAATTCGCATCTTCTTATTTCAAGTACACTCCGAGCCATAAAAACTGACCCATTACCAAATTGCATCATAGGCGTTTTTTGTCAGAAAATTTTCGCTCATCCCGTAACCCAATCACGAATCACGTCAAATTGTTTTCTCACGATGTGCAGTGGACAGCAGTTCTTGTTCTTCTAGTTACCGTGTTGGTACAACTGGTCCAATTATGTGTACGTGAGTAACGGACTGGCGAGGCTTTTGGCGCGAAGTAGAATGCCGTTGGAATCTGGATAGAGTGTATAAGAAATCAGGAAAGTTTGAAAGGTGATGAGTATTGGGATGATTGAATAGGTAACAGCGCAGCTGTATTCATTTTTAAATAACAACATTATGCTGCAAGGGGAACCTTTTTGTTTTTTATTTTTTGTATTTCCTGTCCGTTGGGACACGATAAAGTATTCTTATACTACTCATTATTTTTAAGGCGTCTTAGTGCGTCTCCGAAGTTTCGGGAGGCCCTTGGTGGAAGATCTGACTGCTATGATGCGACCCTTTCCATAATTCAGTACTTACCTAACAAAATAACAATTTCAGTGACTTACGTTTGAGTTTACATTCTAAACTGATCTTACTTTTATAAAGCTTTCAATGGTCTATCTAATACTAAATAGTAACTCTGAAAAGAAAAGATGGATGTATTGTTTGAGGAATGATATGAAAGAGAAGGGAATGATAGCGTCACGGTTGACCGGAGAGAATGGAAGATGAAAACGTGTTGCGTCGACCTCAAGTAAAATGGGAAAAGGGCAGGAAGATGATTATCAATGCTAAATAGTAACGTAGTAGAGAAAAGTATATTTCCACGCTTTCTTGTATACCTGATTACCTGTGTACCTACTCAACATTTCAGTTTGAACCACAGATATATGTAGATACACCTAGCTAACGCAAGAGCAACTACTTCGCGTACCCAGCTTACGTTAAAAAATCGTAAGCCGCCACTTTAGCGCTCAGTCCTGAGTACTGCAGTGCGATTCTGTAACAATCTCACCGTGAAAACTTAGGTGAAGTGACCGTGGAGTGAGCTGTCAATAGTGTCAATTCCTAGCAAAAACAAACTCACTTCACCTAAGTTTTCACGGTGAGATTTTTACAGAATCGACCGGCTGCTGGTTGGGTGAGCGTGAGCGCTGACGAGGCACAGCGCTAGGCCCCGGGGGTGGGGCGAGCGAGATGGGTGCCGCACGTGGCGGCGCGGCGCCTTTGAATCCATTTGATTTTCCCATCACTAAATAGTGCTTGTGACATCATAGTCAAAAAATTGCCCGCTTGGTTTTCACACAGATCGTGATACTTGCGTTAGCTAGGTCTATCTATGTATATCTGTGGTTTGAACTTTTAACATGCAGACAACTAATCGATAAACTGTCAAAAGAAAGACAACTTATACTATGAACAGTTGATCTAATGGAACTTTATTGCTCCCTTATCTGATCCAATGCTACGCTAGGCACATAGAAAGTAGGAGCAGCAACATTTTAACAGTTTATAATCTTACTTTCACCTGTGATAGCGGTCAGTTGAGTTCGCACTTACAGTCTATAGGTAAGTTATTAGACTGGAGTGCGAAAACACACTTTTCCCCGCGAGAAATCAGGTGCAATCAGATGTTCTAAAGCGATTTTCTCTTGAATGAATGGAATAAAAGATAATGGTTATGTGGATGTTCATCTTTTTAACCGACTTCGAAAAAGGAGGTTTCTCAATTCGACCGTATATAATGTACATAACTTTAAAAGGAAAACTTTGACTTTCGTTGCTTTGTAGGACGGTATCTTCATTTTTTTACCATTTTTTTTTAAAGAAAACCCGACACATTTCTTATAGTCCGCGCGGAACTAGTTGGCCGCGCCTTATGTGTGTGAGCGGTGGGACGCAGGGGTGGGGGCGCTTTGTCATTTATACTCAGTACGTGCATTGCGAACACTAGGTAACCCCGCCGCCTCACCCCCGTCCCCACCTAAGGCGCGGCCAACTAGTTCCGCGCGGACTATAATAACAGCCTGGACGCTAAATTTGTGCCCGGTTGATGGCAATAGGTTCACCCCCTGTTACATGGGACTTAAACATAACTGGCGTAATCTGGTCACTATATCTACTCTAGTCACTAAGAATATTAAATTTTCTAAATCGGCATACTTTAATCTGTTAACAACTGCTACATTCATACCACACCCTTTGCCTACCTACGCTAGCGCCATTTTGGAGGGTTTTTGAACTGTTATTTACTGCTTATAGCTGGACACTTTTTCAACTTTCCCCCCCCCTAAGAAACGGTTCTCCTTACCTTCTACCCTCCATAATTATATATTATAACCACCGCCATAAAAATCTGTAATTTTCAGTAGGTATTTGACATTAAGGTGTCAAAAGACGCTCTATATTTGGGCAGCTGTTGTTTTGTGACCGTCATCCCCTTTCAGGAAACCAAAGCTTTACAGAAAATAAAAAACAAAAAAACTTTGCTTGACTTGAAAAGCGAACCAACAACCTCACGTTCAGCAACCGCACTTGCGCCCACTAAATCATTTACGGTAAGCAATTGTTTTTATTTTTCTTAACAATTCTTTTATATTCATAAGCTTCATCTTTGCCGGTTCGCAAGATTTCCCATTATGTTAAGTGCAGCAGTAATGAAATTATACTCTCCAAGAGTTTATTGATGTTGACGGTAGACCGAAATTGCATTTTTTTTTCGTTTACAGATTTTTTATTCAGAGTTCCTGGAACGATTGAGGATATGGGGGTGGGAGGCCTATGCCCAGAATTAAGTATACCTACTTATTTATTATTCTATATACAATAAAAAAATAAGTTCACGTGTTACCTACTATAATAAGTATAAGATATAACTTTTTTGGTTACCAATGATCTTAAATTCCAAAAATAAAAATATACAATTGTCCACAAGGAGGTTTTCTGCCAAATAAAATACATGATAAAATTTGTAGGTATTTAAATTGAATTCAGACACAATATTTTCCCTGGAAAACTACCCTAGAAAATCTTTGTTTTCTTATAGGTTTTGGAGATTAATAATTATTGTGTGATAGACCGGGGTGTGTTCTTGGAAAGCTACTCCGCTTCTTCTTCCTAAAAAAACACTATACTTACAGGTGTTTTTTACACGGGTGGGTGAATATTTTCAACAGGACTTGTCCTAAATTATCCTTTTGTTAACGTGCAAGCAACATCTACTCAAGTTGTCCTACTCATTTTGTTTACTTTTTCAAACGGCAGCTCCATTTAGTAACTTTGTCACATAAAGGCATAGCGTAATAAAATATGACCATTTCAATACAAGTCCAATCAAATTTCACGCTCACCACATCCGGTACATTAATAACATAAAAAATAATGAACTTGTCAAAAGTAAATTGATATTAGAGCCCCAAGTAACTCGACCAGTTCACGATAAAACTTTCTTAGATTTTAATCTAGGCCAATCATGCGCATGTGCATGGTCAAACTCGAAATTAAAAAGAGTATTGTTTCACTTTGCCCCCGGGCAATGTTGCCTTCATATATTTTTGTCTGGTCGAGCTTTTGACTTTAATTGCTCCCTAAGGCTTACGTTCTAAGGTTCTATGACATTCGGTATGTCTGTTGATGAATTGGACCATTATCATAATTACGGAGGCAATGTCTATAATTTTATCTCTTTACTTATTAAATGTTCTGTGAGCACTTGAGTGCGTTTTGTTGTAGAAGATGTGCAGGAGTGGCTGGAAATGGGTTCGTCATGTAAGCAGTTATAGGTAAGATTTTCATACTGATCGTAGGCGTTATCGGGTGTTCAAAACTGTAGAAAAATAACAATAGACAATGCAGAAGTACATAACAAATTAAAGATACCTACTAAAATTAAAGCCATGAAATAATTGTAAGTACATTTTCATAATAATTGACAGCCTTGTTCTCACTGACTATTTACAGTTCGGCTATTGCAACCCATAAAGATCTACAAATAAAATAAGTGCTGTATTTTTTTTCTTTAATAAGACTCACTTCTCTTCATTCTTTTCCCATCACTACTTCCACCATAGACATGCTGAGAACACGACAATACTTACAATATTATACTTAACAGCCTTTCTATTCCGTAAAAAAACCACTGTGAAAACTTAGGTGAAGTGAGTTTGAAGTGAGCTGTCAATAGTGTCAACTAGCTTCAACTTTCTGACTAACTGACCGACTATTTAATTTTGACAATTCAAAAGTGCCTGTACATGGTTTAATTGAAATAAATGGTTTGAGTTTGATTTTGTTTTTTGTCAGTCCCTCTAGCACCAGGTGGAATCATCAGCTCATTTCACCTAAGTTTACAAGGTGAGTGTTTTATAGAATAGGGAGGAATTAAAATATCAAACCAAAATCGATTCTTACACACGGTAGCTCTATTTACATGTGCTGATCAATACCACAAGCTATAAATAAATCGCATTAATATTCACCTGCTATCGTTTGATTACTTTTTGAATAAATAGAAACATAGAAAGTGCGTATCTGACGATTCTGACGCGTAACAAGGTTCCGTACCAAGAAAAATACCATTCCAAACTGAATATGGAGTAATTTAATTATAGGTAGGTACCTACTTATTAGATTTTAATTAAATGTTTTTTACTATCCGGAAAATACCGGATTTACCGACGTAGCTTGAAGAGTAAACAAGTTGAAGTGGCAGTCTGCTGGCCATGCTTGTTGAAGGAACGAAGGCCAGTGGAGCAAACTAGTCTTGGAGTGGAGACCGTATCGGCAAGCGAAGTGTGGGGACGCTGCCTAGCTAGATGGACCGACGACTCTAAAAAGGTGGCTGGGACAGACTGGATGCAGAAGGCGGAGGACGACGAGGTGTTGTGGCACAGCCTGGGTCCAGCCGGTCGATTCTCTAAAAATCTCACCGTGAAAACTTAGGTGAAGTGAGTTTGTTTTTGCGAGGAATTGACACTATTGACAGCTCACTCCACGCTCACTTCACCTAAGTTTTCACGGTGAGATTCTTACAGAATAGCACCGCCGCAGAGGACTTTGATAGGCTGTGTTGATTGATTTATTCGATTTTAAAAGCAAACCTTATTGGGCAAAAGTACTGAATGATAAAAATTTATTTAATATTTACAAAATTTATGCTAATACCTATTTAAAATAATAATAATATGTACATTTATATGAAAAAAAAATTAGCAAAATGATCATAGGGGATCAAAAAATTCGTCCGCATCGCTGTCAACAGGAACAGTGCCCAAAAGGCTGGCAGCATTGCCACGTTGTATGGCAATGCTAATTCTTTGGCCAAGAAATAGGCCAGCCCTCTGGTCACGTGAAGAGTCGACTAACCGCTTGGCGATATCTCGAAAAACCAAGTGGGCACTCGGACCCCATGGCCCTAGTGTTTCAACCCCAAACGGCTCGAACATATAACTCCCAATCAGGTTGGAATATTTTCGCCGTTTGAGGTTTTCTGCACCTGCAGCAGCCGCCCCAGCACAGCCCACCGTGCTAGGAAGATGGGATGGCGCAAGGGTGTCGACACATGTTGCATCCCACACCAAAGGTCTGCCTAACTTCCAGGGCATTATGGTCATTCCGTCTGGTCTCTTCCCATCGTCGCGTGCCAGGCCGTTGGGTTCTAAAACAGCTGGCACGGCGGATGATGTCATTAATGCTGGCGTGCCGTGCTATCCGGCCTGCGCTCCTACTACAAGATAGGCCATGGTGCCCGAGGCAGTCGACAGCTTCACCGCACTGACAGCGATGCGGAGCCCCGCAAGGAGCGCCCAAACGCAGACAGGTAGCGAGCCGGAAGGTGGTGTCACCCAGCATAGTGCCTATGTTGGGTGACGGGAGTGCTTGAAGCCAGAGACCCGACTCCCACTCACCCACAGCCAGCAGGCGGGCACGCTCAGCAGAATTGGTGGACGTATTAATAAGATTATTCCATACCAACCTGCAGAGCGGCTCATCCCACTGTCTCTGGGAAGATGGGTTTATGTATCCGGGCAAGCCGCTTTCCAGGCGTTCACCGCGTCGGTCAAGCACGGCACTTCAGAGTCGACTAGGCAAGGGGCTAAAATTTTCCCGGTCAACTTTTCAGTGCTGTGGACAGAAGACAGGAACGCCGGTAAGCTAATACTGGTAATTTTGCGGACGCCGAGGCCACCAAAACGGATGGGTAGTGTGGCTTGAAGCCACGCTCGGTCGTCCAAGGCCACATTTAGAATGGACGTTAGCGTGCTGCGAATAATTTGGTCAATTTTGTCCAAGAGGTGTGGTTGCTTCCATAAAGTGGAAGAGCGTAGAAAATACATAAAATTTGGGCCAAAACAACAATATCTAATCAGGGTGAATGCCGAATGTAAATTAATTTTGGAGAGTCTGTCCGAAATCTCGTTGAAATTTTGAATTTTTTCGTCGATGAAAGGAGTAAAACTATCTTCGAAAATCGGGGAACCTAGGAGGTGCAGTGAACTTTTGTCTAAAATTTGTGGGGCTATTGCATTAAATTTATCTAGAGTCAATTGTCTCTCGGTAATGTCAGAAAGGTAAAGTTCACATTTTGAGGGGTTAAGGTCCAAGCCAATAGATTGAAATTCCTGTTTGAGGAGTTGAAGATCTTTCAAAACAGTGTAAAGTACTGAATTGTATTACTATTTCAAGTAAACAATCTATGGCACTGTCAGACCAACGAATGGACAACGTTGCACGCCTCTAAGTTGCTGTTAAATATAGGGTGTGGAATAACGGAACCCTCTTCTTCATCTCTTCCGTGCAAATGCTCACCTCTCTTTCGTGCGTGCTCTTGACCATACCATGTCCTATGGTGCAGTGTGCAAAATGTTCATACATCTGCACTTTTAAGGACCCAAAAAACGCCACTGAGGCCGCGATTTGCGTAGTCAACTTCTGGGCCCAACTCATCGAACATAATAAAATATTGTTAGGTACTTTTGCCAGGGTCGCGAAAAGAAGAAGAAGCTCATGTCCTGGTCAAAATATTAGCCAGGCCACCGAGTGAGCCAGACGTGAAGACTTTTTAAATAAATCTCAAACGGGACCCTCATTATCTGCCTAGCTTTTTCCCAACTATGTTGGGGTTGGCTTCCAGTTTAACCAGATGCAGCTGAATACCAGTATTTTACATGGAGGGACTGCCTATCTGATCTCCACAACCCAGTTACTGGGTCGATACCCCTTGGTAAGACTGGTTGCTAAACTTTCGGGCTTCTGACTACCCGTAACGACTGTCAAAGATCCTCGAATGACAGCCGGGACCAACGGCTTAACGTGCTTTCCAAGGCACGGAGGGGTCACGGTATGTAAAGATGGTCATCCATCCACAGACCAACCTCAGAAAGCGTAGCTTAACCAGATAGATCGGCCTGTGCGGCTGTTATTATTTAGCCACGGGCCCCTAAAATATGAGTAATAAAACCTAACACCTAAGCTTCAGTTGCCCCGCTGCGTTATTTTTCATACATATTTTATTTTCTTTGGAACCGGTATCGGTACCTACTACGTCCATATCTCCATATAGCTCCGCTAATATGGGATATTAATTAAGTATAACATTCATAAGATAATTTTAAATGCCTTCGTAATTGTGGTGATGATTAGAGATAAATTAAAAACAGATGGGCTATGAATAAATTTCTTATTAAGCTCTGGTAAATATTTACAATTCTTATTTGCTTTAGGAAACGAAGATTAGAATACCAAAGTGGTACTTTAGTTATTTTTTCCCATCGTTAGTCGCTAGTTTATTGTAATTTTATTTAAACAGAAGTCTATCTATCTATAGGTAATCTTCTCTATTACTTGCTCCTGTCTTAATAGACATGGGGTAATCTCCATTATTATTGACATCTTGAAAACGAGACAGACTTAATCGAAAAACACATAATGACATAACACAAACAGGGGTCGGCGGAGTACAAGTAGGCTCAATTTATACCGCCGCGGAACGGAGTGGAATCGAGTTTTCGTAATAGCAAAATTAACTTTATGTCAACTGTCTAACGTACAAACTAGATATGAGCTTGTTACTGCGGGAATTCCCGAGAATGCGCGATAATTCTTCAGAAGATGCGCGACCTGTGCGTATGGGTGTATCTTATTTTTGCGTTACACTATTGACATAAAGTTCATAATGCTTTGTACAAAAGAAAATCGCTTCAATTCCGTTCCGCGGCGGTGTAAATTGAGCCTTGTGGTACAGCCACTTTTCGCTAGTAATGTTTTTAAGTCCCATGCAATAGCACACAAAGCCAGCCTCCCGGTTGCTAGGTACTGAGAAATTCCAGGTGAAAAACCAAATAACACTTAATTTACGCTAAATAACGCTTAACTTCTAACAAAATCACTAATGTATTTTTTTATATTTGTAGAAAGTTAAATCCTACCTTACATCGCAGTGCAAATAAATAGGTACCTACAATTAGTGAGGTACAAACATTTACAGTTTTATTGATGTTGAAGTCACGGCAATAAAATGGAGGCATGCATAAGTGCATAAACATGGGAGTACATAAACAATGCTTCGTATTAACTCGCCGTACGAACAAAACCGTTCCGAACAATTGAACACAAACCGCGGTTAGGAAGAGGCCACAGCGCGCGCGGGAGCGGATATCACTGACGTGTACTAACCACGCTACATAGCTTTGATTTTCGATGCCGAAGATCCCTCATTGCGATACCTCGCGATCGCTGTTTAGCTCGCTACCTCCATATCACCTCCATGTAAAACAAATGCATGCTAATAGACACGCAAGCAGCCACGCACATGCCAGGCATCGAGGTAAATCCCCAAGCAGCCCGCGATTTATCGCAGTGAGGCATCCTTCGGCATGTAATTACCCTAAGACTGAACGGTAAAGTGAACGTACAGACGCCCGCACATCAAGCTTCTACAATCTGTCAAATTTATTTAATAGATTTTCAACTTTATGTCTAAAGCATAAGGTTTAAGGTTGATTAGGAAAATTTGACAGTTCCGTTTCCGTTTTTTGACACCATCACCACAGAGCATCATTTTGTTCGGCTGTTATAATATGACGGAATTGCGGTGCTATTCTGTAAAAATCTCACCGTGAAAACTTAGGTGAAGTGAGCGTGGAGTGAGCTGTCAATAGTGTCAATTCCTAGCAAAAACAAACTCACTTCACCTAATGCTATGTTCACATGCACGCCGTGCAGCCCGGCGGGCTGCCTGGCGGGCTGCGCGGCATGCAGCCCGCCCCAGGTCGGCGAAAATTCAAGCTGTTCACACGCACGCCGTCGTGTCAGTCAGCACGCCCGGTTCGCGGCATTCACGTTCATAGGCGCGTTTACGGGCTCGGGCGTACCGTTTACACGCTCGTGAATGTGAATGTGCACGTTGAATGTCGAGCTGAACGCGCGCGTGTGAACGTAGCATAAGGTTTCACGGTGAGATTTTTACAGAATCGACCGGATGGTCTTGGAGGAAACCGTAGCTTTCAATGATTTCAATAAGTCAATGGCAAATTTACTCAAATTACCACAATATAGAAAAAACATTGTCACAGAAATGAAAATCCGATTTTCCCATCCATCGTTTCTTTTTCCCCTACTCTTACAAAGCCATCCACATTCAAACTCAAAACTGTCCTCCCAACATTTTCCTCATGTCTCCGAATCACATGCCAATAACATGACAACCAATTTTCACACAATTCTATTTTTCTTGAGTGACTAAAACTTTCAGTACTGTAATAATGACACTAGAACAGTTCCCCCGAACCCGCTCCTCATACCACTATGCTCGCATCCAAACCTCCACTTGTTAGCCGAAATGCTTGTACCCTGTTATAAAACAAGAAATGTCGTCGCGGCACAGTCAGCGGTCACCACAACAGCGGTAACATCATAATGATTGGGACCATTTATTTTACAACTATCTTTCAATGGGCAATTTATGAGCCAATTATGGGAAAGAAAAAATAAAAAACTAAACACACACGTAATCAAATTACCATAATAATGAACATTGTGGACAAAATTTATGCATTTAAATAAACTGTAGACAAATTTTTTATGTATCGTAAATATTACGTCACTTTAATTAGTTATAATGGATATCCGTTCGACATTCCAATATTCGAATTAATTAGGCTAGTAGATGGCTAGGCTAGTAGCTAGTAGATGTAGTAGAGGAGAAAGTGTTTGACGGATATTAAATACTAGTTATTGATATATTGATAAACTCAAACTCAAAGAATATATTTCAATTAAACCGTTCACAGCACTTTTGAATTGTCAAGAAGTCGGTCAGTCAGAAAGTAATATGAAGCTAGACCACTCCGAACTGGGCCCACATGATAGATAACATCCCACTCCCTCCCGAAGAGAGGTCTGGCCTGTGTCCCAGCAGTGGGAACATAATAGACTGATTATTATGCTTTACGTATAGATTATCGCGAGCAATTTGTTTTCAATTGACTGTCGCCACGTAGTCGCGTATGATAACTATGGTAAGTTTTTTTAAGGAGTCAAGACTGAAAACCAGCCCTTAGCAACCCGCTAAGCGTAATGCTGATATTATAGTTTTGTGTATGTACTAAGTACTAGCTGTAATACTGGAGACGATAAACGTTATTCTATTTTATTCTATACCACAAATAATAAGAGAGCTGTTATGCAGAAAGTCGTCTCATCTTCATCTTCAACCACAATTTTCTTTAGACAGAAAAGCAAACTTATTTCATCAAGCTGATAATCTAATCTACCCAACTTTTAAATCCAATCAACAATAGTCCTTAACGTGTAACCGTTAATGAACCGGTATTTATGATATACGAAACTTAGTGTCACACAAACTTTACCCGTAATATAGTCAGCCTCTTAACAAATAGCCCTCATCTTTCACCAGCATCATTAGTTAAACACCACCAGTCTATCTAGACCTCTTCCTCCCCCTCCAACTCTACGATATTGTGGTAATAAAAGAGCAAAAAGCTTAAAGTGAAGAGATCTCGGCAAACTGGCGAGGAATATAGTCCTTAACGTGTAACCGTTAATGAACCGGTATTTATGATATACGAAACTTAGTGTCACACAAACTTTACCCGTAATATAGTCAGCCTCTTAACAAATAGCCCTCATCTTTCACCAGCATCATTAGTTAAACACCACCAGTCTATCTAGACCTCTTCCTCCCCCTCCAACTCTACGATATTGTGGTAATAAAAGAGCAAAAAGCTTAAAGTGAAGAGATCTCGGCAAACTGGCGAGGAATATAAAACGTCCAGTCTTACTGCTCGTGGTCTTCGAGTTGCAAACTAATGAGGGGCGTTTCTGCAGTTAATATTCAAAGGAATTTCTTACAATAACTAATCTACCTCTTTCCTTCTAAAACACATTGTAAACCAGCTTCCGCTCGCGGCATCCCGCGTGGAGGTCAGAAATTATCCCACGAGAGCTTACTACCAGTACCAGAATAAAAAGTAATCGATGTTGTGTATACAGTTTTTATCCAGATAGATTATAAACCGGTGTTCGGTCGCCACTCCAGAACCTTTCGGCCCCATCGGCCATCTGTTCTGCGAGCAATGTGCCCTGCCCACTGCCACTTAAGTTTGGCAATTCTTCGGGCTATGTCGGTTACCTTGGTTCTCCTGCGGATATCCTCATTCCTGATTCGATCACGCAGGGAAACTCCAAGCATAGCCCTCTCCGTTGCCCTTTTGGTGAGTTTTAGCCTTCTTATAAGGCCCATTGACGATGGGGCCGAAAGGTTCTGGAGTGGCGACCGCGTACCGGAAGACGTAGCGTTGGAAGGCCTCCCACAAGGTGGACCAACGACCTTGTGAAGGCCGCAGGAACCCGTTGGATGCGAGAAGCACAGAACCGGTCGAAGTGGAGGTGTTTGGGGAAGGCCTATATCCAGCAGTGGACGTCTTTCGGCTGAAATGATGATGATGATGAGATTATAAACTGTCTGTTTGCCAAATTTCATTCAAATCCGTGCCGTTTTTCTATGAACAAACATACCTACAAACTTTCACATTTATAATATTAGTAAGAATAACTAAGGACCCTTTGACGGGTTTAAGCTTCCTCCAGTAATTTCCAGTTATTTCTGTTTTTTGCTTTTACAGGGCATGATTTGCCAACCAATTCGCTATCCAATCAGCTTGCCAGCTTTCTGCTGGTCTGTCTCTTCTCATTCCGTTCCGTGGCCTTACCATGGTGTTGTTATAAGGGTAATTACATAAAGATGTCAGCAGCAGAGAAGGGGACCTCTTAGGGCCGAAGCCTGGCGGGTCAGCGGGATTGTCCGAAAGGGTTACCGCTAGCCCGGAACATAAATTGCTAAGGAAGGAACATGGGTGGGTTTTAGTCAGTAAGAGTCTGACACCCCTTTCCGCTCCACCCAGAGCGGGAGGGGTCATTTGATGATGTCCCATCCGAAAAAAAAAGGGTAATTACATGCCCAAGATGCCTCACTGCGATACTTACGTCGGGTCGCGGTTTAACTCGCTACGTCAATGTTACCTCCATGTAAAACAAATGCGATGCATGCTAATAGACACGCACGCACATGCCGAAGAATGCCTCACTGCGATACATCGCGGGCTGCTTGGGGGTTTACCTCGATGCCTGGCAGTATCGCAGTGAGGCATCCTCGACATGTAATTACCTTTTTTTTTCGGATGGGAAATCATCAAATGACCCCTCCCGCTCTGGGTGGAGCGGAAGGGAGTGTCAGACTCTTACTGACTAAAACTCACCCGTGTTGACCCGTAATTACAATTACAGTCCCTCTGACGTCGGTAACACATACTCCTTTCCAAATAACGTATTAACTGAGTCAATAAAGCCGACATCTCCCATAAAGTTTCGTTCCAATAACGCGGTTAAAATCTCAATATCAGGAATGCATTAGACATTGCAGCGGTAGACCAAGCAAGTCCGAAGTCAGGCCGACGTGCCCGGGCTACCAAGTCTAACAAATAACAGTTTATTCATGAAATGCTTCAGTGGTGCCTGTAATACGCATTGTGTACTTCTTTGTGAAGACGCTTGCTCCTCGGAAAATTGTAGGTGCTGATTGTCTTCCCTGCCAAAAGTGGTGCCGTGTTGGAGAATATTTTATTGTGAGCGCTTTTTGTTACATTTTTGACTTTACGTTAAAAAAGTGTTCTACTGTTCTACACGGTGTTTCTTCTTCAGCCATTCAAACGAAAAATATTGTGTTAAAATAGTCAGTATTTTAGGTAAAATATCAAACACGTTAAACAATGACTTTTGTTTGCCTTTTCACATGAAAGAGATAAAAAAGTTGACTCTAAACTCTGACTCTCTGACTGTTGAAAGTTTTTAATTTTTGATTATTTTTCTTCTCAACCACTTGTTTTCATCACGGGAGAAATCACATTTCTACATAATTACATGTAATTTTTTATAGTCAGAACAGCAGATATTGCTGTAGTACGAGTTAAGCACTGTTATGTCTAACGTAACCATACTCTGATAACTATTATAATTTTTGTTTTGACAAAAGACATACAAATAATATTTAGGATCCTTTATATTATTACCTAAGTAAACTCTGACTTCTAAAACGCGTTCATATTCAACAAGCAACTAAAACATCCAGCAGGCACTTTCCAAATTTCCATTGAAACAAAGCAAAACACCTAACATAATACAAAATTGCGGCTCACGCTCCAGCGAGCCAATACAAAGTAACAAAGTTATGCGAAGCTTTTAACGTGGAGTGAAGACTAAAGCAATGCATCAAGAGTACGAGATAATACGTTGGCGAGTCCGCCATTGCCGCTAGTATTTCGTATCATGAGATTGCAGGCGCCCAGTCCGCAGATGCTCTAATTTTCTAGTGACGTCATTCAAGTCGCGAATAATGGCCGCCTTCAGGAGAGATTGTTATGCGCCGCCAAATGAACAGCGGAATTGGATAAATTGTGGCTGGGTGTGGATTTTGACGTTTGAGATGCTGGACAGGAAGTTAAAGGTTACTGCCGCGAAACTATTCTAGAATGTAGGTAATCCATTCTGGACAGTATGACACAACGACTGGCACTCTGTATAACACACTATGTATCTGAATCATTTTGAAGGATATTAATCCATTGCTTCATATGTTCGAAATATTTGTCTGCTCAACAACGTAAATAACGCAATGAATGTAGTTGAACTGTCAAAATGACAGCCATTCCTACTGTTGTAAGTGTGTTACGCAATTACCCCGCTCAATGGATTACCTACGGACATAGGAAAACATAATACTTTGAAAAGGCTATTGATTTGAATGTCAAAATAAATTCTTTACAGAAAAGAATATTGATTACCTTGTTAGCAACTGTCAAATATTACTTAAATGTATTTGATGCAGTGACAGCAAAAATTGAATTTGAATATCCTTGTCGACTAAAAACACATCGTTACATGCCGTTCCTGTTGATTTAATTAATTATAACTCGTTGCTTCATTTTTCAGATATGATTATAACAATGTAGTTTCCCTACTTACTTGGTAACTTCGCACATATTTTAAAGATTTTTTTAAAACTATTAGGTGACGTAATTCCGGTCTGACTGCACCTCGGTTGACACTTTGACGTGTAGCTCATTCCTTTTTCGTGCGCGGTAGCTATCGCACGCGCCCTTAAGCATCATGCCAAAAAGAAGCGCGCAATCAAAAATTTATCACTACGCTAGGAAAATTAGAAAAATTGAAGAAAAACAAAGACCGTTACAATCGTCATCGGATGATGAAGGTAAGCAAAGTATACTTTATTCTTTGGTGATCTAGAAGTGAATAGTGAAAAATATCAGTTTTGTAAATGCTCTGGGATTGACTGCGAGTCAATAACTTTGACATTGTTCAAAACTAAATTATAAAAGTTAAACTTTAATATTGCATCGGGATTGACTGCGAGTCTTTAACGATGACAAACAAGCACAGAAAATACGTACAATCTAAAACAGATGTAACGTTAACGTGCAAAATCAATTAAGAAATTTTATTCTTTAATATTGCATCGGGATTGACTGCGAGTCTTTAACGATGACAAACAAGCACAGAAAATACGTACAATCTAAAACAGATGTAACGTTAACGTGCAAAATCAATTAAGAAATTTTATTCTTTAATATTGCATCGGGATTGACTGCGAGTCTTTAACGATGACAAACAAGCACAGAAAATACGTACAATCTAAAACAGATGTAACGTTAACGTGCAAAATCAATTAAGAAATTTTATTCTTTAATATTGCATCGGGATTGACTGCGAGTCTTTAACGATGACAAACAAGCACAGAAAATACGTACAATCTAAAACAGATGTAACGTTAACGTGCAAAATCAATTAAGAAATTTTATTCTTTAATATTGCATCGGGATTGACTGCGAGTCTTTAACGATGACAAACAAGCACAGAAAATACGTACAATCTAAAACAGATGTAACGTTAACGTGCAAAATCAATTAAGAAATTTTATTTCTTACACTACCCTCAGAATTGTTATCTTCACAACCTTAATTACAAATTGTAATTTTAGGTAGCGAAGATCCTGATGTGGTCCCAGGCAATGATAATGAAGCTATTATGGAGCCAATACCCGTGCCAACCGACGTACCACAAGACGTGGAATCGGAATCTGGCGACATTCCTAACCAACACTATGCCCAGGCGGAACCCTGTCCCCCTGAGGCAACTACTGGTAGCATGGAACCTGAGTTAGACTGTTAGATCCTGATCTACTGTCGCCACTCGGTGAATCGACATCAGATTCGCCTGACTACGGCGATAACATTCACGATAATCTATCGCAGTTGTGGCTTCCTTTGCTAAGGAAAGGAATGCCTAAAGAAAACAAGGACAAGGTACTGAAAGAGTACCTTGTGCCAGACAATTGTAGGCTCCTTCAAGCACCCAAGTTGAATGCTGAAATCTCGGCGGCGGTACCGGACATGGTTCGCAACCGCGACAAGACACTTACAGCGTCTCAACAACAGCTAGTGCGGGAATCACCGCCATCAAGGCTCGAGTGAAATTAATCACACCTAGCTCGGACAAGGCATTCATAAATATCATCAACGAGTCCGAACGGGATAAATCACTGTTTGGCTCGTTCTTATCAGAAAAAATTAAAGCCGCCAAGGCCATTGAAAAGCAAGGCCTTTCCATAAAAAAGACCGCAAAGTTTCAAAATCGCCTCAACTTCCTAATACCCGCCAGTCCTACCCGGGAAACTGGAACCTGCCTCCTCGATACCCAGCGAACAGGGGGGGGGGGGGGGCGATGACGACGGCGGGGAATCGCTGTCCGTACACGATGTCAGCACAGCCGCCACAACGCCCGGCCTCGCAGGACAAACCTCGGGCTCCCGCTCAGCGTCACCGTTAACGCAGGTACATGCGGTTAGACTTACCCAATTTTATGACCGATGGCTAAAAATAACAATGTTGTTCTTGATTGGTTAAAAAATGGTTATCCAATACCCTTTCATACACATGTACGACAATCAATAATACCTAAAAACAACCTATCAAATACTGAGAAATCAGATATGATGAAAGCCGTTATGAAACTCAAATCTTTAGGGGCTATCTCAGAGTGCAATGTGACTAAAGATCAATTTATTTCTAAAATATTCCTCACATTAAAACCTAACGGCGATAAACGCTTTATATTAAACCTAAAAACCTTAAACAAGCTAATCAATAGCGAACATTTTAAAAATGGAGGATTACCGAACAGCATGCAAATTGATACCACGCGATGGATACCTTGCTACCATCGACTTAAAAGAGGCGTATTTCCTCTTAGGCATTAGGCATTCCGACCGTAAATATTTATCAATTTCAGCCCAATAATTCGCTAAGAACATATGGCTTTAATTGCATGCCGTTGGCGTTTGGCTTATCCGTTGCCCCACGGGTATTCACTAAGGTTATGAAGGAAGTCATAACTTACCTCAGACATCACGGTTTTTCAGTCAGTTTGTTATTTAGATGACATTTTATGCCTTGGAAATACTTACGAGAATGGTCATAATAACGTAAATGAAACTTTGAAACTACTCGAGTTTCTAGGATAATTGACAACAAAGTCAATTACGATAAAAGTATGTTAAAACCGCGACAATTCTGCAAGTACTTAGGATTTTGTTACGATACCAGGTATCTCAGTACCTATACAATTGCCAGCCGATAAGCGACGTAACATCATCGAATTAGTAACAAAATTCACTAAATTACAGCCATGTTCCATCCGCGAATTAGCTCGCTTTATCGGTATTCTAGTCGCCACTAGCCCAGCCCTTAAATACGCTTGGGTATACACTAAGATTTTAGAACGCCAGAAGTTTCTAGCGTTACTTAAGCATAATAATAATTACGAAGCTAAAATTAACCTACCTAATATTATATTAGAGGATCTGAACTGGTGGCTACACGCAACCTTATGCGACAGCCAAATTTTGACATCGAAATCTATACCGACGCGTCGATGTCAGGCTGGGGTTCTGTTTGCAACAACGCTCAAGTACATGGCAAATGGAAGTCTTCAGAAAATTATTGTCATATCAATTACTTAGAGCTGATGGCAGCCTTTCTAGGTTTGAAATCCTCGCCAGTGATGCAACCAATAAATAAATAAAATAAACAATATTACTGCGCATGGACAACACCACTGCGATCAGTTATATAAATCGTATGGGGGTATTCAATACCCCCACTTAAACGACTTGGCTAGGTCCCTTTGGAAATGTTGTGAACAGCGCAACCTATAGGTCATATACCTATCATACGTAAATTCCAAAGAAAACCGGGCAGACGCCGCGTCTAGAGTAGTCAATCCGGATACTGAATGGTCACTTTCCGATGAAGCATTCCAAGACATTATAAAATATTTTGGTCAACCTGAAATAGACTTATTCGCGTCCCGCGATAATGCGAAGTGTACCACATTCATCTCATGGAAACAAGACCCTGACGCAGCATCCGTAGACGCATTTACGATGGACTGGCAGAGCCATTTCTTCTACGCTTTTCCACCATTTTCCCTGGTATTAAAATGCCTTAGAAAAATTATTGATGACAAATGCACATGGCTTACTAGTTTATCCCAACTGGCCATCACAGCCATGGTTCCCACTATTGCAAAGCCTTATAGTTTCCGACGTTGTTTATAAATTAAGACCCATAAAACCCAAGTACTCCACCGCCTGGAATCCCCAATTGGTTTTAAACCATGTCTCAACATGGTTCCCTAATAGTGAGTTCTAACTCACACAGCTCACAGGGTACAAACGCTGTCTTTAATTAAACTCGAGAACATACTTTTCTCTGATAGCGGCATAAAGATCGTCATAACAGACATCATAAAGACATCCGCACCCGGCAGAGACCAGCCAATATTGTTCTTGCCATACTTCAGGAAAAATACGCGTATATGTCCAGCTACGGTGCTCTCAGGTTATATTTCTATAACTAAAAGCATAAGACCTGAGAGTACAAACAATCTGTTGTTGACGTACAAACGGCCACAAAAACCCACTACCACGCAAACCATCAGTAGATGGATCAAACAAGTCTTGTCAGAAAGCGGCATTGATACCAGTGTATTCGCCGCGCACAGTACACGGCTCGCGTCAACCTCGGCCGCAAGCTTAACCAGGAGTTAATATAGAAACCATTCGCAAAAGCGCAGGGTGGACTATTAGTTCATCTAATTCATTTGCTCGTTTTTATAATAGGTGCGTTATAAACGAAGGCGAATTTGCCAAATCTGTTTGCTTACGATTAGACATACAGACTGATTATTAATTCCTATTAACTATAGGTACCTATTATAAGATTATATTACACTACAGAAATGTTTATTTATGTTATGTTCATGTGATCGATAAGATCTTTATGTTTAGCTCGTTGAAGTTAATTCGAAATAAGTAAATATAAATGTAACGTACCATTACGGAAACATAAGTATAACTATAAGGCTGATTTGTCTATAGGTAAATAAAACCATAATGTTTAAAACCTTATTGTTTTCCATTTCAAAACTTTCTGACTCTTAACATCTACATTGTTATAATCATATCTGAAAAATGAAGCAACGAGTTATAATATATGATCAAACGAACTTCCAAGTGAAGTTCGATCATTATTATAATGAGTTGCTTCATTTGAAGATAATATGATCACCCTCCCTCCCTGACGCTTGAAGATTCCCAGATATAGAGAAAGTTTTATATCATACTCATGACTCTAAAAAATGAGCTACACGTCAAAGTGTCAACCGAGGTGCAGTCAGACCGGAATTACGTCACCTAATAGTTTTAAAAAAATCTTTAAAATATGTGCGAAGTTACCAAGTAAGTAGGGAAACTACATTGTTATAATCATATCTTCAAATGAAGCAACTCATTATAATAATGATCGAACTTCACTTGGAAGTTCGTTTGATCATATATTATTTACGCCTTACGCCTCGATAATTACTAGGTAAGCCACGTTAAAATATCAGCGCAAAATGGATTCCCATTTGATACCGCCACGCAAATCACATAACGTTATGAAAAAGTACTGGTAAGGTAAGCACTTAGCTGATGAAACTCGGCTCTAGAAATATATTTTTGATTTTATTAAAATGTTCTTGTTTGAAACGACCGGAAATAATCCTATTTCATCCTGCAAAAGAAGTTTATTGGAGAATGGTTCGGATCCAATTTATTTGATGTCAACCTTTTGAGTGATGCATTAGAAAAGTAACATAAGTAGGTACCTACCTAATGTATGAGCTATTGCAAAGATAGGTAAATAATATAAGAATAAAGGTAAGCACACGTATCAAATCGAAAAGGGATCGGCACCGTATCGTTATCGTTGTGGTAAGACGACGCGCGACGGCAATAGTTTCTTCAAATAGGTACTTACCTATTTTTCAAAATCCTCGCAGGCCCCGTCCCCCGTTAAAGAGGATGCGCTGGGGTAGCCCGCGAAGTTCAAATTTTTACACGTTAGGCTCCCAGGTCGTCATGGCCAGGTCACAAGTCGCAGAGCGGCTTTTACTAGTGAGTAATGAAAAACAAAACATTTAAACAGCGTTTGTGAATTAGTTTACAAACATGTAAACGATATGTGACGCTTGCGGGCCTATCCCGCGTGTGGAGGCAAATCTGTGTGCCATTGACAATGTATATGAAACCTAAAGCACTTGGGTATCCCCTAATATTTCTCGAACTAAATGCCGGCAGTAAATTAAATTGAGTACCGCTCAGCGCTTGGCCCTCCGTCAAAATGGACAAAGCGGCAAATCTATTGTTAAGAGCCGCCCTGCCAATTCTCTTATTGATTTCATAAAGGCCTGTTAATAGTACCTACCTACTTTCAGTGAATTTCCCCTCTGTGTTTGCAAAACTGACATTCATTATGATTCTTGAGCGAAGTGCCTACTAAATTATGTAAAAATAAATCAGTGTAAATGACTAACGATTTTTTTGATTTTATTATCTAAAATCTAGACAGTACCTACCTCTTCATCATTCTCTTGACCTTATCTTTAATTGATTTGGGGTCGGCGCAACATGTCCCTTTTGACGTGACAACGTCTTAAATTAGGTTGCGACTGGGAGTCACTTAAGAAAAAGTTTAACGCTCGGTAACGTTACGATGAGTCACCGAACGAGAGAGAGGCCCGCCGAATGCCTTGCGTCTCTCTCCCACTCAACTATGATCGGATGATCGGTCGTTGTCACGTAAAATCTTCGCCCGTAAAACCGACTTTACAGGCAACCATTTTTTTTCCGTACTCCCAAATTAATCGTCATTTCCCCTTTCTACCCATACCATCTTCCACACAGTCCATCCATCGTTTCCATTTAGACAGTACCTACAAGTAAGTACAGCACTTATCTGCTTTAATTCCCCTAATTGCGTAACACACTATCAATAACAATATGAATCATTTTGAAGGATATTGCTAATCCACTGTGTCATATGTTCGAAAAAATTGTCTGCTCAACAATGCAAATAACACAATGAATGATGTTGAACTGTCAAAATGAAAGCCATTGTTAGTGTGTTACGAAATTACCCCACAGAGTTAGAACCAAAATCCTTAAATAGAACATCGATTTGCAACGCAAGTATTTCATGGAAACGTGAAGGGTCGCAGTATTCCGTGGGAATTATTTTTCACCCATTTATGTAGCACACCCCTTCGCAAAGGGCGCGTGCCAGTTTTACAATAACACGTTTATATTTTTTTTTGTATTACGTGCAACTATTTTTTTGTATTTTATCTACTTATTATTTTGTTTATGGATTGTGTTACCAGAAGGCAAAAGATAAGTAGGTACTGTTTTGTGGCGAGGGAATCGAATTTGGAACAGTATTTGAATTTATGTTCGATTTTTTATTTAACTAGAGACAGGGGTAAAACGATACGATAATAGGAACTAGAAAACCCCTTGCAGCTAGGGTTACCATAGCTCACGGTTTGTCCTGGATTATTAGGCTTCTATCAGGAGGATTTTAGCGACAGGATTTTTGAAATCTTCGGATTATTTGATTTTTCATTAAAATACAGATTTCAGATTATTTTAGAAAGTTACAATCAACATAAACAAAACCATATAATTAATATCTTCTTTGGATATATACACAAATCAACGCAATTAACGTCAACATATTTATCTCATTTACACTCTTTGATAGATTTTTTAGGTTTTCATATTTACGTTTGCGACAAAATCTCAGGGCGTTTCTGTGGAAATCTTGCGTTTTAGTAAGGACTTCTCTATGTTCTATCTGGTAACCCTACTTGCAGACAATATTGAGTTTAATTGATTATCTTACGTCTAACTGAGTCCCTTGTTGCATAACCCCCAGTCTTCCGTTCAATAGCGTTTATTTATTAGCGATTTAGCGCAGCCTTTATTAGATACGCGATAAGGCCGCCCATTGTACCTATGTTTTGCAGTGTAATTTTTTTAATGTATTTTCTGGTGTACAATAAAGTATACTTACATAAATAAATAAAGCCCACTTTATAATAAATCAAAACATCAAAAGCTTGACGGTCACCTAACATTATACACATTTAAATTTAAGTCGTTCTGGACCTCTGCAGGGGTCATTGTACTCATCATTATGAACAACTTTTACTATGGGACCAAACCTGAAATCGCGAAAAATAAATCAGTTGTTCCCTACATTTGTATTTGCAGCTGATTTTTTTTTCGCGATTTCTAGTTTAGTCCCATAGTAAAAGTTGTTCATAATGATAAGTACAATGACCCCTTAAGAGGTCCAGAACGACTTAAATTTAACCTTGTATGAGAATGTTTAATTCCATTACTCAGCCAAATCGCACTAATGAGTGACCTACAAACATTCTCAAATCGCAAACGGCGATACAGAGTACAGACGATAGCCGATAACAGTCGAACCCGTGATAACACAAATCGACATAACTGGTTTAAAACGTTAATTTAATTCGGCAAACGCGTCGCCTTCACTGCATCGCTCACATCGCGTAATCAGATACCGTTTTCATTAAAACAGTTGAATTCATTCGCCGTACTTCCCCACCAACGGATATGAAAGTTCCTTTGCAAATATCATTTTCTGCCACATTTTTGAGCTCCATGTTTTTAATCTTATCTTTCCTTATTTGTTCCCACTGGGCTATGTCCTATTTCGTTGACCTACTAGCTGGATATTTTTTCCAATTACTGCGTGTTTGTTCGTGGAAGAGATTGGTACCTACTTACCTACTTATCGCTAGCTCTGTGTTTTTATAAGAAATCTCGCCATTCCATTCCATCTCTTTACATTCCTTCGTGAAACTTTACATTCCTTCGTGGTAAATCAACACGATCCAATTTGCATTTTAAAATCACACAATAGTATTCGGAAGATGGACATGCAAAAATAAAACTTATCTCGTTTCGTTTTTAGAGTCCGACCAAAGGAAAAATTAAATATTTTTATTAGATTATTCACTAAGGGGATAAAGCAGTATCTTATGTCACGGGCGCTATTAAATTAATCCCGAACACAACGTAGTATTGTAGGGCTCCCGAGCGTAGTGTCGCGCTGTCGCGTCGCGCCTGTCTGCCTTAAATCAGAATTAATGATCTCGTGGATTAAAACACTACCACCTATGCTGTCGACTACAAATTAACTGGTGCCTAATTAAGATAACAGTTTTAAACTTGCTCATTTGAAAATCGATTAGATGAGGAGGATATAGTCGTAACAGACACTTTATTTCATTAGCTCACTAATTCCTATTCCTAAACATAGATGTAAATACTGATTACATCGATAATTCCAATTTAAAACTTATAAGATTAAGTAAAGATTTGAAAGGTGATACTGATAAGACTTACCTAAACGTAACGTTATTGTAGAAGGTGTTGAACCATAGATATCAGTGTTTAACTTATAAAGTACCTACATTTAAAGCTACAAACGCGAACAATTATTTATGCAATGTAATTAGTGGCTAACAAAATACCAGACCAGCCTATTATTGTATGACTTCAGGGCAACAACGGTCTCTTCTGTTACAGAGAAGGCACGAGCATTAATCACCATGCTTGCTCAAGATGGCTTGCCGATTTCAGACTTATACTCGTATGTATTAAATTTACTATAGGTACAGATTTCAATGCAGGATGTAGGCCTTGATAAGTAACTTTTGTTATCGTAGACTTGCAAATTGAAAAACGCAATGAAATAGGTGTCATGTTCTTACTGGAACAGGCTCATTGAATAGGTATTATTGATTTGCACTAAATGTGTTGCAACCATTATTAATAAATTTAAAATAATTGACACATGATGTCAATCTAAAACATGTCTAAAACAAAAAATAAATAAAAACAGGGTTAGCTGATATAATTATAATCATTAATTATAATTATTATTATATCAACAGATACACAATAATAAACACATCGTCTGCCTAGCCTTTTCCGGGGTCAGCGACGGCTTCCACAAACAGAGTGGATACACATACTATACATATATAAATATATGACACGATATGCTAATTGATATTTATTGTCAGAACTAGAAATTTTGCAGATTCAAAGTTTGCCCTAGCAAGACTTGACAAAAAAGCCCGACATAAGTACGAAAATAAGTATAAAAATAAACGATCAGCCTCTAATTTTTTGTTAATTTCAATATTTAAAAAGTCAAGATATTTTGATATAATATAAATATCGGATTATTACGACTGATAAACACATAATATCGCCAGTGAGCTCCAAACTAGAAAATAACGGGAGTATTACCCTAACGCTCAAATACATAATGTAGATAAGCCGCATTTATACATACAGGTTCCTCAAAATATTTAAAAGAAGCTTAAAAAAATTATGATGTAAAGAGTTATTATTTCTAATAATGCAAAAAGCCAACGTCACGTGGTGTTCCCAGGCGGTCACCCATCCAAGTACTGACCACGCCCGATGTTGCTTAACTTCGGTGATCGGACGAGAACTGGTGTATTCAACGTAGTATGGACGTTGGCGAATGCTGAATCAAATTTTGCGTTTGCTATAGGTACCTTTTGTGACGTCAGTTTACAAAAATGGCGTCACAAATTTATAGTCAACGCTAAACTTAATTTATTACTATGAATTTAATCAAATGTTGATTCCATTTAAAAAAAACTATAATTAGAGTTTTTCTTTCTAAAATGCAAAAAGCCAACGTCACGTGGTGTTCCCAGGCGGTCACCCATCCAAGTACTGACCACGCCCGATGTTGCTTAACTTCGGTGATCGGACGAGAACCGGTGTATTCAACGTAGTATGGACGTTGGCGAATGCTGAATCAAATTTTGCGTTTGCTATAGGTACCTTTTGTGACGTCAGTTTACAAAAATGGCGTCACAAATTTATAGTCAACGCTAAACTTAATTTATTACTATGAATTTAATCAAATATTGATTCCATTTAAAAAAATGATAATTTAAATAGTTTTTATTTCTAAGATGCAAAAAGCCAACGTCACGTGGTGTTCCCAGGCGGTCACCCATCCAAGTACTGACCACGCCCGATGTTGCTTAACTTCGGTGATCGGACGAGAACCGGTGTATTCAACGTAGTATGGACGTTGGCGAATGCTGAGTCAAATTTTGCGTTTGCTATACCTTTTGTGACGTCAGTTTACAGAATGGCGTCATAAATTTATAGTCCACGCTAAAAATTTATTACTATGAATTTAACCGAATATTGTTTCCATTTAAAAAAAACTATAATTTAAAGAGTTTTTCTTTCTAAAATGCAAAAAGCCAACGTCACGTGGTGTTCCCAGGCGGTCACCCATCCAAGTACTGACCACGCCCGATGTTGCTTAACTTCGGTGATCGGACGAGAACCGGTGTATTCAACGTAGTATGGACGTTGGCGAATGCTGAATCAAATTTTGCGTTTGCTATAGGTACCTTTTGTGACGTCAGTTTACAAAAATGGCGTCACTTTATAGTCAACGCTAAACTTAATTTATTACTTACTATGAATTTAATCAAATATTGATTCCATTTAAAAAAATGATAATTTAAATAGTTTTTATTTCTAAGACGCAAAAAGCCAACGTCACGTGGTGTTCCCAGGCGGTCACCCATCCAAGTACTGACCACGCCCGATGTTGCTTAACTTCGGTGATCGGACGAGAACCGGTGTATTCAACGTAGTATGGACGTTGGCGAAAGCTAAGTTAAATTTAGCGTTTAATAGTAAACTTAGTGACGTCATTTTACAAACAATCGAATGCCTTGGATAGGTCGCAAAAGTCTCTAGCCTTGCGTTAAAGATGATTTTAGTGTTGCGCACCAAAATTAATTTTACTGACGAGTACAGGGTCAAATTAAATTAGCGAAACTTCGTTGATGTGATAGGTCGGATACTGATGAACATGATAAAACACATTTTTTTTTAATAATTTTTGGGGTCAGCGACCGTAGTCTTTTTTAAACTTCCCAGACGTAGGTAATGGGTAGGTACTTATTAATATATAAACACGATCATAAAAGATATTGATTTTCTCAAGTTACACTTCAAGTAACTACACTACCAGCGGTCGATGACAAAAAAAAATTATTACTTGTGTTTACATAATTATCGATACTAATGACGTCTGCGGGGGTGTCACTTACTAATTTAATTTGACTCTGTTTAATCAAACATGCCAGAAACAATTAGGGATATATGATAAATGATAAATGATAAATGATTTTTATTTCTGTAAGTAGGTTTGTACAAACACTTTTACACGTCAATCATATTTTTTTTTAAACTAGATGAGGTCGGCGTTTCCTAACTGACTATTCTGAGAAGAAAGGCCGAAACAAACTCAGAAGTCACAGTCTCTTTTAAAGTCCAGACAAAATCTTGGTCAGATCGTGTGAAGACCATGTAGATTGGTGTCTGAAATGGTCTTTTGAGGAAAGAACCACACAGATTGAGCGGACCTGTCCAATCAGTGCACGCATTTGTCAAAAATCGTGCAGCTCAACTCAGAACTTGAGGAGCTCAACGATTCGACGAACAATACCAAAGACAGGACATTTGGGTAAAACCAACACATCATATAATGTGTATATTTTGTATAGATGTATAAATTGTATATGTATATTAGTATGGTTTTTATTGTGAAAAGAAAGTCTTAGAGGTATCTTCATGATTTTTTTCTATCGTATCAAATTAGTTGTATTATGTTTTCTACACAATATTATAACTAGCCTGAAGAATATCATAAGTATATTTTTCGGTTAAGGTTTGCTGTAGTCGATCATAATACTTTTAGGCATTAGGTATAAAACTTGCGTTTTTTGCGTTTGGGTCCTGTAGTCCCCTTAAGGAAGTTCCTGAACGGCTAATTTCAGGATTAGCCATTATCTTCGGCTAAATGAGTAGTAACTTTGGTGTTGTAAACCCTTTTTTCACACATAAATAAATCTCGATTTAACATCCAAAATTCAATCGACCGTGGTTCTCGGATTATGGTTCTACATATTGTACACATTGTCATATGCACATTAGATTGCGGTAAGTTTTAGATAAGTATTGTTGTTAGTAAGTCATTGCAATGTAGCTCTTATCTCGGTAGGGTCAGGAATAAATTAGAATATTGCCAAGGGTTTGATACGACTCTCGGTAGGTAATCATTCTAATTCATTCTATTATTTTGCCAAGAGTTTGATAAAAACTGTCGGTAATCATTCTAATTTATACTTTACAACAAAGAGGTAAGAGTTGCATTGCAATATTGCAATACCTTACCGAGATAAGAGTTACATTGCAATGACTTGCTAATGGTTTTACGTCATTCAAATTTGATCGTGAATCTCTCTTCCACACATGGGACGCATCGCCACCTTTATTTGTTCGAGGGGAGCCGGCCAGAGCTGACAAAACACATGTCTTAATTGCCGAGACGCGACGCCTATGGGAACAGATTTTGTTTATTATTATTAAAATACAATATAAACAGACAGTAGCGGCCCTAGGGTAGTGCTAGCGGTGCGACGGCACCGGGCTCCGCGCGCCATCATGGGAGAGGCGCTGAAATCAACCGAAATGCGACCACCAGTGGTGATCGATTGATTTTCGGTGGACAGTCCACCAGGCACCAGTCATTGATGATAGTTACTTGTCCACAAGCAAGCAAAAGCAAGCAAGCAACTGCATAATGCATATTATATCATAGAAACATGGTAATAGAGGGGCGCCACGTTAAGTAAGATTTTGCACTACTTAAAAAAAATTTTAGGGCCGCCGCTGTAAACAGACTTTTTACATGTTATGTTCGAAGATTTTTCGAGGTGGATTATCCATTTTCTTAAAAAAAAACTTCAAAAAGACAAAGGATAACGATTCTTACTTTAGTTAAAAAATTTGTAATCCCACACCACCTACACCTAGGAACCACTCTCACTGGAAAACATGTCTAGACATGTCCTTTCATTCCAATAATAAACCAGTATTATTTAATAAAAAAACATACAAGGAGGCTTTACTTACCGTGTGTTTTGCGTTGCACCTGTTTGATATAAAAAATAAAAAAGAGTATGACAGGTCTCGGTTCGAGGCATTCGATTGCACGGTCCTCCTCTTAATTGGCGAGGTAAACCGATTATGAGGTTGTGTTGCTGTTATAAATATCGTAGGTAAAGGAATCATGAATTCAATTTTGGTTTACGTACTTGGCGAGATCATTCATGAATCATCTTCCTGCCCTTGTGCCATGTTATTTGGGGTCGGTGCAACACGTTTTCTTCTTCTATTCCCTCATGTCAAGCGTCATGCCAGTCATATGCTATCATTCATTTCCTTCTCTTTCGTACCATTCCTCACACAATCCATCCATCTTTTCTTCGGCCTTCCTCTCCCTCTCATAAGTGCTACTATTTGTTTGCCCTAATGAGATATAAATATTTTTTTTTTTTTTTTAAAACAACAAAGTGAAAAATACGATTGAAAAAAAGTTTTCTTTGATTGGCTGTTTTTTCTTATCTTCACGGTGAGATTTTACTGAATACTCGTACCTAAACCGGTTAGATTTCCTTCACCTGTCTAATCCAAAGTTGGCCCCGAAGCCCAACTACCACAACTGCATTAACTAACATCATAAAACAAGTTGTTCCTAGTATTCGAACGTAACTTGCTAGCTAGTTTATAATAAAAACTTCTCTACAGGTCGAAGTTTGCGTTTCTCTACAGTTGCAACGATTTCTTGTGCTTTCTAGCAAAAATTGTAAATTCGTATGGTGTTATAAGAAGGAATAACTTGCTGCTTGTTGGATTATAACGACTTAATTTAGGTATATGAGGGAATAATGATGTTTTTAACAGACCAGGAGATGTAAACAACTTTTGGAGGGATGGGCTGGTTAGAATAACCACCGACTGCCGCCATGGCCCACGCACAATGGCATGGTCCACCTGAAAGACTAAGTAACGGAAACTGAACCCTCGAACATAGAATGATGAGAGAATAACTTTAGCGTGTTGGATTTTTTTTATGTTTTCAACACACTCTATACCTAGCATATTATATCCTGAAGAATATCATATATTTGTCTAATTTTGTTTACTGTAGTCGATCATATACTTTTATTGGTTCTAAAACTTTTTGCGTTTAGGTCCTGTAATCCCCTTAACTGGGCTTGCCTGTGGTTGCCTCAATAAATTAAGGCCTGCTGTCCTGTCTGGACTTAAAAGCTAAGCGACTACACGCTAAAGGCATCCCTTGTAGGGTACGGATCTCGGCTTAGGGCGTCGTGTGTGTCGTTGTGTGTAATAAATTATTATTTAACACAATTATTTAAAACACGTATTCATCTATATCCGGTTAGACTGGAACTTGACCCCAATATAGTTGGCAAAAGGCTATGTAGATGATGATTATTAGATAAGCACAAACATCTCGATGTTTTGTCATGTTGCTATTGTAGGTACCCGCGCGAAGCAGGGTCGGGTCGCTAGTCGCTACTTAGTACTACTATGTCCAAAAACACTGTATATTCTATCTGTTACGAAATCTAAAAAAAAATCGGTAACACTTTACATCCGCTATTAGTCGCCATCTTGGATTTCATGTGACGTCATATTACCTATAGCCTATACCCCGCGGAACAACATGACGCTTCCAACGATACTTTGTTTGTCAAAATACGACGAGTAGTTTAGGAGTTATGAGGTAACAGATGAACATACATACAACCTTCCTTTAGCTTTGTCCGTTTTTCTTCCGTTACTAATTAACTACACATTATTGGATAACTGTAATGTATGTTTATAAAATTAGTAATTACTTTCAAATTAGCTTCAGATGGAAATTGCAGTCGTATCTTCGTTAAATGGCAATACACGTGCGATAAATGTGGCAGGGAACATGAAGACTGGACCACGTAAGTGAAATTAGTTATAATATTTATGCGATTCAAAGTTTTTGATTGTACATAAGTCACTTATTGATTAGAGCCAAATCAACTGAAAATTTTCTCTCTCTCTTTTCAATGAGAGAGAGAAAATAGAGAGAGTTTAGAGAGGAAGCGAGAGAACAGATTTAAAAAAACAGAGGTAGGTACTTTAGATTTGTCTGGACACCGAGACTGACATTGGCTAGTTGGATGTAAAAAAAAACAATATTCAGTATTGAAGCCACTATTATGGTCTATATATTATGTGGGCCATATGTAACGTGAGATCATGTAATGCAGAGTTACAGACGCCAGCACATCACGCTACCCGAAACTGTCAAAGTTTCCCAATCAACTTTGAACCTTATGCTTTAGCGATTAAGTAGAAAATCTATTAAAGAAAGGAGAATGACCGATTGTGGTACCAAAAAGTCTCATGCCTCAAGATCAAAATATTATAGTAATTATTTTCATATTTTTTTACGACATTACGCGTCGGGGATTTGATTTTTGAACAGGGAATTTAAATTAAAGTAAAAAAGTGTTGATTATTGTTTTATTCCCTCTATTATGACGTTCCGTTTCAAATGATATGATCAATATAACATTGAATGGAGATAGTTTTATTTATACTTAAAAAAATGTAACCAATTTATCATTTAAAATGGTCGATTTTTTCAATAAAGTCTAACCGGGATCACGTAATCGTAATAAAAAGAAAATATTTTGATAATGCACTCAATTGATTCAATTTCGGATATGGTCGTCAATGCCATATTTGATCCACAGAGTACTTTGATAAGATTGATCACTATCTCACACTGTCAGAAAGACAGTGTCAATTAATTTTTTCCGTTTCTTTCGAATTGCATGAAATTGATAGGTATTTCGGGTATTTCTGTTTTCCTGTGTATAATTGAAGGATTATAATGCATTTACTCCAGAAGGATGTTGTGTTAATTAAGATTTCAACGCAATATGCGAAGACGTTGTCCGAAACTGCTGCAGATGTGCGATTTTTGCCGTTCGTGTATGACATGTCAAACAAAATAAGGTAGGTTCCTAGTCTTTCGGTTATTTAGATTTTTTGAAAATCTCCGAAACCCGGGTTTTGTTTACAAAAATAACTTTTGTAGGAGTTAATATGATAAGTGTAGTCTATAAAAAACAAAGTTTGACTTTGACGCAAAATGGTACGGGATTCCATACATCCAAGAGCATTGTCCTTTGACAAATTGTAGTAACTTTATGTGCTGTCTGTACGTACGTGATCTCGCGTTACTTAGTTCTCCTTTTCGCCACGTTTGATAGACTTGGAGGATTCTACCTGACGATCGGTTGTGTCCACCTGCTTGTTATTTTATAAACTACTTACAGAATCTATGTTTTTTAAACAAAACAGGATTATGTTAATGGTAGATAGATAGAGATTGCCTCGTTTTTTTTATTTTTCAATACAAACCGCAGCTGGTTTAAGTATCGAATTATATATTCATTAAATCATTACATAACTGGCAAAACATGAGTGAACTAAGGTACACTTTTGCCCCATCCTTCGGGGTAACAAGGCCTGATGTTATATCGTGATAATTTTATTTAATCTGCATTCGCGATTTATTTGCCAAAAACGTAAACAAATATGAGGTTATGGAAAAATAACTTTAAATCCTACACAATAAAGTTCAGTTTATGCTACAACATCAAACATTTTTGTAATATTTTCAATAGTACTAGTCACTCTGAAATCAACTTAATAAACATTAAAATAAAGTGCATATTTGTTCAACTTGAAATAATATTCATTTGAAACAAGTTTTAATAGACTAGTTGAGGTGTTTTTTTAGGGATCCTGCCGTTTTACCAAAAAGATTTTGCCAAAATTTCACTACCAAAACAAATTTTCGCAACTTTTTATTATACCAATGCAATGTTTGGAATGATTTTAGTATGCACATTTTCATTTGGTCAAATTTTTACTTAGCAGAATATTATTAGGGATAATGTCATTTAGGCATTAGGTCTTTAATCAAATGATTTATTACAGCAAACAATCTTTAGACAATAAACGTTTGATCAAATGATTTGTTATGACAAAAACTATAAAGACAAAAATAAGATTTTTTGGGAATTAAATAATTAAAAAATGCAATTTTATCTTAAAATAATCATTTCATACATTTAAAACTTTTTGCAATGGACATTATCGAGAACCGAATTAGTTACGAGAGGTTAATTTTATTATTAAAAAAAAAATGCTTAGGTTAGGTTAAAACTGTGACCTACGCACGAGCCGAGCGAGCGAAGCGAGCGGTGCCGCGGCAGCGGCCGGCGATTGCCAGAAACGACTAAATTATATAGAAAAAAAAATATGGAAAACAGAGATTATTTTTAGCAGGCTATCGAGAACCGAATTAGTTAGGTTAATTTAAAAAAAATGCTTAGGTTAGGTTAAAACTGTGACCTCCTACGCACGAGCCGAGCGAGCGAAGCGAGCGGTGCCGCGGGAGCGGCCGGCGAGTGCCAGAAACGACTAAATTATATAGAAAAAAAATATGGAAAAAAAAATTTTTAGTAGGCTATCGAGAACCGAATTAGTTAGACGAGGTTAATTATTAAAAAAAAAGTGGTTAGGTTAGGTTAAAACTGTGAGTCTGTGACCTCCTACCCAGAAACGACTAGATTACCTATATAGAAAAAAAATATGGAAAAAAACAGACTACCGGAAACTGAACTAGTTAGACGAGATTAATTATTTTTTTTAAATACTACCAGAATACTTAATATTATTATTATTGTCATAAAAACACCCTTGTAATAAAACGTCTTCCAAGTTAGATCTTATGCTTGAAATGGCTGCCTTAAAACTGCGAAAACTGACGATACTAAATATTTGGCAAATGTAATTTTGCGTAAAATGAGTTATTCCAACTGAAATATTTGACTAAATAAAAATTGGTAAAAGTACTAGTTGGTAAACAAGTTATTGTTTAAACGTTCACTTGCCAAACATTAGGTTTGGGTTACGTAGTAAACTATTCAGTAATCTGTGGTTTGGGTTACAATTATTTGTGAAGAGATTTTTTGCTAAGTAATAATTTGGCAAATGAAATTATGCGGAAAATTATTTGGGAAGTGATAATTTGGCAATTTCTTTTTGGTGAAACAAGGGAGACCCGTTTTTTTAACTGCATTAACATTTTTTGGTAACTTTTTTTTTTTGCAGTTGCCTTCTGCCTTCTACTACTACACTGTAGCTGCCATGTTGCTTCTGTATCATTGATCTATTATCTTGGAACACCATTCCCGCAAAATAAAGCCGAGCGTTATGCATTGCTCAGACAAAGTTTACTAAAAAAATTACCTTTTAATTCAAAAGTATTTTCTGGAGGCGGACCGTCACGCTATAATCCACAACATTTTAGTAACTTTAAAGCTAATAAAAGTATTAGCTCCAGTATCGATGTTGATGTCGGAGATAGACTTTTCGATTGGCCACAAAAAGCATACAGTTATGTTATGGACAAAATATCTCCAGTCTCTGAGCCGTTTCCAAAGAACAAAAAATCAAACGTTAAATATACGGCGACAAATGTACCACATAACGAAGATCTGCAAAACGAACCGCCGAAAGGAAGTTACGGTCCATTAGACAATATGTACGAAACAAACGAAGATGAAATACCCGGGTCACCGCTAGAGAAGGTGATTGGGTCAAAGCATAATGAAATGCTCATACCAATGCAAACGAGTGAGAAAGCCCCCATAGCAGAAAATCAGGCGGCCCACATACAAACCCATGAAGGAACCCAAATAACAACTCATGAGCAGAGCGATTCACAAGAAGCGCTTGAGAATTTCTACATAGATAGGCAAGAGCAGAACCTCACTATTTCGAAGGACGAAATTCCAGACCAATTGTGTGAAGAATTGCAAGGGACTATCTTCGTGTCAATCTTTTGCCAATTTATTGATAATATTAACTTGCTAACGCACAGATATATGCTGAAAATGATGTGTGAGAAAATGCAGGGCACGATATACGCGGCAATTTATTGTCCAACCAATGAGATGATCCATAAACCAAAGCCTAAAGAGATCCAGATATCAACTGATGGTGAGATTTACTCACCTATATACGAGAAGATATTGGCAACTTTGTGCAAAGAAATGAGTGCGACAATATACGAGGTCATTTATTGCCCATCGCATGAGGAGAATCAAATTTTAAATTCTGAAGGGAGCAATAAGTCAACGTCCGAAGTGATTCATAGACCACAGACTGAAGCTATCCTTAGCCCAACGGCAGAAGAAATGCAAACAAAGATTTGTATAAAAATGCACGGAACAATATATAAAATCATTTATTGCCCATCACATAGAGATAACCAAAGTTCATCGACTGAGGAAAATGCGCTAACACAAGCGGAAATACAAAAAGGACTGTGCAATGAAATGCATGGGACGATATTCGAGTCAATCATTTGCCCAACACTTGAAAGTATCCACTTGCCAACGAACGAGGAAATGCAGGAAATGTTGTGTAAAGAAATGCATGGTACGATATACGAGGCGATTTATTGCCCAATGATCGTGGAAGCCCAAATGCCAACGCCTAATGAGGTCCAGATACTAATGCATAAGATTGACGTGCCTATTTACGTCAAAATACTGGGAATTTTGTGCGAAGACATGAGTGGGACAATATATGGGGTTACTTATTGCCCTCTGCAAGAGGAAAACCAAACAGCAACTTCTCAAGGGTCTTCTCATAGACCAACGGAACAGATAAATAGACCACCGTCTAAAGATATCCTTAGCCCACCGCCATCGGAAGTGCAAGCAAAGATTTGCAAGAAAATGCGTAACACGATATACAAAATCATTTATTGCCTAACGTATGAGGATACCCAAAATGCAACGAACAATGAAACCCATAGTCTAAAATCTGAAGAAATCCATAAGCCAACGTCAAAGGAAATCGATGTCCACTTACCAATGCCTGATGAAATGCAAGAAATGTTGTGCAAGGAATTGCAAGGGTCCAAATTCGAGGCATTTTTTTGCTCATCGCTTTTTAATGAGTCCCACGTGCCTGCGCTTGAAGAGTCCGACGGGCCAACGCAGGAGGAAATGTGCCAACAAATACAAGGGACGATATTTGAGGCCATCTATTGTCAAACGCCTGAGAACACGAACAATTCAACGTCTGAAGACACCAACAAACAAACGCAACAGGAAAGCCACAAGCTTACACCCGAGATGATTCAGACAAAGAAAATGATGTGTGATCAAATGAATGGCACAATATTCGAGCAAATCTATTGCTCATCGTCTGAAGACATCCAGTTGCCATTATCTAAGGAGACCAACAATTCAACGTCTGAGGACACCTATGTGCCATCGCCGGAGGAGATTCAGGAAATTATGTGCGAACATGTACATGGGTCAGTATACGAGACAATCTATTGCCCAACGAATGAAGAAATTTACCTACCAACATACGAAGATATCTACAAGCCAAAGCCAACTTACGAAGACTCTTCGGAGGATGACTTGCATTCGCCGACACCTGAGAACATCAATAAACCATCGCACGACCATTTTCCTAATCCACCGTATGAGCATTCCGAGGAGATTCACAAGCCACCGCACCTTGATATTCATAGACCAACTCCTGAGAATTCTCAAAGCATAACGTCTGAGGAGATCCAAAGTTCAACATCTGAGGAGAACCAAAGTTCATCTGAGGAGAGAATTCAAAGTCCACCACATGATCATACTAATAAGCCGTCAAACGAATTTACACAGAGGCCACCGAATGAAGAGATTCACAAGCCATCGCAGAGTGCAGTAGAGATCCCAGGGGCAACGTCCGAAGATAAGAATAGATCGACTATTGCGGAAACTACAAGTTCTACGCCTGAGATACAAAGTCCATCGCCTGAGGAACAAGATAATGAGAGTCCACTGGAAGAGGAAATTCCGAAAGCACCGCCTGAGGATACCAATAAGCCATCGCAGGAACATATACATAGGCCGCCACACGAACATATCCATAAGCCAGCTGACGAATATACCCATAGGCCACCACACAAACATACCCATAGGCCACCACATGAACATACTCATAAGTCACCATACGAACATATCCGTAGGCCACCACATGAACATACCCATAAGTCACCACAAGAACATACCCATAGGCCACCACATCAACATACCCATAGGCCATCGCACGAAGATATTCATAATCCCACATCTGAAGAGATCCAAGAATCCACATCTGAAGACAGTCAAGAAACAATATCTGTAGAGATTCAAAGTTCTACGTCTGAGGAAATCAATAAGCCACCACACGATCACACCCATAAGCCACCACATGAACATACTCATAGGCCACCACATGAACATACCCATAAGTCACCACACGAACGTACCTATAGGCCACCACACGAACATACCCATAGGCCACCACACGAACATACCCATAGGCCACCACACGAACATACCCATAGGCCACCACACGAACATACCCATAGGCCACCACATGAACATACCCATAAGCCACCGCATGAACATACCCATAAGCCACCACATGAACATACCCATAAGTCACCACACGAACATACCCATAGGCCACCACATCATCATAACCATAGGCCATCGCACGAGGATATTTATAATCTCACATCTGAGGAGTTGCCAGGAACAGCATCTGAAGACATTCAAGAAACAATATCTGTAGAGATTCAAAGTTCTACGTCTGAGGAAATCAATAAGCCACCACACGATCACACCCATAAGCCACCACATGAACATACTCATAGGCCACCACACGAACATACCCATAGGCCACCTCATGAACATACCCATAAGCTACCACATGAACATACCCATAAGTCACCACACGAACATACCCATAGGCAACCACACGAACATACCTATAGGCCATTGCACGAAGATATTCATAATCCCACATCTGAGGAGATCGGAGAAACCACATCTGAAGATAGTCAAGAAACAATATCTGAGGAGTTTCCAAGTCCTACGTCTGAGGAAATTAATAAGCCACCATACGATCACACCCATAAGTCACCACACGAACATACCCATAGGCCACCACATCAACATAACCATAGGCCATCGCACGAGGATATTTATAATCTCACATCTGAGGAGTTGCCAGGAACAGCATCTGAAGACATTCAAGAAACAATATCTGAGGAGTTTCCAAGTTCTACGTCTGAGGAAATCAATAAGCCACCACACGATCACACCCATAAGCCACCACATGAACATACTCATAGGCCAACACACGAACATACCCATAAGTCACCACACGAACATACCCATAGGCCACCACACAAACATACCCATAGGCCACCACACGAACATACCCATAGGCCACCACACGAACATACCCATAGGCCACCACACGAACATACCCATAGGCCACCTCATGAACATACCCATAAGCCACCTCATGAACATACCCATAAGCCACCACATGAACATACCCATAAGTCACCACACGAACATATCCATAGGCCACCACATCAACATAACCATAGGCCATCGCTCGAGGATATTTATAATCTCACATCTGAGGAGTTGCCAGGAACAGCATCTGAAGACATTCAAGAAACAATATCTGAGGAGTTTCCAAGTCTTACGTCTGAGGAAATCAATAAGCCACCATACGATCACACCCATAAGCCACCACACGATCACATCCATCAGCCACATCATGAACATACTCATAAGTCACCATGCGAACATACCCATAGGCCACCATACGAACATACCCATAGGCCATCGCACGAAAATATTCATAATCCCACATCTGAGGAGATCCAAGAAACCACATCTGAAGACAGTCAAGAAACAATATCTGAGGAGTTTCCAAGTCCTACGTCTGAGGAAATCAATAAGCCACCATACGATCACACCCATAAGCTACCACATGAACATACCCATCAGCCACCTCATGAACATACTCATAAGTCATCATGCGAACATACCCATAGGCCACCACACGAACATACCCATAGGCCATTGCACGAAGATATTCATAATCCCACATCTGAGGAGATCCAAGAAACCACATCTGAAGACAGTCAAGAAACAATATCTGAGGAGTTTCCAAGTCCTACGTCTGAGGAAATCAATAAGCCACCATACGATCACACCCATAAGCCACCACACGATCACACCCATCAGCCACCTCATGAACATACTCATAAGTCGACACCATGCGAACATACCCATAGGCCACCACACAAACATACCCATAGGCCATCGCACGAAGATATTCATAATCCCACATCTGATGAGATCCAAGAAACCACATCTGAAGACAGTCAAGAAACAATATCTGTAGAGAATCAAAGTTCTACGTCTGAGGAAATCAATAAGCCACCACACGATCACACCCATAAGCCACCACATGAACATACTCATAGGCCACCACACGAACATACCCATAGGCCACCTCATGAACATACCCATAAGCTACCACATGAACATACCCATAAGTCACCACACGAACATACCCATAGGCAACCACACGAACATACCTATAGGCCATTGCACGAAGATATTCATAATCCCACATCTGAGGAGATCGGAGAAACCACATCTGAAGATAGTCAAGAAACAATATCTGAGGAGTTTCCAAGTCCTACGTCTGAGGAAATTAATAAGCCACCATACGATCACACCCATAAGCCACCACACGATCACATCCATCAGCCACATCATGAACATACTCATAAGTCACCATGCGAACATACCCCTATGCCACCACACGAACATACCCATAGGCCATCGCACGAAGATATTCATAATCCCACATCTGATGGGATCCAAGAAACCACATCTGAAGACAGTCAAGATACAATATCTGTAGAGATTCAAAGTTCTACGTCTGAGGAAATCAATAAGCCACCACACGATCACACCCATAAGCCACCACATGGACATACTCATAGGCCACCACACGAACATACCCATAGGCCACCACACGAACATACCCATAGGCCACCTCATGAACATACGCATAAGCCACCACAGAAACATACCACCAAGCCACCACGCATACCACCAAGGTACACTATTACCCCTAGGCGACCGTATGATAACTCCCGCAGACCTTAGCAAGTGGAGAGTAATAAACCGAACGAGGAGAGTCCGTGTGAACATAATCATAGGCCATCGCAGGAGGACAGAAAGCCAAAGCAAGAGCAGACTCCGCCCATACTAGAGGACACTCCCAAGGATCCGATCACGACAATTGGCAAGTCAAGAACAAAGTTGTACGATCCTCATAAAAACGTTAGTTTATTTCAGAATATTTTACAATTTCAGAAACGTCGTCCGAATAATAGTTTCAGTCGGTCGATTCTGTAAAAATCTCACCGTGAAAACTTAGGTAAAGTGAGTTTGTTTTTGCTAGGAATTGACACTATTGACAGCTCACTCCACGCTCACTTCACTTAAGTTTTCACGGTGAGATTTTTACAGAATAGCACCGCAGTACCGGATTTTTAAGTGGTATTTATAATAAAAAATTATGAAGAATAATTACGACTGATAAACGGTGATTTTATAACTTATTTGTTTTTTTATTCTGAGTCACCCAATAGGCGGTAATTACACCTGATGGTAGTCAGGATAGATTGCCGCATATTTCAGGATAGATTGGAATTGCAGCTTCAGGTCCGCTATCATCCTAGAGACAAAGATGAGTTTCTTGATTCTGTAACTTCAATAGCACTCCATAACAGCCTGGCCACGACTTTTGGCTTAGCGGGAAGCGGCGCGGCAAGCGGCGCGGCGCGGTGTCTTATTGCTAGCGTTTACGCTGCGTGCGGTGCGTCGTGGCATACATTGTTTACCCAACTACGGCGAAGCAAAAAGGAGGGTTATGATTTTGACCAGTATGTATGTATGTATGATCATCTGTTCCCTCATAACTTCTAAACTACTTGTCATAATTAGACAAATGAGGTATCGTTGGAAGCGTCCTGATCGTCCGCTGGTTATAGGCTATGTGACGTCACAATAAATTGAATATGGCGCCTTCTAGATAAAGTCATAACCTAAAAGATTTTTTTTTTAATCATGCCGTGTTGAGTATAAAATGAAAGGGCATAATTAGCACATTTCAAAAATATCAATAATACTGAAATAAGCCCCAAAATAATTAAATAAAAACTAAAACCCGACTACTGAAAAGGATGAAACAAGAAAGTACCTTTACGTGGTCACATGCCGCTGTACTAACATACAAAGCTATGGTAGCATGCGACCACGGGAAGGTACTTTTTTGTTTCATTCTTTTCAGTAGTCGGTATGAGGAACAGGGTCTAAAGTTCACTCATCCTCCCTCTAGCAAAGGGAGGATCCTCCCTCCAGATGGGTGTTGTGTCTGGTGGGCAACTGCCCGATGATTCATGTCGGGCCGCCGCGCCGTTGTATGTATACTAGTTGCGCGGTAAACTCTGCTTGCGAGATGCAGGTTTCGCAATATAGAGTTATGAGGAAAAGGGTGTAAAGTTCACTTATACTTAAGGCCAGGCCGTAAGTCTGCCTTTCCAATAGAGATGTGCGAGGTTGCGTAGCGAGCCTAGGTCCTATACCTACACCAAAAATATTCAAATTCAACTTAAAGGCACCCTTCTCTACGCGCGTCAATTATAAATGAATTCGTAGCGACATTCAATTCTTTGATTGAAGCCATAGGTCAGCTTCAATAAAAGGATTTAAAGTAAAAAAAATGATTTTTTATTTAATTTTTATTAAAAAAAAAAGAAATTCCTGTGCCATAGACTTATACTCCGTCCACCTCCTTTTGTCCAGACGGTAAATCAAGTCAGCCGGTATATTACAACTAAGTACCTACCTGCACTGGTCGAAGTGGAGGTGCTTGGGGGAGGCCTATGTCCAGCAGTGGACGTCTTTCGGCTGAAACGATGACCTACCTGCATAAAAAAACAGATACCTAAATCTAACTTTATTATTTATTGGATCATCGTAGCACACAACCGACCGATAAATTTTCATTAACGTCAAAGATGTTCGCCATTTTTTTTAATGTCAAATCGGGCTCCAATTAATTTGTCGGGAACACTTTCGATTCGTCGAGCGATGGTATGCGAGCGAAACCTGGGAACGCCCCGTCCGAACAGCTAGGAATTCAAACTTTAGTTTTTACCTGGTTTTTTAGGCTTCCGTACCCAAAGGGTAAAAACGTGACCCTATTACTAAGACTCCACTGTCCGTCTGTCTGTCTGTCACCAGGCTGTATCTCATGAACCGTGATAGCTAGACAGTTGAAATTTTCACAGATGATGTAGGTACCTATTTCTGTTGCCGCTATAACAACAAATACTAAAAACAGAATAAAATAAATATTTATGGGGGGCTCCCATACAACAAACGTGTTTTTTTCGGCGTTTTTTCCTTGTAGTACGGAACCCTTTTTTGTTTTTGTGGATGGGAAATCATCAAATGACCCCTTCCCGCTCTGGGTGGAGCGGAAGGGAGTGGAGAGACGAGAAAACCCACCCATGTTCCTTCCTTAGCCCTTTATGTTCCGGGCCAGCGGTAACCCTTTCGGACAATCCCGCTGACCCGGCAGGCTTCGGCCTTAAAGGGGCCCCTCCTCGATGCTGACATCTCTTTGAGGAGCGCGTGGAACACATACGCGCCGTCCGGCACGGGCTGGTCCTGATCGGACGGTGAGCTACCCATTACTCTCCGCCTGCAGGCCCGCGCCTACGGTGGCCGGAAGTCGTCCAGTGGCTCCCGACGTCCGGAGCGTCTCCCGCGGCGGCTGGGACGGGAGGCTCTCTCCCTCATCCGTCCCGCCACCTCCTTCGCTTGCATGACTGCTTCGCAGAAGAAGGTGACTGCTTCCCACTCCCTCTCGCCCCGGACCATGGCTTGCACCAGGGCCCGGAACCCTTCGTGTGCGAATCCAACTCGCACTTGGCCAGTTTTTTATACCTTACGTTAGTTAATTAAATAGTTTGTTTAGTTCAAATACACAGCTATCCTACCGAGCTAATTCTTACAGCTTATGAGGTAAATTCAAGTACCTAAGTATACAGGTACCTAAATAAACCCAGCGAAACCACGAGCGACGATTTTGAGTTATACGAAAGCATTGGCTTTTATGGTCGTATTATATTTTATTTTGATGAAACATCAAATTAACGACCCACTTCAGGTTTGCTTCGCATAGGTAAAACATACAAAACCTTCCCCAAGTAAGTAGGTAATAGAAAGTAGTGAAAACCACATTACAATCCATCAAGTAGTGTAGTTTATAATAATACTAGCTTCCGGCCGCGGCTTCGCCCGCGTGGTATGTCGATAAAAACTATCCTATAGGGCCGTCTCCACGAGCGAGAGAATCGCGGCGATATTATCGTCGTGCCACGTATTTCTATACACTCTCTTAGAACGGGGAGACTATCGTCGCCGCTTCGCGTCGCCGCGATTCTCTCGCTCGTGGGCTATGTCCTTCCCCGGGATGCAGTGGTTTAGGCGTGAAAAGGTAACATACAGACAGACAGAGTTACGTTCGAATTTATAATATTAGTATGGATGTAGGTAAACAAGTACACAGACAAACGACTTGGTTCTTTCTAAGTATATTAAGATCAGTCTACCTTGCTAAAGAAAATTTAACTTTAGTAGGAACAGACTTAATTAATCAACAACTTACAATGGTGCCGATTCCCTTATTCACTAACTAAACTAAATTTAAGTTCAGTTTATCTTTTTCTTTCGAAAAGGACTGAAGATAAATTTTAGTTTAGTCCTGTCAAAGTAATCAGCGCCTGCTCTGACACTACTCCATACAAGTTTAGACGTGATTAAAAACTTGCCTACTAATATTACGTCAATTTACGTCAACACTTGGCAACTTTAAAGTGCGATTTTTTCACGAAATAACGAATGCAACGTTGACACACTTTACATAAACCTATGGGTTCGAAAATACTATGTTCCTAATAATATAAAATCTCATTAAAAAATAAAGGAGAAAATCGCCTTTGATTATAGCCAAGTGTATACTTTATGCTCGTGACTGTACATAAACTTTCGGAGGTTCAATAAAAAAATATATTATATTCTCCATCTAGATGAGAGAAACATAGATAAGCCGTGCACTCATTTCACGTTTCGTTTCCCTCAATCTGTGGCGATCATTATGCCGCGGCGCAGAGCACAAGTTTCGCTGCATATTGAATGAGCAAAATCTCGGCTATTATCCAATGCTGAACAAACTTGCATTTCAACACCGAGTGCTTTTAGTTTTAATCTTGGATGAAATGGAAACAAATAGAATAATAGCTCAGATGGAATTTTTTCATTCAATATTTCTGTTCTGAAGATCTCAATTTCTATAGTCGTAACCGTAACTACTTTCGATTAAAATACGGTGTTTTTCGTCTGTGCTTTTATTAGCCTACTTAAACCTTAAACAGAGGGGCTTGTGGCTAAGTAATAACAACCACACGGGTCGATCGATCAGGTAAACGCTACGCTTGTCGCGGTTGGTCCGTGTATGGGTGTCCGTCTTTACATACCAAGACCCCTCCGTGCCTCGGTAAGCACGTTAAGCCGTTGGTCCCGGTTGTCATTCGTGGAAGTTTCACAGCCGTTACGGGTCGTCAGAAGCCCGAAATTTTAACAACCAGTCTTGGGGTATCGTACTGAGTTGTGGAGGTCAGATGAGCAGTCGCTCCATTTAAAATACTGGTATCCGGTTAGACTGGAAACCGACCCCAACATAGTTGGGAAAAGGCTAGGCAGATGATGCTTTTATTACTTAAACCCTGATTTACACGATGCGATTTATCATGTTGCCTGGGGCAACCCGCATGTCCTAGAACCAAAAAACTCGAAGTCGACGGCCCACGGCCCTCTTACAGAGAGGAGGCCTGTGTCCCAGCAGTGGCAGTTTTAACTGTTATCTGCAAGTTCATAGCATTGTAAAGGTGCCATTGTATTCGCCTTTACATTGAATGAAATAAACGCTAGATAAGCACAGTCATTCTTAAGCAGATTATGGGATCTGCGTAGTAAATGAACACTACTAGCGCAACAGAACGGATTCGCTGAGAAATGTCCGTGATTTGATTTCGCTATTGCCAATTTGATTTATTATGCTTTCACTGAATAAATCGAACAGCATTTGTGCCTCTATGCTAACTATGAATGCAATTCTATCTGCGATTTATTGATAGAAGTCATGTTTTATGAAGATAAACGTCGATTCTCGGATCGGGAAAGATGGATTTTTCCATCTGGAATTTCTCAGTAGCAAACCGGAGTCTGGACTTGTGCCTGGTTAATGGCAATAGGCTCGCCCCCTATAAAATTGTGACTAGAGGTGGACTTTAAATAGTGGTAATAGGTGTATCTACCTACTATAGTATCTAGTTATAAGTCTACCTATAAATAGTGCACAATTAGTACTAAATCACATGCACAACGCAGACTCACTGATTCATTACTCGCTGTGCTGTGCGGGCTGTCCTATCGAAATGCACAGAGCAACACGCAGTATGAGGTTGTGTTGTCGAACGAATTCCAGCAGCTATAAAGCTATAAACGGGCCCTTTTTCCCTCCTCTCCTGACCCTGGTTTCGCCTGGTGGAAAGCGATGGACCCCAGAACATTATGTTAATGAAGTAGTATATATTATGTAAATCTATTTCCATAGATGGTTTTTGTTTAGGTACCTACATATTGACCATTTTTCAGGTTTATTTAACATAATTCGGATAGTTTCACGGTGCATACAACTTGCACAATAAAAGCACGCAAGGATTCTTATATCTTCTTGTTTAGCTTAGAAAAGGGTTATAATTAAAAAATAAACTGCACGTTATATTTCATTATAAACCATAATGTTTGATCTTGAGGGCAAAAGCACCGCCAACCAACGCTGCTAACCCAGCAAAAGACAAGGTTCTCTTCAGTATCTGCAAAAGTAATAAAAAAACATGACAAAGATGTGCAATGAACTTGTTAGTTTACCTTTAAGGTGGCTTTCTAGCTGACTGTACCACTTATCTGAATTCTGTTAATCCAATATTATCTGAATTCTGTTAGTCTTATAGAGGTATGAGGAACAGGGTGTAAAGTTCACTCATACTCTTTAGAAAAGGGAGGATCCTCCGACCAGACGGGTGTTGTGTCTGGCGGGCAACTGCCCAATGATTCAGGTCGGGCCGTTGTATCGAAATCATCCCCCAGGCTCCTAAAGAGTTCCCGATGGAAAATTTCATTGGGCCACGACTTGATTTGAGATAAAGAGACAAATTATAAAATTACGAATTATAAATGTTCTAAAATATATAATTCTTACCTTGTCCTGCCATTCGCGGTTCTTAATGCATCGACTGTAAGACATGGTGGAGAACGTCACAGAGTTGTACAGAGGCACCCAGAAGTTAGGCAATAGCCAGAATATGAAGTCATCCATCGCCTTCCGAAGACGATATGACGGACGAGTTACTAGGTCCCGCATCTGAAGAAAATAATTCAATGAGTTGTAACTAAAATTGAGTACAAGTAAAAAAACTGCAAAAGGATGGTAGAGGAGGGATAACCCGTTTTCCAGGCTAAGTGTGGATACACACGAGTGACACGCGTCAACGGCAAAGGTGAAGCAGCCACGTCGACACCCGTCGACGCCCGTCAACGCCCACCGTCGACGGTTGCAGTTGCCTCTGCCGTTGACGCGTGTCCCTCATTGGTATGAGTTCTTAATGGTAATAATGTACAATAGAAGAATCTTAAAACTGTTGGCCAATTTACTTGTCATGGGTATAGGCAATTATGATGCGGAGGAACGAGAAAAATGTTTTGAGTAGTAATGTAAATGGCTATAAGAGTAGACAAAAAATGGACTGTGAAATATGATATGATTGGAAAGGGGGTGACTACCGAGATGACGACTAATAGAGAAGTATTGAACAAGAAAACATGTTGCGCCAACCTCAAATAATTTGGTAAGAAAATCATGATGATTGGTTAGTAAAATGTTTCCTTACCTCAATATAATTATACATGGCCAAATCGCTGACTGCGAAGGTATCCTCCCACCGTGTATCAGAGAACTCATTGAGGATCTCGGCAATGCTATCGTTGTGCTTCTGGAACAATTCGTCCAGCAGTGTGCAGTCTTCGAAACCAGCGTTCATGCCTTGACCGTAGAAAGGCACAACGGCGTGGGCTGCATCACCTATTATTAGGGCTTTATCTTCCACGTGATAAGGGCGACACTGAGGAAAAAAGTTAAAAAATCAAGGCAATTTAAACCTAATGTCAACGATGAAAGTCACATGTATGATTCTCATGAGACTCGTGATTTGCAACGACTAGTATTGGACCTAAAAAGATTCCCTCTCTTCAACATTTTTCTTCAATTTGTTTGCGCTAATCGACGCTTTGGGACGTCGTTATAGCCCAATGGTTAAAGGCCTCGCCCTTCATGCACGAGGTTATGGGTACAAATCCGGGCAAGTATCAATGTGATATTTCCATTTATATGTAGGTACTTTTTGATTTCATCTTAGACATTATTTGTCATCGGTGAAGGAAAACATCGTGAAAAAATCTGGGCTTAACCTACTAATATTATAAATGTGAAAGTTTGTGAAGATGTTTGGATGTTAGTTACTCAATCACGCGTAAGCCGTTGAACAGATTTAGATGTAATTTGGTACTTATAGACATAGTTTGATTCCCGGGTAAGGACATAGGATAGTTTTTATCCAGATATTCCCACGGGATCAAAACTTACGCGGGTCACTGCTAGTAGCCGATTCTGTTGTTCACAAACTTAACTTTTAAGTTCAGGCATCTTTTTCTTTCTATTTCGTTAAGAAAAGGACAGAAGATAAATATTCTAAATATTATAGTCCTGTCAAATTAGTCAGCGCCTGACGTAAATTGATGTATTTTTAATAGCCAATTTTTTAATCTCGTCTAAAGTTGTCTATGGAGTAGTATCTTAATTTGACAGGACTAAACTAATATTTATCTTCTGTCCTTTTCTTAATTAAATAGAAAGAAAAAGATGCAAGAACTTAAATTTCGTTTAGTTTGTGAACAACAGAATCGGCGCCAATATAAGTCTAAAATCGCCAGCCCGTCTTGAGCAAGCGAGGTGATCAGTGGTTGTTCCTATCAATATGAGAAGAAGCCTTTGCCCTGCGGTGGGACAATAATAGCCTGGTATCTAATATGTACTAATTAGGTCAATCGATCATCGCGCCGCGGCTGGTCTGTGGATGGGTGACCATCTTTACATACCGAGACCCCTCCGTGTCTCGGAAAGCACGTTAAGTCGTTGGTTCCGGCTGTCATTTACGGATCTTTGACAGTCGTTAGGGGTAGTCAGAAGCCCGAAAGTCTGACAACCAGTCTTACCAAAGAGTATCGTATTACCCAGTAACTGGGTTGTGGAAGTCAGGTAGGCAGACGCTCCGACTCACTCCATGTAAAATACTGTATTAAATATGTAGGTATTCAGTTGCATTCGGTTAGACTGGAAACCGACCCCAACATAGGCTAGGCAGATGATGATCTAATTTTAACTAATTAGACTCATACACACATCACATTATGTGATTTAGAGTCTATTGACATAATAATTATACATAAAGTCTCCTTATAGTGTATCATTATCAGTAGTTTACACTTACAAAACTGGTAAAAAGTTTTCATAATCACCTTTATAGCAACCAAGGGCGACGCTGCTCCAGCAAAGAAGTCTTCAACTAGCTTCTGTCTGCCAATCAAAGGGATTGAGTCCGGGAAGTACTTCTCGAAGAAGGCCAGCAGTCTTTCTTCTGTGTCCAAATTTTTAAATTTGGAGAATGGCATGAATAGCGTTACTGTCCATGAACAATCCTGGTTTGGAAGCGCGATCATCATGAACTCGCCTCTAGGCCAGATGTGGAGGAAGTTGGCTGGCATCTGAAACTGTAGAAGAAATACCTTGAAATCCCTAAAATTAAAAACATAACAGCCATGTGGAAAGACAGCTCACTTCACCTAAGTGAAGTTTTACCTTCACGGTGAAATTTTTACAGAATAGACCGCCTGTTCTAAAGAATTTCCTTTTTTGAAGTCGGTTAAAAAATAACAATCGATTTGCGTCAACTACCTATCATTGTTTCTACAAACACTAATATTAAAAAGCCACAGCTATCAATTTCACTGAAATATTGTTTACCCTAATTTTAACTTATAAACGAAATATAATGAATTCTATGAAGGGATAATATCTATTTAATTATATTCTGCCACTAAAACGATGATAAATCATTGTAAATACACCGTTGGGATGCCATTTATCATCGAAACTTCAACAGATTTAATTTCCTACTTTCAGTTCGAACAAATAGTATGTAAAGTGAACATGACGATAAGAACAATGGTTTTATTTTGTTTAACATTCAATTTAAGCGTAGTAAAATTAGCCTGTTGTGATGAAAATATTCCGGATCTACATAACTTTTACCCAAATCGAAACTACAACACAGTTAGGTGTATACATAATATTCTAACGAAATATTTCCCGTGTGGCACGCTCACATCTTTTATTAATCCCAATGCTGATGTTGATCAACTAATCAAAACTACGAACGGGGCAGATATTTGTCACAGTATCATCGTAAGGTCATTCGATGACCATGAATGGTTTATCTGGACAAACGTTTACGTAATCACGGTGGAAGACTTGTTCGGGCTCTGGTCTGGCCTGCTCGTCTTGACAAGAGACGTGTTCTGGAATCCCAAAGCAAAGTTTATTATCCAAGTGAATAATATAGTGGGTGGAAATGAAGGACTTCAGGCAGTGTTCAAGACACTGTTGAAATACAGAATGTATAACGTAGTCCTTTTGCAAAATGTAGAATATGATGCAGTGATATACACGTACCATCCGTTCGAGAACCATAGTTGTGGCAAACATTTCGATAAAGTGATAACTCTTGGCACTTGTGAGAGTGCAAAGAATATTACTACTTACTTTCCGAATAAAGTCCCCCATGGAATGAACAACTGCACTTTCAAAGTAGTTGCAACTGATGATGTACCAAATTTTATTTCTAAATCGAGCAACTACACAGTTTATGGCAAGTTTGTATCAGGTTTGGAACAATACGTGCTGGATTCTATAGCTGAGCGAGAAGGGTTTTTCTTAGATTATGAAACTGTCGGAGATGATGTAACGTATGGAATCGTGCTACCGAATCGTACGGCTACTGGACTTCTAACTTTCATAGATACAGATAAAGCAGACATAGCAGCTGGTGGGTACATACTAATGAAGAATAGAGTGGAATTGTTCGATTACCTGTGGGGTTTCAACTACGCTGCCTACCATTTATACACACCAGCCGTACGAACCCAAACATGGCAGAGAGTATACAGGGAGTTTGGAGTAACAACGTGGTTGTTGATAGCTGCCGCCATGTTCTTTGTTATACTAGTTGGTGAGATGTTGAAAAAAAGACTACGGGATAAAACCTTCTCGGTTCTTTATTTATGGGGATACTTTTTTGGAAACGCAGGCAGAGGCTTGTCGAGACACAAAAAGTTCAGAATGATAATATTTTGGTGGGCAGTGTTTACATTTTGTATCAGCAACTTTTACAATACAGCGCTATTCAGTTTGATCACAGTTCATGTGCACGAGAAACCACATTCACTAAGCGTGGGAAACTTGAAAACTTTACCATACGCACCATGCATTAGTGATAATTCAAGATTGTTTTTCCAATATGCTTACAATCAGAATTTGCCGGAAGGAAAAGCTATTCCCAACTGCACTACGACTGATAGGTCTTTACAATATGTTGCATACACCAAAAAACATTATGCCATCGAGATGGAAGGCAGTTACAAATTGAAACAATATTTTGACCATATGGGTAAACCTGCATTCGATTCCTGGTTATTTTCTGGCACTAACGTGATCGTCATGTATCTTGTTCGTGGTTTCCCTTTTATCGACAAGTTCCAGGAGCACGCTCATCACTTGTACGAAGCTGGTCTTATAATGAATCATTTGAAAACAATCAACTTGAGAAGTTATAGTGTCATTCACAGATATCCTACGCCCTTCACAGTGACTACGCTTCTAGATTTGAGAATACACTTTGCCATTCTCTTGGTGGGCTATATCTTGTCATTTGTATGCTTCTTGTTAGAGATATGGTACAATTACATCAAAGAGGAGAGGAAATTTAAGAGAATGGTGACGATTAACAATTTCAAGCGGCAAACGGATGGCCAGTTGTCGAAAAACAATGTCAAGTAAACGTTACGTTATAACGTTACACATTATATCGTCTGCTTATCTCCTTATTATGTAAGTACTTACGCCGCCATTTTTGTCAGCCGGTATGCACAGTTCTAAGTAGCCGTGTTCGATGTACTTCTGGCTGAAGTCGAAGAAAGGGCGCTTCATCATCGCCTTGCGGACTGCTGAGAAGGCGCCATCAGCTCCTATGATTAGGTCAGCTGTCACGTGAACATTTTCATCTGTATCTGTCCTGTAAGAAAAGATTAGATATGTTTTTGATTGTATATTTTGTTTAGCTTGATAATAAATTATATTTGGTGTGTTGTTAGGGTTACAAATTTTAAAAATTATATCAAGGTTTCAAGACCGTTCTTTATTGTCTTTGTGAGGTGTACCTATCTAATATATTTCGCAAAGCTTAATAAAACAATTGACGTGTGTCTGTTTCTACTTATTTATTTATTAATAACCAACTTATATTTACAGATTACAAGTAGTAACATATAAGTTATCGGTATATCAATGTGAGACTAGTCTTCGGCGCGAGATATTATAGTGCACTTACAAGTGTGTGCGCAGACACATGTTCACTCTCTCTGCCCTCACTCTCATAGTCCGATAGGACGGCACGCGAAATCAGGCGCAGGACCAGGGCACAGTATAAAGATATGATCTTTATACTGTGACCAGGGTATCACACCGCCAACTTCCAAACTCCGGACTGTTACTAAGAAATTCCAAATGGAAAATCCCAATAACACTACACACACACACTTTTTTATGCGTCATGTGTGCCGCAAATAAACGTATTTTCTTTCATTCTTTTCTTTCACTTTGCCTGATCTGGGTATCGAACCCAGGACCTCACGCTCAACTGTGGCGCTTGCGACCACGAGACCAACGGGGCAGTTGAACACACAACTTTGACTGAATAGCTTCTATTTTGGCTATTCGAATACTTACTTAAGGAATGTTAAGGTTCCCTTCTTCAAGTTGGCTTCGATCAATTTGTGATTAAAATACCTCTCGACATTTTCATATTGCTCCGATTCTGAAATGTTTTATCGAAAATTATAGGTACTCAAATATTTTTAACTACAAGGTACGTTACAGAACCTCCACGAGTGACTACGTCCAATGCACCCTAGACAGTCAGACTTCAAGACTTGCTATCAATATTGCCCCGACTGCGACTTCCGACTGTATAAGTAGGTATCAACTATCAGCACCCTAATCGCGTAGCACACTATCAATCGGAATCTAAATCATTTTGAAGCAAATTGCTAATCCATTGCTTCATAAGTTCGAAAAATTTTGTCTGATCAACACGTAAATAATGCAATGAATGTTGTTCAACTGTCAAAATGAAACCGATTCCGATTGATAATGTGTTACGCGATTGCCCCGCAGGTTCGTTCTAATATCTATAACGTTATCAATTCAAAACATCTGAATGACAAATCCTGCTCATTTCCATAAACTGACCAGCAAACCTAGCAATGTAAAAAGTTCGTTGTTGTGTCAACTTTGAGGGTAGGTACACAGCTATACCTAACGTCTAGAGATGCGCCGAGTACAAGTTTTACCGAGTAACCGAGTACCGAGTATTTAGGTATTTCGGTTTAGTTGACGTAGGTATTGGGATCGTACGAAAGGCTTCAAATATTAAAGAAGAATGCCATGCCAGTTTTTGGCAGTAGGTAGCTACGAGGAATTAGCATCTACAGCGCCGCGACAGCGCGGCGTGAAGATCCGAACAATACCATCCATATAAAAACGGAAATTTATTACCACCAGAGACTGATAATTTAATAAAATAAGGTTCTTTTTTTCACGTGATTTCTCTGACAATGACCAATCTACATAATATTGTAAAGAGGTCAGGTTATAAGTTTATGAGTTCTTTTCGAGTACCCCAGCAGTCAAACCGAGTTATTACCGACCCATAACGAAGAATCTACTACCAAAATGGCAGAGTACCTATGCCGAGTACCGAGTAATAAACGAGGTCTCGGCGCATCTCTACTAACTTCAATTAAAGTCGTCTCTAAAAACAAAATATTTTGCTGACATTTTACTGACGCATACTTAACTATTTACATTCTTAATAATTGATATTAAGAAACAAAACCAGAATACTTATATTATTTTTATTATTGTATCTGATGCTATCATGCCATGTCGTAATAAAACATCATCAAATGAAATTACATAATACTAAACTTTTTTCATTGCTACACTAACAGTGCATGTTCATTGTCAGGATTAGACCACTGGCGGACTAAGGGGGCCGCGGCAGGGGCCCAAAACCCCCAGATCTCGAACAACAAACTGCCTAAGTAAGATGTTAAAAATAACCGAAGGCTATTAACATTTTTGAGCTCGCTGTCGCATCTTAATTCTATGTTTTCTCAAAGTTATGCGCATAATAATTCCTAGCTAGTCCACAAAGTAATTCCTATTTAAGTACCTACGTAGCGGTATCTACAACGCTACATGCGAACAACGCGTCACACTGACGTCACGCAAATCCTGCATCGCGCAAGCAGAGTTTACCGCGCAACTAGCATAAATATACAACGGCCCGACATGAATCATCGGGCAGTTGCCCGCCAGACACCACACCCGTCTGGTCGGAGGATCCTCCCTTTTCTATAGGGTAAGTCCAGGATAGGTGCCCCACTTTTTGATAGGGAGCCATAACTTATTAATTTAAAATCTATTGGCAATACGTCTTTTGCATATGGTAACTTTGATCTTTAATCTATGATGGTACCCCATGGTAGGATAGATGCCTAACGTGAGGGATAGAAGACTCGTAGTAAAAATGCTTCAAGGAATAGATGCCTAACGTAAGAGATAGAAAACTCACTGTATAAATGCTTCAATATTAGATGCTAATTGAAATAAAACATACTAATTAGTTTCAATAATCAGTTTGTATTCAGCATTAAACATTAAGCGTATTAAACATTAATTTGTGACATCTTTTATAATTATATGTGTATCTAGACTTATGAACAAAATAATTTTTTTTCATTGGTGAAATAAAAATAATACAGCCTTTTCCAAGCTTTCTTCAGTCCAACTAATGTGACGGGGGACCACCCCCGGTTTTCTTTTATATTTTCGAGGCATTTCCTCCACCTGCAATATGAAAACATTTATAGAAATACTTAGGCATCTATCCCGAACAGCAACTATACTTTTAGCACAGGATAGATGCCTTTTTTAATTTAAAAAGAATTAAAAAGAAAACTATAATTTAAAGCATTATTTCGTGTAGGTACTTTAAACTGTAATATCAGCAAATAAATTAAAAAAAAATAGAATTTATAAAAGAGTGAAAAGATATTCGATAGTAAGTACTTACGATTATAATTTCAACGCTTCTAATGGTCTCGCCGCGGAAGATTTTTACACTCACGGGCAAAACGCGTGCGCTTTCACGTTGTGCGGTTGGCATGGCACTGAGGTCTGTGGGGGAGCGCTTCCTATTACTTAGTACAATTTTAGCCCACGGCATTTCTAAAGCCGCGGCACCTATCCCATTGGGGCACCTATCCTGGAATTACCCTAGAGTATGAATGAACTTTACACCATCTTCCTCATACCTCTAAAGTATGTATGAATGGTCAATAGAAATCCTAACCTTGTGCCTATTAGTTATTCTTTTTGCTTGTGCTAAAATTACTTCCTACTTTCTCCTAGTTCTCAAACTTTTATTTGTTTGAGACATCTGTTTGACACTCTAACCTTCATTATTTACTTACATAAAAGCATTGTTTAATATTATTATCTAGGTAAGCGCGCTAATAATCTACCTACCTATTCTCTTGTTACTATCATACGGTCTCGGGAGTTCGGGACATCCTCATTGATCATTTCTATTCTTTTTGTTAAGGCCGTCCCTTCTATTATTTTCAGCCATTTTCAATCCATGTCTTACAAGCATCATTTCTCTCAAACTATATAGGTCTCAAACTGTATAGGTATTTACTTACCTTGTAAAAGCTGCGCGTTTAAATAATTTCTTCCCACTGAGTAAATGCTCTGAAAAAATGATAGCGTAAAGATAAAATCATTGTATTTTTTCGTCAATTTTTTTTTACGGGAATTAAAATCAGTCCAGCCGGTCGATTCTGTAAAAATCTCACCTTGACAACTTAGGTGAAGTGAGTTTGTTTTTGCTAGGAATTGACACTATTGACAGCTCACTATAAGCTCACTTCACCTTAGTTTTCACGGTGAGATTTTTACAGAATAGCACCGCAGTTCGTAAATGCACAACTCAACATGATCAAGACATTTACAAAGTCAAACAATAGGAATTTGGTTTCGTATAGTCGACCGAGTACCTAATTGTTTACCACTTTTGACAACATTTCCTAGTAAATTGTTTCTTCACTAAGGTTGTAACTATCTACTTAACCATTACACAAGTCAAATCTGTTCTATCTTCGTCAGTCATCATCATCATCATCATTTCAGCCGAAAGACGTCCACTGCTGGACATAGGCCTCCGCCAAGCACCTCCACTTCGAACGATTCTGTGCTTCTCGCATCCAACAGGTTCCTGCGGCCTTCACAAGGTTGTAGGACTACCTTGTGGGAGGCCTTCCAACGCTACATCTTCCGGTACGCGGTCGCCACTCCAAAACCTTTCGGCCCCATCGGCCATCTGTTCTGCGAGCAATGTGCTCTGCCCACTGCCACTTAAGTTTGGCAATTCTTCGTCAGTAAAGTTTTCAAATCGTTGCCCTTATCAAGTCAGGATACATAATAAGTACCAACCTTTTGAAGCTATGCAGTACTAGTCCTATACTGGTACATACCTACGGGGTACCACAAAGGTGTTTGGTGGACCCTTTCGTAAATCAGGCAAGATCTACTTATGTTGTACAATTCTATTGCAGACTGAATTATTTATATTAAGTTCCTTATCTCACTATCACCACGGAATAGAGACGGTCGACATTTATTAACACATAAAACGAGTTGTTTAATAGGTATTACACAACTTTTACAGACGTCATATTGCTGATATCTAAGTAGATAAATAATAGGCAATAAAATAATAAAAACTTGCTCTCATCAAATTCCTTGTTCTATCTTTAATTAACAAACCTGCTTGGTGTTCGCATCATAGGGTATAACGTAGGTGGATCCATCGGTCCTGTGGATCCGTCTGCCTGTCATGGGGATTCCATGTTCCTTGATCATGTGTGTCTCCAAGCCAACATCTTTCAGGGCTCGCCTCCCGCGCACGGACAGCGCCAAGTTTATGGACCTACCCCTGGCTTGAGGGGTTTCTCTGATATCTACAACAAGCAAAATAAATAGTAGCATGTATTAATCGAACCCCAACTAAATGAATGCACACGCTAATATAATAATAGAACCTGTTTTTCTTTAAAATAAATTTTAATCATCTTTATTTTGATCACATGCGTCTGAATATAAAATCGGTCATCTGCAGGCCATCCTTTATGATCTTTTAATAAATGGAATTTTGGTAAATTCAAAACCTATTTTGGTTCAATGGGAAACACGAAATGTGCCGTTCTACCCATTTTCGTTATCAGCCACCACAAAAACAATGAAAATGAAACCCATGACGAAAAACTTTTTGAGGTTCTGTAAATATTTCCATTAATTAGGCAGAGTATTATATCAGTAGTTAGGCACCTATTAATTTAAGTTTGCCACTGCAAAAGACATAAAATTGGAATACCTACTACTCAGCTAAAATAAATTCCAATAAAAACTAAGTAGTAGGTGATAACTAGTAAGTAGATAGTGCCCAGACTGTCTTATTTGATAGCAATCATATCAGTAAAAAATCCCCGACCTTACAGTAATCATTAACAAATGCATTGACCTTAGATAGCAGCCGTTATGTCATCATTCTAACATTCAGTAGATAGAAATTATAAAAATGGTACAGTTAGGTAAATAGGTACCTATCCACATACCTATATGATCTTCGAGAACCGTGTATGTGGGTCAGACAAAATTCAACTTTTCAATTTAGAATTCACCTTACTGTCAAAGTGGCCAGTAAGGAAAGTTCTGAATTCGAACTCTGAGAAGTACCTACTAAAACCCATTGACATATATATTACTAGCGTAAGGACCGGGCTAACGGCGCGACTAAATGGCACCAACGCGCTGGCCCTCAAATGACGGTTTTAGGGCCAACGCGACTCAGTTGACAGTGGTGCGCGCGAACTTCGAACTTCGAACGAAGAACTTCTATGTAAAATGTTCAGACGGGCGTATCCTTACTTTTGAAACCAAAGAATAATAAAAACAATAGATAGCTGTACTTATAATACCAACCTTCACGGAACTCATAAAGGCGAACTCGATGGCCCCTCTTTGCAAGATACAGTGCTTCAAGAGACCCCACCTGTAAAATTTAAAGGAATTTACCTAAGTGTTAATCTTTCAAGCACCAAATTATAATTAAGTATAGTCGTGCCTCGGAAAGCACGTTAAGTCGTTGGTCCCGGCTGTCATTTGTAGATCTTTGATGGTCGTTACGGGTAGTCAGAACCCCGAAATTCTGAAAACCAGTCTTATCAAGAGTTATCGTGTTACCCAGTAACTGGATTGTGGAGGTCCGATAGGCAGTCGCTCCATGAAAAATACTGGTATTTGCATCCGGTTAGACTGGAAGCCGACATAGTTGGGAAAAGCCTAGGCAGATGATGCTAACAAAAAAGCACAAAAGAAAGTTTGCCTGAGTCTGACGATGTAATAGGTCGCAGGCCAATGGTAATTAGCTACCAACACAATGTTGTCAGACAATACCTAATTATTTGTCAATTAGAGATAGACAAAAAAATCTAAAACATCTAAGTAACGAACTTAAGTCAATGGATTTGATTGTTGATTTCTAGAAAACCAATTCCTTCATCGTTTACTTACTTAGTTTACTATTAGAAACTCAAAAAAAGTGTCACGAAAATCAATTCACAAAAACCTAATTGCATTATTGCACTGGACTAATGATGGTGACCTAGTTCTTTCTGAGGAATTATGACGAGGTCGTGAAAGATGGGATGACAGCCAAATAATTAATTTGGCCACTGATGAGCACGTTAATATAGGAAAATGTGTACGAATGGTGTGCATTAAAATCTGGCAAAAAAGGAACCCGATGTGGTATAGATGTAGGGAAGAGTTGTACTCGTAGAAGACCATATTATTTTTATTTTCTTTATTCGGAAGAACAAATAATTACACACTATACTAGGTATAAGTATTACAAGTAAATAGAACATACGAGTTATACAAATGTGAAACTAACACAACGTTCTCTACAGATACACAATAACAAAAAAAAAACCGACTTCCAAAAAAAACACTACAAACTGAAAAATAACTTTAATTTCGGAAGTCGGTGTCTTAAGGATCAGTATTTTAGTTTTTGCCACCGACTTCCGTAATTAAAGTTATTTTTCAGTTTGTAGTGTTTTTTTTGGAAGTCGGTTTTTTTTTGTTAAAAGGTTTTTATTTCTCGCTTTTTAGTGGGTCTGTTTATAATTTATCTAAGTTACAATAGCCTAATGTCAACTTGCCCATCGCCTTTTTATAAAATATTCCTTTTCTCGATGCAGGGACGCTAATTGTTGAGGAGTTCTCCTTTTATTAGTTTTTAGATTAGATGCTGATAATCCTGGCTGCAGCATCAGGCCAGACTTATGTCAACATTGCATTGAACTTAAAATTAGTCCTGTTTAAAATGAGCCCAAACACGACTACGGTGCTGTAATTTCAAGGTTTGTACTTTTTCTGATGCTCTTGGCTTCAGCATCAGGTCTTTGGTGTTCCTCAGTAACAGTACGTTTATCCACACATCGAGCCCTTTTCAATGAGCCTAAACACGATATATCTGCAGTTAGTTGTCGAGGAGTTAGGTAGCATCAGGTCATGACTTGATGATCATGAGACCAAATGTGGCAAATGCCCTATCAAACATCAAAACAATTTACTAAAACAGTCCTTGCCTGTTCGAGTAACTTCTTACTGTTAAGGAGTTGTACCTTCCATCATCAGCCCAGCTACCTGAGATGGTGACAACCATACACAAATACACAAGATACTTCATAAAATATGCGAAAAACAATAAGTAAGCCTATAAAATTTGAGGGTTGCCCTCGATTTCTCTAAGATCCCATCATCAGATCCTAACTTGGTGACAATGGGACCACCTCAGAACTATCTACTTTCGAGCAAAAAAAGAATTTTGAAAATCCGTCGACAATTGGCGGAGTATTCGATGAACAAACATACAAAAAAAAAAAAACATACAAACACCCGAACATAGTACCTCCTCCTTTTTGTAAAGTCGGTAAAAAACAAAGACAATCCTATAGTATAGATAGATCTAGATAACGCAAGTATCATGATTCATGATGTTCTCAATAGACCAGGAGACTTAGCTTCTGGAGGGAGGTGGGCAGGTTGGAATAACCACCGACGGCCGCCATGGCCCACGTACAATGGTCCATTTGAAGGACTAAGTGCGGAAACCAAACCCATAACATAGAACATAAGGACCGAAAGGTTCTGGAGTGGCGACCGTGTACAGTCACGAGCAAAAGTATGTATACACTTGGGTTTATTCAAAGACGATTTTCTCCTTTAGTTTTGAATGAAATTTTACGTTATTACGAACAAAGTATTTTCGAATCCATAGGTCTGTGTAAAGTGTCGTATTTCAACGTTGCATTCGATATTTCACGAAAAAATCGCAATTGTAAGTTGCCAAGTGTTGACATATTAGTGCTCTTGACTGTACCGGAAGGCACGACGCTTGGGGGAGACTTATGTCCAGCAATGGACGTCTTTCTACTAAAATTATGATGATTACCTCGTATACCCTGTGCCATTGCTGCATTTGGCAATGGTTGTCAAGGCAACTGGTTGGCCGGCTAGCTTTTGATCTCTGGAACGGGACGTTCACCTAATCTATTTATTGGTGGAACACGTTTCCGGTAAAAAAGTAAAAAACACTCGGAGATCCACATAATTATCCAATTTTATTGGATCTTAATTTTAACTTGGTGTTTTAATAAGTCAGAAGGTACTTAATTAACCAAATTGATCGATTGTTTTACTTAATCAAGGTTTAAATGAACCAAATCATTCCGTGATTGTCATACTTGACTTAGTATGAATTTATTATCAGCTATTATTCTTGAACGTTTTTCTCATTTTGGTAGCATTTAAAAAACCTTGCGTAACATTTTACAAAGTTATTTCGTAATATTATTTAGCTATAACCTGTAACCGAATGTTGATCTTCGGACAAGACAGGTTCAGCAAAAAATCATAACCCTCCTTCTGGCGCAGTCGGGTAAAAAATAAAAGGAGGCAAGACAAGAAAACAAACCTAGAGGAGTGTTAGTTACACACACTAAATACTTATCTACAATAGCGATTCGGTAGATTTATTTTAAATAAGGTAAATAGGTTATTACTAATTAGGTACATATAGCGAACTATAATAAAACATTGCTTTAAATTATTATATTATACTAGCTGTGCCCGCGACTTCGGTCGCGTACCTAGGTACCTACATGTCGGAAAATAAGTTGGATTTCATCAGTTTTAATTTTTTTGTTGTATCTCATGAACCTATTTCCTCTCAGAAAATATTTTTGTTGCCGCTGTAACAACAAATACTAAAAACAGAATTAAAAAAATATTTAAGGGGGCTCCCATACAACAAACGTGTTTTTTCGGCGTGTTTGCCTTGCATGTAGTACTTACGGAACCCTTCGTGTGCGAGTCCGACTCGCACTTGGCCAGTTTTTATTTGTTAAGATGCATGTCACCACCATCAACAGACTACCCTAAATAATAATAAATGCAATAAATTTCCTGGTAGGTTACTTACCAACCCTGCACCAACAACCACGACATCCAACTGCTTCTTCTTTGAATATCCATTTTGTAAAGTCGCCATTTCTTCACTATTTATTCAAAAGAAGAAATTATACTTAAATTAAAATTATATTTCCAATTATTTTTAGTAGGTAGGTATAATAAAATATGGTCACTCAACAACTCGTTTAGCGGTGTTTATCAGAAATTGCATAAATCGCGAGTGAACTCTGGCCTTGGTTGTGAACTTGTCAGTTCCCCTAGTGCCTTGTCTCTACACTGTGGGTGTGAGTGCGATACTGCGACCGCGACGATACGCGATGCCCCGATACGGTTTCATTAAATTGACATTTGATCACTGCGGGCAGTCAATAGAAAGAAATTAATTTCGATTACGTAGTTCATTGATGAGTTAACGAGTTGATAAGCGATAGGTATATTTGTACGAGTTGGGATCAGCGCACACCGCAGAGCATTTTCTGAGATTATTGAAAAAAATATCTTATCTCCGCAAAATTGAATACACCCAAATTTGATGCTCGACCATGCTCGAGCAAGCCGACGACGACGGCGTGTTCGAGTATGCATTCTACATTTTGGTCGACCATGCGCGAGCATTTGGCAGTTCGGTCTGCGCTGACCCTTGAATGGCATGTGATTGGAGAGGCCTGCCTATAGGTACCTATTCAACGTAGGACTGGTAAAGGCTAGGATGAAGTTTTAATTAATTGCATGATTATACAAAAGAGAATTTAGGTAGGTACCTAGATGATAGGTAGTTTTAGAAAAACGATGAAGACTACAAAAGTTAGGTACCTAAGTAAAAAGAAAATTAAAATTAGGTGTTTTATTCTGTAATTACGTGCCTAGAGAAAGAGCAAACTCGGAACTAAGTATTTGTTACCAGTGTGCACAACGCGCAACGTTCGAAAAAAAACCGAAGCAATGTACTGCGCCGCAATACGATCAACGTAACTTGGTGGGCCTGAACATAGGCACTAAGGACTTTCGCGCATGTTCTCTCACTCGCACTCGCCTCATGTCACCATTTGGTTCCTAAAAAATCTTACTGCGCAGCCTTCTGCGCAAAGTTCAGACCCGCCAAGGTACGTCAGTCGTATTGTACCTAGGTACCTATATAGTGGTCAACTAGACAAAATGCGGTCTTGGTCTCAATCCCAGGTTGGGCTGTGGTTTTGGTTTTTTCCATAAGAGAAAATCTAAAAGACGTTGGTGGATAGATTCGTCATATCTGTAATCAGCGGCGTAATTACGTACTTACACACTTTACAGTAAACAACATTTCGAACAATTAAGAAGGAATGGATTAGTAATATCCTTCAACATTATTGATTGGGATTGATAGTTTGTTTCGCAATTACGGTGCAGCTTGGTCCATTTTGTTGCCTCTTTTAATAACCACTACAATACAATAGACATCTACCAGTAGCTCTACCATGAGTTTGCACACCCAAAACTCGCTAGCGTCTCCGTAAATAATACCTAATTGTATGAACAACAACGCCCCTAGCGGTCACTAGAAAGAATTAAAATTCGTATCATGAGCACTATTATTAGATTTCGATAGGTAAGAAACCTAACGTAGGTAATCTATTCGATAGTCACTAACGTTTTTGGTACACTTACCGTTTGTTATAGATTAGAAATTCAGGCTAAGTTATTTGATACAAAGCCACAGTCTAGTGTTACAGAGGGATCAACTGACCGTACGAGGTTTCGGCATCGAATTCTCGATTTAATGTTATTACATAGACAAGGTGAAGTACGAGAATTGTGAGACTTGGGCTTGTCTGACGGTTTGTATTGTGACCTAGGTGATGTTCAGCTATATCTCATTAGGTATGTACCTATCTATACCTACTAATAATAAAGCTGAAGATTTTTTGTTTGGATACGCGCTAAGCTCTGGAACTACCGGTCGGATTTGAAAGATTCTTGTTGCATTTGATGGCCCAATCCTTGAAGAAGGCTATAGGCTATTTAACATCACACTATAACTCTTAGGAGCCGAGGAAAAAGAAAAAAGTCAGACAAAACGCTAAGCGAAAAAGAAGTGATAGCGCGGGGGTAATGCAATGCGACGGAGTGGGTCGGGGGAACAAGAAATCTTACGCGGACGAAGTCCCGGGAAAAAGCTAGCTATATTTAATCATCAACACTCAGCCCAAACTACCATTTTTTTGCGCTGTCGGGTAAATTAAACTAGGTAAGTACCTATACCTAATCACTATAGATATTAAGTTTAAACGATTTAATTATGAAATCTTGACCCCCATGGTTATTTTATTAAAATTCAACAACAACAATAGTTAAGTAGGCAGCAGTGGCGAAGGTTCCATACAACTCGATTCCTACCAGCTTCCCTTTGAAAAAAAAATGGCACAGTCAGTCCCGTGCCGAGCATTCCCACGGCGCGGCGCGGCGGCGGCGGCGTGTGTCGACCACCGGTGCGGTGCGGCCTGTTGACCGCTATTCCAACATATCAAATGATACAGCGCATGGCTGCGTGTGCAGCCACTGTGGTTTTATTTAGTGATAAATATTTTAATAAAACAAAGCAGAAGAAACGCGCCCGTACAGGCCGCCCCGCGCCTTTGACCTTACAGACTCCCGATGGAACGGATAGACGACAACAGGCCACCGGAGGCTTCATCGGATACGACGGTTCCCCGCGGCCTGTTGGCCTGGCATGTGCCGTGGGACCGCAGCGTAAAAAAGCTTAAAATAAAAAATGTATGTGCTTCCTCAACTTATGACATTAACATCGTAGAATATTGGATACGGGATTGGTAGATTGTAGGTACACCACACCATTCATGGAGTGAGTTCTCGTCAAAAGTGGGGTTTGAACTCACGATCTCTCGCTTGCGGTCCGCATTTTAACCGCTGTAAACAACACAGTATTATTTTGATTGCGTTTATCTCATTTGTGATTGCGCAAACAAGCCTGTTATACAAATACTTATTTTAATATAACGTAAATAGGTACGTATGAAATAATCTTACGCAAATGGAACTACGTTTCTACAACATAATAAAATAAAATGACGCTGGCAGAAATGTCGACATCAGCTCAGATGCAAAATAAAAAACCAGGCAAGAGCGAGTCGGACTCGCGCACCGAGGGTTCCGTACCATCCTGTTTTTAAATTTTAATCGGCGAGGCCTTTAGTCGTCAGAGAATTTTAACACTGTGCACTGAGGTGTAGAATATTGCAGTTTTATGTCAACGTCATATCTTGACCGATAGTGGAACTAATGTAGTGTAGTGTAGTGTAGTAATGTAGTGTTTTGTTGATGATTTCTGAAAAAGTGTGCTATTTATAGACTTCGTTTTATTTTTCCTGTAATCTTTACATAAACTTCTATCACGTAGAATTATTTCAGATTTTTCTGTTTGCAAACTCCGGAGATGGGGGGGGGGGTATTTTTTTACATTTTTCATCAAATGTCGAAAACTATGCGGCCTAAAAAAAAGAAAAAATGTTTGAGAATGTGCAAACTGCGCTCTTTCATAAAGATACCCCACATGCCCTATTGGGGCTACTTCAAATTTTTCAGACCCCCTTTCAGTCCCTGTTGCAAAAGATACATAAAGATACCTACATATATTTTTATTTCTTTCCTATTTGCAAAATAGTTGGGCAAACGTCATCTAAAACTATTCCAAATTTCAAGTTGATAGCATTTAGAAGTTCTTGAGATATCCAGCTGTGACAGACAGACAGACAGAAAGACAGACTGACAGACTGAGTTTCACCACAAGGGTTCCGTTTTACCATTTTGGTACGGAACCCTAAAAAGTTCTTGTCACCTCTTCATCTGCCACCAAGTAGTAGGTCAACATTAACCCGCTAATATACGCGGAGTAAAGTTACAAGCAGTATTAACTTCAGATTAATCATATATTTTTCAAGGTTAATTTGGTATAACTTTACTCCGCATTTATTAAAAAGAGTTTTGTCATTTAAGTATAAAATAAAAAGCTTGAAATTAATCCTATAGTTTCTTTATTCACTTATATTAACATACTTTCTTCTTTTCACTTTGCTTAAAATATAATTATAAGTATTCCTTTCAATTTTTTTGTTCCAAGCAAATTTTTACTTTACAGAATCAAACTTCAAAATAGAACCTCAATCTCTCAACTAAAATTATATCCGAACTGTTATCATCACAAATTACAATCTATTCACAAAGAAACGTACACGCGACGACATATCAAGCTATACATTTCCAGTTTTAGCTGACCTCGCATTGTATACGCTTTTTACACAATGAGAAGTCAGTTTATACTAATGGGTAGCTCACCGTCCGATCAGGACCAGGCCCGTGCCGGACGGCGCGTACGTGTTCCATGCGCGCCTCAAAGAGATGTCAGCATCGAGGAGGGGCCCCATAGGGCCGAATCCTGCCGGGTCAGCGGGATTGTCCGAAAGGGTTACCGCTGGCCCGGAACATAAAGGGCTAAGCAAGGAACACGGGTGGGTTTTAGTCAGTAAGAGTCTGACACTCCCTTCCGCTCCACCCAGAGCGGGAGGGGTCATTTGATGATTTCCCATCCGCAAAAAAAAAAAGTTTATACTGGAAATGTATAGCTTGATATGGCGTCTCGTCCGTATGTAAACAATACCTTTCGCCATTTTTTTTTATTCAATGTCATACTAAAATCTTTCGCGCTTAATGCACAACCAAGTTGTTTACAATGTTCAGAAATAATTTTTTTATCAAATATGTATGTACTTTATTCTTATTTTTACAAACATTAAATATTTATTTGTCACTATTGTTTGTCGACGAAACACTAAGCTTAAGCCTATAGTGCTGGTAGTGGTAGCATAATTATTATAGGTAGTGGTACAGTCAACAGCAAAAGTAGATGATCAAAATCAGAAATTCAATACTAATGAACGGAGTTCGCGTCAGAACTGTGTGGCGTCGAAGTGATTCAAAAGTATGTGATTGTAAATTATACCAAACATTTACTACTAGTACATCTGCCTTATATTCGTGATCAGTTTTACCTCCTATTGAATTTCTGATTTTGATCATCTACTTTTGCTGTTGACTGTACTACCATACCATAACAACCAGAAACCATAACCAAAACCATCACCATCAGTCACGAAACCGTGGATATATTCATGATTATGTTAGGACGTCAACAGAACGAGTTTAGCCTTACATAGCCTTCGTTGACACGGCAACAATCAGCATAGTTGGTCATCACACGTCAACGTCACGTGATCATGCAGTTAGAACCAAATAGTGCAGTACAAAACTGTCATTTTTTTTTTCGTTAGCCTATGTTGTGTTCCACTGCTGGGCAAAGGCCCTTTTGCCTTCCATACCTATCCCTTTATTTGTTCGATCTCTGGCCACGGTGGCCCCGCAAACTCGTCACACTACCATCGCCGCTGCTGCTGTGAAGTGTTCTCAAAATTATACAGTAACATATCGTACTGCTCATAGCAGTGTGAACGAGGCCATACTTTTGACTCCATCGTGACGAATGACAGCATAAGTGCTAGTCTTACTGAGACTGTAGTAAAGTTAACTAACAGGAATGAAAATATCATTGATAAGATAAATACAATCAACGTATCAGATTTACATAGTTTAGGCTAGTCTATACAATAAGCAAATAAATCTTACACTGCGGTAGCCGTGTTTGACGTTAAAAATAAATAAATAAAATAAGCAGAAACTACACTTTTTTTTTCATACAAATGTTTTATTTCTACTGTATGAGCGCGGAAAAAAGAATCGTCATGATTGGACGATTATAAATATCGCGTCATAAAACTAAGTTCTAATTAGTGTAGGTATATCACAGCGGCATTTACGCTGGATAATTAATTTACATACAAAAATACGTTATAGACAAATTAGGAAGATTTAAAAACTCATATTACTAGGCATTGACGAGACATCCTCTGAGGGACTTTGGCTCGAGCTGAACGAACTGAGAGTCTCCCGCGTCTCCTCTTTGATCTTCAAATGTTCCGTGCTCGAGGGAGGTCGGGAAAGTAAGGAACGGTCCTTGTCTTTATGTTCCTTTGATTTCTCTTTGCTGCTGTGCTTGTGCTTGTGCTTATGTTTGTGCTTCTTCTTTTCTTTCTTCTTCTTCTTTGCCTGTAATTTGCATTGAATTTGAAGTCGAACTTATAAAAAAAGATTTTAATAAAGATATCAAGTGTTATTGGGTTTCGCCATTAAAAATTTCTTAGTAGCAGCCCAGAGTCTGGATTTGTCTCCGGTTGATGGCAATAGGGTCGCTCTCTGTTACATTGGACTAAAACAACAACAAGCACCCAAAACAGCCAAAACTGAAAAAATTTCCCAGTCAACTTTGAACCTTATACTTTAGCGATAAAGTTGAAAATCTATTAAAGCAGATTGTAGTAGCTTGATGTGCTGGCGTCTGTACACCTATGGCTTACCCTTTAGGGAATACAGGCGTGAAGTTTACGTTATATAAAGACTTTCCATGAATGATGCAGTATTAGATTATTTCCCTAACTTGATGCATAGCTAATCTTTTACTACAACATGAGCCAGTATTTTTTTCCGAAGTTTTATAACATTTCCAATCGTTTTCTCTGCTTACCTTAGGAGCCCCCATGTCATCCTTGTCGTGTCGGAACATGCCTGGTTCGAATCCGACCGGGCCCGAAGTACCGGGAATACCAGGCAACGCGACTGCGTTGTCAGTCATAAACTCGCGTTTGTTGTCATCCTGGATGAGAATAAAAACATTTACAACCCGGTCACAATATCTGTGCACCTGACCTCGTGACGTCATATCGGCGGTCTGGGTACGGTGTGGAAAAAAAGTTTTTTCGAGAAATGTGTGTGTATCGGCAACGAAGATGCTAACCGTACTGTCGCACCGGGGAGTGCGCGGAGAGGTGACAGGGGAAGCGGGAGAGGCGCCGCATTCCAGCAAGGTGCACAGATATTGTGACCGGGTTGTATCGATAATGTTTCTGTTTAGCCTTCAATGTTAACAAATTTTTTTAAGAGGCGAGGAGAACCGCACTTGTGATTTTTCGAACTTACACTGAACATCCTGATGGGCACTTCACTGGGCACGCTGATGACGTCAATCTTGGCATCTTCCTCCTTGATACTGGACAGCGGCACCGGAAACATGTCATCTAGAGGCAGGTCCACCATCCTGTCTAACGTAGACATTGGCAGACCTGTGCTTATCGGTACTTCAGGCTCGTATTTCACCTAAAATTATTATGAAGTGGAATACATGGCGGTTTTCTATGACCAGGAGTGAGATAGCATAAGTTAAAGGAAAAATGAAAAAGGTATCTGGTTACAAGATAGCTTTGGATCTATTATTTGAGTGTAACAGCCAATCAGAGAAGCTGATCTGTTGAATAATAGAAAGGGGTGCATCTGAGGTGATTTTGCGCAGAATGTTATCCATCGGACAGACCCTAGCAGCGAGGCTCTAATATCTTCATCTTGTTACAGATGAATAGGATTAGTTTAAAAGATGATTTATTAATTTTACTTCTCCCACTTGAGCACAAACTCATTAATGAGATAATATGATTCTAAAAAATATACTCGTCACTCGTTAATATTATCATCAATATACTCACATCTTCTACCTCCTGCTTAATCACAGGTTTAGGTTCCAACTCCTTCAATCTCTCGCGTTCTCTTTCTCTTTCTTTCTCCTTTTCCCTCTCCCTCTCTCGTTCTAGCCTCTCCCGTTCTTTATGGTGCATTTGTTTCATCATGGCCTGTATTTCTGGTAGTGGTACACATATAGGCCGCTTGAGCCCGTATAATGTGTAGTATAGGTCTACAAGGTCGCAGCGAAGTCTGGCGTCGTTTGATAGAAGACAGTTTATGTTGCTCCATAGTCTGTCAAGAGAATTGTTATGTTACTTTAGCATTGACTGGACCAATCGTATATTATCAAGTATTTAAAATCCTATCCTTGTGAGGGTTGGTATGTTTAGATGTTTGTTAATCAACGACGCAAAAACGCCTAAACGTATTTAGGTGAACTTTGGCAAACAGACAGTTTATAACCTGTTTTAACACATAAGATACTTTTTATCTCGGTAGTACGTTCCCGTGGGATAATTCCCGACATGCACGCGGGTGAAGTCGCGGGCAAAAGCTAGTAAAGAATAACTCGAGAAATAATAATTAATATGGAAGCGAAACTCCCGCTTCGCCGGTGTAAGAAAACATTTGCCTTCAGTTTTAAGGCATCTGATACCCTCAACCAGCCAGAACTATACCGAATGAAATGGCCTACAGCTTCAGGGTACCAGTACACGAAGTATTACTTCTGTTCTGTTGTCCGACATCTAGCAGTATAAAAAAAAACCATATAGTTGCCATAGGGTTACCACGGACCCAAAGAGGCCCGCAGTGGCGAGCCCAGTGGTAGGTGTGAGATGGAACACCGGGGTGGTTTTTAGTCCGTAAGAGTTTGACAGACTGAGGACATCAATGAGGATTTTCCACCCCGAAACAAAAAAAAGCGGGTTACCACGGGGCGTTTGACCGACATCGAATCTTAGAAAGGTTACCCAGGTGAGTCACAGGGACGACCCTATACAAAGCCAAACTATTTATAAAAATGTATGTGCCATTCTGACGGCCGGCTGTCAAGGCTAAAGTAAATTTAGGCCAAAAATAACAATACATACCTATGCACCACAGCTTCAGTGTCAAGCCGATGTCGTTGAGCTCGTTCAAAGGGTGGCATGTTGATGAGCAGGCGAGCCAAGCCGTGCCTCACGCAGGGGTCTGGGTCACTTTCTACTGCCGTCAGCAATGATGATAGGTCCTCAGGTTTACCGTCCACTCGGACGAAGTCTACTAGACACTCGAAGGCGGCTAGTCTTACGTCTGTAGGGAAATTGTGGTTATAAGAATCTTGTGACAAGTTCTATGATCAACTGCACGTCAATGGTTTGATCTTTAAAGCGTCTTTATGTCGTAGCAGTAAGGGTGGTTTTCGTAATTCTATTGTTACTAGTGACGTATGTGGTCGACCGTACAGGGATAAATTGTCAAAAAAAAATTATAATAACACTAATAATATAGGAAAGCTAGTCTAAAAAATTGGCTGCATTTAAGATTAAATTAGCTAGCGAAACTCCGCATATCGAGTGGTGTAATAATACAGTGTTTTTTTATCAAAATCAATGGGTTCTATTCCTAGCTAAAAATATTGATTTTAAAAAAATCCAATGATGTAGTTTTAGTTTTCATCAAAATCGAACCCGCGACTCCTTTGAGTACTTTTCGCTATTCCTCATAGTTTCGAATTTAGCCATCCACGACCACTTGAAAAATTCACCCTGTATATTTACATAAACCTCCTTACCAATATACTGTCCATACGCCGCATAAGCTCTGAACACGGTCGGTATGCTAGGCAGATGTCCACATTGCTGCAGCCGTCTTATAGCGCGCAAACAACTGACAGTCACCGTGTTTTTGTAACAGGGCAACACTTTTTCTAGGTTTAGCACTCGGGTTATCTCTTCTAGGACTAGTCGTGTGTCTGCTGATAGTGAGTCGGCTGTTATGGGAGCACCCTGAGGAAAAAATGTGAGTGTTCATAAAGCAAGCAAAGAACGAACGAAAGAGTTTTTAATGAAGTTTTAGTAATGAAGAAATTAAATGATATATTATTATTTGATTGCTGTAATCTTTAAGACACTTTTAAGTACACATCAACGTTTTGGTCTTTTCCTATCTGACGATCTCTGAGAAAAAATGCTGCAATAGCCTCAAGATAATGACTAGTATAGACAAACCGCGCATATGCTAAAGACTTCTTACTTAACAATAAGATTGATATTCACACTTCTTTCAGATTAAAGATCGGATTGACAGATAGATATACAGTTAAACAGATAGATAGATAGACCGATAGATAGACATATCGATAGATAGTAAGATGCATGCATAGATTGATAGTAGGATAGATAGATGGATAGACAATAGATGAATAGATAGATAACAAGATACATGGATAGATAGATTAGATGGATAGACAGATAGATGGTTTTTTTTTTTAACATTGCCCCACACTAGGAATTTATCCTGTATTGTGGGTGCGTTTACAAACATTTAAACTCACATACACAAACAGCCAGACCCGGAACAACTACTTGTAGGTCATACAAATATTTGTTCCGTGCAGGAATCGAACCCGCGACACGCAGCGCAGCAGTCAATCGCTTAACCACTGCGCCAACCGTGCCGTCAATTGATGATATTAGGATTGACAGATTAATAGATAGACCGATCGATAGATAGAAAGGTAGATAGCTGGATGGATGGATATCTTTATTGTTGGACGAAAAGATGATCAAAAGGACACAAGACACATTAGTGGTCCTATAGTTAATCACCTCATCACCAGTGGTCTTATAGTTAATTAAAAGCAATTTCAAGATACTTATTGGAAGACGCTTTGTGGTCATAAAATAGACATTGGCGCCGATTCTGTTGTTCACAAACTAAACTAAATTTAAGTTCATGCATCTTTTTCTTTCTATTTCATTATGAAAAGGACAGAAGATAAATATTAGTTTAGTCCTGTCAAATTAAGATACTCCATAGACAATTTAGACGAGATTTAAAAAATGGCCATTAAAAATACGTCAATTTACGTCAGGCGCTGACTAATTTGACAGGACTAAACTAATATTTATCTTCTGTCCTTTTCTTAATGAAATAGAAAGAAAAAGATGCCTGAACTTAAATTTAGTTTAGTTTGTGACACAACAGAATCGGCGCCATTAACAATAAAAATATTTTTATGTTACTTACGGGCTGCAAAACTGAAATAACAGGCGTAATGGTAGCGGCTAAAGCATCGACCAACGCCGCCTTATAATAATTGTCCGAGAAATGGTTCTTCGAGTTGTCATTATATTTGAACAGGTCCAGTAAGAATCGCACCACCTCGGGCGGGCAGATGCCGTGAATGTTCCTCAAACCTGTAAGAAACAACCACAAATGTAGTTTTCAGTTACAAATATCAACTTTGAGCCAGTTGAAATAAAGTCGAAAACAAATAAACTTAACCACAAAAGTCTGTTAATTTTCATAGCTTGAGCTAAGCTGTTATTGGTTAGTTTTACGCATCCTCGCACATCTATAGTGGAAACGCATTGAATGGTCTCGCGTACCAGTACCTAGTCATTGAATTATTGACTTACTCATTACAAGCAAAGTCGATATTTTTTTGACAGTAAAAATCTAGTAGTTTACTCACCCGCCATAGCAACCGGTATAGTCTTCTGCAAGAAGTAATGCTGCAAGTTGTCGAAGGCGTTCTGTTTTATGATGTGCGGTGCCGCGAACGAGCCGAACATCTTGCGGAATATTGTCAACATGGCCGGCGGGCCCGCCCATGAACTTATCATGGCGTTTGCCACCTACAAATAAGTGGAAATTTTAAAATGATGGCGTCTCTTTTTCTATGGGTAAGACAGAAGTTTAAATATGGTACTTTGTTTTACAGAACTCATTATATGCTGAAAAGACGGATTTTTAACGTTAAAGGATGATAACAATTTGTAGTTTATTTTTAGCAAATTATTTGCACACACATTGTTGGTTGGAAAATCGGTAGAACTTCGGAAAATTTAAGAATTCCGAGGCGATTTTTTAATTTTGTAGCTTGTTATAAGATCGAAACCGGTATTGAGTGGTTCTCAAAAGCATTCGCAGCATTTCTTGTTTTAGAAAATGCGAGAATTATGTAAATTCGAACCTTAATGTCAGTATGATTCTTATGGCACTCGCTCTCTTTCATGGCTTCTACTCTTGTCTAAACCTCATATTGGCAAACAACAGCTAAATATAATCCTTACCTTAGTCAAACAATGCGCCGCCCTGCACCTAATCTTATAATACGTCTGTTCATTTTCTATGACGTCAGTAAGCGCCTTTCTTGTCGCTGGTTCGGGGTAGTTGTGCAGTGCGTCTATAGCCTCACTCTGGGCTGTGACGTCACGCTCATGACGTAGCTGGTACTGCCACTGGTAGTCTGGCTGAGATATTACCGTTCCACGCAAGAGCGACATCTCGGGGTCCAAACGGATCCATAGGACGGGTGAGTCGCTAGAAAAATATTGATGTTAGTTTAAATATAGGTACTTAAAATGTTACGTTATTTTCAACCATTTTGAAGTACAAATTAGTAGTAGGTTTCATAGGATATGTTATATAAGTTATGGACCAAAGTTTAGAAAACGCAAAACATTATGTAGACGTCAAGAGTTTTCAAACCAATCATTCAAAGCGCGATCTGTTGTTGATCAAGTCTCGCCAGCAAAACTCTCGTTTTAAGTGACGTCAAATACAATTCCAACCCCAACCAACCCCTTCTCAGTGCTTACTACTAAATCCAAAAACCTATAATCGCTCTTGTGGCGGCATCTACATCTCACAGGCGAACTACGCATCATACTGACGTCACGCAAAATCCTGCATCGCGCAAGCGAGTTTACCCCGCAACTAGCATGTTATATACAACGTCCCGACATCAATCGTTGGGCAGTTGCCCACCAGACGCGACACCCGTCTGGTCGTAGGATGCTCCCTTTTCTATGGAGGATGAGATAAACTTGACACGCTGTTCCTCTTATCAAAATTATTAAAAAACTGACTCCCAAAAATCTATCCATTCTGACCACGCTAAGAAGTACAAAAATATCCATATAACTTACTCCATAGCAGAGAGATCCATATCGACCTCCTCCCCGGTACACAGGGGTATCTTCTTCTTCTTGTTCCTCCGACTCTTGCTGTGGCACGTAATGTCCGCTTTCACCACCGTGTTCTCTATCTGTAGCATATGCTTGAAGGTGCCGTCTAACTCCTGTAGTTGGACCAGTAAAGGACCAACGTATTTTCGAATGCCGCGTTCGTGGACGCAGTCTTGACGGATTTCTAGTTCTACTGTGTTTCTGGAAGAATTAAATGGTTGTAAAGAATTTAACAAGATGAATTCAAATAAATTCGTTGGACACAGAGTAGTAAGTAAATGGAGAGTTCAAACTTATATATTTTTTAAATTAGTTCTACCCACTTAAGTATTAAGTTGTACGTTGATTAAAATATGATTCGCGACCGTAACAAATATGTATGTATTTACAGAATTATAATCATTAGAACCAGTAATACAACTTGTTAAGTTAGTATAATACTAAAATGTCAAGATTTCATGAAATAGTCATTCCGTAGGATTACTTGGTCTTAGAGAGTTGTGTTGATGACTTTAATGATTATAATTCTGTAAATACATATTTGTTACGGTCGCGAATCATATTTTAATCAACGTACAACTTAACACTGACCAGCAAATTGCAAAAAACGTAAAAAAAAAAAAATTCGCGGGCTACCTTGGCGCTTTCGAAAGCCCTTGCTGAACTCACACTATCCAGAAAAACAGGTCATTTTTGACCACTGGCTTCGTGGCATACTTTGCTACAACTAAAAAGTTAAAGGCTAAAATATCTACACACATACCATGCCATGTGTATGGCGTTTGCCGAATGTCTATGTCTTACACCTTGTAGGGCTCGCAAATGCTGGGCTAAGACATTATGAACTCCACCCAGAGCGGGAGGAGTGATTTCCCAACCGCAAAAAAAAAAGACATTATGAACCAAAAAGAAATCACGAAAAGTTGGAAAAAAGTTTTGCATTTTAAAACCTTACCTTTTGCGATTGAACACAGAGGTGAGTTGAAACTTAGCATGACCAGCAGTGCGTACCCACTGGTCCACAAATACCGCCATATCTTTGCCAGTTACAGTGAATATCGCTTTGACAAACAGATTTGTTGACAACAACAGATGGCCCCAGAGGCCGCTGCCTATCTTAGTGTTGGCCGCATTGGTGGCCAAAGAAAGTTGTTTATTGAACACCTGAAGCAGCAACTCTTGGCCGATACGTTGTTCTAACATACGAAGTACTAGGTGAGATTTTTTGCGCATTATCTGAAAATGAACGTAGGTAAAGTTATTCTTCTTTTTCCACGTGAAACACTGTGTTGGGGGCTGTTTTTTGTAGCTATTGCATTACAAAAATGGGGAGTTTCCCAGTTTGACTGCTGTTCAGCTGTACCGTGATGAGAACACACTTACCTCAATATATCGCGGAGACATTGTATGTACGTTTCTGACAGGAAAATAAAATACATCTTTGGCTTCCACACGCGCTCCACTCGCTGGCGGCTGCCACGGATCTAGCACTATTCCGCCATATTGTTCTTCATATCCTACTACCTGCAAAGAAAAAAAAAACTATTTTATGAGCCAGCTAAAATTAAAATAGAAAAATGTGAAGGGGTTTATCTGAAAAATTAACCGAAACATATCTGTAAGTGATAAAGACCGAAATTTCATGTTATTATTTGGGGAACATGCAACTGGCAGATTTGAAAAGTTCCAGCCAAAGGTACAGACAAATAATCATAAATATTTCATAGAAGTTCAAACATTGCACTGTCTTTAAAAACGAACAAAGTTTTATTGATAGTGGATAAATATTGAATATCTCACCTCCTGCAACTCCTGATGTATAATATACCTGTACTCATTATTCCCAAAGCACTTCTTCGAGTACAGACCACACATATAGTCTGGTATTCCCTTAGCTAACCAGAGATCAGACCAGTTCTGCATAGTTATGAAGCAGCCAAAGAATTGTTCGGCCACTGCTTGCGCCATGGCCTTGCGACTGATGTATGTTTGGTCTATGATGGCTATGGAGTGAAGGAGGTGCGTGCTGAGGATTGACATTGTTGTGTATGCTGTTGCGTCGTCTTCAGTCTGTGAAAAGAGGTTTATTTAAAGGAGGTGAAACTTTAAACAACCATAAAGAACTTCTCAGAAAAAAAGATGGAAGAAAAAATTGATTCAATGACAATCTTTAAAAAGTGGAGATGAGCACTCCATTTACTAATAACTCTGTGGTATAAGTAAGTTGGTGAACTGAGGCATTGTTTCATGCTTCCTTTGATGAGATGTGACTAGGAGAAAGAAATTACCTACTTTTCCCAGTGCACCTGTTTGTATGGTTGCAGAAACCCAAATCTACATGACTTTAAACCCTTTAATTAAAGCGTAACTTAGATACAAACCTCATCAACAAAGACTTGCTTGTAGCAAGGATAAGGATATCTAGTAGATAGTGTTTCTTCATAAAACTCGAATGCCTCATGTAAATATCTCACAGTATTCTTCAAAATTTGCAATAAGTTTGGCAAGCAGTAGTGAGTCACTTCGTTCATGAAAGGATCTACGTAGGTTTCAAAAGGACTGGAAGGAAATAAAGAAAATATAAAATAACTTTATTATGTATAGTTTAAATGTTATACTTCTAAATTCTACACATCTATAATAAAATTATGTCAAGATAATTTGCAACCCCATGAGAAAACTGCACCCATAGGCACAAGACCAACCACAGATTCGTGAGTTTGGGGTGCAATTTGCAGCTGCTGTACTTTTAAAAACTGGCCATAATGATCAAAAACACTATGATGTAACCAATTGCCTAAAAGATTTACAAAGAAATGAATAAAAACCCACCCAATAGCCAATGCAATGTTAGGAGCACATGCGGGTGTATTGACCAAGTAATGGAAGGTCTTCCTCCTATGGTCTGGAGTATATATCACATCAACAAGTTCCCCACAAGACACTGCAGTCAGACTTTCATCAACAGTGAACTCTAGCTTCCAAGTGCAAGGCTCTGCAAAGCTGTCCACGCATGGGAACCAGAGACGGGCTGAGTGTCCATATGTAAACATGTGAGCTGATTTCTGAAACAGAAAACGTGAACATAGATGAACACATCATTTTGTTAATGAGTGTATTTATTCTCTCATGGCTGAGTGGAAGCCTTCTTGTCACAGTCATGACATCCAGCTATCGACTATTTCTGTTTTGTGCCTGTGATTATAGACCTACTTTGTTTTTATTTTTCTTTATTATTCAAGTTAATTATCTTTTTCTATGCTCATGTTTCTGTGACAAATAAACTTGTTTTTAGTTACTATTTTTGAAATCATAAATTTTTTGCCCGGCACAAATTATGTCCAGTGTGTCACAATCATTGTTTTTTAGAGATGACACTAGTATGCTGGGCATGTTTTTGACTTCTCATCTATTTGTGACTGTAGACGTAAAATAGATAATAACATTGTATTTTATTTACCTCTACCAAAGATCCCTCTCCTTCAGGAACAACAAAGTGCATTCCACCCTGAGGAGATTCAAGTGAGAACTCAATACCAATCCGTAAGCCTCTTCCCTCGCCTACTAAGTGGGACGCTTCATCCGGAATCTGAACATGAAGCTCTCCTGAATTGTGATCTGGATCTATCTTTTGGGCAGCAGATAAATGAAACTGAGAGAAGACTTCCAAAGATCTCCTGAAATTAAAGCAATGGTAAATGTTACTTTGATTAATTAAATGCCACTTCCCGTGACCCGATTAGTTATTATTTACATACATATATATTATTTTATTCTGTATGAACCCTAAATGTTACTGAATAAAGTGTATTGAGGAATGGTTGCTAATGACAAAAATTACACATTTTTGTGGCCTAATATTGTGCAACATGCACTGGGGGGAATCATAAGCAATGAATGATATGACTGGGTAATAAAGAAGCAGTCATTATTGGCCCTAAGTGTTTTGTCCGAGTATTGTATTGTATTGATTGATAAGAAGCAATCATTTACTGACTGCTACTTGATACAAATTTTCAAACAACTGCTTCTTATTGTACGGTCAGCAACAAAAGTCGATTAACACTTCAGTATTTTTAATCTCAGTTATTGAGCAAAACATTTGTTCAAAATTGCAACAGAACTACAAAGCAAATTTTGAACAAATATTTAGCTCAATAATTAAAATTAAAAAAACTGAAGTGTTAATATTTTGCTCAATAACTGAGATTAAAAATACTGAAGTGTTAATCGACTTTTGTTGCTGACTGTACCTATCCATAAATATTATAAATTTGAAAGTAACTCTGTCTGGCTGCCTGTATGTTACCTTTTCACGCCTAAACCACTGAACGGATCGATAAAATTTGGCAGAGAAATAGATTGCATCCCAGGGAAGGATAGGATAGTTTTAATCCCGATATTCCCACGGGATCGACACGTATGCAGGTTAAACCGCAGGGCGCTGCTAGTTTATATATATTATTATAAATGATTGAGCTATTCTTTAGAAGGGGACAAGACTAACTTAGGCAAAAACTAAAACTAGCAAGCTAGTTGTAGTTAAAGATAGTTATTTGCCAGGTGTAGAGGGTAGATATATTAATAACATGTTCTGTACTTTCTGCCGACCCCCATGGGAAGAAGGAGTGAGTATATGTATGTATGTATGACCCTTTGTAAATACAATACTTACGTATTGGGGTCAGCTTGACAAATATCCAAAAATGGGTCAAAATACTGGAAATTGGCTTCATACTGGTCATTGAGGCACACCCGGTAAATACGACACTGTTTCGCATTCAGTCGAATGTAACGGAGGTTATCTTTTAGCGGAACAATGGTTAGTTCTACAAAGCCCTGAAAATAATAAACACAAAATGTATATTTTTATTTCTACCATGAATAGTAAGAACTAAGATTTATTTATTTCATAGTTAATGATATTCCTTACAATAACGCTTCTCCTTTCGAAACTGATTCCTGTCAAGCTAAGGATCTGATGGGCTGTAAATAAAAATACTTGTAAATTAGTACAGCTCTGTGATATCTCCTCAATCAAAGTCTAGCACTGTGGTATAAACAAACTAAAATATCATGATACTTATAGTTTAAATGGACGACAATTGTCACCCGTCCGTTCCTTCTTCATTGTTGATTTTTATTTTCTTTCAATCATATCTACAGATTGAAGGTTTATTTAGATTGTTAATTTTTCTTCCCAGAAAATCTATCACCATTTGTCACCATTAACCACAGAGTACATTATAGTATACTGATTAACAACACAACACACCACAGAGTACATTATAGTAGTATACCGAAAACCACAGAAGAACACGTAGACAGAGTAAACTATAGACTGCTGCATATCTTCTTTTTCATTCGCACAAGAAAAAGAGAAAAATATTAACGTGACTAGCAAAGAAAAGAGACAGAGTAAGAATATTTCTGTCCCTTACTGCGTGTCGGCTAAGCACATCAATGTGCACAACAAGTTTGACGTTTATGAATGAAATATTAAAAATTATTAATGAATTAGTAAAAACTACATCGCGATTAAACGGAAAATAACGGGTTGCGATAATATCAGCCGCCATATGATCGTGACGGCTCTTGACCAATTCCTCCCTGCAATCTCCCATATCATAAACTTTTCCCTTTACACCGGTGTTTTCCCTTCCCTGTGGCGTAAAGCCCTTGTTCGGCCCCTGCCTAAGATTCCCAATCCCTCTCTTCCTAGTCACTTTCGCCCAATTTTCATCCTTCCCTTTCTATCTAAGGTGCTCGAGGCCAGTGTTCACAAACAATTCTCCCACTTTATTCACCACAACTCCCTCATCAGTCAATTTCAATCCGGTTTCAGGCCCGGGCACAGTACCGTTACAGCTCTCCTTAAAGTGACCGACGATATAAGGCGGGGAATGGAAGACACTAAAGTCACAGTCTTAGTGTTAATTGACTTTTCCAATGCTTTTAATACCGTCAGTCACGAAATCCTTTTATCCATCCTGTCCTATCTTATGGTCTCTCCAAGGGTATTGGAATGGTTTTCCTCCTATCTTCGGGGACGTCAGCAGTCTGTTTATGCTGGAGACTCTTCGTCAAATTGGTGTGATCTTGTAGCTGGCGTCCCGCAAGGCGGTATATTATCTCCTCTCTTATTCTCCATTTTTATTAATCTCATTACTACCCAGCTTCGAACTGCGTATCATCTTTATGCTGACGACTTGCAGCTCTACTGCCGGGCAGGTGTCGACAACATACCGGATGCGATTGACGAGCTAAACCGGGATTTAGATGTCGTTAAAAACTGGTCTGACCGATTTGGGGTGGCCGTTAACCCCACCAAGTGTCAGGCTATCGTAGTAGGCAGCCCCTACAGCATGAGGAAGCTGAATGGATTGACTGTGCCACCTGTATTCTTCGACAAGTCAGTCATCCCGTTTAGCTCTGATGTTAAGAATCTTGGTTTGCATGTCGACACTTGTCTTGATTGGCGAAAGCAGGTCACGACTGTATGTAATAAAGTCACCGGAACGTTGCGGTCGCTCTATCGGTTGAAAAACCTTCTTCCTTCACACATAAAGGCAATGCTTGTACAATCCCTAATATTTCCCATAATTGACTATGGTGATGTGTGTTACTATGACCTGAATGCAGATCTCCTCAATAAACTTGACCGTCTTCTGAATAACTGCATTCGATTCGTTTTCAATCTTCGTAAATATGACCATGTATCCGAGCATCGGCTGCTTTTAAAATGGTTACCCATTCGCCAGCGCAGAGAGTTAAGGGCTCTGAATACGTTGTTCTCTATTCTTGATAATCCCACTGCTCCTTCTTACTTGACTTCCCAAATTCAATATTTATGCTCTGCCCATGCTAAGAATCTTCGATCCACTAACAATCGTCTTCTACGATGTCCTTCTCACCGTTCTGGCTTCATTCGGTCTTCTTTCTTTGTCCAAGCGGTCTTTCTTTGGAATGCGCTCCCTCTGAACATCAGGATGGCAACCAGTCGGTTATCTTTTAAAGTGAAGGCACGTGAACATATCCGTCAAAAGTTGGCCGTTACATCTCAGCGCTGATTTGCTGGATTCGTTTTCTCCTCTACCGATAATTTGTTTCTCCTCAAAGATTTTGTTTATATGTATGTATATATGTATGTATCTATCTATGTATTAGTATTTATTCTTGTATTTTATAGTAATTTCCCAGCTATTTATCCCTTTAGTTGCACCTGCCATGTTTTGTCTCTGCATCACCCTAAGGTTGACTGGTAGAAAATGCCTCAGGCATTAAGTCCGCCTTTGTATAGTATTTCTTTTACTTGTGCATAAAGTGTTAATAAATAAATAAATAAAATAAAAATAAGATCTTTTTTGTGCATAATTAAATAATAGTACATACATTAGCGCAACTATAAAAACGGTTAGGTGCAGTGTAATAAGCTGTAAAAATGATAGTATGATGAAGATTGCCGGAATTTTTTGTCCCTTTCGGTGACACGGATACCATGAGTCTATAGATTACTCTGTCTACGGAAGAACACTATTACCTAGGATTGAATAGAAATAAACTATAGACAATATAGATATGTTTTTGTCTTCTTTACTTTGCCGGTTTAGATATGTATCTTTTCAGAAGTCTATTCTCTATGTATCTTAAGATTTTGAACTATTATGAACACAAAATGGAGGCAGAGCTGTTTTTGAAGAAAAATTACAAAGTGCTAGTCTGCCCAGGTTGCGCGATTTAAACCACAAGATTTTATGATAATTAGCAAGAAATCAATGCCGATGCCGCCCGCGCCCGCGACTGAGTTTTCTTCCATAATGCGGAACAAAAATACAGGTTATCATTCAACCTAGCTATTATTCTATTCTGTGATTTGTTATTATTTTTACATTTATCCCTAATTTGAAAAAAAATAGTTATTTTAACAGACTGACCATACTTTTAAAATAAATAAATTATTATTAATACTTTTCTGGGCTTACTATTTAGTAACAAAAAAAACTAAACATGGTCACCTCTAGAACTGTCAAAACAAGAAAGAGATGAAATGATAGAAACGGAGGTCCATTGCGTTATTACGATTATTGCTGGATTATTGTAAAATTCGTAGCCGCTGGATACTGTGTTAAAACAATTCGTGTTTTGTGTGAAAGTTGTATTATTAAATGTTACAAAAAAACTAGTTTTCATGTTTATTTTCGGTTTGAATGATCAAAATGTGGGACTCACCATACTTGACTTGTTTGGTTTTGTATATATTTTCGTTTCAAATTATTGTTACTAATTCACGCACGTCTAATGTTTGGAAATTGAACGCGGAAGAGGACCAAATTGTCGACGGTAGCACACTGTCTCAGGTTAGTCAGAATTCTACTAATATGTCGGTAAACTTTTATATAATCAATGCACTACATATTCATCAAACGTATGTACCTTTTATTCTGTTATTCTGGACCCTATAATGCCCATGTTTGCCTTGAATTAATTTTATTTAATATATTGATTATTCTTCAACGAGGTTTCTATCATAAGGGTACAATTTGGCAATGTTTTGTTGTAATATTATAGTTTTAAAGTGTGAACTACTTTTAGGATGAATCTGATAAACCAAGAATGGGTGAAGAGGATCCTGTCTTCAATATAATAACATCTACAGTGTACTATGGGAACACATGGACTAAACATGGCTTTGATATGTTTTGCACAGATTGTCAAATATATGAACAGCAAAGGTAATTTATTTAATAATATGCTAATTTATACATAGAGTGGTTTTTATTATTTAATATTTGCTACATCTGGCTAGAGGTTATCTTATGTATAAAAAACTTGCTTAGGCAAACAACATTTTCTATGAATCCTTGGGAAATTACCACAAGTTGTTAGATACAAGTGTCTGTAAATAAAATATAATGTTTATCAATCATGCTAAGGACTCTCTGTTATATCCTATTCATCAGTGATCAAGCCACCATTATTATAATGCCATTATTAAAGAAAGGAAAATAATCAACATTTCTGTCTTCATTGGCTATTGTTCTATTAAAAACTTAAATTATGAATGCTGCATAATAATTTTTGCCTTTTCATATAAAAATAGGATTTAAAGACAACATTGTGAAATAAAAACTGAATTAAAAACTATAAAATTAGAGTGGCTAGTTACACAGGGTAGGTAATATACATTTATTTTAATGCTAGAGTGTATGCATAAATTATTTTGAACTGTTTTTTAAACAGAGAGATGACATTGAACATAATAAAATAACTCAACCTTACTGCAAAGAAATGTTTACTTTTATGAACAGATGTTTCCATTAATCACATTAATAATATTATAAAGGCGAAAGTTTGTGAGTGTGTGGGGGTGTGTTTATATGTTTGTTTCTTCTTCACGCTCAAACGGCTGGACCAATTTTGATAAAATTTTGTATGGAGGTAGCTGACACCCTGGATTAACATATAGGCTACTTTTTATCCTGATGTTCCCACGGGAGCGACATTTACGCGGGTGAAACCGCGGGGCGCAGCTAGTTAGGTCTATAGGTTTTAAATTACACACTAAAATATCTTATAAAACAGTTTTATAATTTAATACAAGCCATGTTAAAGCTTTTTTTCTTCTAAATTTATTTTTTGAATATTTATTGCAGAGCTGGTGTAGAGAACAGTGATGAAACTACACCTGCTGAAATAAATGGTGATGCGGACGATGAGTACTTAGATTGTGGCAAAGCTGTCAATTTTACATATTATGACAACTTGGTTGGGGTGGCCAGACGGCATAGACACCCAAATGTGCCTGAACCACAGGTAAATGTTATTGTATTTTACTTTAAGAAGTTTTGTCTGATCATGCTAGGACTTTTTGCCATAATATTTATCTATACTAATATTATAAAGCTGCAGAGTTTGTTTGTTTGTTTGAACGCGCTAATCTCTGGAACTACTGGTCCGATTTGAATGATTCTTTTAGTGTTGGGTAGTCCATTTATCGAGGAAGGCTATAGGCTATTTACCATCACGCTATGACCCTTAGGAGCCGAGCAAAAAGAAAAAAAACTCAGAGTGAACGGTAAGCGAATACGAAATGTTGCGACGCGACGGGGTGGGGGTACAAGAAATTTCACGCGGACGAAGTCGCGGGCAGAAGCTAGTAGGTAATAAATATTATGGCAAAAAGTCCTAGCATAAGCAGCAGTAAGTATAATTTTATTGTATGTGAAGAATGTGATATAACAGGGATGTATATTTTCATTTCTGTAAGTTACCAGTATCATACAACATTTTTGAAACCTTAACCTTACCTTTGTAACCTTCTTACCAGAGGTACATACAACAGTTAAAAAAACTTTGTAGACTCGAAATTTATTAATAGTTAGTTAGAAGTTTACAGTTAATCTAAAAATCTAACAGTTTTACAATACCTATTTGTAAATTAGTTTTTGATATGAAACATGATAAAATTATATGTATTAGCTAAACTTTATTAAACTACATGAAATTGCCATAGAAGACTGAGTTATGGGGTCACAAACATGAGCAATATACCTATTTACTTATTTTATTTTATAAACATTTTATAATAAAAAAAAATGGGAGAGATGGGATGGGAATTCATATCAGATGACGTTCTGCAGTTTCTGTCTACCCCAATGGGAAGGAGGCGTGAGTTTATGTATGTATGTGTATTTAGTAAACAAATATAACATTTCAGCAGCAGGAAAATATTGTATCATACCGTTTTTACCATTTGACAGTGGAGCCTTAGCTCCACTGTCAAATGGTAAAAACGGGACCCTAGTATTACCTTAGTAATAGGGTCCCAGTTTTACCATTTGGGCACGGGACCCTAAAAAAACAGAAAACATGACCATTTATTTTTGTTATTTAATGGAGAAAAATCAATAATAATAAATATAAAATGAACATGTTTTCTATTTTTTTTTTCCCATTAAGTAATAGCAAAAATAATTGATTTGTCATGTGGCACACTGTACACTCACAACTTATTTTGGTGTTTTTCCTCTCAAATCAAGTTATAAGGAAAAATATACTGAAACACACTTTATCACATTAAATATGTATGACAACATATTTCTTTCCTCCTATTATTATAAATTAAGGAGGTATTTTATTTTGTTTTGGTGTTCTGGTTTTTTTTTTGTAGGTAATAGCTAGGTATTTAAGTACATTAGGAAATGTTCTGTTAATCAAGTCTTCGAGACGCGATTAGAATGTCTGAATAAAATGCGCAATTATTATATACTACTATTTCTAATGATCCCCCTACAAACAGAAAAGCAGTATATTTTCTTGTAAGCGCAGCAATATAATTTCTATAAAAGTATCTCGTCACCTACCGACAAAATGCGCGCGCGTATAAACGTTTACGCTACCTAATATGTTTACGCATAGCCAACCACACAACAGCCTATTTGTAAACGAAACGTCTTATAAGGATTTAAGGATTGTACGCTCTTGGCACAGAGAAGCCTTGACCCAGAAAATTACCACATTTCCTGTAAAATCTGGAATGCAACAAAACTTTGGTTGTTTTTATTCATTAAAATTACTTACAACTATCTTTGTAGGTGTCCCTCATATTCCCAAAGAAAAAATCGAACGGTTTGTCGCCGTCCGAAATAAATGGGTTCGAGAAGCGTCTAAAGAAAGCAAAGAGGGAGAAACCGAAGTCAGTACAATTGTACAACCAGATCGGGAACTTCTGGAGGATTAAGGGGGACACGAGACAGTCCATCGAGTGCTTCAGGCGCGCACTGGCTGTGTCACCTTATAATGCGGAAGTAAGTGACCTTTTGAAATACTACCTACTTAAATTGATTTTTAGATCCATTTCTTCACCCTGCGTAACACACTGTCAATCATAACCTGAATCATGTTGAAGGATATTGCTAATCCATTGCTTCATGTGTTGGAAAAATTTGTCTGTTCAACAACGTAAATAACGCATGTTGTTGAACTGTCAAAATGAAAGCCATACCCCGTTGGTTTATGATAGAAGTCAGTTCAATATAGTTTCGAGAAGGAACATAAATTATCTTCATATCGTGGGACACATTCTGAACCAGTCGAGCCTAATTGCGTTTTGACACTATCCGACTGCCCTGTTACCAAAAAGCCTAGCTTGCGATGCTACAAATTAGTAAACTGTGGAAAAGCCAAGATTGTGAATAGCTAAGCTCGTAATTCAGTGTGTAATTGACTCTGATTCTAACCCTGAAACTGACACTCAAGCAAACCGTCTTAACCGTATTATTTATACCTATCTAGTTTCCCAGGAAGTTACGGTCATTTGTTTGTAGGTATTGTTCTAAGCAGCCTATGAAAAATAACAACTGTGGAATGTCATATAATCAGAAATTTAAAGCCTGCATAATTATGCAAGTTCATAAATGAGAATTGTTTTTCAATTTATATATGTAAACAAGTTTGTAGACGTTGTTATAAACGTGGGAGTCATGGTTTTTGACTTAATTAGCACACTTAGATTTTGTTCGTTGTTAGGTAGATAGGAACTGACGAGCATGTAGGTATATGTTGATAAAACCGAAAGTACATGTAAGAATAGTACGTGTCGTTTAAAGGCTCTTACACACAGGCGCGACGCGATTCTGCGATATATATCCATAGAACAATTTCTATGGAAACGCGCGCGACACTTCACACAGGGGCGACTTGTCGCGCCGCGTCGGTGTCGCGGCGCGACGAGTAGCGCGACACCGTGTAGCCGCGATATCGCCGCGACACCATACTAAATGTTCATTTAGTATGGTGTCGCGGCGATATCGCGTCGCGCTTGTGTGAAAGGTGTTGCGGCGCGATAATATCGCAGAATCGCCAGGCGACACGTCGCGCGACAAGTCGCGCCGGTGTGTAAGAGCCTTTATAGTTTCTATTTCTACCTACCCTTATGGGAAATCCATACTTCCATACTAATATTATAAATTCGAAAGTAACTCTGTCTGTCTGTACCTTTTCACGCCTAAACCATTGAACGGATTTCGATAAAATATGGCAGAGAGATAGATTGCATCCCGGGGAAAGACATAGAATAGATTTTATCGACATACAACGCGGGCGAAGCAGCGAGCGGAAGCTAGTAATAAATAAATAAATCAGCCTGTGCTGTCCAACAACAGGGCAAAGGCCTCCCTTTTCTTTTTCCACTCAAATTCTTCAAGTACCATGGAAAACAGGTGAAATAGTCATCATAATGTGCCCAGTGTTTCCACTGTTGGGATTCGACCTTGTTTCTATGGGAAGGAAATAGGACGAAAAATTACGGGTCGACGTGATAGAGTAGTATAGTGCTGAAACAAATTGCACAGAATATGTGCGCTGTCCAATGATATTATAAAGGAAAGATACGCTACGTTCATACTGAGCGACGTTCTGTATTGTTGCGTTGTTATTACAAAGTACCGACTGCGATAGATAATACGGAACTTATGACACAGAAAGAGATAGCTTTCTGTAGTGTGTTGCTCGCTGCTGTTAGCGGACTAAATGAAACTACAACAATTGTCTGAATTTGTCTGCAACAATTTGCGCGCGCTAGTGCGATATCTACCTCTTTAATATAATATCATTGGCGCTGTCTGAATTCGGACCTACGACACGCAATTCTTTGTTCTGTATCGTTATCATACTTAGCAACAAATTATAGTAGGTAATGCGAAAGCTTAGTCATTCTTTGACACAGTAAAAAAAACTTTGTAGGTAAAAAATGCGTAGGTATAGTTTGTATCAACAAAAGTCGATACTAATTTATTATTCCAATGTTACACATTGGAATAATAAATATATAATTAGTATTGACCGAACGCGACAGTCCCTGAGGAGGAGATGGCGGGACGAACTCGGCTCTTTTCTACAAGATTAGCTAGCAGCAATTGCAATTTGCCTAGCCTTTTCTCAATTATGTTGGGGTCGGCTTCCAGTCTAACCGGATGCAGCTGAATACCAGAGTTTCACATAGAGCGACGCACTATCTGACCTCCAGAACCTAGATACCTATTAGGTAACACGATACCGCTTGGCAAGACTGATGGTCAGACTCGGGCTTCTGACTACCCGTAACGACTGTCAAATATGTTCGAATGACAGCCGGGAACAACGGCTTAACGTGCTTTCGGAGGCACGAAGGGGTCTCGATATGTAATGGATGGTCACCCATCCACGAAACGATCGCGGCAAGCGTAGTTTAACCTTCGATCGACCCGTGCGGCTGTTATTATTTAGCTACATATAGCAATGGATAGAAATAAGTGGAAGGAATGAAGGGAAGCCTTTGCCCTGCACGGGTCACAACTGGCTGATAATAAATAAATAAGTACCGAAGTAGGTACTTATTTACATTAATGTGACCATAGGGCTTAACTCACTATGAAGGTTTTTATGACATTTTAACGATTCCGCGGTTATTGGACACCTAATTAATTAATCCACTCACACAAGTCACACATACAGAAGTAGACAGAGTTGAAGCTATATTTGAAACCAATTTATAAAGAAAGGTTAATACAATACTGCTATTGATCAAGCCACGTCATTGGTGGCGCATATCTTGATGTTATGTTAGACATGTAATATAACATCACGCCTGTTTTCCTCGAAAGGTAGGTAGGTTAGTGCAACTGACGTCTCAGCCTCACGCGCAGGGAAACTGTTATCGGAACACAAATCCAAACTCCGGCTGCTGCTGAGAATTCCCTAATAAAAGAACCCAGTAGCACTTTATACCCAACTGTTATCGGAACACAAATCCAAACTCCGGCTGCTGCTGAGAATTCCCTAATAAAAGAACCCAGTAGCACTTTATACCCAACTGTTATCGGAACACAAATCCAAACTCCGGCTGCTGCTGAGAATTTCCTAATAAAAGAACCCAGTAGCACTTTATACCCAAGTCTGGGAATAAACCCACGATCCGGCTAAGCTCAGGTTCGCACGGGCCATTTTTTCCCGCGGCGATTTTTTTTCGCGCACTGGGCTTTTAACGCCGTCCTTGGCGCCGAGAGTTGAAAATCCAACAGTGTTTTTTGCCGCGCTCGGATGTTGGAATTGGAATCTCAATGCTCTTCACAGCACCGAGAGTTGAAAATCCAGTGTACGATAAAATCTCGCCGCGATATTTTTACGTCTGTGGGACGTGGTCTTAGTGTTGAAGTTTATTAAATCGTTATGTGTCTTCAATATTTTAGAGACTGCATTGTCACATAACTGTTTATATGTACGAAGATAGTACCTAATCTGCATTCGCGATTTATTTGTCAAAATGTAAACAAATATATTAAATAATAAAAATAACTTTAATTCCTACACAATAAAGTTCAGTTTACGCTACAACTTCAAAGGTTTATATAACTTTTTCAATAGTGCTAGTCACTCTGGAATCAACTTAATTACCATTAAAATAAAGTTGATATTTGTTTAACTTGAAATTACATCAGTTTGAAACATAAATTTGAATAGAGTTTTAGTGTAGTACCTGATATACATCCTACGGCAAAATAATGAGTGTGTCTTTACTTCCTTATACGGTAGTGCAATTACCAAATATTATTTATTGAAATTTTAAATAATCAAAACATACAATGATCAACGAAACCTAAATTATGAAAACCTAAAAAAATAAAAAATGTTTTGGAGAATGTGGAGGATTCACCTCGATGTTATGAAGAAGGCCGGATTATCTTCAGTTATTATGCATTTTCTATCTGTACATTATTTTGAAATGTAAGATTGGAGTCGGACCGTTGCTGTATTGTATGTTCCAGCCTTATCTTTGACTGACGATTTTTTTTATTTACCGGCTGAGGTGCTCCCCTGGCTGTAACCTTTCATCTTCCTTAACAACTTTCTAATATCAAGTGTCCCTTAATCCCAGGTCCTGCTAAACCTCGCAAGGGTACTATTCACCCTGCAGTATTTGGATGACGCGATCTACCTGACGCGCCGGTCGTTAGAGGTACAGCCGCCTGATCGCAGCGCATGGCAACAGTACTTCACGCTTGGCGAGATATTCAAGGCATATGGACACTATCAGGTATGTTGGAGCTCCTTAAGAAAATACCCTATTTCACCATGTTATACTGATCGAATCTTTTATGAATCTTGAAGCCTCTACCACACTATGGCACAAAGGCAAAAGTTATACTGGTTGTGCCGGGCGTAAATATGTTTCTTTTTTGTTCTATTAAAAAAAAATCGCCACCTATGATTTCGAATTTTCTGCTATGACTTATGTAATATAGTGTCAAAATAAAGCCATAGTGTGGATAAATGTTTAGACTTCTAAAAGGATGATAATAACAGAAATCCCCAAATCTCCTAGCTAAGTTATAAGTATTTGGTGAAAGGGTCACGTTGTGCATAGTGTAAAACCCCAGAAGTGAAATCCTAAATTGTAAAGATTTTGATTAGTAATCCCATTTGGCAAACCGAAAGATTTGTTTTCTTAAATATAAAACAAAACCATGTTTTATACAAGTAGTACCTACAAATGAGTGATTTGAGTTGTTTGACTTAGAAAATAAAACGTAAAACCTTTAGAATAACTCCTAAACATGTTTGGTTTTGCTTTGACCCAGCATTATAATCCCTCAGGATTTGCAAACGCATACTTCATTGCTGCTTTAAAAGGTGTATGACTATAAAACCTTGTGCAGGAAGCGGCAATGCATCTGAGGCACGCTCTGGACTTGAAACCGGACTATGAGCCCGCTATGGCTGCGTTGAAAGACATCGAGAATACGCCGGAAGCTTCCGTGCATGTCTATACACTCCTTATAATTGTGTGTTTGGTAAGCGTGTGTTTTTTCTCTTGTTCTTTTAGTTTTAGCACATGTCCCGTAGACTGGTTGGTGCGTTTTCGGTTTTAGCGTAGCAATTTTGCGTAATTTCAGAACACTTATACGGATAGATTTTTTTCTAAGTTTTTTGTTATACAGTACATACTTACCTAGTTAATCAGTTTGATTTGATAATTGGCCATAAAGTTTCAGTACGTTTGAGGAACGTAAAAAACTATTTTACAACGAAGATATTGTGTTCTTAATTTTGTTTCAATTCCACATTATGGTTAAGGGTCATGTCATGGCCTTAGGTACTGATAAAGGGGATTTCTCTGAAAGAGGGTATTTATAAAAGAATAACTCTTTCGTAACTCGTAATTTTTCCTAAAGCATCATACCCTAATGTTTACACGATAAGCGTAAAGACAAGCAAGTTATATTTAGAACTAGTTAACTACGTCCAAGATACGAAACAGTAATACGATTGTTTGTAGGAAAAATAGATGATAATAATACAATATCATTCGTTACGTGACCGCAGCGGAAGCAAAGTTTACCATATCCGAAACCACAATGTTGCATACAAACACGGGTTGTTTACTGATATTCTGACAAACGACAAATATGTGGGCCGAGCAATGTTGATATTGCCGACGATTTTACCTAGCCAAATGCAACATCCACCCTCATCGGGCTTTGATAAATATTTTGTTTCAACAAGTGTTTAGGGTTCTATTCTATCCGCTATCTTCGGTTCTTGTAATTGCTTGTGTCGTACTTGGAGTAAAATAAAAAAAATTGTGACTAGCCTCAGTGGGGTAATTGCGTAACACATTAATAGCTTAATGGCTAATGGCATTAATTAATGGCTTTCATGTCGACAGTTCAACAACATTCATTGCGTTATTTACGTTGTTGAGCAGACAGATTATTTGAATATATACTTGCTCGAAATAGGATTTCGTGTCAATGTCAGATTTTCTCGTGTAAGTAATCATTCTGTAATTTCACTCAAGCTTTTGTTCGGTAGGATATAAAATACTTTATTACGCCGAACACGAATTTCGCGATTCACGGTTGCTCTAGTAAAATTGTCTGTAGACGTCGACATACTGCAGACGGGTAAATCTCCAGAAAATATTATTTTTGAGTGTGCGTGAATCGCTCATATTTTTAAATACCTACTATTAATAGGATGTTCAGATCACAAGTTTTTTATTAGATTTACTCCAGATAAACAAGAATTTAAAGAGATACCTAAGTATTAATATATATTTTTTAAATATTGTTGAGGATATTGATGTAGGTAAGTAGATACCTAATGTGAAAAAAACTACTTTCAAGCTTAGGAAAATGACGATATGTTGAGTAGGTACAATGATAATGCTCATGAATTTAGTTTTGTCCTTCTGTAAACGACGATGGTAAATGAAAATAAAAGGAATTAAGTATACTTATACTTAAATTATATTTTATTTGGTTTAAAATATCACAATCAACTAATATAAATGAACGTTAAAATATGTCCAACAAAAACCAACTTCTAAGACTTTTGTAAACTTGATTGCTTCATTTAGATAGATTATGTAAATTATAAGTATCAAAATCAACAGTCGAATATGAAAATATTAAAAGTTAATCGCCGTAGGATCGTAAAAACCGTCAGTTCATAACCCGACTATAATGAACTATAAACTCACGGTTTTCACAATCAAAATTTCACAATACGGTGACTGAATTATGCACAAAAATAAATTAAACATGGTCATTGATGGATCTTTCATTTTCACAATATTCAAATTATAATATTTTTTAATGCTTCGAGGTCCAGGTCCATTTACTGTCCATTGTGAGAAGATCCGTTAGAGGTTTGGCAACGTCGGCGTCGGCGTAATTGGAATTGAAGCGCCGGAACCAACTTGACATTTGCAAAAAGGTATTCACGTGTTTCGCGTTCTCAGAAGAGGACAATATTTGCGAGGATAATATTTGCGATAGCTGCTGTCTTATCGAGGTCTGCCTTCACTCCACCTGGTACGATGACGTGGCCCAGAAACTTAACTGACTCGCGAGCAAAGCAACTCTTTTCGCGATTCACTCGCAGGGTGTACATCTCAAGCCGGTCGAAAATAGCGTTCAACTCTTCCAGGTGCTTGGAGCACGACTCCGACAGGACAATGACGTCATCTAAGATGTGTGGAAGTGGGTAGCGATAGCGATCAGGCTCGGTTACAGCATTCAGCTTCATGTAATCTACACATAGCCGAACCCCTCCATCCTTCTTCGTCACGAGGACCACGTTGGCGGCCCAAGTTGATTCTCATTCTTCGATCCCGTCAGTGTCCCTGTCCAGTAACTTCGGAACTCCTGTTCCAGCATCGCTCTCTTACTGGGAGATATCCGTTAAGGCGGTGAGGCACTAGGTTCCTGATGTGAGGAGTGAAGATGCACCTGATCGAATCTTGAAAACAATCTTGTTTGATACTTTATTATAAAATTTTACCATGGGAGCCCCTGAAAAACTCCATTGAAAATCCCTTGTAACAGAACAGAGTTAGTGAGAAAAATATATTTTGTGTAGAGCGAGCTGTTGTAATTAATAATATATCACCAAGCTCTTACAACAGTACTTAACTTAAGTCTTGAGTTGAGCTGCACGATTTTTGACAAATGCGTGCACTGACTGGACAGGTCCTCTCAATCTGTGTGGTTCTTTCCTCAAAAGACCACCTCAGACATCGATCTACATGGTCTTCATATAACCTGACCAAGATTATGTCTGGACTTTAAAAGAGACTGTGACCTCTGAGTTTGTTTCGGCCTTTCTTCTCAGAGTAGTCAGATAGGAAACGCCGACTTCATCTAGTTTAAAAAAAAAAACATGATTGACGTGTAAAAGTGTTTGTACAAACCTACTTACAAAATAAATCATTTCATTTCATTTCATTTCAACACACCTGAGACTTGCCTGGACTCTGTGCTTCCTTTAAACAATTAACGATTTCAAAGGCCATTGGAAGCATCTGCAAGCTATTCCCTAATGCACTGCTCAACTTAGTATAGTAGGTACTTGCCCTCCTAACATTAGTATGGCTTGTGCTAAAGGCCCTAAGCTTCACAAAACTCCTGTACGTCTTCCTGGTGCAAGTGTAATTCCTTGAAGAAGCGGAATTTGGTAATTGATGAGACCACCTGGGAGATATTTTGAGTGAACTCTTTGTTTGTAGGCTCCCTAGACACTACTTTTCCACTAGCATCTCGCTTCAATGATTTTTTGAGGTCTGATTTTCCAACTTTGAACATAGTAACCCCCGTGCGAACTTCGTCGTATCAATTCTACTATGGGAGCAGCAACCAGAAAGTTTAAATGGATCCCATTTGCTTTAACCTTCTCAACAATATTCTGTATACTATGTATATTAAAAGTCTACACTATCTTCACATAAGGCCTTGCATTTGGGACCTTCATATCGTCGTTGCGACTATAAGATCTCTTATGTGTAAAAATCAATTTTATGAGAAAATCGATAAAAACCGTCTACTGAAAAAAATATAATGAAACCAACTACAACAAAAAATATAGGTAACAGCTACATGATTTTCGTGCTTTTACCTTTGCCACTGTTAGTTGAAATTAAAAGTAGTTTCTTGTAAAAAAAATTAAAACAATTTTAGTTGACACATAAGAGATTTCGGTTGCGCTTTATGTATCACATCAGAGCTTTTGAACTAAAATGCCTATAATAATTACAATAAAAAACTATGAATTTTATTGAAAAAATTGTAAACTGTTTCTCAGAATACACTAGGTAGGATATAAACAAGATAACAGTTGATAAAAAAAGTTACAAGACAGTTGAATCATAAGTTAGAATAAAAAAAAAGTTACAAATCAAAGTATCATTATTTTCTGAGGTAAGTAACGTATAGTAAAACGTTTTTTTTTATTTTTTTTTATTTACCTACCTGTCACATGACATGTTTCCTTTGCAATTATGCATTAAGTACCCGGATTATATTGTAATGCATTGTAAAACGGATGATAATCCTGATCTGTTACCATTTTCAGTTCCTGTAAATTTTTAAACTTGCTCTCAGTAATTTTTAATGGAGTTCTATACAATCGGTTTGGAGATACCAGACAGTTTCTTGGTTATTTCTTCGCTGTGGAAGTACGGACCACTCACCGACATGGCATGTCATAACCTATGGTTTAGGTTCGATTCCATCTCTTCGAAATTAAGAAAGCAATCATGGTGAATGGATTTGACATCATAAGGCTTTTGTGGTCGAGCTTGCCTCATCCGGGTGCGAATATGTGGAGCGAATATTGGTGGTTTGATGTATTAGTGATGAAAACTATCTACTTCCATCATAGTGTGCCCTTTTTCCGGGTAAAGTTGTTCGATAAAAATTGTATTTCTTTGCGCCAAATCGCCTAGGGCACTTGACAAAATCGGTTATTCCGTTTATCCACCCCAAAAAAGCCACCCTAAGGTGGATACGTGGAGACGCATGTCCGAGAATCCACCCTAAGCCTAAAAATTTCGTTTATCCAACTAGGCTTAGGGTGGATTCTCGGATATGTGTTTCCGCGTATCCACCTTAGGGTGGATTTTTTGGGGTGGATATACGGAATAACCAGACAAAATTCGGCTCCGGTTTTGGTGTCCGCATCCATCAGAAATAATGATTACGCTCTCTGTTGAAAGTGGCAGGTTTTGACAGTACCTAGTCTATTAAACAAGATGGGTATTCTTTAACAGTAACATTACCATCTGCTTCGTGCCAAAAGTAAATTGTCACATGTTTGGATAGCACGTTATAAACCGTGAAGAAGGTACTGTAATTTTAATTTGTAGTACAGCGCACTAGCCAATAGCTTTGGGGCAAGCAAAACACTTTGAACGTCGACTGTTATAACCACAGCCTTTTCGATTGCAATAACTACGGCATTTTTTTTGGCTTCACGAGCTTCAATTTTCTTCGCAATAAAGGCTATCATCAAAGAGTATAATAATAATACGGGAGTATAATAATAATATGGCTATCATATTCTTCTTTGGAAATGTTAACGGTTTTATAAATACAACACGTGTCGCACTGGTCTTTGCGAGGATAGTGAATGCCGATTTTTTCTTTAGTCAGTACCTTCGAAAATGTCTTTCTAGAGGCAGCTCTATAGTGGTTTTCAATACACCACTCCTTAAAAACCTGATGCATGTATTGTGGGATTCAGATCGAAAAGTCGATTCAACATAATTTTTTTTTTTTTGAGCTAGAACGTTAGCAATAGCTCACTTTTGGTAAAATATCCAGCCCTGTTTTAGCAGTTCTTGACAATTCAACGTTCCTTCCTGGCCCAGCAATAATATTTGAACTTGGTGCAGTAGGTATGAACTGTACTAACCTAGTATTAACTAACTAAACTAACTAACTAACTTTAACTTGTATTTATATCTGATGCACATAAGATATTTTGTTCTAATAATTGTCTAAAGTTGACGAGTATGTCATACAACTAAAAACTCGTTTGTGTACATTGACACATAAGATTTTTTAAGCACCAACTTTTAATTAGCAAGCACATTGGAGATCTTGAATTTCGTAAATAACTTACGATTTAAACGTCGTACATACATGAGAGTTTTTGCATTCGATAGAGCTTCAAAATGTAGTATCGGCTGGCGTAAAAAAGTGATTTTGCCAAAAGTGACACATAAGAGGTCTTAAAGTCGCAACGACGATATGTAGCGTATATAACATTAAAATCTTCCAATATATACAAAAATCGTTTATCATCAACAATATAATATGACGAATTATATAAATTATTAAAAAGTATTACCTACTTAAGCTCCATGATAGTATTAATTATTCAATTCCAGAAACACGACCTTAAACAAATGCTTATTACTAACTCCTATCATTATCCTCAACATTTTTTATTATCATTCCACATAATGTCATTATCCTGGTAGTACAAACTCAGCACCATGACCACATGACGTTGAGTAAAATGACGAACTCCCATCATTATCCTCAACATTTTTTATTATCATTCCACATAATGTCATTATCCTGGTAGTACCTACAAACTCAGCACCTCATGACCACATGACGTTGAGAAAAATGATGAATCGGAAAAATCTTGTTCAAACATGTTTTGCGCACGTGGTATTTCATGCCGATCGGCTCTCGATTCATCCAAATACTCTGGCCTATGACCTCTGTAACGGCGAGAAGGCTGAAAAGGAAGGATGTGAACTACTACTAAACGCCATAATCACTCAACTCATCTGCTTATAGTCTTGCGACTGATTGCAGATCAAACTAGAGAAAAAAAAATGTGAATATAATGCAATAACAATAATATTACATGCATACGTGTCGAATTGATAACCTTCTTTTTTTTGAAGTCGGTTAAAAATATACTAGGTACTTAGTAACAATAGAATTTGACGGATATATAAATAAAAATGTAAATGACGTTAGCAATGAAACTTTTTTGGTATGAGGTCTGTTCGCCTAGTCACGAGTTTCCCACCACCCGTCTCTTTCTCGACATATTAATGAAAACAAACAGCGCAGGACAATGAAGCACATTTTTTGAACATGAGTATATATATGGTATAAGTAATTTTATCAAGAATATAATATAAAGACTGATTATGTAGGTATAATTAACCCAGGCGCATCGGCGTGATGATTTGATTTCGTTATTGACATGTTGTCCTGAGATGGCAACAGAGAAAGAGATGTGGAAATACGTAACAGACATCTTAGCCCCTGCTGTAGACATGCTATGTAGGCTGATTAAATTTAAAAAATCGCCTAACAAGTCTCCTTTTTGTACATTTTCCAGGTGATGGGAGTATTGCTGGTCATACTTTCATCAGTAGACAGCGGCGGCGACGTTGAAGAGCACAAGACTCAAAGGCATTTCAACCGAGCGATGGCGATGAGGTCCCTCCGTGGCGTAACCCTTCCCGGGTCACGTGGACGCAAGAAAGGCGGGTCCTAAACGTACATCACTAGCGATAACCTGAGTTTATGATCTTTGGTCGTGTTCCTAAATTGAATTGTTAACTTTTTATGTGTAACTGCTCAGAACATGTGTTCGAAATTTGTTTCTTTTTTTTCTTTTGATAAGTGTTTTGACGTGTAATTTGGCAGGAAATATCTGTGGAACTGTCGGCTAATTTGCAGCCCTGAGTGAAAGGGAATGATATAATGGGTAAAGAGAAAAGAGGACCACAGATATTTCTACCAAATATAAAAACTGAAATCCCAGTTTAATTAGTTCTTAAGTTCTTTACCTTATGAATAGGATCCGTGCTGGCAATATTTTTTTACGCCATTGGATCCGTTTTGTTTTTTTTATTTCATGGAGATCGTAAACTCAGGATGATTGAACAACTCCCATTACAAACATTTAAGGCTTGATAAAACAAATTACGAGTGATGTTATCGTATAGCTACAATGTTTTTATTATAATCGCTATGACCCGTGGGATAAAACCGTAATATTGTGGTACTGTTCTGTTAAATTAGGCTTTTCTTTTTATTTTACCGAAAATAACATTTTGTATTTCATCAAGTTAACTCGGTGTAAGTCTTTTTGAAATGTTATGACGTATGATGTAGAGGTTACCAATGTGTAAGTGAAATTGATTGCTTCCCTATGACTGATACGATACTGGCCGTTGAAAACATGTGGCGAAAATGCGAATAAAAAAACAAAATTTTAACATTGCTCTGAGTGCTGCCTTAGGGTAATTACATGCCGAAGATGCCTCACTCTCGCGGTCGCGGTTTAGCTCGCTACCTCAATGTCACCTCCATGCAAAACAAATGCATGCTAATAGGCACGCACGCACATGCCAGGTATCGAGGTAAACCCCGAAGCATCCCGCGATGTATCGCAGTGAGGCATCCTTCGGCATGTGCGTGCGTGTCTATTAGCATGCATATGTTTTACATGGCAGTGACATCGAGGTAGCGAGCTAAACTGCGACCGCGAGGTATGCGATACCTCGCGGTCGCAGTTTAGCTCGCTCGCGTGTGGCATCTTCGACATGTTATTACCCTTAGATTTAGCAGGGAAGGGAACAAGCGATGATGCAACAAGCGGCAGATTTGCCTACCTTGGCTTATGTGTTCAAAAACTTCGTTAACGACATTTGTAAAGCATAGGGTTGCAAAAAATTGAGCTGCAAAGGTTTACGTATACAGTGTATATCGATGTACTTGGTAACTGACTCTACATTATAGTGGATACCTTCCATTTTTTAAGCATCCCAAGGTTTATCGCGTTGGTTATTGAATAGTATTGGGAAGAACGAATATAATAAAGCTCTGGCTAAACTGAAGCGAATCCCGCGCGGAATGTGAGAAGAAATCGACATCGCAATCACCTCAGAGCTTTACTGTTACAGTCAGGGCTCTAAATTGTCAAGCAGATCGACACACTACGAAAATTTGCCGCGATATAGCCATTTCATACGATTTGATGAAGAATTCGCCCACCAATATTTTTCCTGACTGTACCTGAACAGAAAATATGACCAGTTAACCTGACGACAATATACACCTATAAGTACCTACCCTTATTGTGTTGTGATTATAACTCGAGATGCTGCGACAGAATGTTAACGGCTGGTTGTGCTAATAACTTATTAATATAATATTTATGTATTTACGGTTTAATGGAACAGTACCGTCAATCAGAGGCTAATGTACAAATATTCTTTATGTAAATGTGACCAGAATGGTCTTGCCATGTCTTATTTGATCTCTGCTTTGTAGTCTTCATCACGTCGACATAATACTGATGTGGTGTACCCTTTTAGCAGTTTGGAAATGTATAAAAAATGGCTTTTCAGTATATTTACCTTTTTACAAAAATACGATCTACAAATCCGCTCCGTTCTCGTTTAATATTTGTATCTTAAGGTAAGAATGTTCTTATTTTTAACAGGAATAAATGCTTTCGGTAAGCAATAATAGTTAAATACTATTTGTAGCTAGTTGATAATATTCGAATAATACTCGAATTTCAAATAAAAAGCGGAGGTAATAAATGAATGTCGAGTAGTGCGCGGTTGCGCAGTAACGTATTCTACCCAAAATGAACAAAAAACTGCTAATTTTAAGGAGTGTACACGTAATCCGTCAAGTTTGAAGACAAGAGCTGGTTATGGCGTGCCTGCCTTGCAACGAGCGTATCACTTTTGCAACCTAGTCATTCACTTAGACAAGTTTGGCCTGCGATGTCGGGGCCCTGTGTGTGTATTTCGTTTAGTAGTGCATGCAAATAAACTTGTTAAGTGTTCGTAGCGTCTAAGGATTTAAAACGGAGGAGCAAGTCTTAAATTCGAGATTGGTAAAAAATGTACCTGTTTTCAGTGGTTCTTTTGTTAATTTTTGACTATTTATAATACATGATTGTCCTAGCATCTATGTATGTATTTTTTTTTCTGACATATACTACAGTCGCAATGCCGATGACATCTTAGACCAGCTGTATCATGTTGCTTGCGCCACAATACCGCCGTCAGTCCTGATAGATAAAATACTATTTACTATGTACAGTCACAAGCATAAATATACTTATTACTATGAACAGCACGGCAATAATATCTGATTTCATGATTCATCCTTGTAACATGTTTGTGCTGACAAATATGTGACATCGAAGGAACTTCAAAGATACAGCGAACCAAAATATAGTATGCTGCATCCTCGTGTCACCTCTTAGAATGCGAAAATAAAAGACATGTCTCTTGCGTAATAAATATTATGTGGCTACCTACTCATTTAATTTCAGAAAAATGTGATATCTCGTTGTGATAAAAAATATCTAGTATCACTTCTTGGCAGCATAAAAACCTGACAGTATACAATAATGTTCATAGAACTGTGTGACCTAAGCCCGCACAAGTGGACAGTCGCAAGGGGGAGTGAGTGATGTTTTATTTTCATTACTATAATACTTATTATCGCATGAGAAATCGAACGAGTCGCGCGGATGCCAGCGGCGCCGCTGGAATTCCAGCGAATTAGCCGTGCGACTGCGCGAGAAGGCGCGGGAAGTCCCGAGAATGCTCGAGCAGTCGCGAGCGGCCGCTGGCACTATCCCGCCCCTCGCGCCCGCTCCCCGCGCGCGTCTGTTGCGCGCTAGCATTCGCATTCATTCCTTGCAGTGCAACGAATACAAAAGTGATGGAAATGGATGAAGAAAAGTTTATTTATTTGGTGCAAATGTACGACTGCCTATACAATATCAAATCAAGGCATTACAGCGATAAACACATGAAAGAAGAAGAGAAGGCGCGCGGATTCCCACTTCTTGAGCATTCCAGCGACTTCTCGGGCAGTCGCTGGAATACGCGCGCCTTCTCTACAGGGCGCTTCGCCGCTCTTTTGGTGTGAGTTGAGCCTAAGGTGTTCCGATGGGTTTGAAGCGGCGGTCTTGGAGAAAACAATATATTTAGAACGGCATCCTTTAGGGCCACACCAACTAATAGTGCTTCTCATATGCACTCACATGTGGTTTGACTCCAATTTACAGACAACACCTAGAATTGCTGATATCTTTCTACAACATGCACCAAGATTAAGCGCAGTATTAGGGATATTGTTTTCGGTAGTAAAGGTGGTGAAGCGAGATATAGGAGGAAAAAATCTCGAGATCCAAGAAAGGGTTGTAACATCAATATGACAAAAATATCAAGTCAAGTCTGCGGATTCCTAGGAAATTACTGTGAACAATGAGAATGTAAACCATGTGGAAAATAATCGAAACGGAAAATTGGAGACAATCCAAGCTAAAGCAGAATACTTAGTCAGAACTTGGGATCGTGCAAGGAAAAAGATTAGAAAGAATTAACATAGTTTATTAAACTTATTTAAAAGCGTGCAGGCTACTTAAACTAAATAATTAAAGATACACAGTCAGCATTATCGGAGGGAAATTGTATAAAAACAACCATCAATAAAAAATTATAATGAATTTATTATAAAATGTATACATGTAACTGAAAAAAAGTCCGCCGCACTTTCACGTTGAGCCATCTCAAACATCTAAGCAGAAATGAATGTCGAATATTCATATATGATAATGTACAATTTGAATTTTTTCAAAAATAGCCAATTGATCATTACTTATACCTAGTTAACCAAAACATTAGCTGTTTGAAATAGCGTGGCGACATTAAAAACCTCCTCCTTTTTTGAAGTCGGTTGATGTGAGAATGGTTTCTTGATCGTTTTCTTAGTGATGCTTAGGTAATAATTAGGCAGCTATGTCGTGGATGCCCAAGCGAAATAGATCGTGTTGTACAAAGAAGGAGTCTCCGAGTGGCTTCAGAACAAACGTTTGCATGTACGGGTGTGGGGGATCGTCGTCGCACTGAAATAAACATAAATTTACATTTCAATAGAGGACACCATTATGAGGACACAATGAATTGAATCTACATAATATTAAGGTTTACAAATAGGTAATTAAGTATGTAGTAGGAAGTACGTATTTAGAAGCCAATATTAGTTTACATCCTTTATTATTATATTATTATGTCAGCACAAGGGATGCATTCTGGCACTTCATTAAACTAAACTAAGAAGATTTAGTGCAATTTAGACAGAAACAATAGTTTGATTAAAAGAGGTAAAAGGTATGAAAAAATCTATCCATAGACATTATGATAGTTGTTATAATAAGCCAACACAAAGGTCAATACTATTATTCATCACACCAGCAAATAGATCTAAATTAGTTATCATGGACTTTACATGCAGTGATATTACACTGGTACACTGTATAGGGTCCTACGACATAACGGGAGAGGAACGGCTGCTACGCGAGACCCCGTAATTGCTTTACCACCCAAAAGCTAAATGTCGCCTGCATGTCGAACTCCAGTCTATTTTTTGCTTTCAAGACCTATGTGGCAGTGGAAATAGTTTCAATCTTTAAGAAGTTTCAACTTACTGGGAATTGTTGTCAAAAGTGATAAATCAGGACTAATAGATAAGTATGGAAGAAGAATAAAAGTTGCGACGGATGATGTTATCAAAAGTAGTAATGCAATTACGAGGTCGACTATACATTAACATGTGGCGTACGATTACTGCCCGTCACTGTAGGTTGGGCTATTATAAATTCTTATACACCATCAATGATCTAAAGTCGGAAAAGCATTGAGCGATAATCACACAACAAGGCGCGCCAGCAGTAACTATTCAGTAATCTGTGGCGCCAGTGTGGGCCTGTTACTGCTAGTCGCAACCCGCTGTCGTTGCCTGTGGCCTCGCGTATTCATTTATTTATTGAGCTATCCTTCTACTGCTATGTCGCAGGTGACATCCAAATAGAATCAGAAAGAAAAGAAGATAGCTAAAACATAAACACTTGCATCCCAACTTGAATAGCAACAATGCTACCTATATTTTCGACCTTATCTTGGTTACCTTTTGTTGTTATTGGGTCTGTAACTCTGTACCCAATTTACTATTGTGTGTCATTGAATGTGTCTGACAGTGACTTCATAATCCAATTGTATGGTAGTTATGTTGCATTGTTAAAAGTTCTAAAGTAAATTAGAGTCCGGCTGTCGAGAGAAAGCTTTCCTGACACCTGTCAATGTAACAATTGTAATAAAGATCAAATTCGCAAAACACGTGTTCGTTTGTATGAAACTGACAGGTGTCAAGAACGCATTCTCTCGTCTGCCGCACTGTAGTATGAACAGGAAAAATTAAGAACCCTTATTTACAAGACATGAAGTCTTATTTTAGAAAGGAATCATGTGCTAAGCGGTGGGGTAGTGCAGAACTAAAAGCACTAGGGTCTACTCTTACTTTGTATCTGTAGATAAAAGTAATTAGACGTTGTGAAGTGATATTGCTATTATATATTGCTATTATATATATTATATATTATAGAATGAGTTTGCTATTGGCTTCAGTACAAATGTTTGAAAGTATGCATGAGGTAGGTCATCATCCGTCTGTTTCAAATGCAATAAAATTATTTATGTAGGTATTGCTATAAACTTTTATCAGAGCATGTTTTTAACCTTTGGCAGTAATAAGAACAAACAGAGAAAGTACTCAGTAGACGTACAATTTGGGGATTATATTTTACGGGACAGAATATTTCCAGAATATGATAGAGATATCCCAATTATATATTATTACTAGCAGTCAAGAAGAGTTATGTGCAATTGTAACACACATCTCAAAAATTATGCAGTTTTGTTATAGCATTACCATTATTTTACTTTAGTTATGTAGCATTACAACTTTTTTAAATGTCTTGTGTTAATCTTTAAATATAGAGTAATACAAGAAATTTAAACTTATCTAATTTGATAAATAAAATCGTACCTGGAGCTGCCCAAGCACATTTATTAGAACTCCACCATCGAACATGGGCTGAGAGTCAACGGCAGTTATAATCCTTCCAATTTTCTGGAATGCTAAACTCTGAAATACAAGAACAGTAAGTTAATAATTTGATATACAAATTATTTTGCCATTAAATTGTAGTGTTAGAAATTGAGAAAAATGTAATGCGTAAAAGTAATCTGTCCAATGTTCCAAATTATTGATTTGATACGAGACTTGACATAAAGTAGAATCGTTATTCTTTCAACTGATACTGCATTGAATTATGTTTTTTCTCTCAATATGACAAGTCAAAGTCATTGAACTGAAATAATTAATTTGACAAGGCAAATGAACTGCAGACACATACATTTAACTTTTCCATTATTTTAACTGCACCTTGCAACTGTACACCCTCAAAAGTCATGAACGACGTTTCGACCTGAAACGAGTTAAATCAACGATATAATGATACATGCATAATCAATATTACTAACAGTGGGGCTCCTTCAAGGATTACTGAGTGACTCATATTTGTTTTGGTTACACTAGAAATGCAACTGCAACTTTTCCTGGTTGTTAGTCACCTTCCGATGACAACATGTTATAGTTGAAATTATTAAGAAATTGTGAAATCGACATGCAAAAAGATATTATTTCGGCGGGAGCAACGAGCTAACCTAAAAGTAAAAAAAATAATTCGGTGATTTAGTAAATTTAATTCTATCTAACAAGTAGGAGTTTCTGAGGCTGACTAAACTAAAACTAGAGGAAATACTTACATTATACATATTCACTAGGTTTGGTCGCTGTGCCGGATCATCGAACAGTGTGTAATATTGCTGTACAAATCCTTTTCCAATTGCATCGTATTGCGGATTGAGCGCCATTATGAAGATGTATATTTACCTAAATTCCACTAAAACACCCTAAAATCACTTTCAATAATAAAAGGCAGGCCTTTTAGGGGGCTTTTGCATACCCTGAAGGCTTTCTTTTTGTCACACAAGAAAAAATGGCAAACCGTTGTTGGTGTTGCCCGTTGTACATGTCATTGTCACAGATTAGAGAAACCTTCAAAATCATTATAAATTATGAATTTTGTAATCAGATAAACTATCGAGAATATCAGTTTATTTCGAAAACTTCACATTAAAACACGATCTACACGGTTTAAAACCAACATTTTCTTCTGCCACTGGTTTGCAACGCAGGCTTTTCTACCAACGACGTTTAAAGGTCATACGAAATTGGTTTAAAACCACTGTTTTAAACTTAGGTTTGAAACCACCATTTTAAACCGTGTAGATCATGCTTTACTCCTTTGTCCACGTGTGCTAAAAGCCGATGCCTCAAACTGAAGAATTGACAAATTAAAAAAAAAAATGTCAAATTTACTGAATTGACATGACATTGACAATGACATAATTCGGAAATGGTAAATCTCGATTCTCGAAAGCTAATTTATTATTTGTTTGTTTCTCAATATTGTGTTTGAATTCAATTAATTTTTTGCTCCAACCTCAAAAGTGCATTTATACAAACCAACATGTCTCTTGCCGATGAACTGCTTGCTGACTTAGAAGAAAATGACGATGGGGAACTTGAAGCTCTTATCGAAAGCAATAAGATGGATGAAGACCATGAGTTTGCCGTGCCGTATCCTGTTATTCCAAAAGAAGAAGACATAAAAAACGTGTCCATCAGAGAATTGGCTAAATTGAGACATTCAGATCGATTGAAACGGGTAATAAACAGTTTACTACGATATTGGTCTAGAATTCTAGATTGTATGCAATGATATTATTTTTTACACTTATAATATCATTGATTTTGTGCAGAAAGCGAAATATTAATCTTACCTTTGTGTTGTTATTTCAGGTAATGACATCAATAGAACACAATATTGGTAATAATAGGCAAAAAATCGAAGTGACAGGGTTGATGGAAACAGACCCGGAGTACCAGCTCATTGTAGAAGCTAACAACATTGCTGTTGAGATAGATGGAGAAATTGGTAGGTTCACGTTTGTGTGAAACCATTTGTATCAAGTTTCATTATCTCATAATAATTTTAATACATCTTGAAATAAATTTAACAATAATTATTTTTTTTAATATTCTTGGGCTTTTTGTGATGACTTTGATCATTTCTCCACCTTTTTATAAACTTGTACATATTAATATTTGACCTTTTTAAATTATGTAAACACTTTAAATAAAAAATAAATTGAAAAATCTTGATTAAATTCCTTTACCAGTATTAGAATTTATGAATGTTTTGCACAGTACATTGATTGCCTTTGTGCTACAGTGTGTTATTTAGTTCTCATATTGGAATGCCAAAAAATATTTTTTGGCATATGAATTAAATTAAATCAATTAATACTATTCCTGAAAGGTTTTAGGAACACCTAAACATGAGATAAAAATTATTTTTCAGCTATTATCCACAGATATGTTCGGGATAAGTATCAGAAACGGTTCCCGGAGCTGGAGTCCCTAATCATAGCACCGCAAGACTATATCCGTGCAGTCAGAGAGCTGGGCAATGATTTGGATCAGGCGAAGAATAATGAGACACTTCAGAGTTTTCTTACACAGGCTACTATTATGATTGTGTCTGTTACTGCATCAACAACACAGGGGTAAGTAATTGAATCATTATAGATTTGAATGTCAATAGAAATCAATGGTAATCACGATGTGAGTGAGGATAGTAGTGAATTGATACCAGCTTAAATGTTTTTTTGGTTTACCGAAGTATCCATAGATTCTTTCAAGTAGTTAGTATTATCTTCTTTCTGTTATATACATGGCGCCAGGGGCATCGATGCGCAGTTTGTTAGGCACAATTTTTTTTTGCAATTTGTTTGGCATAGGTATTGCACTTTTCTATGTAATAGCTGATTTTTAGGGTTCCGTAGTTCTGATAAGGAACCCTTACAGTTTCGTCATGTCCGTCTGTCTGTCTGAGGTTTTGCTAAGAGATCGTTAGTACTAGAAAGCTGTAATTTTGTAGGAGTGTGTATATCAATTACGCCGACAAAGTGGCAAAATAAAATTTTGGAATATATTTTTTTTTAGGGTAACTCCCCTTCATGTGAAGTGGGGATGAATATTTTTTTCGTCGTCTACCCCATCGCGTAGGGTGTCGTTGAATAGGTCTTCTAAATGAATATTTGGGTTGCTAAAATTATTTTTCGATTTAATGCTCTATTTACGAAATATTAAACTTTAAAGTGTTCCAGTAGGGCGTCCCCCCCCCCCCCTCTAAAAGCTAAACTGCTGGCTTGAAAAATCTGGAAAAATTCACGATGATAGTGCATTTCATGAACTTTAAAGGAAAATTATAGCGGTTAAGATAACTTTATTAGTTTCGCAGTAATAGTCGTTGAACTTGGGTGTTATATAATTTTGTACCAAATGCAAAATCCTTAGCATTAATCCTTTAAAGTGACTAAGATGAAGTAGACTTCATGCTTATTGTTATTATAACCATTAACTCCTAATATCTTTACCATTACTTATATTCAGAATAAAGTACAACAGAATCATACTATATTGTGATAACGGGATCTACACTAAGGGGTCTAGAATCATGTGCTGAATTCATGGTTACAGTTCATAGAAGCATGAATTCAGCACATTTTACATGGTTACCCAGGTTATAGGGCTGTATATTCCACACGAAATTTTTTTTTGCATCACCAACTAAGGCTTTGTCTACCATTAGAAGTTACCAAAATATTAAATAGTTATGTATGTCATCTTGTATTTCTATCTTTAAAACATATTTCAGGAAGTTATTGACTGAAAGCGAACTTGCTGAAATTAATGATGCTTGTGACATGGCCGCAGAGCTGAATAGTTTAAGAGCTAACATTTATGAATATGTTGAAAGCCGAATGGCTTTTATTGCGCCAAACATAACAGCTATTGTTGGTAAGTAAAATTACTCATCATTATGTTAGTCTGAATTCTAAACTATGAAATATTCTTATGGCAGAAATGTATAATTATCTAATAGGCAGAATATAGTACAAAAAATAGTGCTATGATTATGATTAAGTACTAAGTTATTAGGTATGATTTTCTACCCTCTTGAAATAACCCTTTGCCTTTGACATCTCCCATGAAAATACAATGAGACATTATTCTGATGGTTCTCTCTATCTTCTGGTTTAATTAATGAAAATAAATCACACTAATATAAAGGCGAAAGTGTGTGAGTGTGTGTGTTTATATGTTTGTTACTTCTTCACACTCAAACGGCTGGACCAATTTTGATAAAATTTGGTATGGAGGTAGCTGACACCCTGGATTAACATATAGGCTACTTTTTATCCCGATATTCCCACGGGATCGAAACTTATGCGGGTGAAACCGCGGGGCGCAGCTAGTTGGATTAATAAAAAACCAAATAACACCTTGTACCTAGTCATAATAATATTTTCATTTTCATCAATATTTTAATGAAGTACCTCTCCAAATAATGCACGTGCAATTATTAGGTGCATCAACAGCAGCAAAGATCCTGGGTGTGGCGGGCGGTCTATCCAAGCTGGCTAAGATGCCAGCCTGTAATATCCTGCCATTGGGGCAGCAGAAGAAAACCTTGTCAGGATTCTCACAGGCTACTGCCCTACCTCATACTGGCTTTATTTACTTTTCAACTATAGTTCAGGATACACCTCCTGTAAGTATTCTTAGTAAAATAAGAGGTATGTTATAAAAGCCGTAGTGGCCAAGTAAAAAAGGAACCACCAGTAGCTAGGTGGTGGGTTCCACCGAAAAAAGAAAGAAAAATTGTTTATTCTGCAGAAATAAAACACATTATAAAATAAACAGAAAATGAAAATAATTCTGAGTAGTACAAAGCCTCGTAATCGACATTAAGAGAAGTTTTAAAAAGTCTTAAGTTCGATTTATTTCATCATCATTGCTCCAAGGTGAAGAAAGAACATTGAGAGTGAATAGATAATATCCTAGCATGTCTCACTTGGGAGTGAGTCCGCCAGTCCAATCCGCACTCTCCTTGGTGAATTATTGCCCACAGCCTTTCACCATGGGAACTTTATAGGTTGATTATTGACTGGTTAAATTCACCCTTTTGAAACTTGGAAGATTTTGTCTTTCTAAAATGGTGTTTATTTTTTAGGAGCTAAGGTACAAAGCAGCAAAGTTGGTGTCAACTAAAATAACGTTAGCAGCTCGAGTAGACGCTTGCCACGAGAGTACCGATGGAAGCATCGGACGGATGCTGCGGGAATCTGTTGAGAAGAAACTTGACAAAATGCAGGTAGGTCAGGTCATATTATTATACTGATACAAATTAGAATGGTCAACAGAAGTTAAACCATCGAAGGTGTGTATTATGACGGCACGGTTGGCGCAGTGGTTAAGCGATTGACTGCTGCGCTGCGTGTCGCGGGTTCGATTCCTGCACGGAACAAATATTTGTATGACCTACAAGTAGTTGTTCCGGGTCTGGCTGTTTGTGAAAGTGAATTTAAATGTTTGTAAACGCACCCACAATACAGGAGAAATTCCTAGTGTGGGGCAACGTTTTTCATAAAAAAAAAAAAAAACTTCAAAATAAGAATTATTTTAGATTTTGAAACTGGATCCGAGATAAATATAAAAGATAAAGAATATTGCTTACCTTTGTACATTCGTTCTTATTTATTTTTTTTAAGCTCAATAGTCTATCCATGTCGTATATGCAATATTACTGAAATAAGTCTCTTTTGATTGCCTTCATATACACTCAAATATACTCAACTCAAATATAATAATACTTAATATATACTCAAATATTTTAAGTTTTCATTACATGTATCTTTTTTTTCCACAAGGAACCCCCACCGGTCAAGTTCGTGAAGCCTTTACCAAAGCCCATAGAACAGAGTAGAAAGAAGAGAGGCGGCAAGCGAGTGAGGAAGATGAAGGAACGCTACGCCATGACTGAGTTCAGGAAGAACGCAAACAGGCTTAACTTCGCTGACGTGAGTGTAACGTTGACGTTTTTTCATTTTTCTTTTGTTTGATACAATATTTATCATCATTTCACCCGCAAGACTGCTGGACATAGGCCTCCCCCATACAATAGTGATTGAATCATATACAGCGTTGTCCAATTTTTTTTTTTGGACTTTATGCTTCCTTTTGTTTACCTTAACGCAACTTGTTCCGCGAAAATGAGTATACATAGTTTAGAAGTTGTGATTTTTTAAATTTATTTTCATAAAATCTCTACTTGTCATGTAAACCACTCTAGATTGAAAGTTATTGCACTAAATTGGTGAGTAAGGACTATAGAAATGTAGCTAAAAAAAGGCATTTTTGAGGTTTTTTTTTTGATGATTCCCAAATAATTTGGTTTTAATTTTCCAATTATAATGCATAATTTCCAAAAAATACTAATGTAAAAATTCTTCTACAAGAAATATTTTGTTAATGTTCTTAAAAACTACCTACCTTGACTTTAGAAGTGAGGATAGCATAGAACAAAAACAAAATTGCCATATTACCAAAATAGCTCATTGCTTGCTAGCTACATGTTTAAAGTACTTGCAAATTTGATTCGATTTAGTGCAAACATTTTTTTTTTCAAAGTGTAAAAAGCACAATTTATTATCTAATGAATTTCGTGGAACATATTATGTATGTTGCGTATAGATTGACAAGAAATAGACCCAATGTATGTTGCGTATAGATTGACAGGAAATAGATCCAGAAAAAAAATTGTGGACCACTATAAATAGGCCACCCTGTATTTTTTTCTGTATTTACACAATTTTTGGTTAAAATATTGGGTCGAAAAACAGTTGCAGCTAAAATCTGTAGGAACACGTCTTTATGTGTTCCTACAGATTTTAGCTGCAACTGTTTACAGCAGAAGGGAATGGCAAATGAAGCTCATGTTAATTATTTTAGATGCAAAGGAAATCATGTAAGTTTCGCTCAACTAATCGCAGACCCTGAGAACTGAGGGCAATACCTACTCGTAATTTTTAGAACGCTTACAGTCCGAGGGACAATTCTCGTAATTTTAAGAACGTTCACAGTCTGATCTCAGTCTCAATCTGTCAAAAATACCTCTAATTTTTCTACATTTTGACAAGTTTTTGACATTTGTTTGTCGCCGAGATGAGACTGCGACTAGATTTTGAACGTTTTAAATTACGAGAATTGACCTTCTGATCTCATTCTCAATCTGTCAAAAATACATCTACTTTCCCTACATTTTTGACATTGATTGTCGCTGAGATGAGATTGCGATTGCGACTAGATTTTAAACGTTTTTAATTACGGGAATAGGCCTTCTGTTCGTGATCACAACAGAAACCTTCTTAAATATTTCATGGTATCGGGCTAAAAACTGACAAATAATCGCACCTTATGCTTAGCTTGCTCACGTGCAAACTTTCTAAGAAAAGTCAATTTCAGGAAATGGGTTACTGTGTATGCCGTGATATTAAACGAAATTACAGAGCCATTTTAATGAAACAGGTATCATATTGGCGAAAATTCTTAGCATTTCATGATAGAGAAACCGCCATAATTAGCGGATATAGTGAGAGCAGCTAATGCAACGTACGCTGATCGTCGAAATAATTGATGGTATCATTATCTGCGCTTGCGTTCGCGGAATCCTTGGCGTAAATGTGACGTTGCGCTCGGCGGTCCGAGGCAGATGCGTTGAATTTCAAATCGTTCGGCAGAAGTGGCCCGTTTTTTTTTCGCGCAAGTCAAATAGACCGGAACTCGACCTGTTGAAGCGCGCGGACGTCCGTGTCGGCCCCGTTGCGCGTGCGCTTACTGCGATTAGTGATCTTACATATACGGTTGTAGCAGATGGGTGATAGTTGTTTTAGAGTTTTAATTTAGATAAAAAACTGGCCAAGTGCGAGTCGGACTCGCACACGAAGGGTTCCTTACTACAAGGCATACACGCCGAAAAAAAACACGTTTGTTGTATGAGAGCTTAAATATTTATTGTAGGTATTCTGTTTTTAGTATTTGTTGTTATAGCGGCAACAGAAATACATCATCTGTGAAAATTTCAACTGTCTAGCTATCACGGTTCATGAGATACAGCCTGGTGACAGACAGACAGACGGACAGTGGAGTCTTAGTAATAGGGTCCCGGTTTTACCCTTTGGGTACGGAACCCTAAAAAGAAGCAGATGGCGTTCTGTAGTTTCTGCCTACCCCTGTGGGAATACGGCGTGAGATTATTAGATTATATTTAGGAAATATATTTATTAGATTACTTGGGGAGGAGAAATTGTTTGTGGTTTTATCAGATTGTGAATGAATTAAATTCAGTAAAACTTATGTAACGTCAGGAGGTTTTTGTCCGATATATTTGGCCAACTCCCTTATAGTCTGTAATGACGATCATTCATAAATATATCATTCACACTTAAGACCATAATTGGATCAATGAGAATCTGGTTTTATCTTTATGGGGCACTGAATCACACTGGAACGCGCTGCATTCGCTCGCGTCCATAGGTACATTTGCTCACATCTGTATTTAGGGTTCGCCTCATTCTGAGCCGATATTTTCAAATCGCTTTAGTCGAATCTTGTCTGTTGTCCTTAGCATGGCTTGCATGAATGAGTGATAAAAGTCTTATTAGCGAGGAGATTCATTCAGCATTTTATAAAGACAAATCTCCCCTGTTTCAAAAGCGCCAGGGAAGCCCGCGACATTCAATTTTTTTAAGTTTTATTGCAATTTGCTGGTCAGTATTAAGTTGTACGTTGATTAAAATATGATTCGCGGCCGTAACAAATATGTATTTACAGAATAATAATCATTAAAGTCATCAACACAACTCTCTAAGACCATGTAATCCCCAAGAATGACGATTTCATGAAATCTTGACATTTGGGGATTATACTAACTTAACAAGTTGTATTACTGATTGTAATGATTATAATTCTGTAAATACATATTTGTTACGACCGTGAATCATATTTTAATCATCGTACAACTTAATACTGGCCAGCAAATTGCAAAAAACGTAAGAAAATTGGAATTTCGCGTGCTTCCCCTGAGTTTCTAAAGCATCAAAATTTCCTAATTTATCAGTCAGTCTATACGACCGTGTGTTTGCTCCCCCGTATACCTACGTATTAGCGCACTCCGTTGGCGGCGCCCGCTTTAATTGGCAGCACCGATCGAAAAACCATCCATTATAATTCCATCTGTGCTAAATTATTATTCATGCCATTTAGTATCAAGCAAGGCGTTTTCTAAAATTGTAAGAGATTTATGAACTATGAATAAAATATGAGGTTTTATGAGGTTTCTCATTATGATATGGATATTTTACTAAAGCCGAAACCGATCTTATGAATATCTAAAAATGTCATAGACATTTAATACGGGCAGTAAAAACTCTGCAAATCTGGTGGCAATAAGTATTCCTCAGCAATGACAGAAATTGGCTTGTGAAGGTCTGATGGTAGTAGCTCCATGTTAAGAAGGTACAAGATAGAATTTTCGCTGAATTTACCGACCCAGGTAGACGCCTATATTGGTAAATTCAGCGCAAATGGCGACGACTCTTCCCGACTATGTAAAGAGGAAATGTGGGTGGTCGTTTCTCCATAGAAACGCTCTCGTCTGTGTTCTTTCTGGTTAATGACCATAAAGCAATGATTTTTTACAGAATAATAAATATTAACTACTTGTATGTCCCTATGTTTTCCTTTTTGATGATACATTATTTTTATAAGCACTAGAACCCTCAAAAAATGCTCAAAATTGCCGATTTAAACCGCTGTCAACAGAGGCCTAGTCTAGTGTAAAAATTTGACAACTATTAATGAAAAAAGAAAAACAGGGACACAGTATAATATCCTTCTTATTCAGTTTATGAAATATCTTTTAAATTGGTCCAATATTGGAGGAGGAAAGAGGCGAGAGCCAAACCTCGAATTATGACTTTTTACTTAGGCTTTTACAAAAGTCTCTCCGACCGCTTTTCCTCCTAAGGTCTCTTAAATTAGTCGGTTATGTCCAGCAATATTTCATGACATTTATTTTATGAGATGTGATACTTAAAACGCTATTCGCTGTTTACAACTACACGTACAAGTATGTCATAATATTCAACACTTCCTTATATTGGCTCTTAAATCTACAAGCTTCAACCAGGAAGCTATAGGAGTGCTTACTATCAATCAACTTTCTTTGTCTACTTGTACAGGTACAAGACAACAGGAAAAAGTCCTCTCTTAAAAGGAAGTCCATTTCCTTTGTTATTATTTAATTGAGATTCTATGGTACTGTGTGTATCCAATAGAATAGGAAGACCCATTACGTATTGATAAGTTGGATATATTTTATAATAGATAGTCGCAACAACTCCGAGGTATTGCAGAAATGAAGTAACTTCCAGAGAGAAAATTTGAATTTTCTTTTCAATAAATGGTTATTGATGTCGTTTGCCATTAAGAGGGACCCATTGGGTCGTAAGTTTGGCCCATTGTTCGTCTGACATGCGGCAGATGTGTCCAGCCCAGTTCCATTTTAGCGTGGCAGCTTTCCAAGTGACATCAACAAATGGTTATGAAGTACAATTTTATTCGGGCGTGCAAACCAGTTACCAGCCTGTCCTAATTTGCAGGGCAACGGCCTTGTGTCATACCCACAAATCCCCCATTCATCATTCGTCAGTAGTCACCACATTTGCACTCTGCGTGTTAATGTTCACGTAGACAGGCGCGACGCGACTTCATGGAGATTGCTCTACCAGAATCCCGCCGCCGCCGCCACGTCGTGTCGCGCCTATCTGCAGGAGCCTTAAACCAAACCTAAGTGTTTGGCCAGACTGGGGCGCGGGCGCGGGCGCGGATGCGCGAACGCGCGCGGGCTGCTTGTCCGCACTGGAGCGCGGCTGCGTTCTGCGTGTTATCGTGTCCAGTGTTTGTCAAAATATAATATGGATGAAAAAGACTTATTTTTACTAGAAAAAAGCTCGAACTATTTTGAGAGACCGGCCCGCGCCCGCGCCGCGTACCCACTGCGGCCACTTGTACAGTCAACAGCAAAAGTAGATGCTAAAAATCAGAAATTCAATAGGAGTCAAAACTGATCACGAATATATGGCAGCTGTACTAAATGTTTGGTATCATTTACAATCACATACTTTTGAATCACTTCGACGCCACACAGTTCTGACGCGAACTCCGTTCATTAGTATTGAATTTCTGATCATCTACCTACTTTTGCTGTTGACTGTATGAACGAGCTATGGCGTGAGTTGCACACGGCTCCCCGCGCCGAGCAGCCCGCGCCGCTCACCGCGACCGCGTGCCCACTATGCACACTCAAAGGAAGTTCATATGTTTGAGTTCGCCGCGCCGCGCCCGCACTGCCAGTCTGGCCAAACACTAAAAGCAAAACAGAACACTAACACAAAGTTTCTTCCTCAGATCGAAGATGACGCATACCAAGAAGACTTGGGCTACTCTCGCGGCACGATCGGCAAATCAAGCACAGGCCGCGTTCGTCTGCCTCAAATAGACGAGAAGACGAAAGTGCGCATCAGCAAGACTTTGCAGAAGAACTTGCAGAAACAACAGCAGTATGGCGGTGCCACTAGCATTAGAAGGCAGGTGTCCGGTACTGCTTCGTCTGTGGCGTTTACGCCGTTACAGGTTTGTGCTTTTTTTTTTCTAGTAAGTATAGTAAAGTGATACCGTGTGGTGTCATATGTGTATGGTAAACGGATTAATATAATGATGCTTGTCCCCCCCCGGGAGTAATGTAACAATAGATAAATTATATCTAGTAGGTCAGGCGAGGAGCATTATTTCCCCAACCCCCCTTAGGTGCTTGACCAATCCCGAAAAAAAGTGCTGTTCCTGAGGAAAACAAAAATAACGTTATTATGATAATATATGGCGCCACGTGATTTTCGAACGGGATCGACACTTATGCGGGTGAAACCGCGGGGCGTTGCCTGTAACTAATAAACGTACGCGACCCGTTGGAGATACTTCAGGTTCATTTACTTAACAGCACATTTTCCAATCACTATTGGCTCAAACCCTTGATTGAAAAGAAGCCTTTGGATCGGTTTGTTTAGAGAATATAATATAAGAACGCGAAATGGGTTTACATTACTACGAGATTAACACATTTTAGACCGTTGTGTAATAATGATTAATTAGTGTCAAATGGATTAAACTTTCGTCATAATAAAAACAAATTAAATATCTGCACTGCCATTAAATGTTGCGGTTTTGTTCGATATACCACCTAATTTGAATGTTTCGCAAATATTGAAAAGCAAAATGTCACATTGAATAAAGGTGCAACAATATTATGCAATGTGTAACATAATAGTCCGTATTGCAACACTGAACAAGTTCTTTATGTAATTTGAATAATTGAATGAAAAATACCAAAAATTCCTGTGGGCCACGTCCTTATAAGCTTAGGGTCGTCAGGTCAGCCAAATTGCCAACTGTTTTTTCTGTAACAAGTCTTAGGTTGCGTTCACACCAAGCTTATAGTTGGCTGCCGACTGTGAAAATGAATGAAAAACAAAGGACAGTCAGTCGGCGACCCAAAGTTGTTTTTTCATACATTTTGTAGGTACAGTCAACAGCAAAAGTAGATGATCAAAATCAAAAATTCAATACTAATGAACGGAGTTCGCGTCATCGAAGTACTACTACTTAGAATACTGACTACGTAGAATACTTTTGAATCACTTCGACGCCACACAGTTCTGACGCGAACTCCGTTCATTAGTATTGAATTTCTGACTTTGATCATCTACTTTTGCTGTTGACTGTACCTACTGGACGCTCACAGTTGGTGGCCGTGTATACGCTTTGGTGTGAACGTGGCCTTAGTGTGAAAGGTCATAAGTGTTGCCATTATTATACGAATGTTTGCTGAATTCTGTCGGTTTCCTCATAAGAATTAATAATTTTACAATAAACTACGGATGTAAGTACCTATTGCTTATAGCAAATATTCACTCTTTGGGAATATAGGAAGTTAAAACGGTAATAATCATAAACACTGTTAGTACCATGAAAAAAAAAACGTCACGGTTATGTAGTCTTTTGGGGTAAACAGAGGTACTTAATAAAGAGTTAGAGCGGTAAATGTTTGACACTTGATTTATCAACAGAACAGGATACGGTAGTTAGTCATTTAGTCTATGTATATCACAGATAACAAATTATAGACTTTTGAAGGCATAGAGCGTAAGATGTCATTTTTTAAAGTGATAGGTTTTTTGGTTGAATGCGCAAGCGCCGATACGAATCCTAGTTTCCAATACTGGGTAACACTACTCCCAATAGTAAATATTTTTTCCGGTAGAAAATTTTCAGACCGGTACGTACGTATTTGTTGGACTTGCCTTGTGGGAGCTAAAATCGAAATCGGCGACGGGTGTTCTAGTTAAACCACGTCCTGCTTTCAAGATAGCGGTTCTAACCTAAGCAATTATTCCTGATAGCTTGTTAAATTTAGTAGAAACATTCTGTTGGTCTATCACGAATATTATTAGTAATTTAATTATGCCCCATTGATATAGCGTTGTAATTTATCATGTTCTGTCATGCGGACATGCCGTTTTATGGACACCAATAATGTCTGTACGAAGACTGTAAGTTGTAAATATAAGCTTGGAATAAATTCAGCGTAGAGTTAATTACATTTCGCGATTTCTAAATCAATCTGCCTAGGCTTTTCCCTATGTTGGGGTAGGCTTCCAGTCTTACCGGATGTAGCTGAATATCAGTATATTACTTGGAGCAACTGCAGCCTATTTGACCTCTACAATCCAGTTACTAGATAACACGATAAGACGTAAGACTGGTTGTCAGACTTTCTGGCTTCTGACTACCCGTAACGACTGTCAAAGATGTACATATTACAGCCGGCAGCAACAGCTTAACGTGCTTTCCGAAGCACGGAGGGAAACCGATATAGTAATGGATGGTCACCCATCCACGGACCGACCTCGGCAGGAGTTGCTTAACCTTGAAGATCGACCATTGCGGCTGTTATTGTATAGCCACGTGTCCCTCTATTTTTAAATGCATTTTTTGAAATACCTTGTTCTAAATTCTGAGAATCAAATATGCAAAATGCACTAACTAAGTAGGTAATCTTCTTTGCGAATGTCGCTTTGCTCAACGTTGTTACGTGAACTGATTTTATAACACGTTTGAACTATAACTCGGATAATATTCATAAAAGTATGGGTGGCCAAATCGTATACAAAAATATTTTGATTTTATGGAATATTTTATGTTAATAAGCAGGTATTGGAATTTATTATCTTATCTGAACAGTTTTAGTGCTTGCCTCTTTAGGCTAAGTGTATATTAAATGATGATATTTTACAGTTTTTTTAAGAGCAGTGGTGGCCAAGTGGTAACAGCCGCGACTTACGAGTTGTCGGTCGTAGGTTCGAACCCAGACAGGCGCTTTACTTTGTGTAAATTGTTTCATCACCACTGCTCTCAAAACGGTGAAGGAAAACATCGTGAGGAAACCGGCATGTCCTAGAACCAAAAATTCGAAGACATGTGACATCTGCCAACCCGCACTGGGCCCGCGTGGTGGATTACGGCCCACTCCCTCTCACAGAGAGGAGGCCTGTGTCCCAGCAGTGGGAAAATTATAGGCTGATTATGTACAGTTTCTTTAGCATGATATGTTTTAATAAAAAAACCTGTATGGTTTGTAATCTTATTGGCGTGGTACAGATACCGATGAAGAAATGTCACCCAGATTTTGCTATGGGTGGCGTAAGTCCATGAATTGCTTAGGCATGCTGTTAGGTAGCATTCATTTTAATGGATACCACTTAGCAATTAGGTAGATAAAATTATCAACAGTCTGTCGAAAGACGTATTCCACATTGGGCACCCGTTTAAATGGCACCTGAGTGAATGTGCCGCTGTGTGTCAGGTGCATTCACTCAGGTGCCATTTGAGCGGGTGCCCAATGTGGTCTGTCGAAATTGAATCTAAGATAACTATCGCGCACTAGTCCGGAAATCTGAGAAGAAAAAATATAATTTTGCGCTGATTCACACTATCTCGATTGCATTAACTACGAATGACACTAGAATGTTGTTGAATCTAAATGCATTTTATTTCTATTTTTTTTCTGTTTCTCAAGGATACGGGAATAAATAGGTGCGGGGTAATTGCGTAACACGCTAAGGAGTGATTTTTCAATAGTTAGATGACATACATCATCATAAAAGTTATCTGACTATTAAACAAACAGCCCTAACAGTAGCAATGGCTTTCATTTTGACAGTTTAACAACATTCATTGCGTTATTTACATTGTTGAGCAGACAGATTTTTCGTACATATGAAGAAATGGATTAGGAATATCCTGCAAAATGAATCAGATTATGATTAATAGTGTGTTACGCAATTAGGGTACTGTCCTGTAAATCTCTGCCTTGACAATTTCTGTCCAATTAAAGCTACAAGTACATTAAAGCAATCAAACTTCTTACACCGCGTGCTGCAACGGTCATGCAAGCCGACGACTCAACAAAAAACCCCGTGCCATAAACGTTTTAAAATTACATAACAACTCGTTGACTATTGTAAAAAATGTGTGTCGTTGTACTCACTTAACAGTAGCATTGTTTCAGTGCATTGTCTCACGTATTCATTTACTTCTTAACGTACATAATACGAATAGAGACATCTTCTCATTATACATAATCGTTTTGTTGAGATTTTTCTGCATTCTTATCTATTCGTAATTGAGATTTACAATAGCTGTTTTTAGGTGTGACCTAAAATGTAAACAATGGAACTGTTTTTGGGTACATAACTTGTCTGTGGTTCGTGATTTAGGAAGGAGTGTAATATCATACTCTCATGTTCGATGTAGACAGTCTTAGATTCCTAGTCTATTCTTTTAGCTGTTTTAAACGTATACATAAGACTACATCTACATTTAAGTTCTTATTTGGGTCAGCTTATTAGGCTTATCTGATAAGTACTGTGAAATTCTAGATGGGAGCTTCACAAAAAAATTAAATAGCAGTAGCTTTTTTTAGGAAGACTCATTATTTTCTAGCACTGACTCTACTAAACAAAAATACCTTATGAGAATATTTGACACTTGCTTGAACGTTCGAATGGAACACGCCGATAATTATAAACCTGTACTGCTAAAGGTAGGGCTACATTGATAGCCTCTACATTACCTAGATATTGAAACTCAACTATAGTTACATCTGCATGGCTGAAATTAGTATTCATAACGACTGACCGATCAGCACTGAAACACGACAGCATCCTCGTTGCGCAACACTATTAATCACAATCTGAATAAATTTGAAGGATATTGCTAATCCATTGCTCCATATGTTCGAAAAATTTGTCTGCTCAACAACGTAAATAACGCAATGAATGATGTTGAACTGTCAAAATGAAAGCCATTCCTACTGTCAGTGTATTACGCAATTACTACCCCACTGGACTGGACGTCTTTGTTTGGTTACGAAGAACCGACAACATTGGCAATTAACATTTGAATACTTTCTTTAGAGTTTATAATTTTGGATCTAAATTAACCAATTAAAAACAAATTAAGACTTTCTTCTGCGCAACTCTATAATAAATCTTGCATAATTTGCATCACACATAATTTATTTTCTATGAATATTATATAAACTAACCTATCAAGGTAATATGAAGACCAAAGATCAATGTTTATATTTTCTCTGTCCAACGAAAGGACCCCTATATATTAGAAACTAAAAAAAGCTTCAAGATATCTCGATTGTTGGTTTTAAATATTGTTGGTAAAGCGAAAAGAAAATCAGCCTGTGTATCGATTCTCTATAGCCCTATTTACAGATGCCAGCACGTCAAGCTACTACAATCTGTCAAATTTATTTAATAGATTTTCAACTTTATCGCTAAAGTATAAGGTTCAAAGTTGATTGGGAAAATTTGACAGTTTCGGGTAGCTTGATGTGCTGGCGTCTGTACGTAAATCCCGAGATGCCTCCTTCATTATTTTACTCTAGGCTAGATAAACATAGGAAATCCTACATCCAACTCGCTGACGATTTCATTCTCGTCCGGAATAACTTTAAACATGTCTGCATAACAAACATACTGGCAGGCAGATAATTACAGTCAACATTTTTTTACATTTCTACCCATCTGCGGGGATCATTATGTCTTTTTATTTTCCGCATCACCGCGTTTCCCATTATTAACGCCATTACATACGCCTCTAAGAGTCAGGGTTGCTAGGAAAAAAAACCGACGGAACTAATAATGCGATCGTCTATTATCTCATCTTGTTTTGGAAACCTCCGGTATTGTTCAGTAAAAACTAGCATGTTTTGTATTTTTTTAAATAAAACGCTCCCTTGGAGTAACTTAGGTATTATTTTAGTATTGAACAAGACAAGGAAAATCCGGCTGATTTCCATGCATTATACATACAGCGTACAATAATTTTAATAAAACAGTCTTCAATCTTTTTGAAGTTATTGAAACGCTGAATGATGTATGTATGCGGTTGAAATCAGACTTCTGGTAACCCTATAAGTACAGTCGAGTACTAAAGTCGTAACTATCGTATCTCACGTACATCTCCGCCCTTGAGAAGACGAGAGGAACACGAGTTCATACAACTTTACATTACAGTTTCAAAGTCTAAACATTATCGCATCATAGTTGTTATTATGGAATGATGCACTTACATAATTATGCGTGAGCCCTGGCTAAGGACAGATTCTCACGCCAAAATGCATATTGAAAGATTACCTTATCTTAAAATTACTGAAGGATTTAGGTACATGACTAAAATTTAACAAAATAATGTATGATTGCCAGGAGAGTAGATCACATCATTATTATAAAAACACCGCTGTCCATTGCCTTCACATGGACTGGTTTTAATTCTGAATATCTGCAAAAACGATGTGGTCCTTCGAGCCGGATATGGCCACCACTTACGTGCTGCTAGATAAATCATCATTACCATCTTCCCCATCCATTTATTATTATTTTTTTTTCTTTCATACTTGCATCTTCTTCAGTATTTTCTTTGATCTGTCATTTCTTACATTGATAGTTAACATCTTTCTGGACATTATGTTTCTTATTATACCGCATGTCTATAAAGCGACAATCCATTTTAGATGAATACACCTATTTGATAACATCTACAAACATTAATGAGCCTATATCATAAATAAATATCCCTACATTTCCTAACATCATAACTTATAGTAAACGAGCCAACAAACAATTGTAAAGGAGCGCGCCGTCCATAAATACCTGCGTTGCACGTAAATCTTTAGTTGCGATACACCGCGGTCCGCAACTCCGCACCCGAAGTCCTAACAGTAATGTGCACGCGGCCCATAACAGTCTATGTAACATCTTACGGTTATCTAGTAACGATCGCAGGTTCTTCTTAGGCATGCTACACATTTGTTCGGGTGACCATTAATCGGCACAGCTAGGCGGTGGAATCGAATAATTAGTTTATTGATATAATTATGTTCGGGCAAGCAAGCCGCTCGGCTTAGCCGAGCTGATTGTAAAAATCAACTTTACAGTTCATTTGACCACATTCACGATTTGTTTTAAATGAAAGAGTTAGATTGCAATAACTTAAAAATAGTTTACGTAAAAAAAATATCGTGACCATGCTGCATAACATGTGGCATTCAGCGAAGGTAGATGCCGGACGGAGGTTGCCAATCGGCACGAGCAGAATGAAAGCCGAAATTATTTAGTAAAAGCTTCGAATCGGCTTTGTTGTTTAACATATAATGTTGAATCAAACGTGCCGACCCGAACATTTGTGTAGCGCGCTTTAACCGTCCTTTTATGTAGGTTCAACAACCCAATTAGTGATTCGTTATGTATCTATGCTTGATGTACCATTGAGAAAACTTACATCTATACACCGTAAGGGCTATTCTTGCTTTCACCGCTCGGCCGCTATATTAACGCTTGCTAACAGATGTGGTCATCGTGTGCACGGGATTTTGTTTTCAAATTGGGCAGATGTAAATTTCCTCGATGGTACATCATGGATGTTGAATCTTTTCTAAAGACCTCATTAGTTTGTTTATTATTGTCTCCTTATTTACCGGTATTGTATTGTAAGTCAATGATTGCAGTTTGCAATATTTTATTTAGTTTACCCTTTTATCTACAAAGTATGAATTTATGTAATTTAAAAGTGTATATTTGGTTTAAATGTATCGTTTTGTAAGATGTCTGAGACGGATTCTGATTTTTTTTGTAGGTAACCCCAGAATTGGCCCTACAAAAATTCCATTAATTTTGGTTCATTACTCTTTCAAGTCTTTTAACCAGTTTCTATAGTATTCTTACCTCGTATACGACGACGATGTTCTTGTACTATCTGAACAAGCTTAGCTTAATTACAGAAATCATTAAAAAGCCATTGATTGTGTCTCACGTTACGAAGGGTTAAAAAAGGCGTATCGTATTACCCAGTAACTGGGTTGTGGAGGTCAGATAGGTAGTCGCTCCATGTAAAATACTGATATTCAGCTGCATCTAGTTAGATTAGCAGCCGACCCCAACATAGTTGGGAAAAGGCTAGTCAGATGATGTTACGAAGGGTTAAAAAGCTCGAAACCAAATAGATATTGCACGTTATTACACTAAAGCAATCGCCAAACTGCTCACTGATGCCACTATTGAATTCACCACATAAGCAATGAACGAAACGGCGACCAGTTTATCTTGAACCACGGCGAAATACAGAACTAATTTTAAACGTACTGCTTATGTCCCCTACGTTGGCTAGTAGGGCCACCCTCAACCTCGTTACACTGGGCACTTGGTACGGGGTTGAAAGATGAAAGTTTATGTTCTACCTCGATAGATGGTGTTGGGATCGAATTGAATCGCGTTATGGTTTCGTTATCACGTTTTAAGGACACGTAACATTGTTATTAGCTTAAATTAACCTTACTGTGTTCCACAAAGCTTAAAATGCGTGTTTCAATACCAACACATTTATTAGGCGAGGCGGTAATGTGTAAATGGATCATGTCATTTACCCTACTTCATAGTAGTGTTGCCTAACTATCGATAGTTGATCTATTGATAGTTGACCTCGAAAACTAGTAACAGTATCGATAGGGCTATCGATAGTATTGTAATTTTACAATACTATCGATACTATCAATCGTCAGACATGAGTAATATTATTCCATAATCATCCATAATCAGCCTATAATGTTCCCACCGCTGGGACACAGGCCTCCTCTCAATGAGAGGGAGTGGGCCACATGTCTTCGAATTTTTGGTTCTAGGACATGCCGGTTTCCTCACGATGTTTTCCTTCACCGTTTTGAGAGCAGTGGTGATGAAATAATTTACACAAAGTAAAGTGCCTGTCTGGGTTCGAACCTACGACCTATAAACTCGTAAGTCGTGTCCGTGACCACTGGGCCACCACTGCTCGACGTGTCGCGTCGCGCGTCGTGTGCTGCGTGACGTAGTATGACGCGTTGTTCGCATGTGGCGTTGTAGATACCGCTACAATACTATCGCTATAAAAGTGTGTTTTACAACAATTACTAGCGATATTATCGATAGTATTGGAACTATCGATACTTTTACCACATCGATATTTAACGAAAATTTAATATTATTGCATCCGGATCTATGTCATTTACCTAGAATAGAATATCGATGGGGCAAAAATATCGATAGTTCTGAAAAAAATACTGTAGGTACTTCTTACGTTACCTACGGTATTAGAAAACTGTAGTACCAGATTACATGAGCCTTAAGTGCTTGATTTTTACAAAATTCCTTGACCCCTCACTAAGATTCCCTGTGTCGTGAGGTCCAGTCTCTTCCCAAGTAAGGCAAACACTTTAATTTATTTAGTAATTAATTTAAAAAAGAAAAAAAAATAAGTATACTCAACTAATAACTTAAGTGTAATTAAAAAATTTACTAATTAAAATAAATAATTATGTAGTAGAAGGCCTAATTATGCTAATGATTAATGACCAATGCTCGTCTATTCCATACTCTAACGTTGCGAGTTTAGTATGTAGGCGAGCCGAGAAAATTACCTATTAGTATTTCAGGCGATCGGGTTAGGACAAGACTTTCTCCGTTTACATTTCGCTGTTGGTATTTGTGCTATGGGAATGGCTACGCCCTTAGGTTAAACGATGTTGAGCCTCGTTTACATTTAGATATACATCAAAATGGGGGTACTGGCTTTAAGAGCTCATACTACCTCAAATGGCTTAGCATGATCCTCCGTTATGTCGAAAATACCACAGCATTAATTTTGAAATAAATATATGCTAAAGTTGAGGATTAATGTTAAGTACTGTGTTAGACGAAAAGACGATTCCATAAAATTTTCTCTATAGAAAAAAAAATCTAAAGTTACCTCCAAACCGAACAATAAACTGTTGGTATTAAAAAAATACTTCAAATTAGATCATGAAACTTTGCATACTAACTGAACTAACTATAAAGCAGGTCTTATGTTATTTAATTTTACTGAATTACCTTTATTTTCACCGTAAAAAGCAAATACCTAAACTATTGGCGCTGCCTTCCGCCCAGCACCGCACTCTGTCTCGCTCTCACATAGTCCGCGAGCAGTATGGTGCGAGCGAGATAAAGAGTGAATTTTAACTGCGGTAGTATAGGCTCAGATTAGAGAGTAACTTTTGAGAGGCTTTTACTGCTTTAGATTTTTCGATAAAAAAAGTATAATGAAATAATTATGATAACTAGCCGGTTTTTATGGGATAAACGTTATCGCCTGAAAGCAGCTTTTAATCTAGGCACTAAAACTAAATCTTCCATGAGTTAATTGCAATCTTTTGCTTCGCTGAACATTTTAAGTGTTCTCGTTATGCTGTTTGAAAAAGATGTTGCTGTGTTCATTTGTATATGAGCCTGGCTTAAAAGAATAACCAGTACCATACAATAACAAGACGAAATAAAAATCGCTTTTCGCATCTGTCGGTTTGACGGCGTTGTTAAAGCATTTTGATGCAGTTTTCACCATCATTTAGAGAATTAATTCCGGAAGGTTCAAGACAAGTGTGTTCATTGTGTAATACATAAATACTAAACTTACAGTAAAGAAATTTCCAAGTTTTATCAGGTCCTAAAATCATCCATCACATCATTCATTCATTAATTTTTCATTTATTCATTCGTTCCTAAAAAGCGTGGGAAGCCGAGGCGGGTCGCTTGTTATCCTAACTTTCTAACTAATATTATAAATGCGAAAGTAAGTTTGTTTGTTACCTTTTCACACCTAAACCACTGAACCGATCATCCTGAAATTTTGCATATACGTTGTCAGGTGTACAGAAACGGACATAGGGTACCTTTCATCCCGAAAAAAGTGCTGTTCCCGAGGAAAACAACAATAACGTTATTATGATAATAGATGGCGCCACGTGTCTTTCGAATCAAAAACAGGACAACGTCTGTCGGGTCAGCTAGTTGTTGTATAATGTAGGTACACTTTCCCAAAACATACCTACCGCTACCTTAGCCTATTGATGCAGGTCCACGCCCAAGCGTTTAGCACAGATAGCTTAGGCCAGTAAATATATGTAGATTTTCCATTTATCCATTGCCCTCCGCCCGGCGGCTCGCTCGGTGTTAACCCGCAACATCCACCGGACCGTTAGCTGCCTGATAGTAATCAGCGAGATTATGCCCCCATCGCACACAACACAAGTGCATCGCCCACCTGGTACACCGTAAAAGCTGTAGATAAGTGCATCGATAGGTATTATGTATCGAATCAAATTTCTAAAGCGGCAGTCGAGGTTTCTTGGCGGAATAGACTTGTTATATTATGGTGAATATTTATTCGTTGGGAATAATTTTCAATAACGATATGACCTCGGTGAAAGTGGCCACACTAACACCATTTTACTATTGTTTAAGTAAAACATACGTGATACTTGATTCTTGCACACGTTCGTGGTTATTGAAAAGAAATGAGCAATTAATTTCCTTCGATTACTGAGTGGGTCAAAGTCCTCGGAAACAGCGATCATAACACTTTTTTATGGTTTCCTCAAAAACAAAATCCCATTAGCGACACTAATTTGTCTGACTGACCGCGCCGCAAATAAAATTGCTGAATGGATTGATGTTATTCGAAATCAAATTTAGAATTGTGTATAGGTACCTAGATGTAGTTTGTTAATGGATGCAATGTCTGCCTGGATTGTTATGTAAAATGGTAAAGAACTCGTGCCGTACATCGCGTGAACGCTTGTATCAACAAATGAAGCGACACGGCAGAGCGCAAAAAGCCTCTAACGTGATAAGCAAGAATTAAATGAATGGTCATTATAACATGGCATTGCCTTACTTGTCTACTTGCGTATGAGGCGGATTATTGCTGCGTTGGTATGCTATTACCACGAGATAATGACAGAATAACAAACGGAATGCCGAGTAATAACGAACTGATTGAAACCCAGGTCACAGTTGTCTTGTTAGTGAGGAAGATTGTAGATATTTACTCCTCCTAAATTATGGAGCTCGTTTGAGAAGAAATTACATAGTGTGCTACTTTGTAATACAAGCCGTCTCATCACTTACGACGTGCTTAATTAATTGAGTGACGATAGTTGCTTACCTTATACACCTAATGAAGTGTTTTCTATTTAAAACCTGACTTGTGTTACAATGATGTATCCTACTACATTCAGACCAAAACAAATGCGACCGCTTTATCCTTGAAACTGACAAATATGTCTGTTGTTGCATTCAAAAAGCTGAAACGTGTTATTTGTTTCAGGGTCTCGAAATCGTGAATCCCCAAGCAGCTGAGACACGCATCAACGAAGCAAATGCAAAATACTTCTCCAACACTTCGGGATTTCTGTCCGTGGGCAAGAACACAACATGAAGACAATTTTTTTATCCCCATAGAAGTTTTGTGAATAAATTGCGATGTCTAAGAACAAAAATCGTTTTATTATAGTAAGTATGTACCCACTTATAGCCAGCGTAGCGCTAAGTTGGCCAATAAGAACGTGAGCGTATCCATACGAGCGATTTCACCCAGACTCGTGTTTCGAATTTACTTAGACGTTGCATTGTCAAATAGAAATGATCCAACGTTTAAATGGACATTTGAATACAACATATTTTGCACGCAGCCGCAAGTGTTTATAAGTTTTAATTACAATTAACAATCCACTGCCAAGTCAATGACAGAAAGTTTGTTGCGACTGTTGAAGAAATCGTGCATTGTACTTTTAGTGACGGTGAAAGATGTCGAATTTAGAATGACATTTGAAACAATGATCCGTTTATTTAAACCTTGCACTGTTTGAAAATAAATTAGCTTTAAGTACCTAACATACATGTAGCTAACGCTTTATGCAAGGATAGTTTGCATTGGTCGTATAACTGTCATGTCCAAAAAGAGATGGTTTTTAGGTCGCAGGTTTTAGTGGCACGTTTTTGCAGTGCTCAAAACGTGCCATGTTTATCTGACCTACAGAGGTACTGGTTTTAACTATTGTATCGGTTCCACCACTTCCATCTTTTGTTGTTGGTGAGTGGATTATTGAACCTAATACCTTGAAAATCCTAACCTATAACCGTCAAGATTTCTTTTATAACATCTTATAAAGGTGCCAAGGCCACCATCCTCTATTGCATAATCCAATCCGCCGTAACTTTATCAAAAATAGAACGATGTTCAAACTTCGCAGGTACATGGGCCAACATAAACAAGTGCCTAGCTTGCAGCACCTACCTATATCCAATGTCCGCCATTACTGGCATTGATAAATCTGACCTACAATCAATCAGCAAAGGTCTACCTTTCACAAACGCTGTGTTTATCACAGATTAACATCATTCTGTGTCGTTAATACTGTGGAGTCACGAAGGAAAATCCTTCGTGAAAGATCTTTATAGTTGGCACTAAACTGTTATATCTAACACAATTAGAGTTCATCATTATCATCATTAGGAATCTTTATCGCTCACTGTTTTATTATGATCACTGTGATCAGTGGTCACGAAACGTTGTGTTGATATTATTATCGTTTATTTGCATTACACGATAGTTCGCTTTTATCAATACAGCTATATACATATTTCTGACTTTTGACTGGCCGTACTTCTGCAGTTTACGCAGAATCTCATTTTGGCCAAGATCAAGACTACAATCTTGAAACACCTTTTGATAAAGTCACGCGTTTCTCAAACTTTCAGATACATTGTACAAGTTACATGCACTTCAGTATTTTTGGCTGTAATCCATAATGTTCAATCCAGTAGGTATATCCTGTAGATTCTAATCCTATTTTAACTTTTGCAGTTAAATTGCAAGATCCAAGAAAGATCTATAAAAATAATTACCTAACAGTCAAACTCAACACTAACCGCACATCAAACGGACATGTGACTGTGATTAGCAATACATTATGAAGAATATTCACAGAAAGGTCCGTTCTACTTCTGTCACTTCCTTGTATTTCAGTTCTGATTACGCAAGTTGAGATGCACTGGCCGCCTGTGTTACTAAACAGATTGGCACACAGACTTATCCACATTCCATACAATTTAATATTATGACGAGTAGTAATGTTCTTCATCGTTATATTAAATATCCCGTATTTTATAATACGATGTGTTAAATGGTCAGTTTCTTAATGAGTCGTTATGTTAGGCTTTTAGTTTGATTTATGTAGAAGACGTGAAAGGTCTTCAAAGAACCTAACATTCAGATTAGATTAGTTTTTGAGCACAATACATCTCACAGATTTTTTCCCGAGGTATTAACTTTTAGTGAATTGCAGGCTGCACTTATAAAGCCAGTAGTTAGTCTCTCTGAAACTTGGCTGAATTTTTTTCTTGTAATTATTTTGAACGTGCAATTTCAATGCAACGAATACAGGTGACGGACATAAAAGTAAGTAGATAAACATAATAATAAAACAGCAAGTATTTGCCCCTCAAGTTTAATATAACCAGTGATTATAAAAGTTAAATATAGTAAACAGCAAAATAAGCATAGAAGCAAAATGTAGGTAGGTATCTAATAATTATTATCTGTGTGTGAATGTGGGAGTTAATCAATTTCGCGCGGATTCAGCTCCTGCCTAGTTAAGTCTATCAAACGGACAGTAGAAAGCGTACTTGCGATAACAAGTATTTTGTTACACGTCTCATTTAATTGAATGAGCCGTTACTTTTTTTTGTGTTGTTTGGCAAAATGACAGTAGTTGTAGACACCATTTTCTTCTTTTATTTCCATCAGTATCGTGTATGGCATGGCCTACTGTCCATTTGCTCAGGGTGTAGGCAAAGCCCTATTACAACAGGCAATTTTTTCAGAGTTATTTTTATTTTTTAGAGGCAGGTCCTTTTTCCTACAGGCAATACTTATATCAAATTCAAATTCTTTATTGCGAACTAGGTTAAGGTAAGTTCCTGCTAAGAGCACTTTGCCTTACAGGCCACTTTTTCAGGGTTTTATCACGGCCCTGCTTCAGCCCATACCCAAAGCGGAAGCGTAATGCTTGTTACATAAATTATTTACGAATCTTCGTCAATAGCTGCACACTGGCAAGCAGGTTGGAGAATCGAGTACCGTATCTTATATCTTGTTGGTTTGGTAGTTTTTTTAATGGGATTCCGGAATCGTTAATGACGGAAGGGAAATCTCCCAACTCGTTTTTCTCGTCTTGTAACTTCTTTCTTAAAGTTTTTGACTGCAGATTGTTGGTGACGTACGAGTACGAGGCATTGTAAGTTGTGGATTTAGAAGTGTTTCGTGCCACCATTTATATTTTGACTATTTTGAGCGCGCTATTTTTTGCAGATTTATGAGAATACAAAGTGGCACCTCGAAGCGCAACTTGTTTCCATGGATTCAGTAGATACCTACAGGAAATTTAGTCGGTTATTAAAAAAAAAAAATTGTTCCATACATTTTGACCGCGTAGGTATTGCACTTTTCTATGAAACAGCAGATTTGTTTTTGCTAACCGACGAACAAAAAATTCTACTCTACCTCTAGCGTAGATTTTTTTGTAACCATGAATTCAGATTACAGTTTGCACGTCGATGTTCCTGCCACCCTGTATTATTATTATAGCTTTTACGCCCATCAACTATGTATCTTCTTGTTTTCTCGGTAGGCAAGGTACCAACTGTAAGGGCGACGGGCTCTTACAATACATCTACATTACCTACCTAGGGGTAAAGTCTGAAAGCTTCATCAAGCATCATAAAGATTATAGAACTACAGATTATAACATGAACCAAACATCATGGCTGACTATAAGTATAACTGTCACCTTCACCCACCATTAACTCATCTCTTCGGAACGAATCGTACGCACCGATCATCACATACGGAACTTTCGTCCGAGACAGACCGCCTACAACATACACCCTGCGCCCTTCTACGTCATAAGTAGTTTTCCTATCTACGTGCTGTTGAATGAGTGGAGTACCTACCTAAGTAGGTACAAGAGAGTGCAGTAGGTACGTAAGTATTTAAAACTCGTCCACTCGTCTAGTTCATTGTTTCACGGTGTTACTACAGTTCAAGGACGCCCTGTTACGTTACTATTAACTTCGTTACGAATGCAAGGATTATTATGCATGTAGGTTAAGTTTTTATTGGCTTTGTGTTTTTTCCGCGTGTGTCGTAGAGCGTAGGCTTTGGTGCAGAAAAGTAACCGGCATTGACTGCTTAGTACCTACCTATTTTGGTATAAGTATTTGAACCAACTGCCCAAAACTACCGAACTACATTTATGGACCAGATTTTCTTTGTTCCTCCGGTGGTCTGGTGATAACTCGCGTAGGTAGCCTACTCCTTTTTTTGTTGCAATTGCACAGTGGACGGAGGTACCATGCAAAGAAAAAAAAATGTTACAGCAATTTTGGACCGTGTTCCGTACCTAATCATATCCTTTAAATTACAACCGAAGTCCGAACATTATACCTACGTTAGTTAGGTGCGTTCTTATTTCGGAATAGGTATCAAAGTTTCAATCAATCAGGTGACATAACCTTGCAATGTAACCGGTTCATATAGTTTTAACCGCAGTCTAAAATAACGGACATGAAAGCCTAGATATGTTCAATCAAGAACTTTAGTTTCGCAACGTACCTAATTATAATTTACTATGTAGCTGCAGAAAACTGAACATTTTTATTATTATGAATCTTCCTGTTTCTATCATTGACCCCGATCTGAGTTAAGGAGGATGTTGATTAAAGTTACGACACGATTTAGAGCTTTTTTAATTCCTATTTCGCAACGATAATACTACAAAGCTGACGGGAAATGATCCGGTCCATGTATCGAATTTGTCACGTAAATAAATGAATTGGCTTTCTAAAGGCTTTATGTCGATTATTGGATCGTAAGCCCAGGTAACGTGGGCGGAGCACCGCCGTGTCCTCGTAGAGGCGATCGGCAGCGGCGGCGACCTATCGCGTCCGGCCCTGGTGCAAGCCATGGTCCGGGGCGAGAGGGAGTGGGAGGCAGTCACCTCCTTCTGCGAAGCAGTCATGCTAGCGAAGGAGGTGGCGGGACGGCTCAGGGAGAGAGCCTCCCGTCCCAGCCGCCGCGGGAGACGCTCCGGGCGTCGGGAGCCGCGCGACGACTCCCGGCCACCGTAGGCGCGGGCCTGCGGGCGGAGAGTAATGGGTAGCTCACCGTCCGATCAGGACCAGGCCCGTGCCGGACGGCGCGTACGTGTTCCACGCGCGCCTCAAAGAGATGTCAGCATCGAGGAGGGGCCCCATAGGGCCGAAGCCTGCCGGGTCAGCGGGATTGTCTGAAAGGGTTACCGCTGGCCCGGAACATAAAGGGCTAAGGAAGGAACACGGGTGGGTTTTAGTCAGTAAGAGTCTGACACTCCCTTCCGCTCCACCCAGAGCGGGAGGGGTCATTTGATGATTTCCCATCCGAAAAAAAAAAAAAAAAAAAAAAAAGCCCAGGTAACGGAACTCGACTGTGACTCGACTACTACTCTACTCATCTAATTAATCTGTTGTGAGATATATTAAGTTAGTTCTATGCAATAAAGGTTGCTTCAAGTTAAGTAATTATATTTTACCATATTTTTTTTATGTTTAAATCTCTTATCTAGCGGTTAGGTAGCAACGTTTAGTTTTTTTTTTAAAAAAAACGCCATCGTTTAATTTTTGACATTAGCGTAATTAATTGATAGCTGATTTACGAATGAGAGGCTTGATGAAGCTTTCAGAAAACAGGGCATTATGAAAATCACACTAATATTACAAAGGCGAAAGTTTGTGAGTGGGGGTGTGTTTATATGTTTGTTACTTCTTCACGCTCAAACGGCTGGACCAATTTTGATAAAATTTTGTATGGAGGTAGCTGACGCCCTGGATTAACATAATATAGGCTATTCTCCCACGGGATCGACATTTACGCGGGTGAAACCGCGGGGCGCAGCTAGTTTATTCAATAAAAAGTAATTCCTATTTGCTAATAAAAACATCGTGCCAAAACATGACTCGCAGGTTTTTTTACGTGAAGCAGAATCTAATCTACACCACATGGCTAGTAAATAAACCAGCAGCGACCTAATTGTCGTGATATTTGTTCATCATACTTCTTCATTATTTTTTTTGTTGCTTATGTCAAACTTCAGATTTCTGGCCTAAATCCTAAAGTCCAATGAGCTGATCTAGGTCTCTTTAGGGCTCAAATCACCCCGAGATGGAAGCGAAGCGGAACGCAGTTTCAGTGTCATATGAATTTTAACTTTACACTGAAACTGCGCTCCGCTTCGCTTCCAGCTGGAAGCGGAGCGGTGTGATTTGAGCCTAATTCAGACTGCGGCAGTTTGAATTGGAGCACTGACCTATTGCGATGCTGAATTCAATTATATCCTACGCCCGCTCGTTTATAACAACAACTCTAATACCTGTGTACTTAGGTACCTATAATGGGCAGACCCTGAAAAGGAGGTATACTGTAGATCTACTAAGGTATAATATGTTTGTTCTACGGGTATTCATTTTCTTGTATACATGACTAGCTAGTGAGATAGATGCTACTGTCGGAAATGATTTTTATTTGCTTCTTAGTATACCTCCGCAAATGTCTTTACGTCCGTCAAAAACCTACTCTCACTTACCGCTTTCTGCTTTAATAATTATAATACGACGAATGTGCTCGCAATTAATGCCAATTTTATGCCAAAAAGAATTAAGTTTGCATTAAATTGTACATAGTAGCATTAAAATGAATGAAGTTTCTATTTTCTTGAATGTCATTGTGTTGACTCTATTAGATGATTATTTCTTGAACATGAAATTGTTATTATAAACTGTTGATACCCGGAAAATGAGAGTAAATTCCAAATTGAAAATCATAATGTTACTTTCATTTACGTGTCTCACACGGTATTAAAGTTGTTTTGATAAAATTACGAGAACGACAAAACTTGCCAAAGAAATAAGGTTGATTTCGATTTCTTTGGCATTTTGCCCTTATGCAAGAAGTCGGTCGCAGTGTATTCACACCCAAATAGGGCTAAGAACGTCTGTAGGTACTCTGTTCAATGTAAACGTGGTTTATGTATGAATCTAAAGTACACACAGCTGCATTAAGTAGTTACCCCACCAAAAGACATGTGCGTTCAAATCCGTGATAGGCCCAAGTTGGTTTTTGTATTTTGCAAAAACATTTTATTTTAAATAATGTATTGTTTTAGTGAATAAATAAGTTTAAGTAAGTTTTTTTTTTTAATTCTGTTTTTATTATTGTTTTTTTCAATAAAACAATACTTTTGCGACGACAAGCAACAATAATAGGGTTAACATTTACGACAACTTATTCATCGTCTAAATAGACTGGAGGTTTCAAGACCGCTTACCGTGCATAAGATTGGAAGTTCAAATCCTATATAGGCACGAAATGTGCTTATTGTTCATTATATTATTTTGATATATTTTTCTATTTTGTTTTAAGTAGTAATTATTTATAAAGAATTAAAAAATCAAGAAAAATAAAATACTTTATTAATCATTTATTAATATTTATTATTGCTATTATTTAACAAAACTATGATCTTATTTTACAACAAACAGAACAACTATTTTAGTTCTCATAATATCAGAAATCATTTAAAAAAATAATTGATAAATAGTAGTCGTTTACTCTTCGCCGTTTTAAGTGAACGTATACAAAGTTCTAACTTGAAGGTATGGATTAATTTTATAAAGACAACGTAAGTAAGTAAAATTAATGGATACCCTCAAATTATAACATCTTTCGATTAGACAGGGACCTAAAGATATAATGACTCAGCCGATAGTAGATAACAATTTCATCGCAATTCATATGGGCTCGCTGGCTAGTTCGTCAAACTGCCGGTATGAGTATGACGACGTTCGGTGATGCGATGGTTCGAATCCGAGTCAACACAATGGACTCTTTTTGAAGTATTCTTTAGATTATTCGTAAGGAATTCAATGTTGTAGCAGTGTAACATTTTAAAACTTGAGGGGTTAGGAGATAGTGACGCTTTCTGTACATATGCAGGACATCTTTACACCTCATTTACTGCCACCATATATACATTAATAACACCTCACTGCGCTGCGAATGCTTAGAAATTGTTCTTAGAAAACCTACAGCCTGTGTGGGATATATGTATGACAATAAAATACCCGTAACATCGACAATGCTCTCTCAAAATATTTATAATACCTCGAAGACTCATGGCTTGCACTTGAATAGTGCGTGGGCTTGCATAAGGACGACCTCCAGTAACGGCCGTTCTACGTGCCTCGAATGTATTTCCAAAGCAAATATTCAACATTTACATATGCAAATCACAAAGGTTTTAGTTCGACAAGTTTTGCAACATCTTCGACTATTATCTTCTGAGTTCCAAATCCAGATCTGGTTTAACTCGTATCTGGCGCTCACCTATTGTGCGACAGCGGATAGCCGGTGCAGCGTTATGTGATGTCGTGTAAATAAGGCACACCTAACAAGAAAAGAACGTTAACGGTTCATTGAAATCGAAAGAGTGTACCTACGTTCTGAGTGAACGCCTGTACCTCGGCCCGAGAACAGGTTCCGAGCGGCGAGCGAGCAGCGAGTCAGCGACACATCCCGAACGGTCCGCGAGGTTACCGCGCAGTGCTCCGCCGGCCGCTTATCTACGTGCGCGTGCACATCCGATACCTACCGAACGACCGCGGGAAACAACCGCCGCGAACTTTACACCAAAGCTGCTGCAGATAACGTTTATTTACAACTAAACGATACCAGTGCTTTCATATTATATCAAAACTTACAAGAATATTGAGTATGAAAACTTGATTCGTATGGTGTTTGAAGTGTTTGTGCAACCGGCATCTGAATAGCCGTTTGATAGTATGTTGCGGAGTGGACTGGCTTGATTAAGTGGGTGTAGCCATGGCGAGCTTCGAGGACCTTGCCTTCGACTGGGCGTCGCTTTGTCAGGATTGCCCGGAATGCTGGACAGAGTCAGGTAAACGAACGTTTTAGACAACCGTCCCAAATTCGTCTCTAACTTTTTTACGCATATTTACGGTTCGTTCCCAGTTACTTCGAGACATGAATCAAGGTTTATATTAACTGTATAATTTTGGTAGTATGAATCACTTCTAATTCACTGGTGGACGACCCTCGTCTGCGGAATTGTACCATGCCTTATTAGCGCTCTGAATTCTAACACTTTCGTTGCTATATCAGTAACATAAAATTTGGTGCTATATATTCCGAGTGAAGGTAATCCACCTTGGTAAATATATTGGGCAAAGTCGAATTAAAATTAACACACACGCATCAATTTATGTAGCTCGTAATTAAGCGAGTAGGTAGAGGTACACAAGCGGTTTAATTAATGCACGGTCCAAGAGGGCAACCCGCAGGTGCAATCAAAACTAAATTATCACTGTAGGTAGGTATTTGAAATGACAATGCGTTTTTCACAGTTTCAAATATTTGTACTGTAGGTACGTACCTATGCCCTGTTATAAGTTCATTCGCCTAATACTTTATCAATAAAAACTACGCTAATAATTATTTACCGTCTAATTTTTTTCACGTTTTGTACTATTTTGCATGCTGATAAAATTTATAGCATTGCTAACGACTCACATGAACCCGTTAGGACTAGAGTGTTTCAAAATGTGGGTAGAACAATAAAAGTGTCATGAAATGGGGACTAGTGCACGATCTGCATGAAAAAGATAATTTCTTGCATTCTCCGTGCTAATGAAATAATGACTTAATTTGTCGAATTATGTGTGTCGTTTGTGTCATGAACAGTAATTGCACTGCACTTTCAAATACTGGAAACTGTGAGCGAGATTTTATGAATTCAAATTTTCTGTACAAGATATTTCACATTAGACGTTGTTGTATTTTTGGGCCGTGTTAACAAGAAAGCTTGCAAGACCTACGATATCCTTTTTATCTTCTGCAAATTGATAACAGCAAAAAGATGTTCTAAAATCTATAAATAAATATAGGTAATAGGTATAATTTTAACGAAGAATGTTTGTCCGTTTGTCTGTTTGTCTGAATGTATGTTCCGGATTGGCGCAAAAACAGCTGAACGGATTTGGGGCACACAGAGAGTTATATAACCTGGCTTAAGACATAGGGTATTTTTACCCGGTAGGACGCTCCCGTGGGATATTTTCCGACATCCTCGCAAGCTCAAGTGATTATTAAAATAATTCATTGTAGCAGGTGCCGTAGTGTAGATATTCTGCCTACCCTATGCGAAAAAGGCATTTATTTTTGTAATAATCTATTCTCCATCAGAATATGCAGGTACCTACTAAAGTTTAATACCTAATCCATTAATATCATCCTCATCGGAGAAACAGATAATGCTAATAATCCAAAAGACATCAACGCGATGCAAGATCTTATCTTATAAAAATCTTAGTCAACGACACGCATGAATGTAAATATTTATGCGTAATGATTATATGTCTATCTTATCTTTTAATTTATTCGTAATTTTTTATTTTATGCACGTACGCAGAACGGTTATCTTAACTGAATTAATGCATATTACGATATGGGAATTCTCCATAGACCGCTACAATTAAAATTCTGAAGCACAATCCATAACACGACCGCTTGGCAGTTGTTTAGCAAGTTGATGATCGAAATGAGAAGATATTGGTATAAATGTAGCTGCGGGCTGTAACCCATCTTATAATTCACTTGTTTTAAATTACTCGACATGGAGCAACCTATTCCCGGTCCACAACTCATTATTTCCGACCATTATTTATTGGTTGCACGGACTTACATAGGTGCGGTTATCTTACTCGTTCTAAATAAAACACGTCGGAGCGTTGGTTCTGCTGGGTGCAGACACTTTGCACACACACTTTCGTGAAAAATAAACGTGTGATAATGGTGCGTCGACCTTGGTAACGTGTTGCGTGATGCGCTCGTTGCACTGGTCACGCTTTCCGACATTTCTGCTCATAATTTTAAGAGGGTAAATTAAATTGTTTATTTAAGTGCTTTTGTTTTGGACGTCGCGCGTCGCGTCTAGGATTTAATATTCCATTATACCAGTCTACCTGATAAACTAAAGCTCTTTAGTAGATACAGATAGAACAGTATAATATACTGATAGATATGGTTATACAACTATCTATTTATCTCTTTTTCTTCTAGTGGCTCTCGAAATAATGAATATCGGATATAAACTCTATTAATCTCTATATTAATTATTTATCCTTGTCCTTAGCCAGTTGGAACAGCTTAGCAGTTCTCTAGGTGTGTCAAAAGACGCACCTCTTGTTATATTCTATCATATCAAACTGCAGAATCCAAAGCAAAAACTAGATGCCGATCTGATAATTTAAAGCCAAAAAACTGGTCCCACTTGGCTACTTAGAGCTAATATGGAAATTAGTAGGTATACATACAGATATTACCTGTAGGTACCTATGTACCAGGTTCTCAAAACTTGACTGTGGGAAGAGTATACAGACTAACTGTTATGCTTGTAGAAAGGTTGTGGGTTGGCAACATGGACAACCTGTTACACCATCCATAGTGCAAGCTGGTTAACTTTTAACCTATCATATTTATGGTAGACATGGCTACAAGACTAGTCTTGCTTGGAACTAATTGAAACTCTGACCAGTCAGAGATCAGAATTCTGCGTTTTCTTTGAGAAAAATGCTTATTAACTTTTCTTTTTCACAAGATGAGAGAATTGAGTTGATTTTGACTTAGTTATTATTTTGAGAGATTTGTAAACGTGTGTCAGTCTAACTTCACCAATAAAATTATAAATCTAGACAATTTATTTGTAAATATCAATGAAATAAAAACCATTAAATGTGACCAAAACTATTAAGTAAATTTCCGTTGTAATGTTGCAAGTAACTTAAATTTTGCATCCATTACCAAACGAGTGGCCTGTTAAAATAAACATGTTACGATGCAGAAACACTTTACACACGTGAAGGAGATTTTAATGAAAATATCATTAGGTATCGAATACCACACCCACTTGACCCACACATGCTTGGTATAATCGTCAGGAGACTAAGTAGAACTGTGTTAGTGAAGATTTCTCTGACGATAGTATAAAGAATAAATGAATTAAGAAAAAAAAGTAGGTATGAGTTACCCTATAATGTGTACCGTGAATCGTATAAAGTGAAAAGTCAACACAGTTAGGTATTCACCTATTTTGTGGTACAACCTTGGACTAGGTAATAAATTTTGGTTTAACTTGAAGAAGTTGGATCAGTCAAAGATCGACTCAAATAATTGATATTATTATCGATGTGTTGCTAGTTGCTACTCAGACTTCGTGGAGTTGATTGAAGTATTCGCGATAAGGCCATATTTTTTAAATATTTCTATCAGCGGTGCTATTCTGTAAAAATCTCACCGTGAAAACTTAGGTGAAGTGAGCGTGGAGTGAGCTGTCAATAGTGTCAATTCCTAGCAAAAACAAACTCACTTCACCTAAGTTTTCACGGTGAGATTTTTTCAGAATCGACCGGCTGTTATCATAATTATTTATTTACATAAAAAACGCTTCGTTGTGTAATTTAAATTAAACCTATTTGAAGCGTACATACATTGAAACACATTATTTCATGATCATAGGTCAGTTTTGCCTCTCCCACGACTTGTCAGATGGTTTGATTCGTTTTATAGTTTTTAATTAAAATCAACAAGTATCGTTAGCGTAAATAGAAGCCTACATAAAGCAGGGGTAGAAAGTTAAGGTCGGGTTGCAATTTCCGCTATTCAGTTACAATGTTAGCGAATTCAATCAAGACAGCTGCGTATGTTACGGACACAGCCATGTGCCTTCGTTACTTTCCCCTAATGTCTGGGGTAGACAGCCAGGTATTTCTTGTCTATATAGAAATGTGTATGGACTTAATAATAATGTGTACCATTAGCATTGTACACTACGGGAAATTAAAGCAAATTTACTACCAACATAAATTGTCTGTACAGCTCAAATCACTGTCATTCTATGGCAGTTAACACGGCAAATTGACATAGTGTGTTAATTTGCTCAATAATGAATTCGCCTTTAATTTACAGCAATGCACACTTGCTTTTCCAAATCACTTTAGACATTGGCAGAATAGTCGACATCGGCTTTCATATAAAAAAATAGAATAGAATAGAATTCTCCTTACTGTACCTACTTTAAAAAAATCGTCCATACCTGTGGCTAAGAAATCTGTGTAAAACAAATGAAATGCAACTTCTGTCAGTAAGAAAAGTTAGAATGTTGATGATGGATTGACTAAGTACATTTTTTCCATACATTTCTTGAAATTGGATTAATGACTACATCAGTTGAATCTAACATCGCCACGACTTAGCATATAGATACAGAGCTATGAGCTATCACCACGCATAGCCTAGTTTTTCTTACAAACGTTGCGGAACGCTTTCTTGCAGATAATATAAAGAAAACCTAATTAATCATCACTACACGAAGTGAAACTAAAAACTGTTGAACGTGGATAAACGGCCGTCGTTTTCCATGAGAAAATCATATGAAAACAAGCTAATTTGATTTTAATGGTGTGATTAATTTAATCAAAGTTGTTGAGGCTGTCAGTTTTACTTAGATTAGAATCTAACTGGGGTCTTTAACCTTATGGGTAAGTAAAGAAAACTATAGCTAGATAGTAATAGTACATAACTACATACCTACTTGAAAAGTCACTATATCAATTCGGTTTTTTAAGCACCTACTTATGTCTCATGTTCTGGAGGAAATGATAGATTTGTGTACTTACAATTTATTTCATCATCACTGCTCTTAAAACGGTGAAAGAAAACATAATGAGGAAACCGGCATGTGCTACCTACAACCAAAAAACTAAGACATGTGACATCCACCAACCCGCACTGGGTGTGTGTGGTGGATTATGGCCCACTCCCTCTCACAGAAAGGCAGCCTGAGAGTCAGTAGTGGGAACGTTATAGGCTGATTATGCCTTATGATAGATAGCTTTGTGAATTGACACTACTCATAATGAGCATTTATTTGTATATCTATTTAGGTAAGTAGATACCTAGGTACAAGGATATCGAGTCAAATCTCAAGAGCACTTCATAAGGTTACTTAAGGGGTCCGTGGCTAAATAATAACAGCCGCACAGGTCGATCGATCAGGTTAAGCTACGCTTGCCGCGGTTGGTCTGTGGATGGGTGACCATCTTTACATACCGAGACCCCTCCGTGCCTCGGAAAGCACGTTAAGCCGTTGGTCCCGGCTGTCATTCGTGGATCTTTGACAGTCGTTACGAGTAGTCAGAAGCCCGAAAGTCTGATAACCAGTCTTACCAAGGGGTATCGTATTACCCAGTAATTGGGTTGTGGAGGTCAGATAGGCAGTCGCTCCATGTAAAATACTGGTATTCAGCTGCATCCGGTTAGACTGGAAGCCGACCCCAACATGGTTGGGAAAAGGCTAGGCAGATGATGATGACTTCATAAGGTTACTTGGTTTGACGTCAAACATACAGGAATGCGACTTTTCAAGCAAAGACAATTATCTTCTTGCCATCTCTAGGTACTTATTTCTGCGAGATATACGTGATCATAAAATCGACGTAAGTACTTATTCCACATTGGGCACCCGCTTAAATGGCACCTGAGTGAATGTGCCGCTGTGTGTCAGGTGCATTCACCCAGGTGCCATTTAAGCGGGTGGCCAATGTGGAATACGTCAAATTTTCGAGGACCGATTTACAAACCTAAGCATAATAACAATTCGATTCTTCGTACTGTAATATACTTACAATGAACGCAAAAACGTGATTCTGTAAATAACTTATGTGCGAATTATTAGAATTTTATAATTCCGTGACAAAATGACATAATAGATTTTAATTGTTCATCTTTGTTCGATCTCATGTAAAGATTTGCTTACACTGTAGGTATGTATCGAGAGATTTCATGATAAGTGCTGTTTTTATTGCACAAGAATTTATCATAAAAGTGTAAATTTTCTCACAGCAAGCATTTTCCTACAATTATGTATCTACTTAGTTACCTAGTGAGTCTGTTTTGAATACAGACATATTATTAACTGTGCTGCTAATCGTGTATACCTGGCTGATAAAAAATACGATGGAACACGAAGTAGAAAATACAAAGTAATTATCTAAGTCAACTGCAAAGATTAAAGTAAAATAATTACTTAATGGGTATCAGAGCATTTTCTTAATAAAAACTTGTATTTCTAATCTTGCACTAATTGCCTTACCTATACCTTTAGATATAAATGGTTGAATCACATAACAGTCCGATATAATGTCGCAATTCCTCGGCAGGATCTCGTTCACCATATAAGTCAAATCAACTTTGATTTTCCGTCAACAAGAACTATTTACAACCACTTAAAATTCATTATTAATGAGGCAAACTTAACGTTATTAATTATATGTGCAATCAGGTGGGAAACTACTTTCTATCTTAGGAAAACATGACATGATCACAGAAAAGTTAGTGTTAGTTTTTATTTCTGTTTCGCTAGCGTGATTGGAGCTACAACTTTTATGAAGTTCCTTCCGTATTGTTCTGAAATAAGAAAAAACTGGCTTTTTTAATCCAGATTGTAGCGTACAAATAGCGTAGAGTCATCTCAACACCTCTCTCCCTTGAATTTGTATGTATAATAATATATATATTATAAGTATATATTATAGTCAATAGTATGTTTAAGTATATAACCTATTTATGTATTTGTGTACCAAGTTTTAATTTTTTTTATCATTGTTCCTCTCAATCAAAGCACCTGCCAACCAATCTCTTCCCCACCCTTGGTTTGACTGGTAGAGAATGCCTAAGGCATTAAGTCCGCCTTTGTACCTTTTTGTGTAAATAAATTGTAATCTCCTCATGAATTGTCTTTGGAGATAATCAAGCCGACGAAGATAATTTCATTATCATATCGTCAACCGATCTCCGTTTCGCTCAGCTGTTCGATAATTCTTACAAAATAATGACAGAGCTCACTGACTGCTGACGAGATAATTGAAAGGTATGCAATATAATTGCTAGAGATTATTTCACTTTCGATTCACACCCAAAAGGCAGTAATTTAATTGATAGAACATTGTTCTTACGCCAATTATTGTGGGCGTGAAACAGTTCTTATTTAATTAAACCTGGCTTTAGTTCACTTCACACGCTTGTTTTTGGCATTGACTTAAGACCTTATGTCAGATTAAGTAAGTACTATTACTGTTCGGTTTCGAAATAGATTGCTAAGGGCATTCTGTGTAGGTTGGCAGCTTAAATTTTAGGTCAAAATCCTACGCAGGCGGTCAGCAAATTGATTGCAGAGTCAATGGCAATGTTGTCATTTATGGCCAATTTGCATTGGGATAAAATGGTAGTTTAACTTATTCAACCGGGTACATAAAAGATGTTATTGGAGTTTATCCGTAGCGAAATAGAGATATTTAGTAAGAAATTCAACGTGGACATTGTGAACTAAAATTCTACTTAGGAATTTCTTGTCTGTTTGCGAACAACTTCGATATTTACCAAACACTGTCTCTTCTGCTTTACCCAAATGCGTAGAGCAATGGTACCTACCGGTAAATAACATTCACGTGCCGCTATCTTTTCGGTACAAAGTGATGTCAATGAACTTAGCCATGGAAACTATTAGGTAATGCGTGCTTTAGCTTACAAACGTCAAATAAAAGTGTTAATATGGCGTTAAGCAGGTGGCGAAAATATCTTTCACTTCAGTTTTATGTGTGTCTTATTTAATGCCTGCACTTTCACTAACTTTATCACTCATTACGCTGTTCACGAGACAAGAAACTTTTTACAGGACCTAAAAGTCAAAAAGAATAAAGATAATAATCTAAATATGTAAGGCCATTCTCTTTCGGTTCCAGTACGGTCCAGTTTGTAAGTTCTCACGACTACTAGTGATCGGTGGGCCTGTCATTGACCCAAGAATTAGTGGAACTTTATATGAGCTCGAATCCAACTATATTCCAATGTTGTTCGGAATTATTAAATTGGTTCTAATAATTCGCTTGTAAATACATAATCACGTTTCTCGGTCGTGAATTTTTTATTTGATTTGTTACCGTCAATTTATTGAAAATGCTGAGCATATATTTCGTTGTTATTCCACTAAGCTTTTAATACCTACCTATATCGAATATTGAAATGTGGGCGTACTTTAAAGGGTTATTGGTAAAACATTAACAACCTCTTAAGATGTCATTGTACTCATTATTATGAAGAACTTTTAATAAGGGACCAAACCTGAAATCGCAAAAAAAAAAAATCAGCTGTTCCCAGCATTTATGTTCGTATAACTCGTCAAAATGTAGGGAACAGCTGATTTTTTTTTCGCGATTTCAGGTTTGGTCCGATAGTAAAAGTTGTTCATAATGATGAGTACAATGAGTACACCCCTTAAGAGGTTGTTAATGTTTTACCAATAACCCTGTATAATAAGTAGGTACACCTCTGCCAAACCCTTTGGTTAAATAGGTACCTACATGATACATGGGCATGATGAATTATGTTGTGCAAAACAATATTTGAAATAACGATTCAGCAAAGTTCTTTGATAACCTACATAAGTGATTCTTTGCAAATTGACACGCAACACTTGCCGAGTAGGTAAATCATGTTACCAAATTCATAAAAACCACAAGACCAAAAGTTGAAAGGTAACATTTTGTAATGATCAATCTAATACTTGCTTATGTTTTTTTCAATGACAAAGCACACACATTTCATGTTTTATTGGCCTGACCGTATTTCAATCAATAGTAAGTAATAAACAATGCTGGTTCTATTTTACAGTAGGTAGGTATTAATATCATAGCGGTAACAATAAAATGATTGTTTGTAGGGTTCCGTATCAAAATGGTAAAACGGAACCCTTATGGTGAGAATGTCTGTCTGTCTGTCACAGCTGGATATCTCAAAAACTCCTAATGCTATCAACTTGAAATTTGGAATAGATTTAGATTACGTTTGCCCAACTATTTTGCAATTAAGAAAGAAATAAAAATATATGTATATTTTTTGCAACGGACTGAAAGGGGGTCTGAAAAATTCGAAGTGGGGCTACTAGATCATGTGGGGTATCATATGAAAGAGCGCAGTTTGCAAATTCTCGAACATTTTTTTTTTAGGCCGCATATTTCTCGACTTTTGTTGAAAATAAAAATTAATACCATTGGGCCCTTATCTCCGAAGTTTGCAAAGAGAAAAATCTGAAATTATTGTATGTGATAGGAGTTTATGTAAAGATTACAGAAAAAATTTAACGAAGTCTCTAAATAGCACACTTTTTCAGAAATCATTAACAAAAGTTACATTAGCTCCACTATCGGTCAAGAGACGGCGCTGACATAAAACTGCAATATTCTACACCGCAGTGCACTGTGTTAAAATTCTCTGACGAATATAGGCCTCGCCGATGAAAAATTAAAAACATGATGGTACGGAACCCTCGGTGCGCGAGTCCGACTCGCTCTTGAACGGTTTTTAAATAATATCTAGGTACAACTGCACCTGTCTTGATGTCCTCAAAAAGTGATACGTTGTATTGTAACTACCTACACTATTGTTTTTTCTATAACTGTATGAAAAAGTTTTACCTACAGTTAGGCTACTTGTTTTATACTGTGTGACTGTGATAACACTGTCAAACGTTGACTCGACTAGCATCTGTGATTGGCATCATCCATTGTATGACTTCTTTAAAATAAACTTCATGAAATGGATGGTCATTCCAAAAAGTATTGCCAATTCCAAGTAATAATTCAGTCTACTTGCTGTTCCCAAAGAGGAACATAAAATGTCACTGGAATGAATAATTAGCAATTGGATACGGTCAAACCACCGTTATAATGTAAGTGTATCCGAATTCTTAGCTCATCGCCTTTGTGTATCACTTTTGAATATAAACATTAGCATTTGTATGGCTGTAAATCAATGGAGTCGCCTACTTAAGGGCCTCGGCACAAATTCACTAAGTTACTGCCTTGCATGACAACTTATTTGTTAAGTGGAACAAATATTTAAGCTTTAGAAATTTTGTAGTGTAATGGGCACAAAGTTGGAAATAGTATGACAATGCTCTGACGTACAACGATGCTAGCAAATGTTTTATTTATGCAAATAAATTAGTTGGAAGGTTCTAAACAAATGGAAAACCCAAACATAGATGCTTCGTTATCAAGTTGAAAACCAGGGTGAGCCTATAGGTATTCGCCATGAAGGTATAGATATTCGCTTTTGTCTCTAAGGTCGACAACGTATTAACAACTCCATGGGTGTTGAACTGTTGACGGTAACTTCCATCATGTAGATTGTAGACCCTTGTCGGTCTCTTTGTCACTACACAAGTAATATACATAATATAGGCATACATAAAAACACTATTAAGTGTTGTATTAGCACTCTTCTTAACAGAGTAGTGAACACAAATTCACTTTAAGTGATCATCTGACCTTTGTCTTGCTTGTAACAAAGCTGAAGTGTCTACATTTACAAGCCGACGACTATTTCATAGACAGACATCGTTAAACCAAGCAATAAGTCCGTTATAAAACACAATATTATCGCTGAAACAGATTTATAGAGATTTCTAACGTCAAACAGAGTTTTTTAGTCATATGTTGCTATCTGAATGAATAATGAGTATTGAAATTATCGTATACCTACTACATATTATCAGAAGCGATCGTATTTTTCTAACGTTGACTGTTGAGATGTAATTTACATGTGATCATAAATGCAACGCTAATGATTCTTTACGATTGTCTTCTGATAGCTTTCAGAGTAATTTCCAGTCAACGCACTTGTTTTTATATTGTTTTTTTTTTATATCAAGCTATGTCTTTGCTGTCTTTGAAGATGTTTCTATATGTATACGTATACTAAAGACTACTATAAAGCTGAAGAGTTTGTTTGTTTGAACGCTCTAATCTCTGGAACGGTCGGATTCGAACAATATTTTTTGCATTTGATAGCCCTATTCTTAAGAATGGCTATAGGACTAGCTAGGCTATTAAAAATCACGCTAGTAGGTACCCTTAAGATCCGACCAAAAAGAAAAAAAACGATATAAATAACTCTATGAGCAAACGGGGAAATGGCGCGGGTTGGCGATAATTTCACGCAGACGAAGTCGCCGGCAGAAGCTAAGCTAGTATATATAAATACGATAACCAAGTTTATAGTAGGTAACCTATCTCACAATTTATTGTTAAGTGGATCTATGTAGTCGAAGCAATTTCTTCCAAGCGGTCTGTAATGGTGTCTTTGCTAAAGTTTATTTGGTCAAGTTTTTCTTCATAGTTGCCTCTTGGTACGCTGTCATCTGCTTTTTATGAGTCTTCTCAGTTTTATTACCTTGTACTTTCAGGAATCTGGTATCCAGTTAGCGTTTCTTCAATGTCCGTATTTTCAAGTTGCACCTACTTAATTGGAAAGTTCATAATATTACTACCTGTATACCGTAATAATCTCAACCACAAACATAATGTCCATGATCTCAATATAAATGTAATATACTTTCTGGGTTCCGGAATTTTCACACTCAGTAGGTAATTTAAGTTTGAGTTCAACATAGTTTAAACAATTTGTGACGCTGCACGCAACTGTTTAATATGTGGCATTAACCTCAAATACATTCCCCAAAAGTTCTATGCATTCAGATGTTTTATTAATTCCTTCGTTAGTTTCTAGATGAACTACTGCTAAATGAATATTATTTTAGGTCGTGTTACTTTCTTGTTGTAGACGTTGTAAACCATCGATAGCTAATAGGCGCTGCTGTTAGCTTAATATTGTCTTTATTCTCTATAAGGATATAAAAATTTATAGAAAACGAAGCCATTATAACTTCTTCTGTAGGTATTTATCTATCTTTTCTTTCTCTAGATTGTTTTCAATATTAACGAGCGTATAACCTACTGTTACTAAATCAATACAGTCTTTGTTTTTATCAGATCTAAGACTAACAAAACAAAAATTTGGTCTGGATTAGCTGCCAATATTGAAATAGACAGTCTGTTGCAACTGTAATATGAGAAGCAGTAAAAATCTTTATACAATCTATTTGCTTATGAGGGTCTACGCTTCATCGGTTTTGCTTTTTTCATGTCTGCCTCATTATGCCGAGATAACGTTACATTTGCAGAATTATGTAAGTATATTACCATATTTATTGATAGCAATTCACTTATCTACGATTATTAACTATATCATGAAATCGACCCCAAATTGCAACAGAAATCAATAAAATTATCGAATTTAATAATCCGTTATTAAAATATCTACATTGGTCACGAGCGTCCAATGGCTTTTTACTAATGAAGGAGAATGTTGTGCATACTCAGTAATTAGAAGTATAATCTCAAGCTGATGTTAAAAAAAAATATCCGCAGTTCGTGGTTCAGTAAATGTTTTAATGTTGTCTGAGTTACTTGAATTATTCATGAAGTTTCCGTAATGGTGCACTTAGTTTCTTTGCGAGGTTTTGATGTATTTAGAAAATTGCTTGTGGAGCCGGATATAAGCTAGATCATAAGTTATTTCATTAGAATTTCTTCACTTATCTGAACACAATAGATAGTGATTTACGATCACGAACCATCTGTGTTTCTGCCATGATTGCCATTTTTAGAATCAGTGGCTCTAAACTTACGGTAGAGATTGGTCTAGCATTCTGTTCTGCAGTATATATGATTTGTCAGTGTCTAGTGAACGTTGAAAGAGTGTTGCTCTATGATCCTCTTGACCTCAATCGCATCTGAAAGAGAACCATATGATTTGATAGCCACACCTATAATAATGAATATTTCTATAGCTTACAAATTCATATACATTTCAACGTTCTTCGGTTTGAAAAGTTATTGCCAATTGATAGCTTGATTACATAACAGATTATGATAGCCAATATATTTAAGTATCAACATTGAGTTTGCTTTCTTAGCCTCTGTCATGTTACAAGATGTCCAAAGGCGGTAATCTTGCTAAATGGCTTTCAAAATGGAATGCAAACAGTGAAGTCACGAATTTACCAACGCACTTGTGAGTTGTTGTGAGATGTCGCGGAAAATATTTCAATATACGCATTACAAAAATGTAGGCAAGCTATGTATCGATGTGTATATATATAGTTATATATAAAGATATCGTTTGTAGGAGACTTTTTATGTAGTGTTTTCTTTTTACGTTTATCCAGTTTTAACGCGTTGTTTGTTTATTAAATAAGCACCAATTTTTTTTCATTCTCTATAATCTTCCTCTGATAGAGACGAAATGTTTGAATACCAACATACAAGGCAAAACGGAATACTTCTTTTAAGTAATCGTTTCTGTTGGTAGGTATACCTATCTTAAAAATTCACGTGGTTTGCTAGTAATATTTTGAACTTTGAAATATCTAGGAAGTGTGAATTCAATATACTTCTTTCTCAAGGTTTAAAGCCTCAGGTTTGAAAGCTGTACGTGTCATACATAAGTATATGTGACACTCGTACGAAACTTCCATAAATCTGTTTTCATTTACATTTTCTACGGTCTGTCTGTTCGGAATTGATTTAAAATGACTTCTGGATTGCTTCTCTTGATTAAAATAAATACAGTCACTATAATGAAAGGATGCAGTGAGTGGAAACTGTTTGCTACGTTCTCGTATTACTGCGTAAGTAAGTTTTGTCTGTGTTTTTATTTAATGTAGAGTTACATTGTTTTTCTCATGTTTCTATTATGTTGTGTCGTTTTACGTTTAAATGAAAATTATTCAAGGAACATGACTATGTGGGTGTGGCATAATGTGTAGCATTTCAAATGTTTTGGAGGCTAGCTTACAATAGCTATACTGTAGGTACATGAAAACCCTGAAAGGTGCTAACGTGCTTTTTGATTCCGAAGTCTATTTTCATGGTTGAGGACACAAGTACGGTCACCTTATAATGAAACCTGAATAACATTCACGCCTTCTATAACCTTCAGGCATTAAACAAAAACTAGTAACAATATACCCTCAAAAAACTTCACACATAAATCTCATCACGCCTGGGTCACCGAATACTTAATGTAACATATCACATATTCACTATAAAGAGATCCTATTGTCTTCAGGCGTGATACAGTGCCTCACAAAAAACCATTCGGTCATTCTTTTGTCTAAGTGTCTATTGTTTTAGTTTTCAAATGTCGTCTCCCATGAAGTTACGCCAGTTTGCGTAACATGAACCTTTTTCGCCCTATACTCGTGAGAGCGCCAGGGTCTATGTGCTGTCAGCCGAGGCCGGGATACTGCGAAAACACTGCAATGTCAATGGCCACGCAATGAGCAGTCTAGTCGCCCCTACTATGTGACACCTGTTTAGATCAAGTTTGCTTTCATAATTTCTTTGATCGATAAAATAGTTTTTATTACTTCATCTGTTTTTGTGTTTATGGAAGTTCTACAGCCGGTTTTATCTGTTGGTGAAATTGTGGCATGTCCTTTGCGGACTTGGTGAAATAATCGGAATGCTTATCTCGTCCGTAGTAGGTAACCCAAACAGCGTGTTTACTAACATGAATACAAATGAGTGAGTTGCCAAAATGGGATTTGGGTTAAATCTCTAATCTTGATAAAAAAACACTTTTTACCCATAAACGATTATCTATAGGCTATTTAGTTTTATGAAATACGGTAAAATGTCCAATTTCGTTTGGCTATCCGATATAAAGGTTCATGCCTATCTTGATTTGCTCAAATGACGTCACGCATTCACTCGGTAAAGTTGTAATATAGTTGACTCGTAGTAGTATTGCTAGGGAGACAGGCAGGATGTGGAGTGGTGTATAAAACAGGTCGCGGCGCCCGCGCATGTAAGAGACACCTTGCTAATCGCAGACCGCATTCCGCTATTGCCGTCCACCTTGCAAATGCGCAACAAATCGTCATTTTGTAAATCTGTTATGGTTAGATTAGATATTTTACCTTTTTTGTAGGTGTTTTGGGCTAGCTAAGCCCTATTCTGCGGTCGAATAGTGATAATGAGGTCAGACAGACAGACACACAGGTATCAGATTAATGTTGTTCTATCTTCGCAACTAGCTGTCACAGCAGCCTTAGATTTTCGTAACAATTTTATTGTCTTGGCTATTCTTATGAAGGTTCGATCATTAATCCCCAATGGATCTGCGGTAGACGTCGCTTAGTTTACGGCTGAATAGATGCAATAGGAATAGGAATACCTATACACGAAAGGTATAAGCGCAAGTGGAACTAAAATAATAAATTATATATAGGAGTAGTTACGTAATTGTACTCAGCTGAACCCACACTACACAGTCCACACCCCAAGCCTAAGCCTCGTACCTACAAGTCCTACAACCCGGATCTTCAACCTCATTGCCTAACATAAATCACGTTAAACGTTACATCTTCCAGGATCAAAGTTCATCTGTAATTTTATTAGCAGAATCTAATCGTGAAAGATGTTTATCGTCGACTTAATGTGCTGTGGGAAGCTCGGTTAAGTGATCACGACGTGTGTCATAGTTAGGTCTTGTTTTTGGTGAAGAGTTGACGTCTACCGATCTATTCTGTCAAATCTCACAGTGTAAACTTGGGTGAAGTGAGCTTGAAGTAGCTGTCATTCCACCCGGTGCCACAGATTGATACCGTCGGCAGCTCACTTCACTTATGTTTTCACGGTGAGATTTTCAGAATAGATCGGTTATTCGGTTGCTTATTGTGTTACAATTCAGTCCTTGCTTTGACATATTTGCTGTCTTTTTCCCCGTAGAACCCAGCACGTTTACATTTTTAATACATTTTCCCTTCACAAACCTTCTTCAATAATCATTAATCACTTTCATTATTTTCATCTCCCTACTCCACATTTACCTACGTGTGTGAAGTTTGTATTGCTTCTCAAGGCAGTCAGTGTTTTTATTGGCTTGTAGTTATATAAATTGCAAACTGTAGTTTTGTATAATTTAGAAGCATTTTTTTTTTAATTTTGTGAATGTAAGAACCATGTTTCCGTTTATTATGATTTTTTGATGTTGACTTGAAAGAGCATGGCAGTTGAGAACGTGTCATGCTCACTTAAATGTCTCACCGATGGTGGCGCGTGTGTTGGATCATTCGGTTCCCTACAAAATGGTTGAGCTGGATGGTGCTGATCCACGCGTCATGTTCGTGAACGGGCGCCGTCGGTTGAGACTGGTCATCTCTTAACTGCCATGGCTTATTTTTAATCTTATGTCTTGAATTGTTTCTTCATTTTTGTCTTTTTTACATTGTTCTCACATATAGAAGCAACAAGAATAATGTACCCAGGATTTTGTAATATCTTGATTTAAAAGAGTGTCCATGGAGTTTCTTGCCCGTTCTTCTCCATAGAGATCTACGCTTTGGAATGGGCAACTAGCTTCAACTTTCTGACTAACTGACAGACAATTTAATTTTGACAATTCAAAAGTGCCTGTACAAGGTTTAATTGAAATAAATGATTTGAGTTGAGTTGAGTTGAGTATTTAGGTTAGGCTATATTCAAACTCATACATTTATCTCCAAGACTTATATCATCATCAGAAGAAAACCGCGCGCTTCCGTGATATCTGACACCGAAATTCGCGCTGCTCGTGTTCATACGAATGTATTTTCCCACACAGAACGATGTCAACACGAACATGCATTCGCTGTTTGTCTCAATACTTGCATGCGATTCTATAATTAATTAACATACTTACCTAGTCATTACTAGTATTCACGCAAATATTATAAAATCAACTAGTTATACGAATGGCATATTCATTTAGCTGATTCATGCAGTGCTATCATGCTATACGCTCGAATAACAAATTGGAGCACAATTAAAATAAGCCTAGATATTGATGCTAATATTAGAGCAGAGGAATTCCCTAAATGTTTGTCTGTTTAATTCATATTTCAACGCGTAACCTATGTTACAATCCGTAAGCCGCACCAAAGGATAATAAAAGAAAAACAAAGAAATACCTTTTCTATTTCAATATCTACTTCCAATATTTTAATTTTTTATTGATCAGCTGTATAATGTAACATTAAGTGAAGTTGTTCAGCCGTAAGGGGTGAAAGGCCAATACTTGCCTTAATCAGAAGGTAGATACAACAAAAACTTGTTACCATTAGATTCGGTTCAGGTCCCCTTCGAATATCATCTTGCTCAAAGTTTATAATTAAATATTCTATGCAATGTTCTCCTACACATTTGAGGTGTTAAAGGTATCGTTCTCCGCCAGTAATGTATGTTTATAACATTTTTGTTATTTACTATATTGTTAAGTTTAATATTATGCCGCTTTTTCCCTCTTAAAGTAATACTATTTTCGTTATTTGCTGTATTCTGTATGTTCATATTGGAACCTTTTTTAGGCTTCCTTTTCTTTTTTGACTTGTTTTTCTTAGATTTTACTTTTTTGAGTTTAGGCTTTTTAGAAACTATACTCCTTTGTGTTGTACTCTTTGATGAAAAGCTATATGGTTTTGTTTGTATTATTGTCTCTTCTTTGGTGAATTCTTCTGAACTGTTGTCTTCCTGTTCTGACATTTTAACTTCTTCTTCTTCTACTTTCACTTCTGTACCTGGTACTTTGGGAAGTATGTTACTGTGTCCTTCTTCACCACCTGGAAGTTCTTCACTAGTAGTGCTTATATTATCACCTTCACACACTCCTTTGTGAGCTACACTTAGGTTTTGATTTTCAGAGATAGCTTTTAGTAAATCACATAACGTGTTGTAAGTTTTCCCGTCAGAGCCACAATAAAATACTCTCGCTCGTTTCCACGGGCAAAATACTGCTCCGTGTAAATGTGGAATAAATACAAGGAGAACCGTGGCTGTAAATTAAAATGACAAACTCAAAAAATAATGTTACCACATTTATTATATACTAGCAATTGCCCGCGTCTTCACCCGCGTGTAGGTTGGAAATTATCCCACGGGAACGTACTATCGGGGTTAATGTATCCTATGTGTTAATCCAGGTTATAAACTATCTGTGTCTCAAATTTTATCGAAATCCGTTCAGCCGTTTTTGCGTGATAGAGTAACAAACAAATATACCTACAAAGTTTCACATTTGTAATATTAAGTAAGTATAGTAGGATTAATAGGATTACATTGCCACTGGTAGGTAATAATTTCCCACAATAGGTTGTTTTTTTTTATATTTTCTTTAATTGTGTAACATGCGATCCTGTCCAGGCTACCCCTAAGTTATCAAAAGTTAAATCTCTATATTTTCATAAAACACATGTTTTCCACTTTAACCAGACTTACTTGTAAGAATATTCATCACGACCAACGTGTTTTCCAAAATATTTTTAAGGTAGAATATTAATGCATGAGTATCAAGTTACGATGTTGAACTGAAGCTATTAGAAAAAAAACATCAGGAAATAAACGATTCCTTGTAGTTGTTACATTGGATATACTTACATAAAAGTAATCAAGGTTTACGTGTTTTAGTGAAAACTGTTGGTTGGTATGGTATATGGTGAAAACTGTTATGCTAATTGCTGGTATATTTTAACTGCGTACCTACGAAGTCAAATGCTACGCGACAACACTATGGGTGGTCCTGATCACTTAGACATAATATATATGTATTATCAATTGTTACATTTATACAAGTATTGTATAGCTGCATTCGTGTAGGGTGTCCTACACGAATGCAGCTATACTACCAGTCGATTCTGTAAAAATTTCACCGTGAAAACTTAGGTGAAGTGAGTTTGTTTTTGCTAGGAGTTGACACTATTGACAGCTCACTCCACGCTCACTTCACCTAAGTTTTCACGGTGAGATTTTTGCGGAATAGCACCGCTGTTATCAAAATTGACGATTTAAGTCTGAAGTTCTTCATATAGAACAGTCAGTGCTACCACCTGCTGACTGACTTACCCTTTTACCATGACGTGAGCTATATGATACTAGGTATATGAGTAGCGCAAGGAACGAAAAGAAGAAGACCTCGATTTTTTACTGAAATCTATGTCCTTGGACTGATCCACCACACCAAATTCAACTCAGAAGTAGAATATAAAGGTGGAAAGAATTATGGAACTATAACTAGAAACGTTCCATAAAACATTTTCCTTGAATCGCGCTATGGAAGAGGTCTGTGATGACTTGATGATACTACCTCGGGGTTTTAAAGAATCCAATCCAATTTCATAAAGCATAAGAATAATCAGCCTTATGTTGCCTCTGCTGGGACACAGGCCTCCTCTAGGTGAGAGGGAACGGGCCGTTATCCGCCACGCGGATGCAAATATCACATGTTTTCGAATTGTTGGTTCGAATTTCATATAGCCGAGGGAAAAGGAACGCGAAAATAAAACAGTGCAAAAGAATAGGAAAATGCTTTGTTTATTTTAGGGCTGATTTAGCATTAGTCAAAGATCTTTTATCTGAATAATAATTATGACAGTTTGACATATTTTCTATACAAACGCTGTCAAACCGCAATATTTATTCCTCAGTTATGTTATGAGTTATATTTCTATTGAAAAATCAGCCCTTAGACATGTACCTACCTACGTGTAATAATTTTTTTTATCCGACAACCGCTTAGAGTCTATTCAAACTTATGTTTTAAATTAATATTATTTCAAGTTAAATAATATTAATTTTAATAATAATTTTCAGATGTTAGGATTTAATTTTGTTATTTTCTAGTTAAACAAATAAGTACCTATCAACTTTATTTTAATGTTAATTAAGTTGATTTCAGAGTGACTAGCCCAACTAGGACTATTGAAAAAGTTAAAAAAATGTTTGAAGTTGTAGCGTAAACTGAACTTTATTGTGTAGGATTTAAAGTTGTTTTTCCATAACTTATATTTGTTTACATTTTTGACAAATAAATCACGAATGCAGAAATTAGGTAGGTACTACCTTCTTCAGTATCTTATTCTCTCTTTTTTTTATTACAAGCTTTTATTTAGCTTGCACTGTTCGTATGTAAGTTGTCCGTCAAAATTTGCAAACCCTTTTTGGGCCATTTGTTGGTATTTGATTGAGCTGAAATTTTGCATATACCTTTAGCTTTAGTACAATGTGCAATAGGTACTCAATATTGTAATAATTTCAATATGGCCGCTGCTCCAAGATGACGGATTACCTACATATTTTTTATGATGGCGGTTTACATTTTTTTCAATCCCCTTAATATGGGTATCAAATGAAAGGTCTTGAAGAGTAGAAAACGATAAAGTTAATAACATCACACTAAATTCAATATGGCCGCCGCTCCAAGATGGCGGAATATATATTTTTTTCAATCCCTCTAATATGGGTATCAAATGAAAGGGATTGAAGAGTAGAAAACGATAAAGTTAGTAAAATTACACTAAATTCCACTCTAAGATGGCGGTTTACATTTTTTTCAATCCCCTTAATATGGGTATCAAATGAAAGGGCTTGAAGAGTAGAAAACGATAAAGTTAATAACATCATACTAAATTCAATATGGCCGCCGCTCCAAAATGGCGGATTACATTTTTTTTCAATCCCCGGTTATCAAATGAAAGGGCTTGAAGAGTAGAAAACGATAAATTTAGTAACATCACCCTAAATTCAATATGACCGCCGCTCCAAGATGACGGATAAAAAAAAAGTTTTACAAAACAAGCTGACCACCTTTCATAGCTAAAAAAAGTTAAAAATAAATCTTTAAGACTAAAAAGTAAAAAAGCTTGAGACACTGATGTACGGTATCCTTTATACAGGTGCTACTACATAATATCAGTGCGCCTCAAGCGTTTAAAATTTATAATATTTTAAAATGGCAGTGTCACTTAAATTTATTTTTTTTCTTTTTAGTTCTCGTTATTCTTTCTTTTTTAGGTTACGTTTTAAATTTTAAAACTTTTTTTTATTTTCATTTTATTATTTCTAATTATATTTGCATTTTCCGAGGGTCTTTTGTTTCTCCAATGACGTCTTTTGTTTATCGTGGAATGCAAGGCAGTTAGAGGGTAGCCGGAGAGGTCTGGTTCCGTTCCACGGCTTATCACCTCTAAATGTGGTTCTCGTTGCTGTGCTTCCCAAAATAAACAAATATTTTTATATACCCTGTTATTTGTGGTGCATATTGGACCTACGTTGACGGAGCAGCCATAGTCGTCAGCTTGATAATCTACACCGTGAAGAGCGTTCACATAGCTGCCACATAATGTTAATACTGCTGCTACTGTAACAATAATATTAAATAGTTAAATATTTATTTATTGAATGTACACACAGAACACTTCTATCAATGAAGTCTTTCTTTTTTATAATCTTTTTTTTTAAGGGATTTTTGTACGCTTATGCGCCGATATCAATCCCATCGTGCTTTAAAAATAACAACTTACTAACTAATCTTGATGAGAAAACATTCTTAATTCATGATATCACAACAAAATCTGTGAATAGTCCGACAAATTTTGTTGAATTATGGTAAATATCTACATTTTCAGAAGCTTATACAAAACTTAACTATTACCTAATAAAAAAGTAAGTATACCTACAATATTTTTGCAGCTCTAAAAGTAGGCTTGGCTAAAATACCATGGAACATTCCAACATCCATTTTCAACAGTCTTCTTTTTGCAATCCACTGCTGTACAAAGGCATCTGCCAAGCTACATCAAATCCAGAACACTATTATTATTATATACAAAAAACTATATTATTTAGTAGGTAATTAAAATAATATACAAAAAAATACCAACACTAAGAAAACATGGCGTTCTATACGGCAATCAGAAATTGACTATAGATATAGGTAGTTAGTAGGTACCTTCATTAGACTTAACTCAACCAAGTAATCGATTGTAATTGGACATGGCATCTAATTTTGCGGTTATAATATAATTAAAATATACCTATCTAATTAATTAAGAGTTTCACTTCAGGCCAAAGCACAGAGTAGCCAATGCTTCAGTCATAAGGGCCCGAAATCTCTTGCTGAAGACCACAAATTAGACGAAACGAAATTATTATTCATCATCATCATTTCAGCCGAAAGACGTCCACTGCTGGACATAGGCCTCCCCAAAACACCTCCACTTCGACCGGTCCTATGCTCCTCGCATCCAACGGGTTCCTGCGGCCTTCACAAGGTCGTCGGTCCACCTTATGGAAGGCCTAAATTATTATTAGCTATGAACAAAATATTACATTACTTGGGTACTTGAAAACCACACTACTACGAATAGATTTTGCGCACAATTTTTTTGCAATTGGATCTTTCTTATTTCCTATCACTATAATGACCGGCACGAGTCGTGAGCACAGATGGGCAGTAGTGGGGGCAAGCTCGCGCATGTACAAATTAAATTACATATTAAATTACATACATAAGAAATGTATGTAATTACACAGTCTCACCATTTGTACACATTCATACAATTACAATTAAATTCACTACTGCGCAGGTGTCAGTTTGTGCTCACGACTCATGCCGGTTACTATACCCAAAGCTCAACATTAGCTCTAAAATTCATTACAATCATCCATTTCGAAGTATTCCTAAAAATACATTAGATGCTGTGCTCGTGTGCTGTACGCACGAGCATATCATACGGTATCCATCTTCTCGAAGCTATTACATAGGCATCTACTTTTATGTCTGACAAACTATTTAATTGTTTGATTTCTGCTCTACTAGTAACAAATTGCAGTATCTGTAGAACACTGGCTAGACATTTTTTTCTAACATATGCAGCAATGATTAGCAATTCTTCAAATTGATTCACATTATGATTGAAAGTGACGCAATTAGGGTGCAGTTCCTACTTTCTCCGCATCCATCAGATTCCCGGGACCAACCGTACATTGTGCGTTTTACCTTATTGCTTCCCTTAACTGTTAGGGCTTCAAACATTAAATAAATAGTGGAGTACTAGATGGGTTAGGTTTAATAACTGCGCACTTTAAATAAGATTATTATCCATAAGGACCTATCCGGTGAAATTAAATATTTTCGTTTTTTTTCTCTTGTTACGAGTATTTTTATTGGTATTGTGACCAATATAAAAATTCGGTTTCGATTTAACTAGTTGGACATGACTGCGATAGCTTTCTCCCTCCTTATCCTCTTCAAAATTGACTTGATGATATCTGTGGTTTATTACATGCTGTATCACTTTCGATATGCAGTCCGCACTGTTAGGGAAACTGAAAACAAAATTTTGTTACAATCATCATCATCATCATTGGCAGCCTTCTTCCACCCATTGCTGACTAAATGCCTCCTCTTTTTTCGAATAACACTTTAAGAGGCAGAGTATCTTGGTCACTAATGCAAAAATTTTGAATCCAAAAGTTCTGTTAATAGAGAAGTAACAAAGGGTAAGGCTTAATACTTGATGATAGTCTCAGTAAAACAACAACAAGCATGTTTGTATTTCATGTGTTCCCATTCCGGGCCGTCTCTTTTTTATCCCCTCAATCTCCTGTCGACTTTGTCATTATTAAGGCCTGTGGAAGCAAAGTTCTGTTAATAGAGAAGTAACAAAGGGCAAGGCTTAATACTTGATAATAGTCTCAGTAAAACAACAACAATCTATGTTTGTATTTCATGTGTTTCCCATTCCTGGCCGTCTCTCCTTTATCCCTACAATTTCCTCTCGACTTTGTCATTATTAAGGCCTCTGGAAGCGTTCCCTTGATTACTTTAAATACCATCAACTTACTATTAATATAACAAAGAAGGTTATTATTAGTTGTTTCTTGCAGATACACACCTATTGTCAAAAACCACCACCACTGAATGCTTGTCATAGCTCACAAAGCTATTAAAATTTAAAGTCTAATTAAAACGTTTAATTAAAACTTTTGCTGTCAGTAATGAATAAATTAGGCATAGGATTTCCTAAAGACCTAATCGTTTAGCTTCTATTTTTTATTCAACAGTCGGTGTTGTAGTCCTTCACTTCGCGGATAACAATTTTTGCTGGTTTTCTAGAGCAGCCGTAAAGAGCTTACTGCCTTATGGAATTTTATATTTGTAGGTAGGTCTGAAAGGCTTTGCAAGTTGAACACTACTTCAACTTTTTAAAGGACATTATACAATGATTTCAAAAGTAAGGATACGCCCATCTGAACATTTTACATAGACGTTCTTCTTAAAAGCAAAAGTAACGCCATCTGTCATAAATCCTTCGCGCGCACCACTGTCAACTGTGTCGCGTTGGCCCTAAAACCGTCATTTTAGGGCCAGCGCGTTGGTGCCACTTAGTCGCGCGGTTAGCCCGGTCCTTACGCTAGTAATATATAATGTCAATGACATTATACCAATAAAATTTGTAGATATTCCATTTTTGAATGCTTGTATGCGTACGCGTAGATAGGTATCACAGAGCCGTTATTGCACGTAAACTATCAATGCGGCGTATTGTACTGTGAATTTACAGTATCTTCGTAGGTTGGCTGCTACTGATTCCTTAGGGCTTTCAGACGTGATAGTATTGTGAACTATAAGTACTGTAACCGCTAGTCCGCTACATAACTGTCATCTTTGACCTCAATGATATTAAGTATTTTTAGGAACAATATTAGGTCACCTTTATCTGCCTAGCCTTTTCCCAAACATTGTGGGGTTTGGCTTCCAGTCTATCCGGCTGCAGCTGAATACCAGTATTTTACATGGAGCGACTGCCTATCTGACCTCCACAACCCAGTTACTAGGTAATACGATACCCCTTGGTAAGACTGGTTGTCAGACTTTCGGGCTTCTGACTACCCGTAACGACTGTCAAAGATCCACGAATGACAGCGGGGACCAACGGCACCTGATCGATCGACCTGTGCGGCTGTTATTATTTAGCCACGGGCCGCTCAGGAATAATATTAGGTACTGGTAGAAAATAAGACCGTAAATTTGTGCTATGTTCATTTATTTGTAGAGGTAGCAACAAGAGCTGACAATGTGATGTCAGGCAATAGTATGAATTTTAATATTATTGATTCATTTTGAAACATTAGTTAGGATTTAGATTTAGCAATTGCAGATTACTCAGATCAGTCCCAAGATGAATTAGGATTGCAGCGCTGATGGTGATTTACTGTCATCCATTGAAGAGTTCCACTACCGCTCGCCATAGTTCTTCATTAGGTCACTAGGTACGCGAAATTTTAGGGGACAGGAGTTAAAATCGGTTTACTATGTAACATGGGGTACACATAGGTACAATTATGTGCAGTCGTTTTTACACTAAGCTTTGTACGTTTTGCTGAAGTCATGATGAGCACTCACAATTGTTCTCTCTATAAGACTTCGGGGAGGCCACCCACCAGAAAAATGACGTTTAATAGTATTCATACGTTTCATATCTTGTTGAACTTTTTTTCGTAAAATCTCAAACTCCTTGAATCTGGGGTTTTCATCGCCAAGCGATTGAATGAGAGTAACTAGAGATACTGAAATTAAAGAATTTTTCTTGAAACTTACTTTACGTTGGAAATACTTAAGTTACTTTTTTACTTACCACAACCTTAAACTTTATTAAAAAAAGAATCTCTAAGAGAAGGCTACAGAAACATCTCCATACCCAATTTATCCGATGAATCACAATAAACTACATAATTGTATGGAAGTACAAGCCTTGTAGCTTCTGCCTCAAAATTTTCAGGGACTAATTCTAAATACAAAGAGAAATAAATATATCTACGCACCAAAAAATAGAAGCCATATCCAAATTGTACAGTGCATAGTAAGTAAAATGACCTCTAGCACAAAAAGGAGACTATTATATTTGGAGAGAAGCAGTCAGAAATTACAACGGTAATGAACATTTACTGTTTGATTACAGTCATTTGATTGATCGATTAGTTACCTTTACGACTCTATTAGAAGCACTAATTTGTTTTCTAAGTTGCCTATCATAATTTTGATGATGATGAATGCAGTAATAGTTCTGCAAATTCGTTGCAATGTAGGTAAGTTCATTTGGTAAATCTTGGGTCATTTTACTTGTAACTTTGCAAATTATGCTTGGTTCTTTTATTCACTTATTTTCCTAATGTCGCTGCTAAGATATTATTATGTCCATTAAAACACTGTATTTCGGTAAATACGTTTATTGTGCTAAGTAGCAAACACAGTATGAAAATCAACTGAAGAAAACTCACCTACCCACTACTTAGTCAATATTATTATTACAATAAGATTTGACAAGTACCTACGCTAAATATACAACATACCTTTCCCCCAAGTATGTAAACCATGTATAAACAAAAATATAAAACAATACATTAATACTTAACACAATTTTCTTAAGTTAATTACAACCTAGGCCTAAAAATATAAAAACAACATGTCTAATCATTATACAATTAATTGAACACAACTTAAACACTTACAACATAAAGTTACATTCACGGGTTGGTCTAGTATAAGGAGTCTTGCCGTGGGGAGCAGATATCTTAGTTTTCATTTTACCACCAGAAAAACTAGATTCGGACTCTGACGGTATACCTAACATTTCGGCCCATTTATCTGAACTTGGTATTTCTATAATTTGGTCACTATCCTGACTAGAAGGTATATCTTCCATTACCTGATCTTCTCCATCCCCATTAGTATGTCCCCCCGTTACTATTTCCCTGTTCCTATCTTGTTCCTCATTTCCTTGCTCTGTTACTGTGTCTTGTGTGTGTTGTTTAATTAATTGGTCTATATGTCTATTGACCACTGTTCCATCCCTAGTTTCAACTTGATAGCTAGATGGACCTTCTTTATTTATCACAATACCTGGTAACCAACGTGGTCCACTACTGAAATTTCTGTACATAACTTTTTGCCCTACGTCTGTCTGTCTGTTCTTCTTATTACTATTCCGTTCTACTTGATCTTCCCGATTTTTACGCTGTTTGTCATGTGGATTAATAGTGTCTAATAATGTTCGAACTCTTCTGTTGAATAGAAGCTCTGCAGGGCTTTTGTTAGTCGATGTACATGGTGTAGCTCTAAGTCCCAAGAGCATGTTCGGAATTTTAATTTCCCAGGACATACCATCCATTTTGCGAAGTTTATCTTTTACAGTTTGCACCATACGTTCTGCCAGTCCATTGGTGGCAGGGTGAAAAGGTGCTGACTTAATGTGTTTTATTTTATTAGCATCTAAGAATTGTTTCATCTCAGACGAAACAAAAGCTGTGCCGTTATCAGAAACCAAGGTCTCACACAGTCCGTGAATAGCAAAAATCATTCTCAAATGCCTAATTACAGTAGCTGAAGTCATATTGTTAACAATAAACACTTCAGGCCATTTCGAATATGCATCAACAATTATCAGAAATGTTTTATTTTGGTATGGTCCTGCGAAATCAATATTTAGCCTAGACCAAGGTTTTGCTGGCTTAACCCACTCATAACTTGTTTTTGGTGGCATGTGCCTGCTTTCTAAACACTTATTGCACTTTTGAACTAAAGATTCAATGTCATCATTCAGTTGTGGCCACCATACATAACTTCTGGCCAGTGCTTTTGTTTGGACAATGCCACTGTGTGCTTTATGTAAAGCGCGCAGAACCGGATCACGTAGTGATGATGGTACCACCACGCGACAGCCTAGGAGGACACAATCCTCATGCAACGACAGTTCAGTACGATGTAGCCAGTATGGACGTAGCTGATCGTCTGATACCTTAGCTGGCCAGCCACACAAAATATGATGACTTACCCGATTGAGGATTTGGTCACGCTTTGTAGCGTATGCTATTTTGTCCACATCAACAGGAAAATCTTCAGGAGCTTCCGCCATAAGCAATATGTCACATAGCTGTGGCTCCGGTTGCTCAGGGACCGGCTGTGGCCAGCGACTTAACCCGTCAGCGTGGCCTATCTGTGGCCCTGGCTTGTATGTTATGTCATAACTGTACGAAGTAAGTATCAAAGCCATTCTAATAAGACGAGGTGACAAAACATTGGGAATAGGTCGTTTTGGGTCAAAAATACCTAGTAGTGGTCTATGATCTGTAACTATCATAAATGACCTGCCCATTAAATAATTGTGGAATTTCCTAACACCGAACATTATAGCAGTCGCTTCTTTATCGAGCTGTGAGTAGCGTCTTTCATGCGTGTGCAGTGTCCTAGAGCCCATGGCAATAGGACGTTCTTGTCCGTCGTCCATGACGTGAGACAAGACGGCGCCCGCTCCATATTCCGAACTGTCACAGGTTAGAACCAACGACTTATTTAAGTCATAATGAACCAGCGTTAGCTCGCAAGATAAAAGTTGCTTAGCAGTATCAAAACTGTTCTGCTCTCGATCTGTCCAGACCCATTCCTGGGATTTGTCGAGCAATCTGTGTAGGGGCTCTAGAACAGTCGCTTTATGAGGTACAAACCGTTCATAGAAGTTGTATAGACCTAAAAATGCTTGTAGCTGTTGAACATTTTTAGGTTCCGGTGTATTAAGTATCGACTCCACTTTACTTGGTGCCGGATGGATTCCGTCGGCGTCGATAACAAAACCTAAAAATTCCACTCGCTCCTTAGCGAACTTACATTTATTCATATTGAGACGCAAACCCGCCTTCTCTATTCGCTTCAGCACTGTGTCTAAACGCTGTGTCATCTCCGGCATAGTGCGACCACTGATGATGACGTCATCAATCAGTACAGCCACGCCGGGCACTCCAGCTAGCAATGCAGTCATCAATCGCTGGAAAATTCCCGGACAAGCCTTCACACCGAACGCTAACCTGTGTACTGTGTATAAGCCCTTGCATGTATTTAATGTTAAGAGTCGTGCGGTGTCGTCCGTGACTACCACCTGTGTATATGCTCTATCTAAATCTAGTGTGGTGTAGAATTTACCCCCAGATACTGTTGCGAAAACCTCACTAGCCGTAGGCATTGGGTATGTGTCAGACTCGGTAGCCTGATTGACCGTGCTACGGTAATCGCCGCAGAGGCGAATATCACCATTCTTTTTGATAATCGGTACGACCGGTGTCGCCCAGTCTGAAAATGATACGGACCGCAAAACATTTTCACCTACCAAACGGTCAATTTCTTTTTCAACCCTATCCTTAATAGCGTAGGGTACTGGCCGCGCTTTTAAAAACTTGGGGCACGCATTCGGTTTTAACTGAATCTTGACAGGATTTCCCCGGTAAGTACCAAGTTCGTCCTTGAAAACGTCCCTATACTTCGCTAACAACTTATCAATCTCGGACATATCGATATCAACAATTTTATTAACACTTACCAATATTTCAAGAGCCTCAAACCAATCACGGCCTATCAGATTTGGCCCTGAGCCCCTAGCTACCACTACAGTTAGCTCGCGCTTAATGTCCTTATATTGTACCGTCACTGTCGCTTGGCCGATGACCGACACTCGCGAGTCGTTCCACGTGCGTAATCTTGTGCGTAGCGGCTGCGGCGCGGCGCGCGGCGGCAAGCGGTCCCACGTGCGCTCGTTGATCAGCGAGAACGCGGCGCCGGAGTCGATTTCCATGTCAACGAGCACGCCGTCCAGCGACACACGCAGCTTGTATGCAGGCACGTGCGAGTGTGTACCCGCCACCTTGTAGATTCCGTTCTGTTGCGCATCCGACTCGTCGTCACCGGCGTAGTTCACTTTGCCAGGGTTATTTTTCTTCTTAGCAGTGCAGATCTTCTCGATGTGCCCCACCTTCTTACAATACCGGCACACCGCGTTTACAAAACGGCATTCTCCGCCATGACGATCGCCGCATCGGTAGCAGAGACGAATGTTCGGTTTGACCTTCATCGCGTTCACATCCATTGGTTCCCCAGGAGACGGCGAACACACCTCGGCGCTGAGCGACGGCGTCGTCGCCTGTTCGCTGGCGTGCATCATACGCGCATCCTTCCCCGCGGTCTCGGCTGACACCATGGCATCCACAACGTCTTGGTATTGCAAATTGTCCCTCTTCAACAACTCGTACTGCAGCTTGCGATCACTCATGCCACACACCAACCTGTCACGTAGCATGCGTTCCAGATTTGGGAAATTGCAGTTGGTACTGATTTTCCTCAGCTCAGCGATATATTCTGACGCCGATTCACCCACAGGTTGATCACGTTTGTAAAACTTGTAAGAAACTGATATTTCGTTAGGTTTCGGACAATAATGTTTGGTCAAAATGTTTGTCACTTCAGCAAAAGTCACATCACAGGATTTCTGTGGAGTGATTAGCGCGAGAAGGGTCTCGAACACCTCAGCACCACAAACCGTAAAAAAGTTAGCTTTTTTTTGTGAATCATCGATGATTCCACTTGCTTCAAAACAATAATTTAGCCGAGTTATGTAACTGTCCCAATTGTCCTTTTTCACAGTAAATTCATGAAATTTCACTAATTTACGCTCCATAGTATATATCCCATCCTCGTCGCCACTATTATGTCCATTAAAACACTGTATTTCGGTAAATACGTTTATTGTGCTAAGTAGCAAACACAGTATGAAAATCAACTGAAGAAAACTCACCTACCCACTACTTAGTCAATATTATTATTACAATAAGATTTGACAAGTACCTACGCTAAATATACAACAGATATCAACTTCTATCGTTGTGTCTTTGCTCATATGGTACTGTTTAATTTGGTTTTATACGGTTGAGGGCCATAATATGCACGAGATTTGGGTCGAAAATACTATGTTGTTCTCACTATGATTGTCTCATGACAATAATAATTATTTTATGACCTTATCAATCTTGATAATCTTAATAAATCTTATAACTTTGTTGTTGCACAAATAATGATTTGTGCACCAACAAAGTGTCATTGTAAGAACTTCGGCTTTGCCATGGATATCCGAGGCTTTCCAATATAACCTTCTTACTAAGTTATTGTGTTTTAGGTTTGTTTTTTTTTTAAATAGGTGCTGATTCGTGTCGGATAGGGGTACTAAAATACTTGCATTTCCTTTATTTCATAATAATTAAATAATTGGAATAAAAACACTGCTATATTCGCTTAGGCTTTGTTCTTCTACAGCTTTCAATAGTTTCTTTGGCTGCTTTACTAACATAGGGCCCAGAGGAGGCCATCCAATAGGCATAATCTCCCTTATCTTCTCGTTGTTTACACCTGGATTCTTTATAAGTTTCAGTAATTGCAGCTTTCCGGATCCAGTAACTACTGAAAAGAGGTGTTTTGAGCTACAGATTAAATGAATTTTATCTTTTGTAACTAAAAATACTGTCGCCGGTTCCCATTGGCGTTTTATTTTTTTTGGGATCCGGCGCGGGCTTGTAATGCACCCCCTATTATTTAATCTTACCCGTAGGGGCTGCTACAGTTGTGGGAACACCAACTATTTATGCCAAAAGTACTCGCTTAATTTGTGTTTAAAGTAAATAAAACTATTGCATTTGCACAGAAATATTTATTTGGTCGAAATATAGTACAATTAAGGCAAAGCAGATGACCGTCATTCAGGCCGTTGGGTGGAGTGGTAGTAAGTGGTACTCCATAATGGGTTTAGTGGCAACCAGCAACCCATCCACAGGATGCAATACAAAGCAGTTTTTAACCGACTTCAAAAAAGCAGGCCTTAGTTTTCCCATCATATCACGTAAAATTAAACCTATCAAAGGGAGCCAGTTTTTTTCTGGAAACCCATTATACAAAGTTGACTGATAAATGATAAATGATTTTTATTGATAAATGATGACTGATGACTAATGGAAAAATGGCAATGAGTTGGTTGTATGAATATTTTTTGTACCTGTTTGCGCGTTGTACACACGTCAGCACATGAAGCTACTACCATCTGTCAAATTTCTTAAATAGATTTTCAACTTTATCGCTGAAGTACCTATTAGGTTCAAAGTTTATTGGGAAAATTTTACAGTTTCGGGTAGCTTGATGTGCTGGCGTCTGTACGTTCTGTTTAGTGAGTTTGGTTGTTGACGATAGTAAATTATTATGTTCAATAAAAATGTTTCTGTGTATTTGTTTTGATATTGTATGACGTAGTGATTATGTATTGTGGTTGGTGGTGTAGTGTCAGGAATCCGAATCATTCGTGTATGAAAATTCCATGTCATTGTCATCACTGCCACTGCGGTGTATGTAGGTATTTCGTATACGTACCTATAATAAAATTACATTTAGTTTCTTTCGTCGTTCGTTTAGTCGAAAATTAAGTGTAGGTATGAATTTAATTTCAGATAATTCTGTTAGATATAAAAAAAAACTATTCTAAATATTTAAATGCCCAATAGACGACCATCCGGTACACAATAGATTTTAATCGCAGGTACGTAAAATGTGAACTAGTATTTAGTACACAAATGTACCTAACAGTTACAATAGTACAAAATTGTAACTACTGCTATAATAATTACTGTTAATATAATCACTGATGTCACCTTCGCCATCCGACGCTGCCATCATCATAGGGAGGGACTTTCCGTGGCAGCCTCCATCATGCAGCACTGCCAGGTCTGTATCCTCGAGCTTCGCCCAGATCAGCTGACACATGGTCGTGTAGGTCTTCCCATCGTTGCCGCAAAAAGGCCCTCGATTCTCGCAACCTATTTGGCGTGCCGAATTCCATGTTATGTGAACTAATATTAACAGACCTGCTGGACACAAATGATATATGGAGCTATTGAAAATATACCAGTACTTATACAAAATGTTAAATATTAATAAGACAGATATGAAATACTGAATGTAATGAAATACCTAATTTCGATGTAGTTTATTAGAATTATTATTATTATCTACTTTATTTCAATAAATACATATAAATTACATTTTTAAATATAAAAACTATTCAAAATAGTTATTATTATTACTTATTAGCCTGTGATGCATTGAGCTAAATAACTAGAGAAGCAAACCTCATTAAAATGTGTCAAAAAGCTGTAACCACTATTTAAACGCGACGACGTAGCTTTGAAACCACTACCATTTAAAAGTAAACATATATCTGTCTCACTTACACAAGTCGCAAGAATAATACCGTCGCTTAGATTAGACAAAGACCGCAATATAAACATGCAATGGCGGGAGGGTGTTGCCTAGCCATGCGAAATTTTACCCACCTTTTTAAGCCATAAAAAACGCAAAAAAAAAACATTAAACGTTATGAACGTTATTTTTGAATTATGTATTTAAATATTTAAAAACAATTATTTTTATGTTACAATGTTATTTTTTTGTTACACATTGTCACACATTTAGTTTTATAAAATATTTTAAATCACATACTCTATAAATTAAAAACTAACATAATGTGGGAAACTAAAACTAAGTTTTTAGTGGCAACATTGAACCTAATTTACAAAATTCTACATTTTATTTATTTTTACACACAGACACAGAAACAATAAACTTACGCGTGGAAAGTAATTCCGGTTAATTTATTGTGTTTTTGTGACCTCGAATCGCGCTCTTTCACTACGCATTTTCCCGTTTTGGCGGTAATTTTCACTCGGCTAACTTCGGTTGGCGTCATACAGAGCACTGAACTGACATTAGCTACGATTGAGACTGTGGCCTTGATCCCAGTGGCAACGCCTTGGCGCGGTAATTGCTAATCTAGTGTATGTATATCGATGCTGTGATGTCCCACTGCAGGGCAAAGGCCTCCCTACTCTCCATTCGATTGGAATTACAAAAAAATAATTAATTGGTAAAAATATCAGCATCCTAATTGCCTAACACAGTTTCACACAATCTGAATCATTGGGAAGGATATTGCTAATCCAGTTTTTCATATCTACGAGAAAAAAAAAAAAATATGCACTGAACTTAAATTTAGTTTAATTTGTGAACAGAATCGGCACCATTGCCTCATATTCTGTAAATTCCATTTTACGAATTCACAGTGAAGGTTTTCGTTTGAGTTCTGACACTAATACCTACTTCTGTTAAGATCTTGGACTATATCCAAACATTTGTTTTTTAAGTACCTATCAATATCTACTAATAATAAAGCTGAAGAGTTTGTTTGTTTGAACGCGCTATTCTCTGAAACTGCCAATCGGATTTGAAAAATGAATTTTGCATTTGATAGCCTAATTTCTGAGGAAGGCTATTTATCATCATCTGTCTAGCCTTTTCCCAACTATGTTGGGGTCGGCTTCCAGTCTAACCGGATGCAGCTGAATACCAGTATTTTACATGGAGCGACGGCCTATCTGACCTCCACAACCCAGTTGACTGGTTGTCAGACTTTCGGGCTTCTGACTACCCGTAACGACTGTCAAAAATCCACGAATGACAGCCGGGACGAACGGCTTAAAGTGCTTTCCGAGGCTAGAAGGGGTCTCGGTATGTAAAAATGGTCACCCATCCACAGACCAACCGCGGCAAGCGTAGCTTGGAAGGCTATTTATATATAGGCTATTTATCTTGACGCTAGGACCCTCAGGATCCGATAAAAAAATAGTCAGTAAGGACGCTAAGCGAAAAGGAAGTAGGTAATAGCGCGGGCAGGCGTTGCGATGTGTACCTACTTAATAAAATAAATTTATTAGGCATCGACTTTTATAACCTTGGTAATAGCAGAAAAGAGAATAAGTTACTTACAGCTCAGTTTCAAACTCTATGGACAGATACTGCCTTGGCCTAAGACCAAATAAACAAACACGTGCATTCTCCAAATCAAAATAAAATTCACTCACCAATAAAAAACATTTTTCCTGAATGATCTGATCGAGCCGTTTGTTTAAGTCAATTGTTCAATTAAATAAAACTCGCCGCATAAGTAAAAATTCCTACCGTGTAATAAATAATTAAATGAACTCTGTTACCTATTAGTTTCAATCGAAATAATTGAGTAACGGAACAGGTCAATCTTTGCACATACAAATATAATTATTATGTGTGAATTATTCGTTCGTGAACCTCCTAATTGCAATTGTTAACATGGAAAACTATAAAATTAGGTACCTGAAACTAGAAATGTGATTTTGTTAATATATTTCTACATTACTTCAGCTGATAATGGAAATCGCACTCAAAGCGAATCCAATTGCGACTGCTGAGCAATTAAGATGCTGGTTCTGCCTACATTCATTATTATGCTACGTTAACACGCGCGCGTTCAACTCGACATTCAACGTGCACATTCACATTCACGAGCGTGTAAACGGTACGCCCGAGCCCGTAAACGCGCCTGTGAACGTGAATGCCGCGAACCGGGCGTGCTGACTGACACGACGGCGTGCGTGTGAACAGCTTGAATTTTCGCCGACCTGGGGCGGGCTGCATGCCGCGCAGCCCGCCAGGCAGCCCGCCGGGCTGCACGGCGTGCATGTGAACATAGCATTACCTACTGCCGCTACTGCGAGGTACAGTAGAAATGTATAAAAGTGGTTGTCAGTTGCATTCATACGAGTTCGTACCTACCTATTTCTTTCGTCACTCTTCAGTATAATCTAACCATAATACTTGTTCTACAAACAATGTAACAATAACAATCATACATAATACATTGAATTGTACCGTTGATTAATCTAATAAATCAAGGCCATCTGAAATATACACGGATATCTATGGAAATATAGGTAGGTATAGGTACGAACAAATATTTAAATCGTTAGATTCGTAAGATGGTCGTGTGTCTGTTTCATTTTGGGACCCCTGACATTCAATGTTGCAGTCGCCATGGAATACCTAATAACAAAAAAATTATAAAGTTCGTTTGTGACTTACTCGAATGAAAACGCAACCTGTTGGTACAGCGCCATCTAGCGGCAGTATTGTGAAACATGATAATTTATTATGTTTTTTTTGTTTTTTTATTTCATATTTTGTTTTTCAATGCAAGTCTTTACCCGTTAAAAACAAGCAACTACTTCATCTTAGTCACTTTTAAGGATTAATGTTAAGGATATTTGGTACAAAATGCAACTACTATTACTGCTGAACTAATAAAGTTATCATAACCGCTATAATTTTCCTTTAAAGTTCATGAAATGCACTATCATCGTGATTTTTTTCCAGATTTTTCAAAGCAGCAATTTAGCTTTTAGAGGGGGGTACCAAAAATTTGCACTTTAAAGTTTAATATTTCGTAAATGGAGCATTAAATCGAAAAATAATTTTAGCAACCCCCAAGTCATTTTAGAAGACCTATTCAACGATACCACACACGATGGGATAGACAACTAAAAAAATATCATCCCCACTTCACATGTAGGGGAGTTACACTAAAAAAAAATATTTTCCAAAATTTTATTCTACCGCTTTGTCGGCGTAATTATTATACACACTCCTACAAAATTACAGCTTTCTAGTACCTACTAACAGTCTCTTAGCAAAACCTCGGACAGTCAGACAGACGGGACATGACGAAACTGAACTGTAAGGGTTCCTTGTCAGAACTATGGAACCCTAAAAAAACAGGAATATTTTTTGCGTTTCTTTATTACGATATTAGAAGGATCCTAAATATATGTCTTGCCATGTGGCGCAACTACATTTATTTATTAATTAACTTCTCTAATACAAAATTGGTACAAAAATATAAAAAACAACACAAGCAAACAATTATACAAACGTAACAGTACCTATATAGAAAGACAAATGTAATAAGACGGTACATTAGGACAGTAGAAGCATAAGATTTATTGTCAAGATAAATTCATACAAAACAGCTATAAAGTCAAATGGCCATAAGTAACGCGATATGTCCATTTACCGTCAAAATATTAGACGACAGGAGACAGGAGGTTAATCCTACTCGGCGTCATGTGGCGCAGGATAGTGTTCCTCAAAACGGAACGAAGCCTTATTACTTACTCCCTCGCGTGCGCGGTTGGCCGGTGTTGCAACTCCGTGGCTCAGTTTGTTCGTATGTTCCCATGTTTCTCAATCACGACTCAGCAGGACACGGATGGTAAAATTTACACAACAGAAGCCGATGATATAAACTATTCATCATGACTAGATGAATTGTTGATGCTATCAAGAAATGGTCTGATAGTTTCGGGGTGTCAGTAAACCCCTCGAAGTGTCAGGCCATTTTAATTGGAAGCTCACGCATGATGGGTAGGGTGACGCTTAGCTCTCTTCCTCCTCTTATTTTCAATGGTACCGTCATACCCATTACCCCTACTGTGAAAGATCTCGGTTTGCATCTTGACTCTACACTTAGCTGGCAACGCCAGGTCTCTAGTGTTAGTCAAAGGGTCAACGGTACTCTGCGATCCCTGTATCGTCTGAGGAACTTTTTGCCTGCTAAGACGAAAACCATGCTTGTGCAGACTTTGATTTTCCCTATAATCGACTATGGTGACGTGTGTTACTTTGACTTGAACGCGGTTTTGCTGGATAAACTCGACAGATTACTCAACAATGGTATCCGGTTCATATTCAACCTCAGGAAATATGACCATGTGTCGAGCTACAGGTCTGAGCTCAAATGGATGTCCATTCGCCAAAGAAGAAGTTTGCGCGCTTTGACCACGCTTTTCTCCCTTCTCAACTCGCCTACTCCTCCTTCGTATCTCACTTCCAATATCTATGTTCTTCCCACGCTAAGAATCTACGTTCTTCTAACAATCTTCTCCTACTCTGTCCTTCTCATACTTCTGACTTTGTTCATTCTTCCTTTCATATTCAGTCCATTCTTCTTTGGAATGCACTTCCTCTTGATATCAGGACGGCCACCAGTCGGTATGCATTTAAGCGGAAATTGCAGAGTTATTTTCAAAATAAATAGCGTAGAGTTATCTCAACACCTCTCTCCCTTGAATTTGTATGTATATATATATATATATTATAAGTATATATTATATTAAATAGTATGTATGTGTATATAACCTATTTATGTATTTGTGTAAGTACCTAGTTTTATTAGCTTTTTTAATTTGTATCATTGTTCTTCTCAACCAAAGCACCTGCCATCCAATCTCTTCACCACCCTTGGTTGACTGGTAGAGAATGCCTAAGGCATGAAGTCCGCCTTTGTGCCTTTTTTGTGCGAAAAGTTTAAATAAATAAATAAATAAATTGTTCGCTGATGTAAAGTGAAATATAGCGTGTCTTACTCAATTAGCGAATCAATGATTTTCTTTAAACATGATTTCGCCTAGGTATGTAGGTACAGTCAACAAAAAAGATAAGTATACAAGATCGTCGGATATAGTTGAAGTTTATTAAGAAACCGATGGACGTTCTCGAATAAAATTTAATTTTGTTGATAGAAAACAAACAGCTCTTTTATCAAATTAAATTTCAGTCGACAACATCCATCGGTTTCTTACTAAACTTCAACTATATCCGACGATCCTGCATACTAATCTCTTTTGTTGACTGTACTTAAGACTCGTGGTCACCACGATCAACCATGGCAATACTGTTCAATATACATTTATAATCAGTAATTTCTCTTTTATTAACTAACACTCTATTAAACATGAATATTCATTTGAATTGCTCCGAGGTAATGTAATTTACTTGAAAGTTACTACATCAAAAGTGATCGGTGGGCTTTAATACTCGTAGTAATATTTAACGTTAGTCCTTATATTTTTGAATAAATTTTATTACTTATTATTATTATTAATACTGCTTATTAAAACATTATAAAACAAAACAATTATCTACAACTGTAGTGGATTCTTTGTCTTTTTCTGCACATATAGGATACATCAAAGACGATCACACTAGCATTCGTCTCTAACATTATTATTTAGAAAAATATAAATCTTAATTAAGTGAAAACTCAGTGATATCAGAAAAAGCGTTTAATTTTACAAAACAAAAACTTCTACTTAATCTACTTACTTAATTGGCATAATTTTGCACGTAATACTGGCTCATTTCGTTAACATCTATTTTCTGTTTTCTTATATCGTCACCAAGTGGCGTCAAACATTGACCGACGTGAAGCACTCTAAGGTTTTGGTTGTCTTTCACACCATTTTCAAACATGCAGAGGTTGGCGTATGTGACCATGTCTGTGCCACATATTGGACCCCATTTTCCGTTGCAGTAATTATTGCAGGGTTTAAGAAGGGCGACGTCTAATGAATCGTCGACAAGTCTTGCGGCTTCTAAATCACACATCGATGGATATGTGACACCATCTGTTCCACAAACCGGTCCAATTATTTGGTAACTTATCGGACAAAACGGAGCAACAGCGTTTCTTGGCAGAGTGAGCATACACGCGATCAAAACTGTAAGAGAAAATAAGTTTGGAAATGTATCATTGATACCACAAAAAATCCAAATACTAACGAGGTGGAGGACTGAGGAGGTTTTATAATAAAAAAAGATAAAGCAGGCACTTTGCTGACAGAACAGACACTATCACGCAATCGACTTAATAAGGGTCAAGTATGGGAGAGCAGTGGTGGCCCAGTGGTAACAGCCGCGACTTACGAGTTGTAGGTCGTAGGTTCAAACCCAGACAGGCGCTTTACTTTGTGTAAATTATTCCGTCACCACTGCTCTCTTAACGGTGAAGGAAAACATCGTGAGGAAACCGGCATGTCCTAGAACCAAAAATTCGAAGACATGTGACATCTACCAAGCCGCACTGGGCCCGCGTGGTGGATTACAGCCCACTCCCTCTCACTGAGAGGAGGCTTGTGTCCCAGCAGTGGGAACGTTATAGGCTGATTACGTACGTACGTACGTATGGACTCTCAATAACCGAACAGCACGAGCTCGCGAGAGCTTGGGTCTATTATGGTATTCAGTATTCTGTGCTTGGGTCACCGCGATTTATCACAACACTACTAACTACTATACCAGAACATAGAAAACTGTAAAGTTAACACGCACTTATTATATTCCGTAGAACTGTGTTTATTGACGCGGCGCGATGCATGACTGAAGTGTGAATAACCAAGACAGCTGAATTACGATCTACTTATGAACATGGAAACAATGAATGCTCATTGTTGGTTTACATAATGGATTTCATTATTTATGGAAACAATACAATTAGGTTTATGACATAATTATTTTTCGGTATGTCTATTAAACAGATCATTGTATTTCCTTTGCTATATTATAACAGATAACAGTAAATAGTACTAGAACATTCCTTTATGGAATATAAGAATTTATTCTTAAAAATAATCGATCAGTTCGTATTTGGAAAGGTTAGATTGTAGACGCTCTGTGTATAGAAATCACTTAAATTCTGCCGCATGCGGTTTTACACTACACAAAATTTTAGGTACCTACGTGACGGGAGCACAATTTGCTTGAGCATCGAACCTGGGACCGTAAAAATCCGTTCAGTGCACACTGCACGAGCGGCCTTGAGTATCATAAAATACGTAAAACATATCAAACGATCGTGTTACAGAATTTCGTAAAATATCTAATGAATGAATCAGCGGCTTCTTAGATCACGTTTTATTGTGCAAAAAATATATTCATTGGAGCATTTTCATAATCTATAATAGTCAAAAGTGAGAGTAATTTGATACTTTGGAGTTGGTGTATTTTCGTAGTTCATATTATGTAACGCATACCTACGCGTTATTATATTTCGAAGGATATTCCGAGCAGTCGGCAGTTGTTTGAATTATTTGATACTTCCTTAAAATATTACTTATACAATTTCTTTGAACTTTTGTTTTCAAAGGTAAAAAACTTTTAGAAGGGAATTAAATAATAGTAATTAAAATCGAAGAGACCTGCGGTGTGTTCTTCTTTCATATAAAAATGAAAGATTATGTCGCAAGACAAATCTTGAAGCTTTTCCTAAAAATTAATATACTACTCCCAATTAGGTAGGTATAATTGGTTCCGCTGACTCCCATTGTACGTTTTCACCTCTTAAACAGCTGCCTAACGACAAACAATTCATAAATGTGTCACTAGTGCTTATTTAGTGGTTCACCTATCACGATTGTGCCGAGATTTGCGCGGGGTGCGCTGGCGCAGGCTCGGTGGCAGGTAATCGCTTATTACAACTGTTTATAATCCTGGGTAAGTGTCTGCTTACGATTTGTGGCTAGAAACACCGATTTAGATATTCATGTTGTTATTCATTGATCAGATCTAGTAATATATATGTCAATGGATGAGATATAAAACTTTTAAAAGCTTTCAAAATCCATATTTTCAGGATCATCTTACAGATTGCAATGTGATTGCTTTTTTCATCAGGATGCTTCAGTTGTCGCTTCTAAAGTAATTTTTCCTTAATATTTTTGATTAATCACTTTAGTTCCAGTAAAGCTTCGTATAATAATGGGTAATAGGGCACCACACAAGTGGAAACCAATATACAACCTATAAACAGGTTTAATTAAGTACATACTTTCCATGTATGTACCTACCACATACAACTATATCAGTGCAAGCCAAAATCATTACCCTCACTGTAACGAATGTTATATCATTTTTAGGGTTCCGTACCCAAAGGGTAAAAACGGGACCCTATTACTAAGACTTCGCTGTCTGTCCGTCTGTCCGTCCGTCTGTCTGTCACCGGGCTGTATTTCAAGAACTGCGATAGCTAGACAGTTGAAATTTTCACAAATTATGTATTCCTGTTGCCGCTATAACAACAAATACTAAAAACAAAATAAAATAAATATTTAACGGGGGGCTCCCATACAACAAACGCGATTTTTTTGTCCTTTTTTGCTCGATATCAATAATGGCAACAGGTAGGCACTTGAAATATTCACAAAATACTCAGTTGTATTTTTTCTTTAATAATAAAAAATAAAATAAATACATATTTAAGGAGGGCTATACAACAAACGTGTTTTTTTCGGCGTTTTTGCCTTGTGGTACGGAACCCTTCGTGTGCGAGTCCGACTCGCACTTGGCCAGTTTTTTAAACACATCTTACTCCCTTTTAGTACCTCTTCATTAACCTGTCGAGTGCGATTGCGCGAGCGCAGGTCCATATTCAACTTTATTATAATACATTGAATATTATACAACCGCTGTGACCACGGCCTTTAAAGGCCATGTTTCTTACCGTTTTACATGAACGATTTATTACAAAATAAGTTGCGATCACGACCTGTCGATTCTGTTTTCTTCTATAGGTTATAAATGATGGATGTGGACTACGTTACGTCTTATTATTTTACTATTAAAGGGTTACCTTTCTTATCTCCACTGCTATTTTTCTTTTTGTTGAGTTGTTTGGCTAAAAAAGATAAAATGTGAAACCGTAGAGCTTTTATCGATTTTCTCTTGGGTTTCGAGTAAAGTTCTCTCTCTCTGTCATCCCTTTTTCAGCCACTTCAGTCGCTAGTAATAGGGGATCCAAAGAAAGAAATTACAATATGCAGAGTGGCTCTTCACACTGTTCAAATCTGTTAGAACCACCAGACTGAAACATTTTTTCATTTGCATACATCATTATCGTACGAGTTCTTCTCATCTGCATCCATTCAATATTCAAACTTTCTTACTGGCTGCACAACGTATAACATTTAAGGTAAACTCCTTAACTTAAATACATGACTAGTGAAATGAATTTCCGTTGCCTAGCGTGGGAAATTATTACGTGAACATGCTAGTATCTGAACTGATTTAATTTTGAAAGCTCAAAGGTTCCTATCATTGTTCTCGTGACGGACGAAAGGGAGCGAGCACTCGTTCGGTCACGATTCGCGTTCGATTTTACGAAAATGTTAACGAGCTGCGCAGACGCAAACGAAAGTGAACGAACGCTATTGTTCATGAAACAGGTGCTATCGATAGATATGATCGGAACCCGACACCTACATCTTCGTACTTATGCAACTTGTTATGTAGGAGGATTATTTAAACGCTTCCAATATTATTAACTAGAAAACTGACGGAAAGTTTATTTTTTAGAGAAAATTGTTTTAACTAAAGGTTAACGTAGAAATTGTTAATTGATGCGGTAACCTTTGTCAGTGATAGCAAGTGCTTGTTTTTATCAATCATCATTATGTTATGACAGGCAGTGACAGTTTTCCGGGTGTCACTTTCGTCCGGCATCCGCAACAGCTGTGGTTGTTAAGTCATCGGATTGATGACGATTTTACAAATGCGCAGGTATATTATACGCATATGCGTAGAGCAGTGGTGGCCCAGTGCTATCCGCCGCGACTTACGAGTTTTAGGCCGTGGGTTCGCAGCCAAGCAGGCACTTTACTTTGTTTAAATTACCTACTTCATCACCACTGCTCTTAAAACGGTAAATAAAAACATCGTGAGTAAACCGGCATGGCCTTGAACCAAAAATTCGAAGACATGTGACATCTGCCAACCCGCACTGGGCCCGCGTGGTGCATTATGGCCCACTCCCACTCACAGAGAGGAGGCCCGTGCAACCTGTGTTCCCATCAGTGGGGGAACATTAGGTATAGGCTGATTATGCTATACAAATGCGTCATGTGTTGAGACAGAGTTAATCATTGAAACAAATTTCCTTCGCGAGTAAACTTTATTAGCTTGCTAGCTTAACTTTAGTGGTTTGATAATATGTTATGATTGGCAGTGTGACAGTGATAAGTGACAGACTGAAATGGCGATAATGAAATGCCGGTTCAAATAATATGTGTAAGAAGATAAGTAACCAACGGTCGTCGGATATAGTTGAAGTTTAATAAGAAACCGATGGATATTTTCGAATAAAATTTAATTTAATAAATAGAAAACAAACAGTTCATTTAACAAATTAAATTCAATTTTCCTATACATAGTTCTAACGTTTTGTGTGGATTTAACGAAATATTCTTGCAATTCTCATTTTACCAACCAGAACCGAATCTACGCAGCTTTATCATTCTGTACATTATCAGCATTCCACCACGTCATAGAAAGCTGTAGCAATAATACTGATCTATCGCTATTCGCGTTAACATTCCAGACCAACCCGTTCCTCTACCCAGTTCATTCCTTACCTCGAGAAACGCCTAGCATTCCATGGAACTTCTTTTATTACCAAATCATTAGCATATTTGCAACACACACATGTATATTCATGTAATTACAAGGTCACTTATCATCTGGCTACCCATTGTTACATACAGCAAAGTCATATACTATTTGCTTAGATACAATTTCACCAATTTACATCAACATAAAGCATTTCACTTTCTTTATGCGCAGGCGCAGTATTAACACATTTGATTGCTCGTAAGACGTAAACTTTAGTTGGAACTGTTATTACTGTCTCATTATCTATTCTGTTATGTTTCGATAGTGATTGTGCGGACTCTATGTCTCGTGATGACATGTTATTACGCCTAGTTGAGTCATCTGCTAATTCTTAAAAATAACTGTTTCTTTTAGTGCCTACGCCATGCTGCGAAAGTCGGCACATGTTGGCTTTTCTCTTTTTTGCCGGATTTTGGAATATTTGGCTCAGCGTTTCCTGAAAACATTAAGACTAATGCAAACACTGCGTACTTACTTTGTATGACCTAAGTGGTCAAATAAAACTAACCATAGATATATACATCGTTTGTTTGGTGCAAAAAAAAGTAGAACAACATACAACAGCACTGTTGAATACAAATACAAAAGCATGGGCAAACGTATTTTCTTTTGTCAATGATAACCTTTTTTGAATAATTGACGAACTGATTAATTTGATTTCTGGACAATTCACAACATGCGCAGTTACTTCAATAACATTTGCACGACCCAATTTTTGTAATAGGTAGGTACGTATTTTAAGTCACACTGTAAGTGTTCATCTTCATAAATCATCTAGCCAACGTTTACAACTGTGCAAGTGAGAATTTATATAAATTTTAATAATACTAAAGCACAATTTAAGTTGCGAAAACACAAAGTAATTCAGATAGACTTGAGTACCTACATCTCACGCTTTTTCAAGTAACCACCATTCACGACATGAGGTTGTGTGTTTTGCACACTTTTGCCCATATTGTCCTATTGTGCCCAATATTTTAGTTTAACGACAACGCTTTAAGCGCTTTAAGTGTCGCTAAAAGCTTATGGCCAAGTAATGGTCGTTTCGAATCTATTTAGTGTTGGGGCACCTGTTGTACAACGCATTGTTTGGTGAAAGAAAATTGTCGTTTGAAGAAATATTGTTGAACATTGTGTATAGGTAGTTTAAAGTGTTCGTGGGCTTTTAACTGTAATGGCAGCGATTTGAGAAGTCATTTTCAAATGGAGAAACCTTTACTTACAGAACAGCGGTGCTATTCTGTAAAAATCTCACCGTGAAAAGTTAGGTGAAGTGAGCGTGGAGTGAGCTGTCAATAATGCCAATTCCTATCAAAAACAAACTCACTTCACCTAAGTTTTCACAGTGAGATTTTTACAGAATCGACCGGCAGCACTTTATAAAGAGTCTTTATTGAATATTTATTTAACCACGCTTGATATGCACATAAGTTTTTCTAATTGGAATTCTACCAAAGATACATAATTATGATACATCTAGCCATTTCAAAATAGTTTTCTTCTCTTGTAAAACGTACTAAGCAATTGTATTTCATAATGAATGTAATACCTACTTATAGTAAACAATGGGCCAATACAACCGTTGTAATATCTAGCCAACGTTTCTGTACATTCCCGTTTGAATACCGTTTTGTCAACAAATTGACAGTTCGCGAAGATTTAGCGACGACACATAACGAAACTTTGCACTTGTACGAGACGCTAACGCCGCCATCTTGTTTTTTCAATACATTTTACAGCAAAACAGTTGCACATCATAAGTATTATGTTTACCAACAGCGCCCCCCTGTCAACGTCTTTCGAGCGCCAACAGTTAGAGTAGCGATTGTCATTTTTTATTCTACAGCGTGAAATTTTAATGATTGACACTTTACACATTATCATCGTTTTGCCAACCTCACCTCAGTCCTTGACATGTCCTGTGTAAAAGGCGGAGACATTTTCAAATGCAAATGAAATATCCATTTAAATATTTATTTTTATTTTCGTTATTACACTCGTAGGATATGGAATAGTATGTGGCCATACTATTTTAGACTTTTTCGTGTAAAATAGAAGGTTGTATTTCAAACACGTCGTGGACGTGTGGAATAACCTCCAACTTTATTGTTATGTCTACAAGCTTCAAGTAGAAAGGCAACGGCAGTAATTTATCGAATTATATCTTGAAAAAATAAGTTGTTACTACAAATATATTCAATTCAATTCAATTCAATTTATTTATATATCAACTCACAGTCACGACATAATCTCGCCACGATCTCTTAACACAAAGGTCTGTTCCTGCAGGTGGCACGGATGCTATTAAATAACATGAAACATTTCACTCTATTGATAACCTAGGAATATACAGCCTGAAATTTTAATGGTTGTTTTCCCGCGGCAGAACGATTATTTTGTAATCAGTAGTGCTACCGATTCATGGAGTTATTTTTTTTTTTTCAAATAATTATAAAAATATGATCTCAACTCGAAAGCAAGAGAATCAATAGTACCTAAACTCACGTGCGCCCCTAACATCTTTGCAGGTAGCAGGACGACCACGCGCAGTCGTCTTTTTGCGCTGTAGCTATACTATTGGTTCGAGATCGCGTTCGAGTGTGGTTTTTCATAATTGTAGATCTGTCATTTTTTAATACTTTATTTTTTTATAAATCGATTGTACTATCAAGACAAAATCATTTCGCTTCGGGAAAACAATCATTAAAATTTCACGCTGTAGAATAAAAAATGACAATCGCTACTCTAACTGTTGGCGCTCGAAAGACGTTGACAGGGGGGCGCTGTTGGTAAACATAATACTTATGATGTGCAACTGTTTTGCTGTAAAATGTATTGAAAAAACAAGATGGCGGCGTTAGTTCCGATTTTAGCCACGCGCGCAAGATCCTTGTAGTAGGTACCTACATCTATACATCCTTTATACCCTTTTCATCCTTCGCATAGGTACCTGCCATCTATGTACACAATTCAATTTCCCACTTTTCGTTCTCCATCAAAAGTTCCCAGTAACAATACCTACGAACATAGGTACAGTTTAGCACTATAAACAAGGAAACAAAGATTTATATTGGCACATTTAACTCGCACTATTAATAATGGGAAGTAAATAAATGTCTACTTAATTCTAAACACAGAGATAATAGTCGATTGTGGTCAGACTAGGGCCTAGGCCCGTATCCAATGCCTAAAATGGAGATGAAAGTTCTAGGGAACAAACTGTGCGGAGATAGGGCCGTAACTCATACAGATCGAAAATCGACAAGTAAAAGATTTACCGCAATACCGAGCGCAGTAAAAGGTTTGTTGAATGAACGTGAGATATATTCTGCTTTTGTTGTTAAACTAATTGATTTTGTTTTGTTTGTTTCAGGTATGTTTTAAATGAAACTTCTCTTGAGAGATGTCTTTTGCTGAAACGAAGGAAAAGTAAGTATAGTTTCTAGATGGAAGTTGTAAAATGAACCTTATGAGGGAGTTAATTTTACGTTTGCAATAAACTTGGAGAGGCTTGTCTTTTAATATAATATATTGGAAGGAGCTTAGATCTAGTGGAACTTTAATTAACTTTCAAAGGTCCACGGTAAAACAGTTTATCATAATAATGATTATAATTCAACTAGCTAGTACAACAGTTTGCTTGCAGCTATGATGAATGGACGCGAACCTCTGTTCCTACGGCGCCCCATTGTTTCAAATGAGCTATGGTCCATTGTATGCCAAATAATTAATTGCATAATCTAATAAAATCATATTTTACTACTCGTTATAATTAAATTTCTAATTAAAATGGGAAATACAGACAATGTCATGTGTTTGTCACGTTTTGTTTCCTGCTTAAAGTCAGAAAGGAGTTTTAGTTTCTTAATTGTTTAACGAATTGTTGAATCACTGAGAATCGTTTCAAAACGTTTTATTTCTTAATTGGTGATAAATCAACCAATTATGCTTCAGCTAAGGTATTTACTTTCGAAAACAATTCACACACGGCTCGAGCTCCTATCTTATTCATAGAATCTGTCGTAAACTTAAAAGTTCCATTCTGTTTCGTCCAGCCACTCCCTTCCAATTTCGACGTGAGAAAATTGATTAACACACTATTACGTCACGCTAGGTCACTATCCTCGAGGTACCTACGCATGTAGGTATGTATATAGGCTACGATTTAACAGCGTGTCAAATTCAACATAACACGTCTCATTTCTTAATACACGTGAGATATGGTTTACTCGAAAAAAAGTCCATAGAAAGGCGACTTTCACATTGATTGGGGGCTATAATCGAAATTGGAAATGACACACATTTCATTAGAGTGACCGATGCTATTCATGTCAGTAAATATGATGTACTTGCTGTGATTGTTTTGACTAGGACATGGCAGTTTTGACAGTTGGTTTGTTGGATGAAGACTTCATTTTGACAGCTGGCGGTTGATCAAGACTTCATTGGTCCGGAAGAAAGCGTTGGCAGGTGTTTGCGCGCGCGCCTCTTTTTGTACAGACATGTGCGTTCACGAGAATACATCCTATATCCGTCTTGTAGAATATCTCATTTCGATTTATAGTTAATATTCTGTAACATCGACTCATCTGCAAAATAACCATTAAAATTAGAGAGTCTAGACAAATAACTTTAATTAGTTAGGTAATACCATTCAGACCGCTGAATAGTCTCTTACATACGTTCATAAAGAGACCTAATATGTTATGTTATTAGTAATTACGCACAGAAAGCAACAGGCACAATAAACGTAGAGAGTATTTAACGATTATTAATTTACATAATAGGTACCTACGTGCCATTTCGACTGCACGTCAATTTTCTTATTGAAAAGCGAATGTTTAAACTTTTATTACACTGACGGAGAAAGGATTACCTAACAAACTAATCGTATTGTTTAATTTTAACGTTAATTAACAACAGACTTCGATTAATCTAGTCGAAGTCTGAGTTAGCGATCAATTAATCCGCTATTGTACGGGCAATCAATTTAACAATCAGTTTGAACAACGGTTTATTGATCATAAACGTAATGAGAATGACGGATTGCCGAGCTTTGTTAAATTAGGCTTTTGTTATGGTTTCATGAGGTATGTGCGGGCCTAGTTACGTAATATTTAATTATGAACTGTAACCTATTGGTGTAATTTATATTTTCAATAAGAAATATTAATCGCTGGGGCTCTGTCTCGTAAAGGGTCTTAGCACAAACTACAGTTATCTATATTTTGTGGTCTTAGCATTATGCTGAGCGATGGCCGTTTTGCGCAAATGTGACGCATACTTTCTCCTAAATTGTTATTTTGTTTCTTTCAAATTCTCAGTAGGATCCGGATTTGTGCCTGTAAGTGGCAAAAGATGGGTCTACATATATACTACGTAGACTGCCCACCTATTCGGTGGGCAGTCTACGTGTCTAAGGAAATAGGCATGGATATGTTTTGTTTGTAATTTAAATGCTACAAGTGTGAGAACCATTTCGTATCAACCAAAACCATGTTAATCGACAACCGACAACCCTACTCGATATAGATTCCGGGTTTCACAATCAGAACTATGTAAATACATCTGTTGTTTTAAAACAAAAGTGGCGCATAACAAGTTAGCATTCCATGTAAGTACTAGGTCTCGGCGTCTGCGCATTCCGTTGGGCCAGGGAAAGTCTAATGTACGATCATTTGACCCGTTTTCCGATAATTTAGCACTGACATTTACCGCGTTTTGGTATTGAGATCAACATGAATTTATTAACATTTGAATTACGTCAGGCTGAGATGGTATGGTAATGTAATGGTCTGTAATTGAGCACTTAGGTACATCAGTGATTGAACATTAATATTTATGTAGCTTGAAACTAGTGATGAGTTTGTATTTTTTTTTGTAGATAAATCTATATATCGCAGTTAGTCAAAAATAATCTCTTTTCTAAACTAATAGATGTATAACTCAAGAGTGACACTAATCGTTTAGTCTAAACGTTATGTCGACACGATTACATAAGAGGGTAATGCACGCACATAGATCTGTATCTAAACAAAGTGCACATTCACTGCACGGCGATTATCAAGCTGTCATAATAAATATGTAAACATTAAGGCTAAGTTTAGATTGACGCGATTTAAAACGCGATGTACCTAAACGGGCCACGGAAATTCGCATGAAGTTAGTAAGTGACGCGCGATGTCGCGATGAGATTGTAGAATATTACCAGCAACATCGCGGGACCACCTGAACACAGCCTTATATACTACACACTGTTCTGTCGGAAGGAAGAAGATAAAAGATCTAATTGTCCGTCGTAGCGGACTGTGTAAGCACACGTATCGAACTAATTAATCGGACCTATTTGTACGTTACTAAAGTCGTTTAGTAGACTTTCAATAGTAAACAACGCGCGAAAGTTTCCCACGACCGTGTACAAGCAAATATTCTACATTTATCTAACAACATTATCTAACTAGTACATTATATCAATTAAGTAGGAAGTATAACAATAAAATTCAATTATAGAGATAACAAAGAAAAATGTCGCTTTTCTCGGGAACAACGACAATAAATAATCTGGGTTTAAGTTTTGTGGTGAGCTGTTAAGTCTAACCACGTCTATAAATCCAAACATGTTAAGCTGCCATTGTTGCAAAAATAATAACCAATATTTTGTTCTACGTTTTACGGATAGTAATATTGGTATTACTATCCATAAATTCCGCTAAGTAAAATACGCTATTGGTAGCGAATGTTTAATACTTACTTTGATGTAATGCCGGAGGTCGTGGGTTCGATTCCCACCCAGGACAAATGTTTGTGTGATGAGCATGATCATTTGTTCTGTGTCTGGGTGTAATTAATCTATATATGTATGTTTAGAAATATATAAGTATGTTTATCAGTTGTCTTAGTACTCATAACACAAGCTCTGCTTAGCTTGAGACTAGACGGCGTTGTGTGATAGTTGTGGAATATTATATTTATTATTATTAATTCCTAAGCCCGATCAGGTTAGGAGCGTTGCTCTGATTATCTCGCAACGAAAGCTGTAATAATTTTCAAGGCCCCGTCCCGCATACCATGCACGCTCGGTATAATGGCATATTTCTGCTTCAAATACCTGCAAAGGCACTTGCCGTCTTAATGGCACCATAGACATTCACGTTCGAAGATCAAAGCTAATGCCGAGACTGAAATTATCCCGAGTGTATCGAATCGATTATCACTCGATTCCCGTCGCGGAGGCATCTCTATGGGCTCGTGACCGATCCCTGGCCGAAGCTCTCGATTGTAAACAAGTGCGCCAGAGTGGGGAAAGTTGGGAGGATCATGAAATTAAATCACGTTAGAAAGGAGTATTTAAATTTGAAACCGTGGGTCGTTAAATAAGATTTAAGACTCACGGTTTCAATGGTAAAATTACTACCACATTTATTAATACTAAACAAATGAATAAATTCATTTTAAAGTTACAGCTTTCAGTGAAAGTGAGCCTGATACCTCGAGGAATATTATTAGCATGAGGGATTTGAAAACGAGAAGTTGTAAGGACCATAGCACTGAGACTTTATTACATACACTACTAAGTTTAGTTTATTACAGTAGAATTTATGTTGTAGAATATTAAATAGCTATACCTACTGTAGTCAATATTACACTTTGGTTTTACTTACAGAAATAAATATCGAAAAATAAAAATAAATATCGGTATTAGGGCCTAGCTCTCCAATAGTTTAATACGCCATAGATTTTACATCCACAATATGGTACGGAACTATCTACCTCCCACACTCGGCATAGCTCGGTAGCTAGACATTACTTCATTTTACGTCCTGCCCACATTATACATAAACGTTCAACAACTGATTTCGCTTTCACGCTAGAGACAACTATACAAATTGCTTACCTTTCAAATGTAAGTCGATTTATCTTGTTATGTCTAGAGGGACAGATATCCGAGGAGCGGGACGTGGAAAGCTGCGCGCGCGCCGATCGGGCCCTTCATCGCTGTTTCTGTGCTGAAACATTGCAACGCTGTCGAGTGTCTCATGTTTGAGATCTTGGCTTTCAAATCAGGGTTCAGAAATAGAAATTATTATTTGAGTTCGGAAGAGGAAATGCTGATTTTATGTTTCAGATTGTTGAAAGAAGGATGTGGTTGAGTAATCATTAGCAAATCGTGATGTTATCTCAACTGGCTTGGTTCACACCAGCCAACTTAATCTGTAATAATCTCACCGTGTAAACTATTGCTAAGCAGTTATTTATTTCAATAATCAAGATATATACAATCTAAAAATAACAAAATTAAAACCTAACTTAACTAAAACTATACAGAAACTAAAAAATAGCGTCGAAAAATTCATCCGCATCGCTGTCGACTGGTAAAGTACCCAAGAGACTGGCGGCATTACCACGTTGTATGGCGATGCCTCTGGCCAAGATAAAACTTAGGTCACTTGAGTTTGAAGTGAGCTGTCATTCCACCCGATGATACCAGAGGTTGAGAATATCGACATCTCACTTCACCTTAGTTTTCACGTACTACTTTTATACTTCAAGTATTGCTTGCTATACTAAGGTTCCTCTCCCTTACAAGGGGGACTACACTGTTATGATAGTCATCTTTATCCTGTCCATATCCTAATTTATTTGGGATGGGCTCAACATGTCTTTTTCTTCCATATTATTATTATAGTAGGAAAGTTATTCATATTGCCATTTACAATAGGTAGAATAGAATACTCTTTATAGTTACTGATTTTCTTTATTGCTGAATGGGCCAGCTCTTGACCTCGATCACGCCTGATGGAAAGCGATGAATTAGGTCTATGATGGAACAAGCGTGCCCAGAAGATGCTTAAGGGACTGGAACTCCCACGCATCGACGAAACACAGCAGGCTGCTTGACGCCGGATACCGGCGGGAGGGTGGTCGTAAACCAGGCGGGCGTTAGCCCTACCACCGCAAGGGAAGAATTGGTCAGTCAAATAGGTGTTGAGTGTGACTGTGCAGGATGCGCCGAGCGCTCGGTTCAGTTGAGTAACTGGCGGAACAAACTGCGCAGCACGAGGAGGCTTCTTCATGCATACCTAAAAAAATAAAAATTAGAAATCGTTTTATCGTATTACTTACCGACACAGTATCCTACATCCAAATAAACCATTACAAGCCCATATTACAAAGCGTGCGGTTATTAAACTTCTTATCAGCAAGAGTTCAAGCGCGGTGCCCTCAGCTGATTCATTGCACGATCGCGAATCAATTTCCTAGTTTTTGCCCTGGTTGCTTTCCTTCCTGGGCTCCGGGTGATCACGTACTGCTTATCAGCACAGTGCTCTAACTGCGCTACCAGCACACCTTCCGTCTTGTTGCACTTGTTAGAATGGTAATGATTGTTGGACATGTTTTAGTTTGAACTTTGACTTCGTATTTGTTGGGCTGTCGGGAAGTTGTTACCAACATTTGTGATTAGGTACATTATGTCAGTTTGTATTTACAGCCAGTACCTGCCAGTGCCCATCCTTAATATTTGTTGATGTAGAGATGATTGGATATGAGAGTACCTACTTCGAAAAATACCAAGTAGGTACTTACCTACCACCTCACTGCCTCGTGAGAACATGAGGTCCTGGTTTTGATTCCCGCCGAGCAAAGTGTTATTGGGTTTTACCATCAGGATTTTCTCAGTAGCAGCCCGGAATCTGGATTTGTGTCTGGTTGATGGCAATAGGCTCGCCCCCTAGTACATGGGACTTACACATACCTGGCGAAATGCACTTAATGTACACCTCTGTCTAACCGTCCGGGTAAAACTGGCGTGACGTGAAGATGTTATGTTTTGATCATATATGAATCATTATATGTTTTGATTCCTAACAACGAATTAGATCTCGAAGCCATCATCATCTCTGCACGCTAGAAGAAGATTAATGCAATATACGTTATTTAAATGATCAAAGTTGATTAAACCTACGCGTAATTTGCATGTACCTACTTCATGTTATTTGTCTATCTTTAAGACTTTCGTTTTTAGTTCTAAAACTAGTTTTGCTCTTGATATACCTACTTTCAGTTTCATGCGTTAATAAAACGTCCATTACCTTGATGAAAGCTTTATGTGCTAATAATGCCGTTCAAATCTCCATTTAAAGGGGTAAACTGCTCGTCAAACAGTCGAAATTGTCGTGAAAACAGCATTATGGTAATTTTTGAGAGAATAAATCTTACTGCCTCTTCCGTGGCGAAATGATAATAACATAGAGTTTAAAAATTGTAAATGGACTTCCTTAAAATCTAGGTCACAAAATAAAAGTCGAAATAAAAGTATAAACTCCTAAAAAGTTTATTGTGGTCGAGCACTACAAAAGAAACGGGGAAACTTTATTCGAAAGAATGCCAAATGCATGTAAGTGAATAGATTACCGGCGTGTTAAAACCATTATAGTGACCAATTTCCCCTCATTCGGTTCACAGGAAATATACGCGTAACGTATTTCCTACACGTTTCATATTTGTTGGTCCCAGGCAAGTTACAAAAGCGCATTTCACCGGATAAAATAATTCTGCAATCAATACAGTGAATTGTGCCATTCAATCGATAAAATAAAAACCAAGATAATTAAAGCTTTACATTTTATAAATGCTCGACTAGAGCTAAATATTTCTCCATTTGCGACTGGTTGGTTACGCAAAAAGTTCCACTCCCATACAAGGGCCTACCCAGACACTGTTATGAGAGAACTTATTTTTTTCCTGACGTATAATACAAGTACATAATGCCTTCCATCCTTGTTTCGGTTCGTGTGAAGTCGTGTTATGAAACTGAATTTTTTCGGTCTTAATTTTAGATTGGTTGGACCACTTTTGTTTTACACCTTCACTAGATATGCACTGCGATATTGCGGAGCTTTAAATGATACTGGCTTTAAATGGTACATGCTGCTATGCGATGCAATGTCTTTTTCTTCTTTTTTTTTGTTATGAACCTCCGGCACGCACACAACTACTTACCAAATCATCACAATCGGTCGACCCATTTTCGAGACTGCAATTCTAATGCACGGCAATTGTTTTTATCTATACAGATTTAACATATGTCAAAATGTGAATGGACTTGATAAATTTTGCTACTTAGGGACTTCTGTTGCTATTATAATACTTTTTGCGAAGCTCAGAGACAAAATCAATTTATATCTACACATTTTTTTTGGTCATAAAACTTTACCTACCACAACTTATACATGGCAGGCTTTCAGACATAAGAAAACCCTATTCTTATTTTACGATGGCAACTTGAAAATAATGATGGAATAAGCTTTACGACCATTTCGATCGTAATAGTATAGCAATACTTCGCATACGCTAAAAATAATAGTAAAGAATGTTCCTTGAATAAACAATAGAACGTAATAGGATGTGGTATTAGACCATTTACAGTAGAGTCTTCCGAGCTGGTTGAGTTAATTCATTTTTAGATTTATGCTCACGATGTTAGGTTTCACTCTAATTATTAAATTAAACTATGGGCAAGTTTATTTCCCTATTACTTTATTAAATACCCCAGCATAATAAATACACAAGAGGCAATTATTAAATTCATGTTTCTGTGATAAATGTTGTTATTCTACATAATAATTTATGAAGGTAAACAACTTGACAAGCCCCGAACTTCGAGCACAACCTTCATGGAATGTAGACGAAGTCGTTGACGAGAGATATTTACTATTTTTGGGCAAATAGACACGGCCGAAGTCAGAAGACCATGCAAACACATGCTACAACCAATAATAGGTAAGAGTAATTCTTGAATAAAAAATACCGCTGCCATACTACGACTGATATAATAGTTCTTCTTGATGTGCAAAGAATTGCTCTTAAGTATATCAGTCAATTATAAACACAAATTTAACACACAAACTAGATTATAAGGTAAGATAAGTCTCATGTCGTTGTTAACCCAAGCCATATTGGTTGTTTTCGCTCCAAAGATCGCGCAAAGCTGTGGGTTTAACCTAGAGTAAATTGGGTTCTGGCTCTAACTAAGCCAATCAGCTTTAGGGCATTTCGCTACTAGCTCTGTGCTGTTACGGAAAGACTTAAGAAAAAGGAAAAGTATCAAGGTGTTGATTGACACAAACATTCTGAACTTATCTTCATTTTCCAACTACGAGTATAATGCATATTTTCCCTGCACTTGGCCTACCTTGCCTTACCTGATGGTGCCTCTACACAATGGTAAATAGTGGACAGTGTGGACACACGTCAACTTTCATCTCTTCAGTCGAACAAGAGCTCCATTGAAGCGGCAATTGTCAATGGAACGGTGGCAGATCATTGTGTACACTTACATTGAAATGCTGCTTCAAGTACCCTCATATGGACGTAAAGCGATCTGGAGTTTCTATGAATAATAAACCTAGAAGACTACCAGAAGTACTCATTGTTACGTCGAGAGAGTAGATGTAACTGAAATCGTGAAGTTTATTTTTGAGATATAAATTACGTTAAGTCTGGATTACCAACTATTTGGAATAATATATGAAACCTAATAAGATTACATAGCCCATCAAAATTCATTATGTACGTGCACATGCTACAGCAAAAAACGGTTACCTATGATTACAAATCGTCGCGTGCAACTTCCGCGAGAGTATATAATTGATATATAATATGGCAAATGAAACCGGGTTAATTACATAAGTTTAAAGTGTTCGCAAAAAGTCCTGCACGCTTCAACACACCAAGGAACGTTCGACGTTCCGACAATAAACCTTTCAAGAGAATCGCATAGCAATTTCATCAATTCAATTAACTACTTTTTGTTTAAAGAAAGTATGATGAAATCTTCGTAAATGCATTTGGCAGCAATCTCAAATTAATAACTTGGTCTTAATAATGGAAACATCATCCGGGGTTCCTTGTCTTTTAAGTCGGATTCTGGGTTTGTTGGCTTAATCGAATCTCCATATAAGTGATCATCTGAATGACTGTCTCGAACTCTGACACCCATTACATTTTCCACTGAAACGTTAGCAAATGAAATACCTGTTTCAATTTATATATGTATATCGACAACTTTTGAAAGTGCAGTTCGGTTTAAAGAAATTTTAACCTAACTGCTGCTGCTGCTTTATTATTTATTTATTTTAAGTGCAGTTCCATAACTCACCTACCTAGATTTATAATAATTAATCGGTATTTGCAAATCACTCGATGCAAAACAATTATCAAAAAGATGTTCCGTGATTATTTCCAATTTAGTCCAATTCGCAATCAAGAACAATTTCCGTACCTAAATTTTTATTATTATTGCGCTAGGTCAACAAGGAACTTGCGCTTCTACTTTTTTACTACCTGGCAACTTTCAAATTGGCAATTTTGCTTCAATTTCACACATACATTGTGTGTATATTTTCTCTCTAAAAAGCGCATTTTAGCGCAGGTAAGACCCTTGCGCTTCTTGTTTTTTACTACCTGGCAACTTTCAAATTGGCAATTTTGAATCAATTTCACACATACATTGTGTATTAATTTTCTCTCTAAAAAGCGCATTTTAGCTCAGGTAAGGCCATTCCAATAAGCAAATATTTTTAGTAGGTACATTGAAGCTTAGCTTGACCGCTTTATAAAACTGCTCTAGTTTTCCACGTAAGCTTTAGCAGCTGAAAGCTCGCAAAGCCCGACCGAAATCAGTTCAAACAAATTCATTCAACAAACCAAAAGACGTGCGGACACCTCCTTTCATATTACATTTTGAGGCAGATGTATTTTAACTGCGGCATTTAAACCACATGCCTGTATCCAATTACGTTTCCTGTTAATTTAACTGCCAGTTACTTTTCATGGGTTGCGTCCGTTATATCACAGTGAGGTCGCCGCCCGCTTAGCGACAGGTGACACGGATTACGTAATCGATTATTTATTGCAAACGTGTGCGATCGATATTCATATTTATTGCTGCTTGCCTTAATAGATGCAACCTGATTAATCGCTGCCATTTTAAATCGATTCGCCTCGTGCGCGTTTATTGTGAAGCCGATTTATTGTAATAAGTTTAACAGTTAATCAAGTTTATTTGATATGTTATAACTATTATGATTTTTTAAGTATTATAATATCACTAGCTTCTGCTCGCGACTTCACCGCCTTTGCGCTGTATCTTTGATTACTATTCTTTTTGGCTTTTTTTTCTTTTTGCTCGGCTCATAGGTGTCATAGCCTGATAGCATATAGCCTTCCTCAAGAATTAGGCTGTCAAATACATTTTTTTTTAAATCCGAATATTAGTTCTAGAGATTAGCGCGTTCAAACAAACAAACAAACAAACTCTTCATTATGCTTTATTATTAGTATATAGATTAGTATTAAAACGATTACTATAAAATTAACTTATGTTCCCGCGAATAAACTGATAAACTTGTTATGCTTCAGGAAGCTTCCTGAAACCGATCGATCGATGATAACATTATATAATGTCACGTCTTGTTTACTGTTACATCGTAAACCATAAATGTGTTGTAAATCTTTACTTTTACAGCTACTTTAATCTGAAAGTGACAGAGGCAATTTAGTATACCATGGACAATATAACCTGAAACTGGAGATTTCTCAATCACATGGAAAATAGTTTGACGCTCTGTAATCACGAAATGGTATGCGTAAAACACTTCACTTACAACCATTTGCACAAGTTCAAATAACCGTAATATAGGCAGCACTATGAAATAACTTGCATAATTTATATAATTTAGCTAACGACTGCGCATTGAATCGAATGACGTCTTAAACAAACAAAACTTATCGAGTCACGAAGAATCGATTTGGTTACGTATGAACTACATAATCGGTTGTAGGAGGTGTACCGCTCTAATTGCAATGCCTCCTGGCGATATTTTATCCTCTCTTCAGATGTGGGTAGTGATAGTGGAGACAAACATCGAACATTAAATCACCATGTGGGCTTATCAGATATTTTGGCTTAATCACCAACTTTCTTTAAGCAACCTGTTATGTGTGCTGTAATACATGAATTAACATCCTTTTGTTAATACAGTAAGAAGATGAAAGTACTTCAAAGTAGATAAGTTTGCAAACCGGTAGTCATTTTGGCAGTATTTAACTCCATTGAGCCAAAGTGAAAATCCTCTTTTAACCATCCACCGCCTACCTATATGTATATGTATGTGGATCCAAGTTTTTCAGTGGACATTTCAGGCACAGAAATAAAACTATGTTAGATATTTAACCAATTGTTATCAGCTTTAACTATTTCACTGCTGACCCGGCTCATTGACTTCCAGCGAGGTAGGTACTGTGAGAGCTTTACAAACCCCCGGTACCGTGACGACTAAATGAAATCACAGCTTGTCATACCTATTAATTCAATCATTGTTTTTAGAAGGTGGTTCTACATTTTTATCCGTGTCTCTTGGTTTGTCAGCTGATTCCTGCTTGTTTTTATTATCTATTAGTTTTATAATTCAATGGTTGTCTTATATTAAATTTGTGCTCTACTTTTCAAAGTATTCATAAAGGTTTATAGCACCTAATAGGCTATAATCTCTACAGTACTTCGGTCTAGGAACAGCTATGTAATTAGAAAGATAATAATTTCGAAAACACGATGTTGTAACTGGGATGTTAGACCTATAAAAACATGAGGTACTAAAGTGGCAATGAAATATCATGTTTAATGAAACAAACCACACACTTCATGAGAGTATCTAAATAGAGGGAAGTGACATAATTATGTAGATACTCCATATCGATTACGTGTTCAATTGCCGAGAGCTGGGTACCCATCTCCGTATGCACATAGTTACATAGTTGCAATCAACATTATATATCTTCACGTTACTGCCGCATATAGTCGTGCCGATGCATTTAGTGGTAACGTTATTTACAGTTCTGCTCATGCCCTAGTTACGTAAGGAAAATGGGTGTGAAAATCGTGCTACATACCTAGATATCTACAACTTTGGTAATCTTGTGTTGAGGTTACCTTTCCGCTTGCTTTTGGCTTAACGATAGGGGAAGAGGGACGAAGGCTCTACACAACGCTTATAACAATTTGCCAGTCGAATCTAATGAGATTTCCAGGGACTCCAGGGAATCTAATGAGACGCCCTTGTCTATTTTCGGATCTAACTTCTTGTCTGTGAATGAATCCCTTGCCCAGAAGTGTAATTGATGTTTGATCAGTTGACTCTGTAGGAAACGGTGACATCATTTTGAAGAAAGAACGAAAGGAAATACGTTTATTCTATCGTCGTCGTCGTTTGTTCGTTCGTCGTTTTTTCTATTTCGGTTGAAAACTTAACAACATGACATATCATTACGCCTGTATTCCCCGAAAGGTTAGGCAGGGTATACCCACATTTAGCCAGTTATGTTTAAGCCCCATCTAACAGGGGGCGACCCGGTTGCCATCAACCGGGCATAAATCCACTCCGGGCTGCGTCTGAGAAATTCCTGATGGAAAAATCCAACAACTTTGCCCGACCCGGGAATTGAACCCAAGACCTCGTGATCAGCAGTAACGCTTGCAACCACTACACCAACGAAGCAGTCTACTTAAAAAACATTTTCAGTTATATTATCAGTTCACAGACATGTAGTTATTTTACAATAAGTAGGTTATTTGCATTGAATGCCATCGACTTCTTTAATAATTAGAATAGGAAATTTTTCCCTATTAATTATACTTTTTCCACGGATTTCCATATAACATTAATGAGATATCCATTCTTTTTGAACGTCCGCTATGAAATCTAGAGTGATAAACGTAGAGCAATCAATTAAAAATTGATTTTATCACTAATTCCCAATCTGCTGTGAAAGTATGGGTAGTGAATTTATTTATCAGTATAAGTATTTTATCGTAAATTCAATGTTGTATACTTAACACGTCAAATTTTTTTAACCACTTAATTAAATAGGTATGTGAATCTTTTCTTTTTTCTCTCAATGGATAGAAGAAAAAAAAGATTCATGGTATGCCTTTAGAGCAAACTTTTTATTACTCGCAAAAGTACATATCTATTTTGGTTTTTATAATTATATTTGACCTTGGGTCTGTAGGTCTAGGATCTATTTATTTTTTACGAAATGTCTGGGAATAGTTTATGCTGTCTCCACACTAATTGCGTAACAATAGATTAGCAATAATGCAAATAATTAAATGTAATGAAATGTAATGTGATGTGTGTGTGTAATGTAATCATTATGATTGATAATAATAATGATTGCGTAGCAATGGATTACCTATTGCTAATCCTAATTGCTAAGCTAATCCATTGCTATATTTATGTTCCAAAAATGTGTCTGCTCAACAACGTAAAAAACGCAATTAATGTTGTTGAAATGTCAAACTGAAAGACATTCCTACTGTTATGCCTATTTGTATATAGTGTGTTACGGAATTACCCCGCCGTTTTTCATTCAAAAAACAAGCCCAGGTGAAATAAAATCTATCGTTGCACAAAAACAAACGGACCTCAAAACACCATGATTGTGGGTAGGTACCTCTTGGCTGCTTTCCTGGCTTTTCTCGGAAATATGTCGGTTACTTTAACTCGTCGGTGTCTTCTAAGTAACAACATTAGGTACTGGGTAACGGTAACTGCATTACATAACGTTTCTGTAAACGAAGAACTTCTACACCCGTAGTTTTCTCAAAATTGGTGGGCACATAATGTAAAAGTTTATTTTTGCCAAAACTGGCGGTAATAAAAATGGCAAATACAATAACAAAAATAATTAAAAATACTAAATTGTTACAGCTATTATAGTTTTTTTTAGAAGTGATAACTTATGTAGGCGCGTTGGGCATTTTTTGAGATGGGAAAAAACCATTGAACTCGCGACACTGTTACCGTAACCGACACCTGTGTTTTAAGTTTTGGCCATTATAAAGACATCAACGCGCGATACATTTTCTTTGGGAACAATGGCCTTCAAACATAATATATATTTATAAAATTACTATGTTTTTTCAAGTTTTCACTTCTGCCGGCACTCCTGGAGTGACACTGTTTTTTGTTTTTAATTTAATAGAAATAATATCTTCATTGATTGTGCTTTAATCGATATAATATTATGTATTTATTTTAAAATGTAAAAGTACCTGCCTACACACATGTCACCCACATGAAACCATTAAGTATAGGAAATCGATACTTAAGTACTTGAAAAAAACATTGACATCCGCTTGCTAAATAGGTATGACAAATTCCACAATAATAACCTGCAAATATTATATTATAATATGTAGGTAGGTATGTAGTCGATTATTATTAATAATGTACATGCAAATAGTTTCCTGTCACTTACTGGCTAAGTATCTTGTGTACTATTATATAAAACTTAGTCCTAACTGATTACTTACTTGACCTTATTCCGTTGATTGATGAACTGCACGGTAAAAAACATTGCACATAGGTACATCATTTAGCTTCATTAAACCTACTGTATTGTTCTATGATTTATTTACTTACTCGGACCTACATTAAGCTATGTCTACCTACTTACAATTAAAAGTATAATGGATGACGCAATTAAATCTAACGTAATGTTCACTTAGTTTCTCCGGAAATACTCGAAATGCTAGCCAGGTGACAAGTTTCTAGATATCCCAGGAACCCGGAGAACAAAACCTAGGAAATATAATGTGCGTGACTTTATCTTATTGTTTTAACTGAGATACTAAATTATTGAGGCAGCGAATGCGCGCTGATAGTAAAGAAAGTACCAATTAAATTGAGTAACAGGACTTGCTGCGGTTTCAACACTTCCAATTTATAATTGAACGTGAAATAATAATTTGACAGCAACCTGGCAATTATAGGATAACATCAACATAGCATAATAATCAGGCTATAATGTTCCCACTGCTGGGACCAGGCCTCCACTCTTCGAGTGGGAGTGGGTTGACCACGCGGGCTCAGTGCGGGTTGGTAGATGTATCATGTCTTCGAATTTTTAGTTCTAGGACATGCTGGTTTCCTCACGATATTTTCCTTCACCGTTTTGAGAGCAGTGGTGATGAAATAATTTACACAAAGTAAAGCGCCTGTCTGGGTTCAAACCCACGACCCACAACTCGTAAGTCGGGGCCGATACCACTGGGCCACCTCTGCTCCATAATTTTCAACATCATTTTATTAATATTAGTTTATGATATCACAGATATTAATAACAAAATGGGACCCAAAGAAGCATCATAAATTATTCTGAGAAAAACATCGAAGCTTACAAAAAGTCACCTTACAAAAACATGACAACGATGATGGTGCAAAAAACAGCATCTAATTAATTCCCATCACACTGACAAAGTTTTATTTAAAAACTAAATTAATTAATTGTCAACATGTATACTTACCTACTTCTCAAATGAATCTTGTTTATTCGAAGCTTGAGAAAATTAAGTATGACAATAACAATTTTTAGACGGCACGCGAGCAGCAAAAAAATATTTAAGAATCAGCAACCGCATCTTATCTGAGATTTTAATCTAACGATGTTGAATCATGCTGCGAGGCGTGAGCTGGGTTTCCATGTCACGAGAGAAGAAAAAATTGAACCACTGATGTAGTGGTATTGGTAATTGGTGGGTAGAATTTGCAGTTATTTAGGTTTCGTGCGAAAACTAGGTTTGGCTTTTGGGTTATTAGGTTTTGCACCAAATCAATCGTCTATGTAGGTGCATAGCATATAAAAAAGTCGCTTTTCGTGTCTGTTTGTAGTATCGCTTATTCGACTAAACTACACAATGGATTTGATGCGGTTTTCACCATGTGTAATTTATTTAGATCTAGCACTGATATCTCGATGTTTTGATGTGTCGCCACATTAGTAGAATGCACCCATGCGAGGAAGGAGCGGAAATACCAGCTGAAATTCTTTACATAACAAAAGGGAGGAAACCTTTCTGTTATGTAAGGATTTCAGTTGGTATTGAAACTTTAAAGAAGTTCAACGCTCTACGTACATATTACTTAAGTAAGATTACGAACTAAGTATGTACTCTGAAGATGAGAGAGGCGTGTATCAGCAGTTTAAAATCACATTACTGTGTTTTAATAACATTTGTTATAAAACCATTTCAAAGATGTTGTAATAGCTACTTAAATGATATACAAGTAATTATGGAATGATTGATTGACTAACGATCAAGATAAAAATAAGAAATGACGCAGTAAAATGCATGTAGATACGTACTATCCGATACTAAAATAATTCTGTAATTAATGCATTCGGGTAAATGAATCAAGTTCTGCACCTGCTTCTAAATCTACGTTCTTTGTGGCCAATCAAGGAGGTAGGCAGTAGCACCCTCTTGCTTTTAATGCCAAAGGTTCACTAATTCGTGTGTGCGGGTATAAAGTCCATTTTCCCGTTCGTTGTAGCATTTACTAAGCGGTTAATTTTACCCAGTATTTTACACTACAAGTAGGTATCTACGAGTATAAACGGGGTGAATATGGATGCAGGGGTGAATCGGGACGAAACTTTAAAATGCACGTTAACGTTGAAATATTATAGTTTGTTGCCAACAAATGCAGTTATACTCGTACAGTAAACACATTAGCTTCGCTAAGTTTTGTAACCCCCGAAGTGGTTCTTCCTATTTACACACAGTGATAATACCCAGGCTGTTTGGAAGCCGAGTGCAAAGCTTTAGGCTTTTATTTTTAACTCAAACTATTAGTCAAAAATAACATATCTACCAACTTTAACATGGAAAAAAATAATAAAACATACTTCGTCTAAGACATGTAGGTATGGATCAAAATGCTCTAAATGGTGTCAACTATCATCCCTTAAGGCTTTGTATCCAGCTTTCAAACACCCTATATATGTCTAACTTACGCTTACATACATATAACTTAAGCACGAATTAATATTTCTTCTGCCATAATTTAAAAACACATCTTCCCGTGTTTTTAAGCCGCAATTATTCAACGTCTGCCGCTGACAGCTTATTAAAATAGCGGTGAAGCTGCAGCACACCAAATTGCTGGAAATTATATAAAGCTTACGTTAAACATAGGTACATAGGATAGTATTATTACGCACAATTTATAATTTCGTTGACGCAGTCGTTAAGAGTAAAGTTTTTAAGCTTAAAGAGGTAGAAGTAGTCTTATTATGAGGTATCGTATTACACAGTAACTGGATTGTGTCGGTTAGATTGGCTGCCACTACATGTAAAATACTGGTATTCGATTTGGTTGGTTAGACTGGCCGCCGACCCCAACAAAGGTGGGATGCTAGGCAGATGATGATGAGGTAGAAGAAAAGCGAGCATATATCGTCGCTCGCATGACTAAAAGTCCTAGGACAACTACATTTTTCTGTATGTGATTCTTTACCTCTATGTTATTTGGATCTCAAAATATAACCATTTTGAAAGGCAACAAAATGTAAAGAATCACGAATAGGAAAACGTAGTTATCCTAACTCAAATCAGCTAAAGAATGAGATAGGACTTTTAGGACGATATACCAACACTCTAACATAATGTACCGACAGGTAACTGACGAAATTAGGTGTGCTCAGGCCCCTCTTTTCCATTGGGCACTCTGAGAAAGTGCCCAGAGCCCCGCGATCTTCGGGGGCCCGGCCTGCTCTCATAAAAAACATTATTTGCAGCCACCCTTCCATTCTACGGCGCATTATTAGTACCCGATTAAATTTCAAAATAAGTTATTTGCAGTGCGATTTACAATAAGTTTCTAGCCCTTCAGTTATGAAATATTAGTATGTTTCTCTCACTGTCTCTTATCTAAACAGGGCCCCGTGATCCTTATGTGCAATAGGTTAAAGACGTGAAGGCCCTGAGTGTGCTTTATACCTTTGCCTATCCCTGCGGGGAATTCTGGCGTGATGTTATGTTAACGTAAACACTTATAACGACAAATAAATAAATAAATAAAATAAACAAAAGCTATTATATAAAGTACCGACAAGTTATCCAGACTATACTATAATATTGACGGCACATTGGCAATTGACTGCTGCACTGCGTGTCGCGGGGTCGATTCCTGCACGGAACAAATATTTGTATGACCTACAAGTAGGTGTTCCGGGTCTGGCTGTTTGTGAGTTGTTTGTAAACGCACCCACAATACAGGAGAAATTCCAAGTGTGGGGCAAAAAAAAAAAAATGCAAAAGTGTGTCTGTCTGCCTGTCTGTTACCTCTTCACGCTTAAACCAATTAAACTGATTTAGATGAAATTTGGTATAGAGATAGTTTCGAGTCCCGGGCAAAGGACATAGGATAGTTTTTATCTCGATATTCCCTGGGGATCGACGCTTATGCGGGTGAAACCGCGGGGCGCTGCTAGTGCCTACTTTATACTTGTTTTCTTGGTGAAGAGGATGGGCTGTAGCTTCATCCTGTCTGCTAATACGAATAACAACATCCTGCACAAAAGCCGTTCCTTAAGTGTCATAACAACCTAGCATTTTACTATTTAGAGGTAATTACTACAACGGAACCATCAGCTTTGCAAAATATAATTTTCCTGTGAAGAGAACCTTCCATTATTTTAAATGGTTCAAAAATATACTTTTACTCGTCAAAATCAAAAGTTTCTCAAACTAGATGAGTTGGGTGTTTCCTAACAGACTACTTTGAGAAGAAAGACCGAAACAACTCAGATGTCACTGTCTCTTTTAAGGTTCAGACATAATCTTGCTCAGGCCATATTATATTAAATAAATCTTTTATCTATTTGCCTTCATTTTCAGCTCAAAGACAGCTACTTACTTCTAAACACCTACCTCCTTTTATATTCCCATAAATAATTACGCCACCGATAGACGTACCCACAATTACATAAAGCTGAATTAAGTCGAAGGTGTTAATTACTGACACACAAAATTAATGTACAGCCGTCGCCATGTTGTGTATTGTTATCTAACAACATACCTACTTATTATTCAGATGCAAAGATAACACTGTTGCATACTGTACTAGGTAGGTTAGGTACTGTTGCGCGCAAAAGTGATTGATCAATCGGTAGGATAGGGATTCGGCGCCAAAAGCTACTAAAGAAAAAACAAAAATGTTATTCACAGGTTGTTTTTTCTCACTCTTGTTTTCCTGTTAGGGCTCATTTTTCAATAGTCAGATAACTTTTATCTGAATATTATTTCAGTTTGACATAATTTCTTTACAAAAACTGTCAAACCGCAATATTTATTCCTCAGATAAAAGTCTAGTAAAAGACAAGAATATTTAAAGTTTAGCTATGGCGCTTTATTTTGTGTAAATAATTTCTTAAACAATGATCTATTGTTTATCTTGTAATTTTATTTTTCTTTTTAATAATAATCTCAAGTTTATGAAAACTGGAAAGCTAAAAACAAGCCCATTTTAAATTAAATAAAAGTTGGAAGCAGGCATGGTCCCGCCTGCTTCCAACTTTTATTTAATTTAAAATGGGCTTCTTTTTAGCTTTCAGTTTTTTCTAACTTAAGTTTTTTTTACCGCAGTCGGATTTTTTTTTAATAACTTTTTTTTTATTTCCAACTTTTTAGTTCACAAATGTGAAAGATTTAGTTCTTGGTACTTGTTTTTTACGATTTGACACTTCGAATTACTTTTAACCATAAGTTGTATATATTTTTGTAATCACCTTTTAAAACCCTTTATTTTCACCTTTTATACCCCACTTGATAGGATTTGAGAAAAAAAATTTTTTTGAAGACATAATATGGCGCCAATTTTTGCCCATTTTAATTTTGATATACCCATTTCACTTTCACAATTAAGACGAATCTAACGGCACCTCTCAAGCTGAAATCGATCAACCCGTTTAGGCTACTGAGCGTGCCAAAGAAATATACATACATACATACACTCGAAAAACATAACCCTCCTTCCGGCGCAGTCGGGTAAAAATGCATCGATCGAAGCGGCATGCGCGCGGCGCGGTGTTCAGACGTGCGCCTGCTTGTCGCTTTGCATTGTGGGCTGTGGCACGAAATTTAAATGTACCTACAGTACCTACTCTAGCTTATTACGTTGCGTAGATTCAATTATCTTTGTTATTTCAAAAGTAATTAAAGGGAATGTATTATGTAGGTAGGTAAGTTTGTGTAGGTCTTGGTGGTTGATTATTTAATTGAATTGTTTGCTTTTGTGTGAAGTTATATTATTACCCGACTGCGCCAGAAGGAGGGTTATGTTTTTATTATGTAAGTATCCAGCTTAGAATTTCGAATAGGTCCCCAAACATTCTAGGGTGGGCACCAGACCATTCTAGGGTGGGCACGGAACACCCCCCCTCCTCTATAGTACCTAAATTACGTTATATGCAGAAGCTGTTGTTGTACTTAACTTTATAAATAAATACATTTCTAAAAGGTGGGGGAGAACATCGTGAGGAAACCGGCATGTTCTAGAACCAAAAATTCGAAGACACGAGATATCTACCAACCCGCACTGGACCCGCGTGTCAGATTACGGCTCACTCCCACTCGAAGAGAGGAGGCCTGTGTCCCAGCAGTGGGAACATTATAGGTTGAATATGCTATGTCTTGTGGTGCTGCTTAATAAAAACTCTGAGCTTCAAGCTTTCAGCATCAACATTTTTACCAATTACAGTGTATAAACAAGTCTAAAAGTATGAATTCCTAAGCATTTTCATATAATTTTCACTACGAAAGTACACACCTTAATAGTATTATAGGAAACAGCTGGTATTTAACACGCACGTCCAGTCGTCAGCACGCCAATTTGCTGAATGAAATAATTTTCAAGGTCGACTAATACTATATCATGCATCATAATTTACGCACACTCAACATTCTTCAGTAATAACATGCGAACGCATACATATATTTTACAACGTTAAAATTGCCATCTTTGGCAGACACGCAGGTAGAATTTAGTTTCAATGCTTAAAACTGGATTCATACCTATTGTTAAGTAGTATGGATTCCAAAACTATACCTCTTCGAAAGCTGCACCCCAATTGCACTTTCTTTCACAATCCGAAGGATTTCGAAAGAAATCCCTAATCCAGTGCTTCATATACCTATTTGAAAAAATCGTCTGCTCGACTACGTACCTAAATTACGCAACGAATGTTGTCGAATTGTCAAAATGAAAGGCATTGCAAATGGTAGTCTGTTACGCAATTGCCCTGCTGGCTTAAGGAGCCACGAAACTGCAACCAAGCAGGCTAAGAAAGAAGAGAAGAAGGAGCTGCGGTGCTATTTTATAAAAATCTCACCGTGAAAACTTAGGTGAAGTGAGTGTCATTAGTGTCGATTCCTAGCAAAAACAAACTCACTTCACCTAAGTTTACACGGTGAGATTTTTACAGAATCGACCGGCTGGTATAGTTGTGGAGCCCCACTATACACCCTACACTACAATGCGAATTTGTCCTAACACTTGTGCATGTGATTAGTCTATCTATAGCATAGCCACCGAGCATAGCCCATACCGTGCGAATAGCAGCTCCTTGCACAGAACGCCATCATCACCATTAACTACGAGATCCCATCTGGAGGCTATCCGCCGTGTAATGCAATGGTACGCAAAGCTTGTAGTGGCTTGCATTCATTACTGCCTTACTTTACTCAACAGTGTTTAAAATAAACGTAAAACACGACATGATTGGAGTTTGTTCAAAGATAGTAATTTCCTCATACCTGTCAATGCTTGATTTTCTATTAGGGAGTGAGTTATAGGTATTGCTAATTCTGAGAAAATGTACTTTAAATATAATAATTTGTAAAGTCTGTAAATTAGCTACTCTCCATGCATACAAGTACCTTCGAGAAGCGGGATAGGTAACCAATTAACACTTTCACTGTCCATAAAATAGACATAATAGTTAAATAATCAACTTGAACCACATGTGGTTCATGGGACAGGGAATCACTTCGTGCACAGTAGGTAACATAGACAAACTTTAACCTGGGGAGCAATTTCGGCAATCTGTCAAAAATTTAATAGCGTTCATCTGCATTTTTGACATTTGTAACATAGACAAACTTTAACCTGGGGGACAATTTCGGCAATCTGTCAAAAATTGAATAGCGTACATCTGCATTTTTGACATTTGATTGTCGCCGAGATGAGATTGAAACTTTGAACGTTTTTAATTCCGGGAATTGGCCTGCTGAAAACCATGAGCATAATAATTATGCACCATAAATCGATTATTAGGTGTCGTAGCCCGAACGCCTACGCGAAGGTCTACGCGCTACGCCGTAGCACCAAACGGGATTTTGCATTTATGACTGCAAATAGGACACTGATAATTATTATCGCGGCATCGCTAGCGACCCTTAGTGTCTAAACACACTATGCTGAAGGTACTGCGCGACCGAAGTTCGGCATGATTACGCCTGCAATGCTATTTAACGCAAGGTAATTTCGGCATAATGTGTCATCAGTAATTCAAATAGCATTGCAGGCGTAATCATGCCGAACTTCGATCGCGTACCTTCGGCATAGTGTGTTTGGACACTTAGGTATAATGTTGTTAGTGACATGTTCTATGGTGTATATTGTGTATAATGTACTTTCTTCAGTAGGTATCGATCATCGAAAAAAAATCAGAAAGGCACCAAGAACAAATCATTAATTGTTCATTTTATTAATGAGAGCGACTAAGCAGCTTTGTAACAACCGATCAAAGGAGGCTCTGTGATGTAAGTCATTAGGTTGAACCATTAATTATTTTAATCGTCGTTTACATGGTCTTGCGCAAGTGCTTTCGCCCGTAAAATAATGTAACCATTGTTATGTAGTGTGAATGGAGCTTTGTTGTAGGAGGCTCTGAATCGTTTTGCACACTTTCGTGCTATTAATTTTATTGTCATGTGCTATCAAATCGGTTGCACAACCATTATTTGGTCGTAATTTTTATTTAGATTACTTATTTATTGCATCTAAAGCCTGTACCGCCCGGAAGTGTAATTAGGTACTTAATTTGCTTTGAAAGGAAATTCTTTACCGACAGTAATTGTTAAGCAAATGGTTCACTAGTTTTTTCTTTACTGTATTTAGATTGAAAGAGGAAATTAATGTCATGAATGGGTACATTGTAATAATAATAATAATAATAATTTATTTATTTCTTACCACAAATTACAGATAGTAAATAATAGTCTACAGACACTAATTCATAATTAATTTGTGGAAGACTGGTGCCTAAACTAAGTTTTTTACAAAACCTGTATGTCAGGTCACCAGGCCCCCTAAACAAATATAAAGTGCTGCATAATGAACACGATGCAAATGAAGTCTTTAACTATAATGGACTTGATCGTTTTCAATCAGCCGTTCAGTGTTGCTTACGTCACTTACATACTCGTAGTGTTGCTGATCCCAATGTGATCGCATAAAGCACCAGGTGCTCCAATAAATAGCTAACTATTATCCCATAGACTGAAAATTTCTACATCAGTTTACTCCAAATATTGGGAGATGTTTGATACAAACCATTTCAACACAAACCGAAACAGCTGCTGAAATCTAAGATTCGTTCTACATAGATTAGATCTTGAATCGGGCTTTTATCGGAAACATCAGGAAGAAAATAAACGGATTTTTCTCCAGACTTTTCTCAAAACTTGGAACCGCGTCCGACATCTCCCGCAAGGGGAGCATTATTTATCATATCGGGGCTGTGACCCAGCCAGCGATGTCAGACACCCCAACCAATGGGAACGTGACGGTGAACGAAAGTACATCTCATTGTATCTTCTTATCGATCTCAGGAATTTCGGCGTGTTCTGTGCGACCAAAGAGAATGTTAAAAGTAGTACGGTTCCTTAAATGTTTTTTAATGCGTCTTCGAAATAAAAATCATGTGCCAATTTAATACTTTGCCCACAAAATTGAGTAATCTGGCTGAATGACTCTTTTATGCTAAATCTTAAAAGTTTCATAACACCTATTTTTAGTTCCTAAAGTATTTTGATAGCAACTTACTTTCGTCTCACGTAACAATAGTTCACAGGCATTCGATCAAACGAGAAGTTAGCATGCTTAGAATAATAATGTCTACTTATTATTGTAGCTTGCATCATTGTCAATTTTCGCGATGATGATACAAATCAACCGGCTAAACCGTTGAACTTCGGCCGGGCCCAAAATGATGTCATTCACAACTTGTTTAGAATTTGTTATTCTTTCCATTTAACCAGTTTTGGCAATGTCAATACTATTAATCATGTGTCACGTGCCTCAAGGCTAATCTTAACGCTTATTTTTATTTAGGTATAAATAGCCATGATAATATGAAAAATACTGAACATTTACCTATTGAGTTTTTTGTAAGTATGTGATGCTTGTCTCACTTGACTGCAGACGATAGTTGAACGCCTGGCAAACTTTATCGAGCAACACACAAAACGCTCTCGGTAAATTGTTGGTTCTTAATTTGGTAGGCGTTGTATTTATAATAAGAGATGAATAACCATATTTTGTATAGATAAAAAAAAACAGTGGCACTCCGGGAGTGCCGACAGAATTGAAAACTTGAACAATTACGAATGTATTTTTTAATCGTCTTATAAACAAAACACAAACAGAATACTTTGCCATCACTCACTGACATATCGGATATACATTAAAAACCGAGTACATCCCGAGGACAGCCGAACACATCCGAATCTAGCATGGTATCGGTTACGGTAACAGTGTCGCGAGTTCAATGGTTTTTCCCCCATCTCATAAATGCCCAACGCGCCTAAAGAAGTTTTCACTTCAATAAATTTCTTTTAATTTGTTTGCTATCATCACCATTGGCATCCTTATTCCACACACTGCTGAATATAGGCCTCCTCCCTTTTGTGACATGCTACCCTGGTCCGCGAGTCTCATCCAGGTCTTCCATGAGTTTTTCTATAGGTCGTGCACCCTATCCAATTTTGTTTCCATACTTAATTATAATTACTTCGTAATTATTTTTATGTAGACTTTAGTATAATTAACCTGGGAAGATTTCCTTACCAGAACGCGACTTCGTAATTTTTTTTTCATTTATTCATCTACCTACATCGGTTATTCTACAACGCTAGTGATTACGTATTCAAATAAATGAATGGCATGCGTTACAGATTTCCTACCTAATGCTTATTAATGAACTTCCGTCAAAATACTACGAAGTTCAATATCAAGTGAGTCAACATTTGCGCTTGTAGGTAATTGAGGCTTGCAGAACCGCGTGATAAGAAAATAAGTTGAAGGCCTTGAGTGCATTCGAGTTTGCATCGATGCTGCAAGCAAATAGCATAATTAAATTCCATTCGAGTGCGAGCGTAGCGCGCCGGTCAGTCGCAGGCATGGCGTCCCGCCGTCGCCATACTACCCGTACCCGTAGCCCTCGGTAGCCATAGCTCGTCGATACCGCCATACTCCCGGCTCACGCATGCGCCCTCCGCCGCACCCCGCACTACGCATGTCCGCCCGTACAGCAGACTACGAGGCAGCCGAGTTGCGACACACGAGTCCTCTTTACGCGACACTGTCGCATAATTTGATTGTCCATTCGATACTGACATTGAACGGCCGATGTACGGCGGTCGACTGGTCGATTACGACCAGTTATTTGCTTACGGCTATCGAGATAAGGCGCCTCCGCGCTACTCCACGCGGCGACACACGTCTCCGCGATCAGCTGGTGAAACTCGCGAATTCGGCATGGCTTCGTACTGTGATAAATGTTGTGCGCCCAAGGTTTGCGTGATGTAAACAGTGTTAAGAGTGCAAGTGGGTGAATCGTCATGGAAGTGGCTAAAGAGAAGAGTGCAGGCGTCGAGGAGTTTGACGAGGACGACGTTGCGTCCCGTCGCTGCATGTTAGATGGTGAGTCCAATCGATACATGCAGTGTTTATGCGTCATACTGTGTTACAAGCATAATGAATACATCCTTTACAAAGGGCATTGTGTAAAACAAATTAAATCAAAGACAAAGATCGTTTGCGATGACGCGACACAGCGTCCGCGTCGATTGATGGAAATGCTTATTGATTTTCCCCACGGACACCGGGGACGGCGCGTGTTTACACAACTTATGCGACTTGCAAATTCTTGCTAATTTGCCAATACCATAATGACATTTAGTTGATCCAAATAAGCTGAAACAAGAATGTATATCAATTTTAATTTCGAAATTGGTACTAAATTATCTTAAAACGCCTACATAAATCCTTCAATAATATTAAGCATAAGTAATTTGAGTAAAGTCCTAAAATAATCAAGTGTTTATCAATTTTGCATTAAAATTTAAATAATCCGAACAAAATAATTAGGCTAGTTACAGTTTGATAACGCGGATAACATTTGTGTGTAGGTATGAATGTCGTTTAATTACAACACCGGCTTACTAAACCATTTCGAGGGTGAGCTGTTAACATTAAAACAGCCAATCAGTGTTTAAATTAGGGCGAAATTACCACCGTGATAAGATACATAACAAGCCATGGTTTCGAAACGTGGTCAATATGGCTATAAAACAAACAAGATCCGAAAGTATTCAAGCTGGTTTGAAGTGTGATGAGATGACCACACTAGCTATTACAGAATCTATTGTTCCCTATATTCCAGTGCTATGAGTCCCATGACCATGACCTCGATGTAAAACCGACATTAGTAAGTTTATGACTCACTCATAAGGAAGCTAACAAGTGACCTGGAGTTGCCAGTGGCAGGACGCGCGTGTGCCCCTGCGCCCCGTTTTGGCGAACTTTTGCATTGTGGCATTTGTGGCGCGTCGTCGAGGGCGTTGACCGGTTCCCCTCGCTTGGAAACTTTTATACTTAGGGTTTCAAAATCGATTTTTGACATTCTCAAATATTTTTTAGTAAAAAAGCGCAAATTTAGACCCGGTCACTTAAAAATGCTAACGATGTTTGCATAGACAGAAGACCACGGACCAACTATGGTAGGTACCTAGTAGGTACTAGAAATATTAAGTATGAGGGTGCCAAAATGTAGGTATAACGAATTGTTAAAATATATTAAGGAAATACAATCTGGAAAAGATTGTATTCCCACTACCTATTTAAAAATAAATTAAAATTTCACCTAATTAAAAGTTTTCAATTAACTTAGTATTTGTTTCATAATAACACAGAATATTTACATAAATAATGCAAACCATTTTTTGTTTATACCTACCTAAGTTTAAACAAAAAAAAAAACATTAAAAAGTACTTAATTAAAATTATGCTTTCAATAGCAACTAAGTATGGTAGAAACTGTGTTTCGATACGTAATAGACTCGGGCTCAATATATTTGCAGATTACCTACATCAAGAAAAAATATTTAAAAAAATACCTTCTAAACTCGATCTCTTCTAGCATAGTAGGTATGTTACTAACATAATGTTAAGTTAACGACTAACAATATTGTACCTACGTCTAACTTTAAACATACCGTTCCGATACTCGCTCCAAGGAACGTTTATATGATGTACTAGCTTCTGCCCGCGACTTCGTCCGCGTGAAATATCTTATTTCCCCGACACAAATCCGACTGGTAGTTCCAGAGATTACCCCCTACATACAAACTTACAAACTTTACCTCTTTCTAATATTAGTATAAATACATCCAGTGTTTCTCATTCTAAGTGAAAAATTATTATTGTATTCTATTTTTGAGAAATAAAGAAATAAATGTCATAAACCATATTTTTTTAATGAGGTATTTTGTATTGATGCAACCCTGTAGAGGCTAATTAAACACAACAGTCTTTTGTTTTATAAATATGGCATGGAAATCGAAGTTTGTTTTAACTTGGTAAACAATTTATTTTTACTGTACCTCTGTAGGTACCTACACGATGAAGTTACAGGGAAAGAAAAACAGAAAATTTAAAAAATATATAATATATGTAGGTACGTGACAATCATAAATAGTGAAATAGTACTATTTGAACATTAATAAGTATATTTATTTTACAAACAAAATGGATTAGAAAACCGAACCTGTGCGACATAAGTGGATTACGTTCACATTCCCAAAGTTTCATGTTACTTGTGGTTTTAGTTGCTGGTACTTATTTAGCTAATGCGTGACACATATCACATTAATTTAAGCCAACATTATTTATGAGAATGTTTCTAGAAGCCGCTTTTTCCATTGCAGTTCGAATATTGTAACAAAAAATTAACCAAAAAACGCCACTAACATGATACATTTAGATGATTAATATGATTATGAAGGTATTTTTATCACATAATATAATATCATCACGCCTCTATTCCCCAAAGGGTTAGACAGAGGTACAACTAAAGGTGTATATAGATATATTATATATAATTATAATATGGGTGTATATTGTATGTATATACAATACACCCATATTTCGCCGGTTATGTATGTTTTTAAGTCCCATGTAATACTGAGTGTATTTTTATCACTCGCTATTTTGTTCTCCTAATTAGTTTCTAAAACTGCTACAAATAATAAATTGATTTATATTTTTTTTGCCAAAGAATTAGCATTGCCGTTCCACGTGGCAATGCTGCCAGTCTTTCTGGGTTCCGGATGACAGCGATCCGGACGATTAGGTACTTCAGATTCAGATAACTTTATTTGCTCAAACATGTGTGTAGGTATATACAAATAGTACCTACATGGAGTTGTGCTAACATGTTTACCATATTGTCATGGTGTACAAATATTAATACAAGTTTACTAAAACAATATAATAACAACATTCATTTCAAACTCAAACTCAAAGCATTTATTTCAATTAAACCATTTACAGGCACTTTTGAATGATCAAGAAGTCGCCTAGTCGGTCAGTCAGAAAACATGAAGCTAGTTGCCCATTCCAAGGCGTAGGTATTCCTATTTTCCCATTTTTCTTCGACGCCTAAGTGTCCTTTGTTTTTGTAGGTATTTATTTGTATAGTAAGTTAGTTAGTAATTTAATTTAGTAGGTATCTGGTGTAAATAGTTAGCTATCTATACATACAATAAAAGTTATTCATTAATATTTTAATGAGAAGCCATTTCAACCACATTGACCACTGAACTTTCTACATGGATGCTACTTAGTTACCTAGGTACTGCGTACTTTCTACGTCTGGTTCGTCTTGTTACGTTCGGTCTGCAAAAACGTAGCTTGGTTTATTAATTCGAATTCTACACGTTCTTGTTAGAGGACACGGAATAGTGCAGGCTAATTTAAATGTCAACTAGTGCCGACCTTCGTACTTCGTACCTTCGAACGACATCGGAATGATTCTGCGGCATCATATGTACGAGTCTAATGATGTGTGGATGTACTGTGGCCTGTCTAGATCCATGGATTTATACATATAGTTAAGGACGTCATCCTATAAAAATAAAGACAGAACAATGGACACCAAAATGGAGATCGGAAAACCAATGGCCGATTGTGATTTCCGTTCGCTTTAAATGGAGATTTAAAACTCTTAAGACAATTGCAGTGTTCAAGTGTATGCCTCAAGAACTTCAGAGCTAATTATAGATATTATTGTAAAGTTTCCGTTTTAACGTTCTGTATATGGACCTGCCTGCCCTTGAACCGGGCACCTGAGATCTGATGGTTCAACCGGTTTCAAGAATAATTTTACCACATTGTCAGTTAAAATTGAATATAAAGCTCAGGAAGTTGAAATTGCTGTGTTATTTAAGTACTTTTTCTTGGCTGTTAAAATTATGTTTGTTGAGTTGGAAGTCGTTTTATAGTTTTATTTTTTCCCAAGCTTCACGCATAACAAATTACCTGTACCAGTAAAGTCACGCATTTTTGTATCCATATTAAAATTAATAAAAAAATGCAAGAACTTACATTCATGAGTTGACAACCCAGCTCTATACGGAAGCCGTAAAGCATTCCACATAATCTACAACAATGCACTTTGACAGCTCTTATTACCGGCGCAGACGCAAATCGAACCAAGTCGGCGGGTTCCTTTAAAACAGGCGCCTTTAGCGCCGGCGCTGAATGCTCAGGTAGGTACCTAGGTAATCGTAAATGCTACCGGTATACGCAGAGCATTCGAGCAGAGCCCATTACGAGCACAATAACCCGTACCCACTGAGAGAGTTAAATCTGGAGCTAAATTGACCCTTGCACAGTAGTGCACAGGCCTAATGTAATCACGTTGTTTAGCCCTTGATTAAACCACTAAGAGCTGCTCGGTTTTATCATCTATATCGTTGTTGTGTAAGATATAATGTGAGTGATTAGCGATTACTTATCGTTAGACCGGACTCCGTACTAACGACTAGTAAGAGAGGATAATCTGTTACTGAGAACAGAAGAAATTCATAGATTACTTAATTAGTGAAGAGATAGAGACATAATCTCCGTGCCTCCACTGTGCACTGGATAAGCTGCGATAACTGAAAGCAAATATACTGTTAACCTTGCAAATTGGCCATAAAGCCGTTTAGCCAACTATGGTGATCTTAAAGCATATCCAGGGCCGTCTTTACCTATTGTGCAGGGTGTGCGGTGCACACGGGCGCAGCGGTCCTAGGGGCGCCGAGCGCCGCTTGCTACGGAGCCCCACTCGGCACGCGCGTTGGCCGGCCGCGGGACTTTAACTAACCAACGTAAAAAGAGCTCCGCTTAGCATACATTTTGTATAGCATCTGGAGCTCTTCTTATATTTGTCAATTTACAGCAAAGCAAGCCGCGCCACGAGCGCGCGAGCGGCTTTTACAATTTTAACTTTTTTTTTAACATGAAATAAACCTTTTTACATACACATTATTAAAGATTTTAATTGGTGTAGTAGTTAGTGTCGCATCGGTCGGCGGCACCTGTTTCAATGATTCAATTGAAAACACGCCGACAATCATTATTGCGAATAATGCGAATTCAACATGTGCATCTGGATTGAGGGTCTATTTTTTGAACCGTAGCGAAATGAAATAAGACTTATAGGGAAAATTTGTTAAAAACTTAAAGCAAAGGGCCATAAATTTCTTAAACGTGAATTAAAACTGTTATGATTAAATAAGTTGGGCCCTCAATCTAGACGCGTGAATAAAGTGGCATAGCCTAAATCTCAGTAAGTACTATCTCTGGGTTAATCATTTAAGAATTTAGTTAAGAATTTCTTAAATATTTTAAGAAATTAAAAAATCTGTAGAATATTACCTTACAGATTTATGGCGGTACCTATATCTAGCTAGGGCCCTCACTTCATTATTGTCTGTACTGAGGAATCTGCAAAACATGAATTTATCTGAAGAATTACATAAATACAACTTTAACATATTTTACTTAGATACCTATGTGAATTTGTTAAAAAGAAATAATGGCACAAAAGTTAATTGTTATGAAGTAAATAAAAGTCGATTTTGACCAAAATTTTCGGCTTTACTAGGTAACGCATAGATTAACGCAAATTAGAATAATTTTTTTAACTATTTCTTAATTAAATTGTAACATATCGTCCGTTCCTCTAAATGTCATACTTTAAGGGCAGGCCCAAAGGAAAATCTTCAATCTTAGATTAGATTTAAACAGTAGTAAATCATGTTCAAATTGGAAAAAAGTATATGGCAGGAAACTTCATTATAAATGTGAGGGTCGACCCAGACGAAAACATGATACGATAAAATTTTCTCGATAGAAAACCATCACAAAGTTACCTCTAATTTTCATCTAATTTGGTTTGCATTCTATTTTGGTGCATATTACTGAACCACAAATTAGACAAATAATAACACTCATTATAACCTAGCGATGACCCAAGCGATTTTTTAAACTAAGGTCTATTTTAAAAGATAATCGTTTGATGAATTGAGGTCGAAAACAATTTTAAACCACCACCCTGAGGTACACCGGCAGAAGTATAACAACAAGAAGAACGTCTGTTCTATGCATATACGTTGCCGGCGGAAAATTGGAAAATATTCAGCAGACTATTCTTGCAAAGAAATGCACTAAGCTGATTGTGAACAAGGTGTTCAAGGACTTTGGTGAGGAAAGGCAAGATGGAAGTAGGTCGGTATTCTGAAAAGGAAGCAAGATTAGATTTTTTGGGTAAAGCAGTGATTTTTGGCTCTTTCCACATCGGAAGGAAAGACACCATAGGTTAAAGAGTAGTTTAGGATATAGCATAGAATAGGAAGGATTTCGTCGAGGACATCCCAGCATCATTTTCCAACTGACACAGTCACTACTAACTGCATTAGACGTGATTTTACCAACGCTCTTCTTAACAATCAGAAAATTTACTAAAAATAAATGGGGGATGGTCCGGAGTTGGAACATTTGAAAGATAGTTTACTGTAGCTGCTTTTAAGTTCCCATTACAGCAGGGTGTAGATGAGAAGTGTTGATTCAGTAAATCAATAATATGTATCTAAGAATCGATTCTTGGCGTGATTTTAACTTCCATGGATTTATGAAATTTCCAGACTTTACCTAGATCTCTGTTTTCAAGTGATGTGTGGTTATGGCGGCGTTGGGAATCTCTACCGGTGGGTATTATTGTTATTGCAGCGATTTTGAGCATCCACAAGGACGGTTTGATGAAGAGGGCCGATACTTCAATTTTGTTTTAGTTTCAGCTTTCTTATGCATGATGCTTCTAATATCGTCGCAGATGCTTGATTTTCACTGCATGAATTGAGCGTGAACATCGTATAGCTGATTGTCTGTCAGCAGATTGACTTTTTCATCCATTGAATCGACACTGAATAAAGGACCCGACGAAAAATAAATTCAAAAACAATCATTGTGATGATTATAAGATATTTCTTATCACTGTGTTTGATTTGCTTTTATACCTTTTGGATTTTTTATCACCTATTTTATCACTTCTAATTTTTTATGGTGGAATGGAGTATACAGAACTTTTATTTCTCAACATACAAACACAAAATAGGATTGCATTGTTTAAATTACACAAGTAAAGACATTCTTATCCCTGCACATTAGCACTGCTACATTTTGCGAATTGATGATTTTGTGAAACCGAGAGCGTAGCGTAGCGTTCTTCACGATCCAACATAGTTTAGATAGGTGTGGGCACTGCAGTGGGTACTCGAACGAAAAGATTATTTGAATTTGAAGTAACTTTAATAAACTAGCGATTAACAACCGAAACGCACACGTGTGTCGGAAACTAACACGTGCGTTGGTATTGAGCGTTTGCCTAGAATGTCCGAGCTCGACTGTCGACTGTCGCAACACTCGGTCTCTCCACCAGTCCTCGCTGCATCCCGTCCACCGATGATCGTGTCCAAGCGGTAGGGCTCGCTTGCGTTTCCGATCACATGATTTTTCGTTTACTAATCAAATTGTTAGATGGCGCTGTTCGCTATACTGTGGCGCCATCTATCCGATACGACATATATATTAATCACGCCGAGAAAGTGGTAAAATAAAATTTTGAAAAAAAAATATGGTACCAGTTTACCCCGTGGTGTGGGGTATCATCGTATAGGTCTTTCAAAAATATTGCGGGTTTGTGGAAACAATTTTGCGATTCAGGGATCCGTTTGTGAAATATATAGCTTTAAAGTGCTAATTTTAGTTAGAGTCAAAAACAACCATTTAGCTTACAGGGGTTCCCCCCTGCCATCTAAATGGTTGTCTTTGGATATGTGAAAAAATTCATGGTAGTAGTATATAATAACGAAATTAAAAGGAAAACTATCACGGCTAAGTAGGCTTTACAAGTTTACGAATAATAGTCGACCAACTTACATGTATGGGAGAACATGATTTTCAACTATAATGTTAACTTTGTTCTTGGGTAAATTCATTTCAACTACGGAACTCTTCATTGTGCGTGGTCCGACACGCACTTGGCCAATTTTTATCTGAATATCCTGCATATACTACGCAAACGCACTGCACTTGTAGTTTAGTGTACAGAGTTTCGTTGCGCGCGTCGTCACGCCACCCGCGGTTGTTATTTGCACTAATGCGGGGGTTGGGAGACGCGCGGGTGAAATCAGATTTTATCCTGTCATTGGGCCCACTCTTAAGAGAAAATTGTGTTTCAACTTTTGTAGGAGAAATTTTTTAAGTTTTTACTAGGTATTTTTAACTAATAAGTCTTATTTCGTTTCGCACGGGTTAAAAAAATGGGCCCTCAATTCAGATGCACATGAATTCAACTGTTTGGGATAGAAAATAAAGTTCAAATTGCCATGGATGAACGTCAAGCGCGATTTCAGAGGCATTTCTCAAAAGCGTGAGTGGTAACATGGGTACGTTTTGGCTTGTTAGGGTAAACACCAGAACACCCTGTATAATTCTAAATACAGTCAACAGCACACGATGGTATCCAAAACCAATGACTTTCTTCTTCATCTCCAAACAATAGAGTTTATTATCCGTTGGGCAAATTTGACAGTTTGTGGTAACTTGATGTGCTGTTACTTGTACTTTGTACCCATTCCATTTGGACCGCGCGCTTACTAGGGGGCGCTTTTTTTTTTTCGGGTGGGAAATCATCAAATCACCCCTCCCGCTCTGGGTGGAGCGGAAGGGAGTGTCAGACTTTTACTGACTAAAACCCACCCGTGTTCCTTCCTTAGCCCTTTATGTTCCGGGCCAGCGGTGACCCTTTCGGACAATCCCGCTGACCCGGCAGGCTTCGGCCCTATGGGGCCCTCCTCGATGCTGACATCTCTTTGAGGCGCGCGTGGAACACGTACGCGCCGTCCGGCACGGGCCTGGTCCTGATCGGACGGTGAGCTACCCATTACTCTCCGCCCGCAGGCCCGCGCCTACGGTGGCCGGGAGTCGTCACGCGACTCCCGACGCCTGGAGCGTCTCCCGCGGCGGCTGGGACGGGAGGCTCTCTCCCTGAGCCGTCCCGCCACCTCCTTCGCTAGCATGACTGCTTCGCAGAAGGAGGTGACTGCCTCCCACTCCCTCTCGCCCCGGACCATGGCTTGCACCAGGGCCGGACGCGAGAGGTCGCCGCCGCTGCCGATCGCCTCTACGAGGACACAGCGGTGCTCCGCCCAAGCGGGGCAGACCTCCACCGTGTGCTCCACCGTGTCCTCTGGGCGATCCTGGCAATGGTGACACCCGGGCGTTTCCTCCCGTCCCGCCTGATGATGTGCAGGAACCTCCCGAAACTTCTCCGAAACTCCCGAAACTAGGGGGCGCTTGGGTAATGTTTGCACACGGGCGCTACATGGGCTAGAGACGCCTCTGAGCATATCCATAGTTAGAATAGTAGGTAACCACTAAGCACTAAAGTACACTATGACAACACATTATCTTTGTCTCCCTCGTCATTCCCGAATTCTTAGTGACAGTTGATTGACAGCTGTAGGTATATTATATTCTGTTAGTAATACTTACGTACACTGTACACTTGATTACTGAAACTGATAACGATGCTCTTTGCAAACAGGTCATCGGTGTCATAACAGAGACTGATAAGAGTTCTTTATAAAATGACCGTTTACCTTAACCTATTACAAAGGTCATCTCACACATTGTTTCAAGCAGACACTTGAAACCGTAAAGTAATTATTTTAGTTGTTACTACTCCATAATTTGGGTTGATTCTTTAAATTATTTCGATTATTCCTGTAAATAGTATCAAAATTTTAACGTGCATTATATCAGGAATGTGATTACAAATAACGTCAACTCCAGTAAGATCAGTTATCATGAATTTAATCCATAGGTATAGATACCTATATAGGGTCCCATTAAAATAGATGGACAAATTTTAACACAGCCCTCAGTTCGTCTAACCAAAGATATCCAAGCAAAAAAAAACACTGATTAAAGTGATTTTACTGTGACGTAGAATAATAAATTGCCGGCACACTAGGGTATTTTCGTTAGCTGATTATTATTTTTTGTAAGTATCTATGCGTTTTTCTTATACATTTTTTTACGATCGTCCTTATTTTGGTGATCTGAATGATTTTTAAAGATGTGTCCATCTATTTTAATGGGACCTTACATAAGTCCTGTAATATTGCTATATAGGTTCTTCTAAGATTGGTCTTAATTACTATAAACTAGCTGACCCGGCGAACTTCGTATCGTCTCAGATTTAATAAGCCGATTCATACGAAAGTATGAGAAAATTAATTATCTTCATTTATTTATTCGTGAATTTTTTCCATGTTTAAATAGTTATTCTGCTATTCGGGGCGGAGACAAATCCAACAATCTAAAGATCAAAAATATCGGTCCTCCGTTCTTGCGCTATAAATGGTGTGAGATCCGTGAAGTAACCCGACTTTGTTTTATTTATATATCATATAGATTATTACATTAAGTTTAAGTTCTACTATTTATTTATGTGAAGTATTGGGTGCACATTAGTGACACCAGGATGCGGAAAATCACAACCACTGCAGACAGATAGAGCGATATTACCGTACTGTTATTAAGTAATCGTAAATTGACAAGCATTCCTGGAACGTTTCAATATGTTACATAATTCATATAAAAGCTGTCTTAAAATTCTTATCATTGCTTTAGGTATAGACAGTTTCGACGGGAGAGATAAAGTGAAGTAGTTCTTGAAAGTTGCCTCTAGATTTTACTTATCAATGAGCGCAAGACGGCGCGGCGGGTGAGCATGTTTTTGTACGGAGAGACAGGTAACTTAACAAGCTTATAACTTTGTGATTTTTCATGATACAGTTTTGAAATTTTGTACATAGATTCTTTACATAAAAATACTAGACACGTGTTTCGGGTTTCGCATATACTAAAAATAATGTTGTATGTTTGTTAACTTCTTCACGCTCAAACGGCTGGACCAATTTTGATCAAATCTGGTATGGAGGTAGCTGACACCCTGGATAGTAAAGTAGCCTATATGGTAATATAGGCTACTTTTTATCCCGCGTCACTTATGCGAGTGAAACCGCGGGGCGCAGCTAGTATCTTAATAAAGACAGCTTGATGACAAGTTGTAGGCACTTGTAGGCAAAGATTACGTATAATACTAACTTATTGGACATTTCCCAGTTAATAAAACCCTGCCTGTAACTCCCACAGTGCGTTATGTTGCACGTATCGTGTTCAGGACTGTCATCGACCGTTGTGTTTAATGAACGTTAATTCTGCTTCACACGCCACGTGGCCTAGTTAGTTAACAAGGATGCAGGTGTAGGGCTGTCCCTTAGGCTACCTATTAGTTTTATAGCCAACATGGTTGATACATTCTCTGAACTGAATAGATAGATAGATAAAACGTTTATTCAGTGCAACAACAGACACACAATACAGGTAGGTATTAAAAAAACATCACACAATTATACAGGTATTAAAAAATATCAGAAAAGGTGAAAGAAAAAAAAAATAACAATGATTAAAAAAAGATAAATTGACCCATAGACACCTGCTCATACATCTATAACGGTCGATCACTACGGTATTTATGTTCTGTGATCACTACTGGGCGGTGTGTGTCTCATGGTTGCACGAAATGGGAGTCCAGCTCAGCATATGCCAGGTACAATACCTGACGCTGGAATAGAACCAATAAAAGCTTCAAATGAGTCATTTAATAAACTGTTGTCTTGGCTGATTCATTTCTAATTGATTGGTCTATCAATAAACAATTAAAGCCACTCTCGACAATGAATCAAACAAGGAAAATCTCAAATTAAATTACCATTAAGTACCTAATTATTTTGGAAGATAGGTACGAAAACCTGAATACACTTTTCATTTGTTTTTGTTTGTGAGTCCATAATGTTAAAGAAAATCAGAAAAAACAGTGCCTACCTGCTAATGGTATTTTATTAAATGTTATTTACAAACACTTTATGTAAGAACCTTGTCTTCTATATAATCCTGTTAGGTACGACGTATTTACTTATTTAAAGATATGAACTCATACAATAAAATCAAGATATTATCGCTGCATCTACAGAAGGTGATAGACAAGCGTCTCGTGCATACTAAATACTTGTAATTTTCTATGACGTCTTTTAGCGCCAATGAAATATTACAATCCCTAGTAACTGTGATTTGTAGATCTACTGCTTTAAACGGCTGGCTTGATTTTATCATATTACCTCTGGGCTTGAATGAAACATTGGGATGGACTATATTTTGAGAATATATCTTACTACACTGTGGTCAAAAACACAACAAATAACAACACAACTTTTTAACTAGCCTACTCTTTCCTCCTCCTGCCCAAAGGCCTCCTCTCCTCCTACCTTTGGCAAGCCCGTGCGTCCTCCTTCCAGGTTTGACGGAACCTATCCAGCTCCTCACTGTCTCAGAATCTGTCTCACTTTGGCAGAATCATATAAGGATAACATTATGAATCATAATGGACAGTTAACTGTTAAGTTAGTCGTATCAAATCCCATTGGTGAAGGATTTTTCAGTTATTTTTTTTGTCTGTGCTAAAATACCAATCAACCCAATCCAATTCCAATCCCAATCTCTTTGATTATACCTACGTAGTGCAGCAAAAAAAAAATAGGGCCCACAGTTTGTCCGACATACGGCAGACATGTCCTACAACAACAAAAATAATCACAACTAAATGCAAGATGTATAATTCCTAAAATGATGATCCTGATGCTATCTACCCGATTTCAGCCACTGCGACTGCCTGCTATGACTATTATAATTGGCCAAAATTGTCGTCAATTGATGCTCATTGAAAAGTCTAAAGTTACTCCTGATCTCTGGAGCTTTAATTAATCCACGTGCTCATGTCTCAAATACTTCATTCAGAATTACCAGACAAAATATCGAATGACGCGTTGTCTAATAAAATGTAACTAATTGTGTCCCAAGTGATCTTGTAGCGAGCGCGAGGTGACCTCATATCCACATGTACGCGAGTAAACAAACACTTAATTATGTAGTAAGGTGATGCAAGTGTTATTTGAACGGTTACTTCACACGATACAAATCTAGTCGAAATTACATTCAGTTTCGATTTGTACATACAGGCAGTAATGTATGTAATAATGTCACCGATAAGCCGACATTTGCTAGAAGATTATACGATAAAAGTAGAATGCGACACGACTCAATGCGTTCTTTGTTCTGCTTTATTTACAGTCATTCAATTTGAATTATTCTGTGGTGGAGCCGTCACTCAATCTTTGTTAGAAGTCGAGCAGCATACAGCCTTTGGAGACTTGCCAGCTCTACCCTGAAGTGAATGATTGATGTGAGATTAATTGGGTCATCATTCGAAGGCAACTAGCCAATACAGTGAACGACTCAACGTCGATCGAATTTGTGAAGGCTTTATCTTTCTACCACAGATAAAATACGGGTTTGAAATTGGCACACCCGTGCCTAATCATAAACTGGCTCTGAGCCTTCTATGGTGCACTAAAAGTTTCATGTCACTCTATCGTAGCACCTACCTAGGATAATTAGTCAGTCAGTAGAAACTGTATAAAAGCCCTAAAGAGAAACATTCCAGTTCATTGATTGATTGGAAAATAATTGAGAGATCAATCGGAGCCAAGCTCTCGATATTGAGTGATTGACCCAAATAGCAAATTCGATTCGATTTGTAAAGGCTTCCACCACAGATGAATTAATGATGTGTAATGTCAAATATATTCTGTAGTTCCGCAGAGATGAGATAATATTTGTACGGGCAGTAGTCCCTACTTATGTTAGCTGTGTAAATTCTAGGTGTATTTTATGGTTTGCAAAACTAACCAAATATAGTCGTGCAAGTACCTACACTCACTGTTGAATCATGATTTTGAAACAGTAGATATTATTTTATCCTAGAAGAAAAATATAGCTGCACAAACTCATACCGAAAATGGCACAGTATGCACCTGTAATTGGCAAACAACGTGTTTAATATTGAAGCTATTATTAATCATAACCTAATTGTGACTTCATATCTTCATACCAAAAAGACAATAAACCCTTTGCAACTGACCGCGTGACTGCATGAGTCACCGGCCCTCACTGTCCAAAGCCATTGCATTTCGTTACCACCATTTTGTCGCCGTCTCAACGTTTCGTCATACAGTGTTACGTAGATCAATTGCGCGTGCGTGCAAACCGTAAAATTCCAGCCATCTATCATTCTAACTTGTATGCGGTTCTTTTATAAAAAGAGTGTTCAACAGACGTTGGTAAATATACTCAGGGTCGCAGCTCAGACTTCTGAATGCATATTCATTATTTATTATTCTAAACTATAATTAGAGAATATTAATTACCAAGAGGAACGAATGGGTGTATGAAACGTCATCATGGTCATCGTCATGGTGTTTATAATGCCACATGCGGTCACTGGAAGCCCTAAAATCTAACGAACAGATGCAGAGCACAAGGTCACAATAAATGGCAAGGTTTCAGATCCAGATGTCGAAAATAGAGCAACTCATTGCAAGACTAATTAGCTACTCAATGGGATTGAATAATCAGAAGACGTGTCAAGTTCATATACAAGCATTTGCAAGTGGTTGCTAGCCCTGCGAGGCTGCAACAGACTGACAGTAAAATAATAAACTTTTGAAACTAGAACCTTCCTCTCCGTAACAGCAAAAGTATTAAAAATAATTCGCAAAGCATTCGCAAAAGGCGAGGCTATAGAACAATCTACTTTCTAAAACAAATTGATTCCACTTTCAACAGATTGCGGCAAGCGCCCGCGCCGCTATGGGAACGATGAGCTGACATTTATGACCGCCGTGCCCTTCCTGTTTCTTATCCAGGTTGAAACACTTTCTCCTAAGTCTACCCACAAATTGCTGGAGATTATTGTCATAGATATGAATAAATACTAAGGGGAAATCGATTCTGTAATCCAAACGCAGGAAGTAACTGCTTCTGTTACGTTACGTGTTAATTTACTAGGTATTCCATTTTTGGGATTAATATGGTGTATGGTGTATGATGATGTGGTGATAACTTGCTGTCACCGACAGTGGTGGGTAATCTTATCACCACACTTTAAAATGGTTTTAAAAGGGGTTGATACAAAATTTCCGATTGGCCGTTTTTTTGATGAATGTAAATTTTTCAATAAGTTTGAATTTGTGTTTTTTTTTTGTTTTTTTTTTTGTGGTTCATTCTTGCGTAGGTAAGCAAGTATTTTAAAGACGGCTTTGGCACAACGCCACAATGCGCACTGCGTGTATTGAATTTATCAGTTACCATTGATTCTCAATTACACGCGTATCAATTTCTGGCCCTCAAATAATCGCAATTCGATTTTTTTCAATAAAGTCACAAGTTTATGTAAAAACATTTTTTTGTCAGAACTACGAAACTGAGCAATTGTAGGTATCAATTTCACAACGTACCTGTAATTATAGCCCCTATACACTGATACGTGTACCTATTGAGCAAAATATTTTGTAACATTTATTTATGTAACGGTGGGAACATTGTTTTCTGATCACTGAAGAATCTGAGATTTGTAAGTTACACCGCTGCGTAAACGCAAAGTAGTTGGACTAAATAAGTAGGTACTAAGATCTCTTGTTGCATGTAACCTTCCTAAAGTGACGCACATGCTCGAATCTATACCTACGACTCTGCTTGTGCATAAGCAGCCTAGCAAGACTAAAAAAACAATGGTCATAAGTGCACAAACGACCATCGCATTCCCAATATCCCTGAGTTGTTCTAATGAAAAGTTGAAGGCGCTTTTTACGGATTGATTCTACTTAATTTTAGGGGCATTATTAAATACTTAATTAGTTTCATCCATCAGTCGAAGCAGAAAATTTATCAAACATTACAGCCAAAGCCGAGTAACAAGATAGGTGCAGCCGACAATTAGGTATCTTCATGTCCTCCCATCCCGTCTTCATGCTTCAAGTTCGACTAACTCAATAATTTCCATTTTTTTCCGTTTCTGTGAATTAGCATCACAAATCAATTGCGACGTTGGTAAGCTGCTGGGTGTGTGACTTCACATAAAAAAAGTTACAAAAAAGAACCAATCACGTTTTATTTTGACCTTTGTGTTTCGCAAACATTTCACTGATATTAATTTATGGTATTAGCTAGGTATATTAAATTTTGTTAATTTAGGATTAGGAATCACAAAATTGCGACAGTTTTGTAATTATTAGGTTTAATTTGAAAGTTATAACATCAATTTTAATCCCGTCATCAATAAGCTTATCTCCTCAATCTATAATATCTAATTGCACGCGATTCAATCTTACAATAACATTAAATATCAGGGTGAATGAATTTAAATGAGAACTTTGCTCTACTGAGGTCGACTACCAAGAAGAAAGAGCTACTTAGCTATGCTTAATTTATTTTTGAATTTCTGTAATCGTGAAGCTACGGTTTCGTAAAAGAGCGGTGGCCGCCACGTAACGGTCGCAGTGACGGCTTGAAAATTATAGCAGAGGGATTTGACTTTACGTTATCAAAAAACACTCTATCGCCAGCAAATTGCGGACCTTTTTTAGGTAAGTAACCGTAGCTTTCAATGTAACTATACAAACTGTAGATAAGATTTGACGACTGTAACTGAAAGAAATAACCATCATAACTCATTCGGACATAACATATAGTTAATATAAAATTATATAACCTCGAAATATTAAAAAAATATTCGCGGTACGTAGGCTAACGAGCGAGTAATGACTATCTCCCAGAAACTGTGGGTTCTAATCAATTTTAAACGCACGAATAGATCACGCAAATGCACGAAATGTTAGCAATCTTTACCTACCCAGTACCTGCCTATTATATCTACAGAAAGGTTATGAACTCGAAATAATCTCGACCTTCTTTGAAGCTATGTTTCAATTATTTGCTAAATCATCAAAACAAACGGAGCCTTGATAAATTCAAAACACGTTTGCCTAAATGTTGAGTGATACCTAATTTGTTGTTAAATGTGTGTCGAGTCATTAAGGATTATGGTTGCTTAGCAAACATCATTGGTAATTGAAAATTGATTTGATAAATTATAAATTACTAGATGTGCCCCGCGGTTTCACCCGCATAAGTGTCGATCCCGTGGGAATATCGGGATAAAAAGTTGCCTATATGTTAACCCTAGTTATAAACTATCTGTGTACCAAATTTTATCCAAATCAGTTCAGCCGTTTGAGCGTGAAGAAGTAACAAAAAACACACCCCCACACACACTCACAAACTTTCGCCTTTATAATATTAGTGTGATGATATAGTTGACGTTATAAATAACGACCATCGCTTAAAAATAATCGACCACTTATTCAACGCCTTACTCTTTGTTGCTAAGAATGTTTAATTAACCACATAAATGGGTGAAAAAAACGCTGATTCATTAATGTAAACAAGATTAAAGAGTTTAAGAAGTGCACTTTACGAGCTATGTTTAACCAAAGCCATAATCCTAGGTGTTTTCATGAACAGGGATAGGTAATGCATTCGCTTTTCCTGCCTATTATATTTAATTTTAGCGATCAAACACGACAACAATGCAGAGCTATTGACCCATATTATCTCCTTACCTATATTTTCCTATTTTTTTATTGAAGTTACTGATGGTTCACACATGAAACATTTAGATTCAACGATAGACTGCCAATCTTTTCTTACTCCATTAGCAGCTGAGATCCCATAGTCATTCATGCCAACATCGGATACACTCTCGGTTTTCTTTCTTTCTTTTACTTTCATCATGAAAGTAATGTTTTCTAAAACCTTTCTCAATCGCTCAAGTTATGATAATCTCAATCCCATCTTACACATTCCCAAGGAGACAAACGAAGTGCGAACACGATCACGCGGAAAAAATGTCTTAGTAACATACATTAGTGTCTGACACCATCACGATTAGGTCAAGAGGTAACGAACCTAACAGCGGTGGTGCATATGACGAAACTAGTCTTTCCATTTCAAGCAAAGAAACTTAAGCAAGCTACAAAAGAATTCAGCATCCAAATAAAGATGAGGAAGATGCTGAAAAGTGTACCGCGGACAAAGCTAGCGTGACTATGTTAACATTTACTTCTGGTAGCACATAATTGAGATAAATTACTTGTTGTGTCAACGCACCCGAACATTCGTGCTGACGAGCCGACACGGACATTAGCCAACCGCAGAAAATAATTCATGAGCCGAAGACAATTCACTCAGCACGTCATGTTTTAAAGACCATTTTATTCACACATTCATTCTTACGGTTGTGCATGTAATCTGAAGTTCCCACGGAACAGTTATAGGACAAAGACGTAAATTAGGACTCCTCAATTAACATAGCAACTGCATCTTTGTTAGCTGTTTCCCTTACTGGACGTGATTGACACGAAAACTTGCCATTGTTTTGTAGGAGTTGATTGAGGTAAATCTAGGAAGGAGATAGACAAGAGAGGATGGATCTACCATTTTTCCCGATTCTAATAAATATTAGAAATCTCAAATTCCAATGTTCTTTTAGGGCTATTCCTAAGAGAACGTATACCTATTGGAATTTGAGATTTGACTTCCAACTATTTTTCTTCATATCAAAGGCAAATCCATAGCTAAGACATCATTTATATATGTAATCCCATTGATTGATACAATATATAACTTGAAATAACACAGCAATCCAAAGTATCCGAATAATCAATATTATGATTAGTTGAGTTTCTATCTGCTTCGTGTCAGCATAGCAATAAACAAACATATCAATTTGAAGAAATAAATTAAGACATTTCAATGTTTGAATTACAGATTCACCGTGTCTTGCCTGAGAACTATTAATTACAGTGTTTTGGTATTCACTTTCTATTTTCGACTTCATATCTCTTGGCGGAGCAATTTTAGCTGACCCGTAACAACTGATGATGACCCTGGCTTGAGGACGAACCGATTTAAAACTCCACTCGAGAACTAAGCAACGAACTCTTAAATTAAGTAGTACGTACGTGCTGATAGCACTGAAGTGGTTGATATCAATATATAAACTGATCAAAACGATAAAACACTAAATTATGAACCCGGATCTACGGTAAACTAACTAGAGTAAATTAATGTTTCCAATTTACTTTATTAGTTCAATTCCAATGCTTTTTCATCGCGTTGTCCGAAGTATCGGTGTTTTCTGAGATAAGTTATTTATAACTTGGCTACAAGTTACTCCGTAACAAGATATTAGTGTAGTGGGATTATGACCAATTGCGTAACGAAATGTCCTATTTATTCGATATGACAAGCAGTCGCTGCGTAGTTTTGGTCTAGTGAGCGCATTCGATCAGCCGCGCAGCGATCAAACGTCGCGGGTATTGCACCTGCTGCATCATCCGACGTCGCTTCCACAGCATGTAGGTATCTCTACAATGTAATCAAGGCTATAGTTGATTTGAATATTAACAACGGGACTCCTATATTAAATGTCAGATTGGACAGATACATCACAAGAACATCACCCAGATTCCCCCATAATTGCATCAAATGGATTATGTCCATACAAATTGCTGCTGTTATGTTATTATGATCGATGGTAATCTATAATGACGCTAACATATGTAAAGCGTGCGAAAACAATGTGTACAGAACCAACACTTTCTAGCTCGTCGTCACACACAGGAGGTATTTCCATACCGATATCCTCCTGATTGATTGCCAGTGGCACATTGGCGAGCTGTGTACTTTCTCCGGCGATTAGTTTGGACTTTTTGTTCAATTATGAATTAAATCGGCTTATGATAACATTTGTTAATTTCTTCGTCTGGTCGAGTAATCGAAAGAAATGAGATTGGGGCGGACGGGCGATGGCGCGCGGTAATTGCACCGTGCTGCGGGCTGCGGCCGAGCGCCGGCGGAGCGGCGCGGCGGCCTCGCCTCAGTCCGTTCTGCGCCGCCGCTCCGGCCGCGTCTCCCAACACTACCACCGAACATTACAATGAATTAGCTCAACTATGGCCGCTAGTGCCGACACGTAAATGCTTCGTGAGTGAACTCTAACAAGTGGTGGAAGATGAGCGAGGAACAGGAACAGTGCGACTCATTTAACTCGTGGGAGCTGAACGGGCTGAACTCCTTGGATCTGTGGGACTACACTGTCGAGCTGGAGTGTCTGCAAGGAAACGAAGGTGAGTTTCGCAAGGCTGTGTGAGCGGCGCTCAGCAGTTTGGCCGTCGCCCTAGACGTTGCGCTCACCAAGCAATTCGCAACGCAAAGAACAAAACTAAATAGAATCGAAGCATGGAATTGTTTGAATAATATCTGTTACGCTAGCGTTTACGGTACCGCTTTCTATAGGTGCTCCTTTCTAGTTAGATTTAGATTATCTTCGTCGATTAACGTCATAGTTTATTTTCTAAAGGATATTTATGGTCACGAGCATTGAACAAGAAAGATTTATAGTGATGTATTACGTATTGTTGTTTATCGTAGCAATTATTTGTTAGCACTTGAGGGATAACTCGTCCTCTATAGGCTATTGTCGAATAATAGCCAAAACAAGGTGTAGACAATCATGATTGTATTTGGTTGGTGCATAGTGGAGTTACGTGGTGTTACCGGTGCGTTACACCTTCGAGCACGTCCGTCTGTGCGTCTTCGATAGTAACGGTACCTGGAGTGTATCGTGCTGATTCGTGCTCGTCATGCTGTTGCATTTAAGATTATTATTATTTAACTTAATTTAGTTATTTATACTTACCTACTTTTAAGGTTAACATTATGAAAACTACACAGACCTTGACGGAGTCCGCTGTTTGTTATCATTTCGCTGATATTGGTTTAATTATCTTCTTGATCTAATAACGTGCTAACTTTGATAAGACTTAGCGAATTCGATAATATATCAGCTGCAACTGATATAATTGTCCAAACGTCATTTCCCTCATGTCTCTCCTTGAATAGTAATATTTTTGCAAAAAACCTGAAAGGTATATGTTAATTCAGGAAAATAAATGCAGTATGTATAAATAGGTAGGTAAGTAGGTACACACCCACTGACCAAAGTCTGAATAAGTAGGTAAATGCATGAATTCAGCACAAATGAAACGCGATAATATAGATAGGTACATTATATAACTGCGTAGGTATTTACTAATAGTTAAGTCAAGTAGTTAGAATAGAATAGGCTTGTTAGTAAGATTTCAACCGATAAATAAACATCATTACAGAAGACAATGGTACATGAAATAAACCAGTTTAGGATAATTACTTCAAGTTATTGTCATGGACCCGTGTCGGCGAACGCAATAAATCAACTTAATATACTAAAAACATTGTGCAGTCATAGAGCATAAACATTTAACGCTAAATTAAGATTAAGACATGTTACCTACTTTGCTCAAACGAGTTTGGTTTAACTTTAAAAAACATGGATACAACTGTTGGCAATGTAAAAAAGAGTTTACCAGATCCCAGCATATCTACATCACCGGTGTCAATATAGCTAAAGAGGTAGTTGACAAGACTATCCAGAACTTGGTACATCCAGCTAAGTACTACAATCTGTCAAATGTCTTTAATAGATTTTGAAATTGATCGCTAAAGCATAAGGTTTAATGTTGATTGGGAAAATTTGACAGTTTCGGGTAGCTTGATGTGCTGGCGTCTGTAAATAGTTACATGTCATATACCCACAGATCTATGATACCCAAAATCTCACCACCAAGATAACAACAGCAAAAAGACATTGCAGTTTTCCCAACCAATCAATCTGCCTAGCCTCCTCAACTATGTTGGGGTCGGCTTCCAGTCTAACCAGCACCCTAATTGGGTAACACACTATCAATCTGAATCTGAATCATTTTGAAGCAAATTGCTAATCCATTGCTTCATAAGTTCGAAAAAATTGTCTGTTCCACACGTAAATAACGCAATGAATGTTGTTGAACTGTAAAATGAAACCGATTCCGATTGATAATGTGTTACGCAATTGCTCCGCTGATGCAGCTAAAATACCAGTAGTTTACATGGAGCGACTGCCTATATGCTGTTTTCCCAACCAAATCTAAGAAAATCGCCTTATTTTTCTTTTTTTTTTGTTGCGCGGTGGAAATCCTCATGGACTTCCTCCACCGTGGAGGCGACAGAGGGCATGCCGGACTCTTACCGGCTAAAACCACCGCGGTGTTCCACCTCTACCTATCACCTGGGGTGCGGGATTCGCATAAGCATTCCGCTCCAAAAATCACATAATCAAGAAAATCGCCTAAAATCTCCTAATAAACCATATCATACTTTTTAACCGACTTCAAAAAAGGAGGAGCTTCTCAATTCGACGGTATGTTTTTTTTTTTTTTTGTGTTTGTTACGCGATTACTCCGCCAATTATGGACCGATTTTCAAAATTCTTTTTTTGTTCGAAAGGGTATAGGTACTCTCGAGGTGGTCCCATTATCATCAAGTTGGAATCTGATGAGAGGATCCCATGGAAATCGAGGGAAACCCTCAAATTTTATAGGCAAAGCTATTTAAATACCACTGCTAGTGTCTTGAGTTCTTGAATAAATAGTCGGCCATGATAAATATTCATTCTTGCTAACGTATGTAACCTTCGTACTTTAATCATGAACTCTCGTGCACATATTTAGAGACGGATACGATAATTTATAATCTCCTACGGTTATTATCAATAATAGTAAATAATATATAGCCTACCTTGTACACTAACTTGGATTATTTTTTGCTGAGAATAATTTGAAATCAAGATAACCACAGTTATTAAGATTGGTAATGTCTGGAGCAAGGCTCTACCTGATATGTAAAGAGAGATTGTAATCTCTATGCTCTATATTTTAAAGGTTAAATCTTGTAATATTTGTAAGTTAAGAATGTATAAAGATAACAGTTCTAACTTACGAGTAATATCCTGGTCTGCTGATTGAGACTTTGTTACTTCGTCACTACGTGAAAATCGATCCGCCAAAAACACAATGGATATCATTTTCTTTGCCAGACACCGAGTTTTTTTTTTAAATTGAATTTGTGTCGCTCTTTCGGTTTCCTAATCATGACACTATAATAACATTTTAACAGCAGTATATTTTATTACTCGTGGTCGTGCATCGTAGAGAATGTGGCATACCGACCTCCGTAGCTTCGCAAGCGCAACCGTCATTGTTTTTCCTCATACTTGTACAGTCGTAGAATTCAATGTTTTCGCAACTAACCGCAGTCGACAGTAAAATAAGTTTTATAACTACTTAAAACGTTTATTACTCACTTTTGTGACACGATTTTGTTGAATCGTCCAATTAAAATTGGACTGAAACTGGTAGATATCGTTGGTGATACGAAGCGTCGTAATGATAAATACATAAGTATTAATGTACATAAGAGATTAACTAATGTTTAATAAACACTTAAGCCCAGATTACAAAATGAAATTGGATGAATTTTGTAACTGGCCTCAATCGTAATTTCATTCTTACAAAATAACCTTGCTTGTGAATCAAAACTAGTGTCCTGCACCAGGAAATGTTTTTGTATAATTTAATTATCTACCAAAAAAGTATGTTCAACTATTACATAGATACTACATAATACCTATCTATCTTTATTTTGCGGTCACCGTCGTGCAGGAATTAGGTAGGTAGGTAAGTTCTACCTAGTTGGTTTCTTATTTAAAATAACCCCATCAGAAATGCCGCTGTAAAGTGATAAACTAAAAACAACATTTTCTGTGTTTTCCCCATGATAAAATGGTTTAAGTACCTAATGATACTGTTTAAATCAACAACACCATTATTTACCAATTAGTGCTGCTATTTAAGTAATTTTCTAACGATTTACCGTGCGATTGACTGATAAAATTGAATAAAATTTATTCAATTTTATCAGTCAATCGCACGGTAAATATTTAATATTCTGACAATAATACCAGCGCCAGCGGGCAGTTGCGGGCGTAACACACTATCAGTAGCAATGGCTTTCATTTTGACAGTTCATCAATATTCATTGCGTTATTTACGTTGCTGAGCAGACAAATTTTTCGAACTTTCATAAGTTCGAAAAATTTGTCTGCTCAGCAACGCTTGCTTCATAGCAATGGATTAGCAATATTCTTCAAAATTATTCAGATTGAGTTTAACAGTGCCAATAAGGTGCCAGTGGTGTTCAATTAGTTTGCCGGTTTAGTCTTCTGTTAAGCAGAATCAAATTAGTCAGATCATTATCATTGTACCTAATCAATGCATGCCAACAGCACTGCAGTCTGACTGCAGTAGATACGTACATTTTACACCGTGAACATGTAAGTCTACAGTCTACGCTGCGCCAAACTGTCGTGATTAGAATTAGCGCTAAAGCATATTTGATAAATGATAAATGATTTTATTTTGTAAGTAGGTTTGCACAAACACTTTTACACGTCAATCATATTTTTTTTAAACTAGATTATGGTCGGCGTTTCCTATCTGACTACTCTGAGAAGAAAGGCCGAAACAAATTCAGAGGTCACAGTCTCTTTTAAAGTCCAGTCAGGTTATATGAAGACCATGTAGATCGATGTCTGAGGTGGTCTTTTGAGGAAAGAACCACACAGATTGGGAAGATTGAATAAATTAACATAAAAATTTAATTAAAGCGGATAGATAAATTATACTTAGACCGATATACCTAACAAGGCACACTATCATATTATTATATACTTACCTCAAAAAAACTCAGAATGAGTCAAAAGTTTTAATTTGACAATAACAAAAACCTACGCCCGACCCGAAGTCTAGACACTATCCATAACATAAAACAAAAAGTATCAATAAAGTGTAATCAAGCTATGAAATAATATTCTAATACTTACCTATATTTCCCAATCAAGTGTTTCTTAACTTGAAATAGAAAAAAAAACTTAAAAACCATAACGCGTAAGTACTTATTTGCTCAAGTCATAAGTCAGGGGTCGTTAATTGTGATTCCTCAGTGATTCATTGTCAAGCATCTGACAGCCCATTTGATTGGTATCTATGCCTCACAATGCGATATTATGAACAAATGAACAGTTTTTGTACCATTTAGTTTGCAAATTATACTGCCGTCATCGTAAGTCGAATTGCAGGACGTAAAATAACTTCTCCGGTTTTTTATTGCCTTTAAGCATGAAATAGGTAAACCACTTAGTAGGTACCTATTGTAGAGCTATAATTGAACTAAAACGCTCTATCATGCAAAAAAATATAATTTTGCTTTAAAAAGTTAGACTTAAGTATCTACCCGCTATGCCATAATTTTTATGAATAGATTTATGGTGGCATTAATATAAGCGAGAAATACCCAAAGATTATTAAACAAGTTAGTAACCAAGCTGCATCATCTCAAATCACTTTATCATGTAGATTCAAATGATTCGCAATTAATCTTTTTCTTTTGCCAATTCTCATCATCATCTGCCTAGCCTTTTCCCAACTATGTTGGGGTCGGCTTCCAGTCTAACGGGATGCAGCTGAATACCAGCATTTTACATGGAGCGACTGCCTATCTGACCTCCACAACCCACCAGTTACTCCCTCCAGTTACTGGGTAATACGATACCCCTTGGTAGGTAGGTAAGACTGCTTGTCAGACTTTCGGGCTTCTGACTATCCGTAACGACTGTCACAGATCCACGAATGACAGCCGGGACTATCGGCTTAACGTGCTTTCCGAGGCACGGAAGGGTCACGGTATGTAAAGATGGTCACCCATCCACAGACCAACCTCGGCAAGCGTAGCTTAACCTGATCGATCGACCTGCGCGGCTGTTATTATTTAGCCACGGGCCCCTCTCCGACAGGCTCTCTCTCTTTTGCCAATTCTAAGTGAGTTATTTTAGCATCATTACATATTGTTACATTGTTGTGAAAATAGGTACCTAGTTGGTACTGATAATTTTCTCTTTGAAAAATCAGATCATCAAATCAGTACGCTAATCTGAATATCATCGTGCGAGAAAGTTTCACATTATTTTATAGCAGATTACATTCTTGGCAAAAACTCGATGGCCAAGAGAGAGTATTGTTTCCATAACGCAATGCAATGAAATTACTGTGTAATATAATTTTAAGTGATTTGATGATCAAATTATGTGGAAAGTGCATTGGCTGGGTAAAATTACTCGATGATGTCACTCGATGGTAAAGATCGTTTGCTTAGTAGACAAAAAACGACCTACGTACATTTTGCCCTTAGTTTTATTCCTCTGAAGATAAAACAGTTTCTCAAATTCCGAGTTTACCTTATTTGACCAACCTCAAGACACTCCTACATTCATAAATGGCCTTCGATTTTCAGCGAATTTTCTTTTTGATTTTCGACTTGCTGTAGGTATTCACAATTCCTAATGCCCTTAGGGGATGGTTCCTAATCCCCTTTGTTGAGTTCGATTAGAAATGTGTTTTAGATCTAACACTTTACTATCGGAAGTCATTACTTGATTTGCATTTTGCCAGATTAAGAGCGATACGATCGCCGCCTGTCATGTTAGTGTTAATACCTAGGTATGTATGTAGTGTAGGTAGATAGGTACTTTCACGACTGAACGGTATTTATATTGTAAGAAAGTAACTATTGCTTCGTTTTCCTGGTCTTTCAGAAATTACGATGTTCAAACGTTACGTTTGCATGTCTCGCAGCTTTCGAACGCATATTTCGAACGTTTTCGCATATTTCGAACGTTATCTTTAGTAAACCAATAGATAACTCAGTTTTAATAAAAGAAAGAATAAATACGAAGAAACTACTGAAAAATGTTAATTCTGCAAATAAATGTCAATCCAATTATGATTCAAATGCATTTACCCAGAAAATGATAAACTTATTGCGAATTTGTTTTTTTGCTGCATTTTTATCACGATTCCTCACGTTTGTGATCCAGGTACAAGAATTACAACCTTCGCGGGTCCGTCAAACACATACTTAGGTAGCAATTGAGTGGTGGACGTAATTCCATGCCTTTGACCAGCTCACGTGTGGAAGCAGGTTTAGAAAAAATGTTGCAAGTTAAAAATATCTTACATCAGTAAATTCAGTAATATGTGGCTGACTTGCAACTCCACTCGTTGCAAAAAACGACGGCGCGTTAAATCCGTTAAATACTGGTTTGATGGCCAGTTAAAAGAATAAAAAGCACTTTTCGATTAGATGAAATTTAATCCCCAATACGTTACGCAGTAATATGCACGCGATGTTATAGAATAATTTTAGAATTTCATTGGTGCATAACTAACGTGCGTCAGTTTTTTCTTACTTCTTAATAACCTGTGCATGCGGCGTAAGGTCTAAACGAGTTTTGTAACACCATTATAATAGGTACATAGAGTAAAGTAATATATCGACGTCAGCCGGACTGGTAAACATGTGGTTTGCGTTAAAAAACCGAGACTGGAACCGGTTCGCATGAATTTACTGAAATAAACGCAATTTTTTACCAAGTGTTGTCCATGAATTGTTAGGTACCTATTTATCATTAGATACGGGTTTAAAATCTACGTCGTATCTGAGTGCTTCCAATTAAAATCTAGTGTTGTTGTCTGTATGTCCCTCCTACCATGAAACACGAAACAAGTATTCGACATAGCATATCTCTTAGTATTTAGAGCGAAGAACATTTCCTAGCGCATATCGTATTAATGTGAAATGGCTTATCTCGCGTAGGTATAGGTAAACATCAAAGTTTCTTGCAGTATTTTAGTCGTTACTGCTGCTGCAAAGCAGATTAACAATGTTCGTTGATTAAACACAGGCATACCTGCCTAACTAATACCACATGAAAGTCTTTAATACATATTTATCGCTATTGTAACATTTCAAAGCGAGTGTCGCACCTATATTAATCTCAACGTTCATATCTCTAATAAATCACAATTTCCTCAATATGTCTATCAACTTTCATCTACGTGCGTTCCGTAGGTACATAATAAATCTACCTACTCATTGACCTGGATTCAAGCGAAAATATTTTAGCGTTTTGTTCTTTGCTCAAGCAAGGTTACAAAAGCCTTTCACGGACGGATCGATGAAGGCGTTGTGCTTTGCGTCTTTTGTTCTAGATACGGTTGACATGTTATTTGTTACCAAGCGTTGGAACAGGCACCTACATTGCGTATAACTTGTATGGAGGCAGGTGTTCAATTACCCGTGTCTGGTTGACAGCTGTCGCAACGCGCAAGCCGGCTGGTCGTCAACTGCAGTACGATGGTGTTCTGATGGTTTAATTACTTCGTCCAAGTCACCGGCTTATCTTTAGATACAATGTCTTTCACTTTTTGCATTCCAATGTCTTAACGTGTCCGTCTAGGCTAGGCGACTAGTCACGACCTTATTTAAAATGGATGGTTAAGTTAACATTGACTTAAGTTATTATGTATGATCTTGCTTAGGTACATATTCCACCACCCCAGATAAGTTTAGGAGACTAAGGCTCATGGTAGCTAATATGCTAGCTTATCTAGGTAGGTACTTAGCCTTGGGCCACTGCGTATTAGCGCTAGAAATTATAAGGAACTTAATACCATAATAATGGATGATGGATGAATCAATTGGTTTAACATTCTTGTTACGTTAGGGCCCGTCATAAAATTATTAAATGAAGTATTAAGTTTAACTACGAATATAAAATTATAACACGTCGTAATAAATTTCAAATTTTCTTTGATTACAGATTTGCAGCTGGCAGCAGAACTCGGCAAAACCCTATTGGAGAGAAATAAGGAACTAGAAACAGCTCTTCGTCAACACCAGAATGTCATCGAAGACCAAACACAAGAAATTGAGGTAAGAAATTAATTTGTGGGTAGTTATAAAATTGTTATAGGAGGTAACAGATTCAAATCGTAGTCCAAATTGAAATATCCAACATAATAACGTCAAACTAATTGGTAATAGGCACGTTATAACCTATCATTATTGCTATAGAAAATGTAAATCATAATGACGATCTCGATTACCGTTTGAACTTCATAGCCCTCCGTAATAACTGTCACTAGCAACGATTAGAACATCGTAAACAAACAATTTAGATACACCAGCTTAACGACAAAATAACTCTTGCAAATTAAATCTCAAAATTATTCCAACTACGCAATATCGTGCTGAGATTGGCTGCTAAGATAATTTACTTCGCGAACATAAAGTAACATAACGTTATTTTAATGCAAATCATATTGTTTCAGTACTTAACGAAACAGACGGTCGCTCTACGCGAGGTGAACGACTCCAGGCTGAGGATCTACGAGCAACTCGAAGTGAGCATTCAAGATTTGGAGCGCGCTAACCACAGGTTAGCTGTCGACCATGCCACCGAAAAGAAACACATTAAAACGTAAGTTGTTAGAGGACAACCTACCTTGACGGCGTCTTTTACTAACTAACCGAGTACTACTACTAGAATTAGCTCTAAGCATTTTAACGGAATGTTTTGGATAGTGACACCATGCGTCAAAATGCTTAATAGGACATTTATTATAATAAGTAGCAGAAAATGGCGAAACTAGCTCGTAATCTCATCGCTTAGAATTGTTTTTAATCATCAAATTTTATGTTTCCAGTCTGTGTGCCACCATTGAAACGCTGGAGACGAAATGTGAAGAACTACAAAAGACTGTGGACGACCTAAACGCTCAGCTGGAGATATCCAGGCGAAGGGCAGAACGGAAACCGGAAACTGAGAAACCCAAAGAAAAAGAGAAATCTGTGGAACTAACTCTCAGCATCAAAAAGCCTGACGTAAACAGTACACCGATTAAGACGGTAGCACCTCTCCCAGAACTGACAAAAGAGGATGAGGATTTACTCAGGCTTAGTGATGAACTCAGAGAGAGCAAAGTATCGTTTGCACAAGAACAGAGAAGAGTGACGGAACTGGAAGAACAGTTGGCGTCAATGGTCCAGGAGAACAACAGACTACACGACCAGTTTAGGAATTGGCAACAGAGAGAAGATGAACCCAAGTCGATGCATGAGGAATTCTCTATCCTTGAAGAAGTCAGGTAATGGAAGCTTACAATTTGGTGCTTCTAAAATGCTTTTTACATGGCAGCATTTCTGATGTGTTTTTGTTTTATCTCACAGACAAGGACAGCTATGCATTAGATGTCTAAGGGGCGCGGAAAGAGACGATATGTCGTCAATGCTCGACGGAGACGATGATGATAGGAGCGCAATCAGTTCCCTAATCCTCCCTCCGTCTGGCCAAGACAGTCCACGAGAAGATCTCGTCACTAACAAACTTGTCAAATTCGACGTAAGTATCACCACGTTACCCCTGCACGGTTCTGAAGATCTGTTAAAGCTTTATTATCCTTTTGTAGAAATTCTTTTCTGTTATTAACAAAGTGTACATTAAAATTTTCCTTTTATTTCTTGTCTTGTGTAACAACATTAACTCACAGTTCTGCGTAATACGCAAATCGACTAACATCATTAACACGCTAAAACTAATCAATTTGTAGTACAATGTGGAATTCCATTGGAACATCATTCAGTATTCATGTGTATCCCTGGTGCTGAATATCTATTGTTCAGCAAGCGATACACGTATTACTTTCCCACTTTTCCACGGAGATGATCGTGTTGGATAAATAAAACATTGGCATTGGATTTCGCCAACAATCTCATACAAATTTCGCTCGTTTCTAGGCGACAAAGCTTTTCCAACTGCCCCTGATGTTGTTGATCACGCTTTGCATATGCATTATGAAGCGCATTTGCAGTAGTTTTCTTTGGATATATCGTATGTAGTCGAAGGTACGTCCATTACCGACACGTTATTATACTAAACGCGAATAGTGCACGCTGAACGACTCAATGGTGACGGTAAACCAAGTGTGATAGTCGGTAACAATCACCACGTAACTAACGATGTTTTGTATGTATGTAAATGTGTATCTATCTAATACTTAATTGGTAATTACACGGATGTGGGATATTAATATTATTCATTACGTAAATCATAATATTTATATTTACGAAAGTAATTATTCTGTACTTACCTAATTGTGTAGGTATTTAATATTAGCTTGTCTATCTAACATGCAAAGTGATATCAACTATCAATTTTATAATGAAACTAATATATAATTTAATGGAGTAATGGGTGTGTTTTTGACTAATCATATTTATTAGATTTTCCTTAAGTTTAATTTTCTTTTTTTTTTTCATTTTATCCAAAGATCATTTTCATGTTCAACGTTCATCTTACTTCCTATGAACCTAACTAGGGCTTCTTTTTCAGTAACAGTATTGATGACGTTCATTTCTTTACAATAACTTCATTCAAATAAAACATACTACCTACTCAGTCACATATATAACAAGCATTACATGTTTTAAAACACATTACAAGCGCAACTACTTGTCACCATCTCACTGGGTTCAGAATAATAACCAATAATCACTATTGACGTTTCAGAATGCCAAGGAAAAGTTACTCCAGGGTATATGGGCGAATAAAGAAGATGGCCATGATAACCCTTACAGAGAACTGGTGCAGAAATACGAAGCTCTTCTAGAAGTTCAACTGTCACAGGTTAAGAACATCAGAAAGACCAAACCTATTACTTTGCCCAGCAGTCAGAACCCCTGCGGACCTCTGTCTCTCCAGGATGAACTGCAAACATCTGGAGACTTCAGCCAGTTCAGTGTCAAAGACACTGATGAGGAAAGCGGACACGGCGAGGAACAACAGAAAGAAGTCCAGACTAAGAAGGTTGAAACCACCTCTAGAAAGAAGATCATCCAAACTCCGGACTTCTCGGAAGCAGAGACTTCCAGCTCCGGGTTTTCGGATGAGACCAGCAACAAAGCCACTCAGACGGAACGTGAGCGACCAGGCTCATTCTTGTGCACAATCGCTGACGGAGAAGACTACCGTTTCAGCATTTACGATGACGTCAGTCCCATGGATAGTCGATTCCGCAACAGACCAGAGTACCGCGAACTATTCAAGGAGATCTTCACCATCCTTAAGAAGGCGGCTGAGAACAAAGACGATGGAGAACAACTGCCGCTCCTCGACGACACCACACACGGCAAGGTGCCGCCCGTCACACCGGCGAACGAAGAGGCACCCGGCAACTTCACAGATGATACTCAGAGCGTATTTTCATCTGTAATGTCTGAACAGTCGATTCCAGTGTCTGATATTACTATGCCAGACACACCAACTTTGAAAGAAAAAGAGAAACCCCAGCCCGAAGTGGCCAAGAAGGTAGAAAATGGTAACAAAGAGAACAAACCAGTGGCCGAGAGTACCACGGAGAAACCGAAGCCGAGCCCTGCACGCCAGCCCAAGGATCACACGAGTGTGAGGGAGAGAGATCAGAGCGTGCAGAGAGAGAAAGAGAGTGAGAAGGAGCAGGAAAGAGAGAGGAAGGAAGAGAAAGAACGTGTCTTGACTCCGCTGGTGCGTCAGCCACTGGAGTATATAGCGGCCACTAGAAAGAAGTCCAGACATCGCAACCGCAAACACAGCCAGGACCGCCAGGGCGCTGACTCTCCGGTGTTCCCGTCGCCACCTAAGATCACCTACCAGAAGTCATCGAGCAAGAAGAAGAGGGACTACAGGCCCATAGAGGCGAGTCCCCTCGTCCGAGCGGCCGAGAGCGAGTGGAACGGCTCCACGCTACAATTCTACAACAGGAACCTCAACTCACCGACACCCAGCGCAAGCGGCCGGACGACAGGCAAGATATACCAAGGATGGAACCCTGAGACAGACTCGTGGGACATCAAACAGAGCACTGCGTCACAGGAAATACATAAACTGAGGAAACTAGAGCTTTCCTACGCAGAAGTACTGAGGAACGCCGACAAAACTAAACCCAGGCGTAAAAAACATCAGTAAGATGTAAGTTTTATTCATCGACCCCTCTTACTAGTAGTAAGAGTCAAGTGATCAACAGCCATTTGTCATTGCCAACTGGACATAAGTAATTTAGAATAGTATTTGTGATCTGGTAGTGTAACTTTTTAATTTTTACCTATATATTCACAATCACAAATTGCCATAATAACCGGTATAGTTATTGTATACCAGTATATTATATTTATGTATTGTATACTTCAATAGTCCTATAATCAATTTTAATTTATTGAACATTCACAATACCCTTCCCTCCGATATCGCATGCGCCTACTTATTTCATACGAAATATACTTGCATTTAGTACCAGAGCACCTACATAGGGACGTCTCAAGATAGTTTAACTGCCTGAAATCGAGTTCAATTCGTTAATTTCCACTGAATAATTTAATTTCTTTCTATTTTAGTCATTATTTTAATTGTATATTATGTATTTGATCATTGATTTGTAAATATTATTACGCATTTTTTTAAGTTAATTATATTTTTTTAATTGCCATCGATATTTTCGAATATTTCGAACAACGCGTTTATGTATGCTGAAGGTATTTAATGGAGACAAAGTGAGAGAGAGGTTGAAGGTATAAATAAAAATTTGCATTGATATTAACAAGTTTTTCATTTCGCTTTCAAAGAACCATGTATAAGGAAAAGTAAATAAGAAAGTATAAATTAATAATGAAAAACTATAATTATATTACAACGATATAATTTAAGGTTACTTTTTACATGGATATAATGTATACATGTGGGTAGGTGTGAAAATTGCAGTAAGCGAGAATTGGAACACTGTGTTATGTCGTATCGACGTGCCGACTTGGGCAATGTCAACCATCAAAATTCAAAAGGGAGAAAGCGATAGCTTCACACCACAACAACAACACACGTTATATAATAATCAGCCTACAAAACAACGGAATACATTGTGTAGCGCGGCACGTGGACACGACACGACACAGTGTTGCCATTCCAGCTGTATTGGTCTACTTGTTCTGTGCTTCGAGTTCTCTCTCCACGATCTTCCGGTACTCGTCGAAGCCTCCCTCTATACTGGTGACGGACCCGCCACCGCAAACCCAGAGCTCTTTGCACACCATTCGTATTAACCTTTCGTCGTGAGATACGAGGATAACTCCGCCCTAGAACCAACGAAAATTAATCGTCAGTTAAAGTTTGACAGAGCAGTTATTTATTCAAACAAAACACGAATAATAATCATTATCCATACTAATATTATAAATGCGAAAGTGTGTCTGTCTGTATGTTACCTCTTCACGCTGAAATCGCTGAACCGATTTAGATGAAATTTGGTATAGAGATAGTTTGAGTCCCGGGAAAGGACATAGGATAGTTTTTATCCCGATATTCCCACGGGATTTATGCGAGTGAAACCGCGGGGCGCTACTAGTATGACTATAATCGCTTCATAGAAGCCTGTGCTAGTAATTAAGTACACAAAATAACTAAAAAATTTAAAAAAACTCAGTCAGAGGTGCAGTTGCCTAGTAAACTAGTAGTGTTTTCTCATATAAAAACAAACTTGCAAAATACAAGACATCAACACTAGCTCGTTCAAAAGAAATAGTTATGATTCCTAATTATCGATAGCGTAAATGCTATGCAATTTACAGAATATAAATAAGAAAAGGTCATAGGTATAGTTCAAAATATGACCAAAACTCACCGTGTATTTTTGAATAGCTTTCCCTAACGCTTCAATAGTCTCGATGTCCAAGTGGTTAGTAGGTTCATCAAGTACTAAGAAGTTGGGGTTGCCCATACACATCCTTGCGAACGCTACCCGAGACTTCTGACCTCCGGAGAGACTGGCGATCGTCTGCAGAGCTAGGTCGCCGCTGACGCCGAAACTGCCGAGTTGTCTTCTGTATTCTTCTATTGTTTTACCTGTGGAATAAGTGATGTAAGTATAGATACGCAAAATAAAAAAAAAGGTTAAAGGTTGCACCTTTTTAACATGGCCTTTCTGCCTGTAGACAGCATTGTCTGCTGTGCCATTCTGTAGCAAGCTTTGTAGGCCCCTCTCTGTCTGATATTTCCTACCATCTGAGCTGATACATTATCGATTAACTATCGGATAATGCCCAGAGTCAAGACAAGGAAAAACTGGTAAATCGACTCTAAGTTATTCAGGAGTCCAGAAAAGGCAACATAATCCCCAAAACGAATCAAATGTAGTGTTTTTGTTTGAACCTAAATCATTTCCAAGCCATGGTTTTACCAACATAAATGAATAGCAAATTACGTTTTACATCCTTCACAATAACAAAAAAGTAACTCATCAAGATTTTTAATTCGATTAGAAACAAACAACTTCAGTAAAAACACTGTTAATCAACCAGAATAAACGCATACACGTGAACTTATAAAATATCTATAAAAAAAGATGAGTTACTAATAAATGACTCGGCATGAATTTTATTTAGCCTCGAATAAATCAACCATTTTATATCCACCGAGTAAATTCACATCGCCAAAAAACGAACATCTGAAAACGAGGTCTAGGTTAGGCTCCATACGGTGCGTACCTGGATAACTTCTTTGTAAAAGTTCTACGGAATTGACGTTCATCTCCAGTTGGTCGACGTGATGTTGGGAGAAGTATCCGAATTTCAGTCCTCTATGCACGCTGCGAATTCCACTAGTAGGTGATAGGATACCCATGATTATTTTTAGTAACGTCGTTTTACCGGCGCCGTTGTCTCCCACCTAGAAAGATAATTATTAATGCATTCAAACTTTTACATTCACTAACTCTAGTGAATGTAAAAGTTTGAATGCACAGTTCCATTTAAAAAGCTACTGAATCCTGTGTATATAATTAATATCAAGCTACACGCAACAAGCTCCAATGAGCAAGCGATTTATATTATATGGCTGGTTTGGAACTGCAAAAAACTATGTTCATATAATAAGTTATAACAAACTTTTATAAAGCCGTAAAAGTCAGTAGTCTTTACGTAAACGAGGCCAAAAGAGTATGTTAGGATTGTAGCATGTGGCGTTTTTTAGTTTCTGCCTACCCGTATGCAAAGAAGGCGTGAGTTTGAGTGACTTGTTTGATTGAGTTTGTATGTACAGACGCCAGCACATCAAGCTACCCGAAACTGTCAAATTTTCCCGATCAACTTTGAACCTTATGCTTTAGCGATAAAGTTGAAAATCTATTAAAGAAATTTGACAGATTGTAGTAGCTTGATGTGCTGGCGTCTGTACCTTTAAGCATTCAACAGGTATCAAGAAAAATATCCTACCGCGTAAAGTACACCAACTTAATAGAGTCAATCAAGTAATAGGCTATTTGACAATGTAAAAAATAAGGTCATAATTATTGACACTCGTATAGATTATCGCTTTTAAAATCGATTTGCATTAATTTTACTACAAAACAATGTATTATTTATAAAAAAAATCCCGAAAAAACTTCATCTTTTTAAATCTGGCGCCACGTAATCGAAAACGGTCTGGATTGGCTGAACTTAAGATGACGTCATGATTTAGTAAATTTCTGTCTATCGTTGACAGAACAGATGACTTTTGTCTAGTATCTCGACCGTTTCAACGTTTGTTTACGTGAATCGTGACGTCACGACGCCATATTGTTAAAGATAGCGTTTTGGCGGCTTATTTAAACAGTACATTTTTATTTACTTTTTTTTTTAAAGAAATACATTATGCAATTTGAAGTAATAGGTTTTTGTGGGCTCGTTAGACACCATTAAATAATTTGAGATGTTTATCAGAAACCAGTCAAATAGCCTATTGTGCAGATAATAGCTAATAATAGGCCCCATAATTATTTCTGTAGCAAAAAATAAAAATACTCGCGATTCGTGTTGCCAAGTCGATCATTGTGAACATTTTCTCACAGGCCTGATATCTGTTTATCAAAATGATCACGACACGCCGATTATACGGCGAATTATAAATGCTAAATACGTTCTAGGAAATGGAAAAACTATAATCGGTCGGCCGTTGATGAATGGGACCGCAAAAACAATGTTTCAATTGTTTTAATGTGTAGAATACAAGTAACGGTATTATGTCGTGGATAAATCGAATAGAAGATGATTAAACTTATAAGGAAGCCTTCAAGGAGAACCCAATTCGGTAAATAATTGAAAAAGTGCCAAAAGTATATTATTGCAAAGGCGCGATTTGTCATAGGCCCAAATACAGTGATGTCCCACTACAAACTTAGCTTGGAGATATTAAAATATCATCATCATCAATAGATTTTATTACTGTCGTGAAAATGAGTCACTTTCTTCACCTTGACCATTGCGAGTTGACCGACATCCAATGCGGAGGACACGCCGCTGTAGTATATATATTTCGCTTGTATCGTAACGTAGGCAAGCCTTAGTTATTAATACGTGTCAAGAAAGAGACAACAACACGCCACTTACTTGTTACAAACGATTTGGAACGACTTCATACGGTCGTAAGTCGGATTTTTTTTTCGTGGTATACTTCTGCTTACTTGCCACTTGGTATCACACGACGTAAGTTTAGCAAAGTTTGTGACGCGTGAAGTAACATCGCACAGTACCCTTGCGTCACAACTTGATTTTTTAATATAGATCAAGTAACGTAACAAAACATAACATCACGCCTGTAATCCACGAAAGCTTAGGCAGAGGTGTAGTACACCCTTGTTTCGCCAGTTATGTTTAACACCTTCGGCGCCATGTGTATCTTTTTGTCACAAAGTGTCTGGAACATTGTGTATCCAAAAGCATACACCTTTCTACTTAGTAAATGCAGTGTGTATCCTTTAGGAACACATCGCACGCTTAATCATATACTGACCGATTAGTGTTTCGGTCAAAGTTTTATTTATTTATTCATTACATTAAACATTTAAGTTGAGTTAAGTATACCAAGAAGTTTATTTTAACGCCCTCTTTCGGCCTATCTCGGATTTTTTTTGATATCTTGTTTCTAGGCGAAGTTATACCTATGTCTGTCTCTTTCACACGCAAACGTTTCGGCAGGTTTGCTAAATCGTTTCTTGCGATTTCTCGAAAAACGTCTTTTTTGGGTTATGTCAGTATGATTAAGCGTGCGACATTTTCTATACATTATTTATTACGCAAAAATGAAAGCCCTGGCCTGACGTATTTTTTTTTGGTATAAATGGGAATCGGTTATTTTTCACAAATTAGTCAAAACTTGAAAGAACGGCCAGTTAGGGTGTTAAGTCCCATGTAATAGGGGGCGAGCCTATTGCCATCAACAGGAAACAAGTCTAGACTCCGGGCTGCTACTGAGAAATTCCTGTTGGAAAAACTCAATAACATCTTGCCTGGCCTGGGAATCGAACCCAGGACCTCCTGCTCAGCACTGGCGCTTAAATATACTCACAATACATATCCGGGACTCCAACGTCGCTCCAAGGTTAACGTCGCAGAATATGACCTTGTCCTTAGCGTAGTAGAAGCCGACCTCATTCAGCTGTAGAATGGGCGGCGAAAGAGGCTCTGTCTCAGGGAATCGGAGGGTTACTTCGATTTCTTTCTCCACCGGTTTTAATTCTGGACTGTGGACAGAATTAATTAAAAAAATCTAAATTAGTAAGGAAAATGTAGAAATAGAATAGTAGCCTATAACTGTAGTTTAGAAATCTGAATTTTACAACAGACGCTGATCCTGGGTTCACGATATTCATAATAGCATAATCAGCCTATAATGTTCCCACTGCTGGGACACAGGCCTTCTCTCGGTGAGAGGGAGTGGGCCGTAATCCACCATGCGGGCCCAGTGCGGGTTGTTAGATATCACATATATTCGAACCGACATCACAATTTTTATGAATGAAATTCCATACTCACAGTTTCTCCAACATCTTGATCTTGCTCTGGACTGACGACGCGCGGTTGGCGTTGTATCTGAAGCGGTCGATGAATTCCTGCGTGTGCGCACGATGTTGTTGCTGCGCCTCCCACTCGCGTTGTTGGTTCTTGTGCTTCTCCGTCTTCGTTTTGTGGAACTGGTCGTAGTTGCCTCTGGAATAGTAAGGGATAAAGTTAATGAAGACCGGAAAGAATTTATTTATTTATTAATAACCAACTTATATTTATAGTTTTCATACAAGTTATATGTCAATATAAGTAGTTACACATAAAATCATGAATCATGATCACGATTTTTTTTTTACATTACTATTTGGAACAATGGCCTGTTTCACTTCACCACCTCTGAATAAGCTCCAGTAACTTGTCCGGTAGATAACATAATTAACCTATAATGTTCCCACAACTAAGACACAGGCCTCCTTTCTATGAGGGAGTGAGCCCCATATCTTCGAATTTTTGGTTCTAGGACATGCTGGAGTCCTCACGATGTTTTCCTTCGCCCTGTTTGAGAGCAGTGGTGATGAAATTAAATACACAAAGTAAACTGCCTGCTTGGGCTCTAACTCACGAGCTACAACTCGTGCGCCGGGGCCGATACAACTGGGCCACCACTGTTCTTCGTCTGGTAGATGATTTTAAGGAATTTATGTCCCATTTATAATTTTAAAAAATTACATGCACTCGATGTTTTTGAAATACGCGTTGACGCTGCGTAATAAAACCCCGTAAGCTCATAGTAACGAAATGCATTATCTGATTATGAAATTATCTAGTGACCAAATTGTAATGTAGAAGTTTCCGTGTTTAAAAAGGCTATAGGTATAATGTCATTCGGAATTCCAATGTTTCCATTTGTCAAGGTAGGAATGTCATTTGTGTTAAGTAAGAAGTAAAGATTGATTAGAATTTATATTGAATTTTATGCCAGTCACGCTCACGATAAATTATAGTTTCATAAAACGTGTTATCGTTATAACTTTCAGAGTACCAGGGAGTATATTAAATTCGCATTGACCAACTTCAGCATTCATGACGTCTACTGCGTTTGCAACTTCGTTTCTAACACTTAAAGTGCACAACTTTATGACGATGTTTCATCACGACGGCGAGTCATTCTGAAGTCAACCTAATTTAGGTACACCAGCGCACTTTATATTTTTTGAGTGGAACTAACATCAATTTGGAAACAAGGATTAGAATATGAATACCTGTATGTGTCTATTCTCTGCGTATGTAAGTGCATGATGTCGGTGGGCACCGTGTCGAGGAAGTTGCGGTCATGGGACACTACCAGCAGCGTGGTGGGCCAGTTCTGTAGATAGTTCTCTAACCAGATGATGGCTTTTATGTCCAACATGTTCGTCGGCTCGTCGAGTAGTAGGAGGTCGGGTCTGAGGGAGGAAAAGGTATTGTATTAATTAGGAGATAATATAATTTTGTGTGTATACTTTTAAGCATTGCTTTATCTCTCAGGTCGATACGACTATACCAGAGATATCGAAATCGGAACTCGTTGTTCATTTTTGCTACTATTTTTCTTCATCACCATCATACGATGAAATTGAAAACTGGCGCCAAATCGAAAAAGGAGGTGCTGTAACTGTTACATAATCATTATAAATTGTCATTTTCAAATCTACATTCTTGACACAAATTCGAGAAAAACTGAACATCCTTTTTCTATTGAATTTTTGTATCAACTTTTGGACAGAACGACGTCTATCCGGTTAGCTAGTGTTTAATTTACAGTTACGTTAATTATTATTCCTCTCAAGCGTATTTGAAACAGAATCATAATTAATTTAAATTATCATCTTTGAATACTTACTTCGAGAACAGAGCCCTCGCCAGCGCCAATCTCATTCTCCAACCTCCAGAGAACGTCCTAGTAGCCTTCGCCTGCATTTCGGGCGTGAATCCCAAACCACTCAGTATGATGGACGCACGCGCCGGGGCCTTGTCCGCTTCTATGTTCTCTAGCTGCGCGTAGATTTCGCTCAGCTCATTGGATAGACTGGGGTCGGTTGAACTAAGGAAAAAAGAGCAAATGGTGAAATTGTATTTTCATGTTTGAATATAAAACTTGAATAGATTTAGTATTATCTGTCAGATTTAAGAACGAAAACGCTCTTTGAAGAAAGAAAATGTCCGCGTCACATTGAGGTACTTATTTTTAAAATATTCTTAACCCAATAATAATATTGGTATTGTGGCACTTGAAAAAACAACAAATTGGGAATAACTTGGCAAGACCACAAACAATGTATTCGTTCTTTCAGCAAGTAAAATAAAAAAAACTGTAATTTTTTTGTAAAACACCCTACATAGGTGTTCCTCACACAATCATAACATACATATTTTTATAATTTGTAAGACTAAAAGTTTATTCTTAGACTAGCAGCGCCCCGCGGTTTCACCCGCATGTGTCGGTCCTGTGGGAATATCGGGATAAAAAACAATCTTATGTCCTTTCCCGGGACTCAAACTATCTCTATACCAAGTTTCATCTAAATTGGTTCAGCGGTTTAAGCGTAAAGAGGTAACAGACAGAGAGAAAGACACATTTTCGCATTTATAATATTAGTATGGATACTACAAAGTAATAATTAAGATTTAGGTAACTATTTCTGTTTTAAATGCACATTTTATTTAAATTATGTTAGTACCACAACAGGTATTAATGAAGAAATAACTATTTCAGATTGCATCATTTTCAAGTTTTATACTTTATCTTGTTTTTAATGCTATGTTTGTTTGTTTATAATACTAAACAGGTAAATATGAGACCTATCCATGTACTTATTATAATGGTTGCCTTTTCATGGTCAGCAACTGCACAGCAATACAAAGGGATAAAGCTTTTGACCGTTATAAAACTAACTATATGCAAACACAAAAGGCGCAGTCACGCAAAATTCCGGTTTTTTAATCTGAGTTCTTTATTTGGATGGTATTTTTCTCAGTACATGCGTCTGCCTAAATCTATTTAAGTTCAGACACATTTGAATGCCCACAAAGTTGTTGCCAACATGTTTTTTTTTTTTAAGAATATTCATTGTGCTTTTAGTAAATGATAACGTAATTCTTTAGTCTCAAAACAGTACATAACTACAGTCTGAGGGAACTGAGTTTCTACTTATTATTAGAAATTGGGTGCGACTCGCGTATGCTCATACTTGTGGAAAACTAGAGATCAAACACTAAACCCAAAGCTTCCACTAAAACCACCAAAAAAAAGTGAAACTTACCCAGAATTAACAAGGGAGGTAATTTCTTTCTCACGTTTCAACAAATACTCTCTAACAGTATCACATTCCAATACACTCTGCAGTGCTATTGTGTCGTCGCCCACGACTTCTTGTTCCACATGCAGGATTGAAATATGAGAGGGGATCTTCAACTGTTTAGAGGCGATCATTCTGAGGAGTGTTGTCTTGCCGAGACCATTGCGTCCCACAAGACCGTACCTTCGGCCAAATGCTAGGACGAGGTCGGCGCCTTGTAGTAATACTCTGGAAGGAAAGTTTTATTAACTTTAAATAAGTAGTTAATTTTATAACAAAATTAATAGACAGAACGCCAATGCGCGATCATCGTAGGTTCGCGCGAATTTTACTCGTACGAACGCACGATCAAAGATATTGATCTCGAATAGGTGTCCTAACTGACAATCGCACGACGCGGTCGCGCGACTCAAATGTTTCTGACTCTGACGTCCATGGTTGTTGGTACCGACCGTGCCAGTGACAAACTAGGTACTACGGGCTGGTATCCGCAACTCCACGTCAATGCGCGTATTTTGCGTATGGGTGGGAAAATCGATTATTCGATCCACCCCTATATTGACAAACTATTAGGTACAAACTATTAGGTACTCCACGGTCGCTCGCGTCGGAAATTCGCGCGATTATCACGTATTCGCGTTCTATTAGGACGACGCCCGAGTCTTAAAACTTTGGTAACAAATGTATATTAAGTATTGGTTTCCCTACCCTCTTCAAGAGGTTCAGTAACAATAAATACTTGCTGGCTTTTCCCAAAAAATGGGTTGAATAGATTTATTTGATGAATAAAAACCTTGCTAATTATATCAATACCAAAAATTAATTTTTCCAATCTACAAAATCTTACCTATCACCATAAGCAATGTCGAAGTTCTCTATCCTTATATCCTGTGTCCGGTTGGTTCCCTTGGCCTCAAGTTTGCTGTCTTTCTTAGAGGTGACCTGTGATGCAGTAGCAGTCTGAAGAACTGGTGCATTTACTGGTATCTTCAAATCTTTCTGCTTCTGCTGTTTTTGTTGTAACTTTGCTTCAGCCTTCTCTAATTTCTTTGCGTCTACTTTCTAAAATGATAATAAATACTTTTGACAATTAAGAATGTTTTTTTTTTCTCTGGATGCAAGAAACACAGAACCGGTCGAAGTGGCGGAGCTTGGGGGAGGTCTATGTCCAGCAGTGGACGTCTTTGGGCTAAAATAATGATGATGTCATTTTAAATTGTAATAGAAAATTGCTTGTTTTTTGTAAAGTATCAGTGAAGAGTGATTTGGTAAAGTGAGTTTCATAAGCTTGCGTATTTTGCTTTTGAATGTTGTGTAAAAGCTTTAAAACACTGTTTACATTTACTATGTAGTGGGTCAAGGGGCCATTCAAGTATATGTAAGCACTACAGGGAGGCAGGGGGTCTTTGCTTTTCTTATTTTTAATGACATAGGGGATGGAGGGATCTGGATGGTGATTACGTCAGCATTGTTTTTTTTTACCTTTTTCTGATTTTCTACAAAAGGACCATGCGTCATTTTGGGCCCACTTTTTCAACATTGTTCAACAGTGATAAATTATATGTCATATGAAAGCTCATAAAGTGTACGTTATTTCATTCTATGGCAGCTAAGTTCGAATCCAGCGCCAAAACGGTTTTTTTATGCGTTTAAAAAAAAAAATCAACATTGTGCAACAGTAATGAAACCTATGTCATATGAAAGCTCTTAAAGTGTACTTTATTTCATTCTATGGCAGCTAAGTTCAAATCCAGCGCGAAAACGGTCTTATATGCGTTTTTTAAATGCGTCATTTTGGGTTCATTTTTTCAACATTGTTCAACAGTGATGAGTTATATGTCATATGAAAGCTCTTGGCGTGTACTTTATTTCATTCTATGGCAGCTAAGTTCAAATCCAGCGCGAAAACGGTCTTATATGCGTTTTTTAAATGCGTCATTTTGGGTTAATTTTTTCAACATTGTTCAACAGTGATGAGTTATATGTCATATGAAAGCTCTTGGCGTGTACTTTATTTCATTCTATGGCAGCTAAGTTCAAATCCAGCGCGAAAACGGTTTTTTTATGCGTTTTTTAAAAATGTTCAACATTGTGCAACAGTGATGAAACCTATGTCATATGAAAGCTCTTAAAGTGTACTTTATTTCATTCTATGGCAGCTAAGTTCAAATCCAGCGCGAAAACGGTTTTTTAAATGCGTCATTTTGGGTTCATTTTTTCAACATTGTTCAACAGTGATGAGTTATATGTCATATGAAAGCACTTGGCGTGTACTTTATTTCATTCTATGGCAGCTAAGTTCAAATCCAGCGCGAAAACGGTTTTTTATGCGTTTTTTTTAAAATGTTCAATATTGTGCAACAGTGATGAAACCTATGTCATATGAAAGCTCTTAAAGTGTACTTTATTTCATTCTATGGCAGCTAAGTTCAAATCCAGCGCGAAACGGTTTTTTAAGACTAAAAATACACTAAAAAGATCATCATAGGCCGTATATTGCCGTATTTATTAGGGCTGATTTGAACTTAGCTGCCATAGAATGAAATAAAGTACACTTCTAGAGCTTTCATATGACTTATAATTCATCACTGTTGAACTATGTTAAACATTTTTTTTAAAACGCAAAAACAAACCATTTTCGCGCTGGATTTGAACTAAGCTGCGATAGAATGAAATGAAGTACATGCCAAGAGCTGTCATATGACATAGGTTTCATCACTGTTGCACAATGTTGAACATTAAAAAAAAGGCACAAAAGAACCGTTTTCGCGCTGGACTTGAACTTAGCTGCCATATAATGAAATAAAGTACACTTTAAGAGCTTTCATGTGATATAGGTTTCATCACTGTTGAACATTTAAAAAAAAAACGCAAAAAAAAAAGAGCATTTTTGCGCTCGATTTGAACTTAGCTGCCATAGAATGAAATAAAGTACACTTCAAGAGCTTTCATATGACATAGTATTCATCACGGTTGAACAGCGTTGAACATTTATTAAAAACGCAAAAAAAAAACATTTTTGCGCTGGATTTAAACTTAGCTGCCATATAATGAAATAAAGTAAACTTCAAGAGCTTTCATATGACATGTAAATCATCACTGTTGAACAATGTTGAACATTTAAAAAAAACGCAAAAAAAAAAACATTTTCGCGCTGGATTTGAACTTAGCTGCCATAGAATGAAATAAAGTAAACGCAAAGAGCTGTCATATGACGTAGGTTTGATCACTGTTGCACAATGTTGTTCATTTTAAAAAAACGCATAAAAAAACCATTTTCGCGCTGGATTTGAACTTAGCTGCCATAGAATGAAATAAAGTACACGCCAAGAGCTGTCATATGACATAGGTTTCATCACTGTTGCACAACTTTGAAAAGTGGGCCCAGTGTTCATTCAAAAGTGCCCATGGTCCTTTAGTCAATTTTGGTTTGAACACATTTATGTCAACCCTACTTATCTATGCTTGAAAACGAAACACATATAACTGCTGCTCATGAATCAATAAAGAAACCAGAACACATTGAAAAATACATGTACCAATGTTTATGAAAGCACGGGAGGGGGAGGTAAGAGCTTTGCTTACTTTTGCAAACGAGGGGGGGGGGGGTTAATAATTACAAAAAATCTGCTTACGTAATACTTGAACGGCCCCCAAGTAATGGGAAGTCCACTCAGTTGTACTAATTAAAGCACTTGATTAAACTCAATACTTGATGATTATCATGGTTTTATGCATTTATTCTATTAGTATTTCTGTCAGATAAATATTTTATTGTAAACTATAAGTACTATAAACTATAAGTACACAGGAGAACAAAAATGCTGCACAGTTGTGAAACCAATTACTTGTCTTATACAAGTAAACATCTGCTGTGTTGAAAAGAAAAATGTTTCAAAAGTAAACACTGAACTTAGCCAAAGATGGCACAGTACAGTGAAATACAGAGACCAACCAGTAAAATTATTACAAAGAGGTAAGTATATCTAAATACTTTTAACCATAGATATAACTAAGTTATCTCTACTTTTAACCTTTTGACCGCCACAGTCATGTATAGAAGACAAACGAAAATGTGCCCAAAACACCACAGTTCAACTACATGACAGACTGATGCCGAGGGCATGTTTTAGATTTTTTGATGTGTGGCAGTCAAAAGATTAACTGTCTATTTATTATGAGTTATAAAAACATCCCATTATCTTTTTTCAATACAAGTTTGCTAAAGCAAGGAAACATGAGGTTAGAGTCCTAACTTTCTATGTTTATCACTTCTTTCTTAAAAGCAGTTACTTTAAGGCTTTTCTTACCAGATTATCATCTCTAGTATTAATCCATATGCTTCTGAGTTCTTCAGTTTCAGGCGCAGCGGTAGTCATGGATGCCAAGTGTATTGGAGTATCCAGCACTTTCCTAGGTCCATTACTGGTACCTGGTTTGTCTGGCTGCAGCATATGCAATAGCTTTGCACATATGTCCCTGTAGCAAACATTTTGATATAAAGTATGCATATTAAGTACTAGGTATTTTTCAATACACAGTCACACAATAATACAGTGTCACTTAAATACACATCTTTGAAAGTAAATGAAGAAAACAAAGAAAAAAATAACCTTATATCTTTTTCAGATTTTTTAGAGATTCCCTGGAGTACTTCTCCAACTGCCTCATAGATTTCTTCCGTGTCCTCAAACTCACCGGCACTGCTATCCAATATATCTGCAAGACATCATAATCATGAAAGGACCACTATGTAACTCATGTCAATTTTATTACAAAACAATATCTCACAATGGCCGTACGAAAACTTCAGGGCTTAGTAGGCCAGTATACATCTTAGTCATTTAAATTCCAGCGTACGTATATGATCGTCTAACACATTTGTGAAATGAAAATAAAAATAACATCGTTCTTTATAACCTAAATAAAACGTACCTTCAACATATTTCATTAATTCTTCATCAATAAGTGGGAATTGACTTTTGATAAAGTCACCACAATGAGCCATTTTATAAGATCAGTGTGAATAACAATGGTTTGTTGTAAATATCATTTATATATTTTATATTTAAATGCAATTTTGCTAATGCACTAATCGCCCGATGTCACGTCACGTCACCGAGCAAACGAATGTCAAAATTATACAAACTGTCAATCAATTCCTTCCATTGAAGAATTGAGTAATTGCCATAATAAAAAAATCGACTCGCTAAAATTACAAAAATAATTAGGTACACACCCGTCTCTACATTCATAATATTTTTCCGAACGTAAATATTAAAGAAACCATTGTTTTAATTTTAGGAACTAGGGAGGTATCGTAGACTGCTGTCTACGGGAGGATATTTTATGTTCATTTATGCTCCATAAATGCATATTTCTGTACCTGGACCGATTGATTGTATTTGACACATTGCCATCTGTTAACTTGACAAATGACAGGTTTGACATTTGCGAATTTACGGACGCAGTGTATGAAATAAATTATTTTACCAATTTTCTATTGCACATTCTTTCGGCTATTCTAATTAGGTTCTTCTAATTTAATTTTAGTACACTACGGCATTTCTTTAAGTTCACGTCATATAGTTACTGCAAGCCTCGAGTCCATAATGGAGCTCTAAAAAAATTACTGTGCAACGTCTTCTCCCAGTTGGAAAACGCCCAAGTTGTCGACACAAAATGGATGAAAACATTGATAGCAATGTTGCCGTCTTGGCTATTTTGGACAACCAATGTGAGTAAACAAACAAGCACGTGTATCGAATATGGAAATTGATGTCAACATAACTTTTGAGTTGAGTGATACTTGTAACCAACAGCTTTAACACTTGATATTCTTGATTTCAGCGACACCATATAAGCCAAATATGACTATAACAAACTATAATCACAGTCACACTATAGCTCAAGAAGAAACTGATATGAATGAGACCAATAAACAAAGTATGTACTGCATTTGGACATAATTGTCTACATCATTATCATACCAATTGTTTATTCCAGTTGTAAAGAGATGTCTTTTTTTATTACAGATGTGATTTGGACAAAAAACGCCACACTCTTGCTTTTAAGTTTGTATGAAACAAAAATGCATATGCTGGACAATCCAAAAAAGAAATCTAAAATGTGGCTATCAATAGCAGAAGAATTGAAATCATTAAACGTTGAGGTACTTGTTTATTGTATAAGTACATAAAGTACATAATATGTAAATATTAGATACAGTTTTAATATTTGTTTATAAAATGTATTTTTAGGTTACTCCAGATCAAGTTAGATGGAAAATTAATGCTCTTACAAAAAAGTACAAGGACTGCATTGACAATGGACAAGGTGCTATGAGTTTCAAATATTTTAATGAGATGCATCAAATTTTGGGTCGATACAGTGATAATACTGGAACTTACAGACTAGCATCGGGTGTAATGCAAGGCCCAGAAGATTTAGACAAAGACAAAAATAAAAGAAATATCTCCCTCAAAGGTTCAACACCTTTCAGAAGATTAAGGGCAGAAAGAAGAGCTAAAATAGAATTAGATAAACAATGGTTGGATTATCTAAGGAAACAAGAAGATCAAAAACAGTTACGAGATGAAAGGTATGAAAGAAATTTAAGGCTGAGGCAAGAAGAATTACAGTTAAGGAAAAAGGAATTGGAAATCAAACAATCATTAGCATTAAAGAAATTACAGCTCAAAGAGCAAAAACAAGAAGAAATGCTAAAAATCGAAAGGGAAAAATGTACACTGTTACGGAAATTAATCGCTGAACAAGATTTAATGAGGCAGTAAACATAATTATACAGACATGGCTATCTTTTATAAAAATAAAATTTAATGGAATACATTTTTTTCACATTTAATCATTTTGTTTTCAGTATTTTTATTCATGTTCTTCTAAATGATCATTTTCATTCAAACAATAGTTATGCAAAATGCAAGCAGCTACAGTAGTGTCAGTTATAAATGCAATATTTCTATATACAGTAAATAGTTTTATTCGTCGAAATCTCCCTTTTAATAGACTGAAGGCTTTATCACTTAATTTCCTAGTAGATGTATGTAAGGAATTAAATTCCCTCTGTGGTGGAGTTAATCTTTTGTTTTCTCGAAATGGTGGCATAAGCCATGGTAAAGATGGATAGCTTGAGTGGCCCACAAGAAAAGTATTATGTGGAAATAGGGAATTTCTGTTTTGAGATGCAGTATTGTACAAAGGTGACTTCTTGAGAACTCTAGCACAATTAGAAGAACCAGGCTCCCCACAAAACACATTAGTAAACCTTAAATTTGCATCAATTGTTGCTTGTAGAATTATTGAAAAGTATCCCTTAGGATTGCAATATTCTCTTGCATTCTTGGGTTTTTCTATTTTAATGTGAGTACAATCAATTATTCCTACCATATGGGTAATTCCTGTCTTTGTGTGAAATGAATCGCATAATAAGCTTATCTCTTCAAAGTTTTGAGGCCATTTAATAGCATCATTTAGTTTAGTTAGAATCCAAGCAACTACTCTCCTTATAACTCTAAATGTTGATGATATAGAAATGTCAAATCTTGTTGCAATTGGAGTAAGTGGTTCTGTATTCGCAATAAATGACAAGAAGATATAGAAGCAAAGTTTCGGTTCCAACGGTTTTAATCCAAATTTATGAGATGCTATAAATCCTGACTTCTCCAATTCATCTGAAACAAATTATTGTTGGCTGTAGTGCATTAATATTATACTCGTAATTTACATTTAAGTAAAAGCATTTGAAGTTTTAAATGTTACCAATAAGTCGGTACGCAGTCTTTCTTGATAGTCTCATCCGATTTTTAAATTCAGTATCTGTCCATGAGTCTATAATATGTAAATAATCATCTACTCGCTTCCGTCTCAGTCTTATTAAATATTGCATTAAAGGAAAAAATAATGTATCCTCTTCTTCATCACTATTGTCCTCATCTTCAGAAACATCTTGTCTTATAGTGCAAACATCACTCCATTCACTTGAATCACTTTCATCACTGCTTACGGCTGTTTCGCTTAACCAAAGGACAAGTTGTTGTTTATCCATTTTAGACAATAGTATTCTTATCTTGATATCATTTTAATTATTATTTAATAATCATGTTGTTCACATTTTCACCTTACTATAATTCATAAAACAAACACAAAAGCAGAAAAAGACATTTATTTTTGTGATCTAACACCTGACATCAATATTAATCTATGCCTGACATTGACAATTTGACACTGACAGACAGACAGACAAATCAAGTACAGTGACTAGTGAGTGCACGTGGAGTGCACCATTGAGATAATGTCAATGGAGTGCACTGACCTCTTTAAGGGGGAAGCTCTAAGGTGGCCCGCGAAATTCAAATTTTCTTACGTTTTTTGCAATTTGCTGGTCAGTATTAAGTTGTACGTTGATTAAAATATGATTCGCGGTCGTAACAAATATGTATTTACAGAATTATAATCATTAAAGTCATCAATACAACTCTCTAAGACCATGTAATCCCCAAATGTCAAGATTTCATGAAATAGTCATTCTTGGGGATTACATGGTCTTACAGAGTTGTGTTGATGACTTTAATGATTATAATTCTGTAAATACATATTTGTTACGGCCGCGAATCATATTTTAATTATCGTACAACTTAATACTGACCAGCAAATTGCAAAAAACCTAAAAAAAAATGAATTTCGCGGGCTACCCTGGCGCTTTCACCTTAATGAGAGGTCAGTGAGTGAGTGATATTAAAAATATTATTATTATTTTAGTTACAAAGAGAAAGATTTTATAAACGGTAAGAATAGAATACCCGGAATACCGAAAACTTTATTTTTAGCTATGGCAAGATTGGCAAGCTTTCGAATCATTTGTCAAAATAATGTCGATTGTCGGCCGTCTTTCGTCTTTCAGTCTTTCACGTCTGTCCACTGTAGAGATGGGTCGTCGACGCATTTTGCGTTAACGAAACTAGACCGTCCATTTTTGTTCATCGACTAGTCCATCAACTAGTTGAATTCGTCGACTAGTTTATGCGTCGACTTGGTTATGCAGACGATTTAAATAAACTTTGCAACGAAGTCTACTACGGTGACGGCGATGATTTTATGTTTGGGTTTGAGCGATTATTTTATTTCTAAGGACGAATGAATTTGTGTTACTTGCCTAAGTTTTTGAGTCGATAGTCGCATTCGCATTCAGTTTAGTCGTTGACTGCCGTTGAGACGTCTACGGATTCGACTAGTCCATGGATTGTTGCAGTCTTGTGCCTGCTCGGTCATTTTAAAGATCGCTCCGTACTAGTTCATTTCGGACAGTGAACTAGTTCATTCTATTAGTTCTAATAGCTCTATTCGGTCTTCGCTCTCGGTAAGCATTTCCATAGAGCAGTTTGGGCGGTAAGCTAAAATAGACACTAAGGCATTGAAATAACGCGCATCTCATCTCATTCTTGCGAATTCGGTCGGTCGGGTTCGGATAGCATCGTCATTCGTCGGCTATTCTCTCTCGTTCTCATTCTTCACAGACATCGAATGAAAACGTATAACGTTTCTGTCAAACAATCAGAGACTGTATTTCATTTTCTCGTTCGGGCGATGTACGAGTTCGAAAAGAGCTATTTGACCTATTAGACCGGTTACAAGTCAGCGTTCGGAAACGTTTCTTTTAGTACAGTGCGAAGATACGGCTCCTATTCGTTCATCGTTCACGAACTACACAAGACTAGATTGTTGGAGAACCGTCGATTCGTTCACAGTACGTCGACGGTCGAATTAACTAGTTCGTTCATTCAACGCTCATCACTCACTGACAGAATCTATTTTATTTTATTTACATACAATCATACAATACAATGCAACAAATAAACTAAATTAATCTCCTGTGTTAGTAAGCTGGGCTTTTGCGAGGGTTCGTAAAATCGTATAAAATGGATGTGTGTGAAGCAACTGACACATATTGTATGTTGGAAGAAGGCAAGTAAATCTATAAATTGTATAAAATATAAACAGAGACTTTGGTTATTCACAATTTTGGTTTTACTTACAGCCTCACAAGATAACTTGGAAATTTGCGAAAGTACTAGTGATATAAACACTCTAAATGCAGAAGGAATTGAAGGAAAACTAAATGATGGTTTGGAGAAACCTTGTATGTATAAATAAATCAATTATTGTTTTATTTTATTGTTTTCTTTATATGTAAAACTTTGATACTATTCACAGGTGCAGTTTGGACATCAAACGCTACCACAACTCTGTTGAAATTATATGAAAACAAATTAGAAATGCTGGAAACACCTAAAAAGAAGACTAGGATTTGGATGGCAATATCACAAAGCCTAAGTGATTATGGCATAGAGGTATATATCACTAATGCCTGTATATTATGATGAGATTGCTTTATATGTATATAATGCTAATAATTAATGTTTCAGATGTCACCGGATCAAGTCAGATGGAAAATAAATGCACTCACAAAGAAATACAAACAATGTGTTGATAATGGGCAACATGATAAATTCAAATATTTTAAAATAATGAATGATATTTATGCACAGTACCATGTAGATTGTGATTCATACACATTAACTGAACTGTTACATAAAAAAAAAGATTTTAACAAAATGAGTGTAACCGCTGAGCAGAATTTAAAACTGAACCATGAAAGTAAAGCTGTAATTGAAATGCGGAAAATAAGACTTGCCAATAGAATAGAAAGTGACAGATCTCAAGGGAAAATTCAATTGGAAAAACAATGGCTTGAATACTTGCGGAGGCAAGAAGAGCAAAAGCAGTGGAGAGATGAAATCTATGATAGAAACTTAAAATTACGCGAAGAAGAATTAGAGCTCAGGAAAAAAGAGTTAGAGATTAAGGAAACACTTGAGTTGAAAAAGATACAATTAAAAGAAAAAGAATATAGAGAGACATTGCAAATAGAAAGGGAAAAATGTGAATTACTCAAAGAAATATTTAGTAAAAGGTATTAGAATAAGTTACAGAAAATAATGTGTTTTATTATTCACTACCTGCGCCACGCGGTGTCACCTGCATAAGTCTCGATCCCGTGGGGATATTAGGATAAAAAGTATCCTATGTCCTACTCCTAATCAATGTCATGTTCTACCCATGTGCTAAATTTCATCAATGTCCGTTCAGCCGTTTTAGAGTGAAACTGTAGCAAACATAAAAAAATTAAATTAAAAAATTTGAAAACCCCCGACAAAAATAAAATTAAGGAATAAAAAAAAAAATTTAAAAAATCTTATGGAAGTCGGAAGGGACCTCAGAATAGGTGTTCCACAGAACGGTCCCCTGACTTCCATAAGATTTTTTAAATTATTTTTTTTATTTCATGCTTTTTGTAGGGATTCCTTAATTTAATTTTTGCTGGGGGTTTTAAAATTTTTTAATTTTATTTTTTATTTCATGCTTTTTGTAGGGACTCCTTAATTTTTGTATTTCATTTCTTTTATTTTCTTCCGTTTTAAGATTGGTAATTTGGTGTTTTATCAGGTTTTTATCCGTCAAAATTCTCATTCCCTTTCAATATAGTGTAAATTATTCTACTAGTCAATCCCTTTCATTTGATACCCTTAATGAGGGAGTTGAGAAAAAAAATGTAATTCGCCACTTTGTTGTGGCGGCCATCTTGGATTTAAAATTTGTTATAGTGTATAGTATTCTACTATTGAAGCCCTTTCATTTGATACCCATATTGAGGGAATTGTGAAAAAATATGTTATCCGCCATTTTGTAGCGGCGGCCATCTTGGACCGATTTTCATCAATCATAGCTAAGAACACTCCCGACTAATACACCTTTCAAACAAAAAAAACTAAATCAAAATCGGTTCATCCGTTCGGGAGCTACGATGCCACAGACAGACACACACACACACACACACACCCCCCCACACACACAGACACGTCAAACTTATATATAACACCCGTCGTTTTTGCGTCGGGGGTTAATAATAATAATTAAATCTTTTCTCTTTATAATATTAGATTAGATGTATGTTATCCTGCAGTCAATCTCTATTTTGCTTTTGAAAATTAATCAATCGACAGTTAATTTTGAAAATAACGGTCTTGTTTTAAAATTCAAGCTAGTGGTGTATGAAAACGTAGGTATTTTAATTCGTATTTTGGGCACAGTATCTAATGTGACTTTAAATTTTATTATAGTTTCAGAATAGGTTTCAGATTTATTGAACAGAGTCATTTGAACGGATCATTGTGTATACTGGCTCAATCTGAAACCAGATTATCACTCTTAGCACGTGTCGCAATCTACAAACCCCATCAAATGCACTTTGTAGATGTATTACAAACCTTCGCGCAAGCTTCTTTTGATTTAAGCACAAAAACTGACACCCATTTTGATCGGAAGTAGGTGCTTGCAAGCAAGTACGGACGCCAGCACATCAAGTTACTACAATCTGTCAGATTTAGGGACACGAAAAAAGTATCGATACTTTGTGGTATCGATACATTTCCATTCGATACCGATACTTTTGTACTCGATACTTTGTATTCGATGCTTTTACTCAATGAGTACTTTTTGGCAGGTATCGTATCGAATAAGAAATTAAGTTTTAAATGGGTAATCTTAGAAATTACCCATTTAAAACTTAGATCTTTACGGCTTATGTTTATGGTTATGGCAACGCCATCTAGTTCACTCGTTCTAAACCTTCTAAAACATTACATCGATCTTTGCTCGAAATCGTTCTTTCCGTTCACAGTTAAATTCTTAACCTTTCCTTCATTCATTTACTACACTAATCCATCACTCATTCACTCACTCGTTCAACGTTGTCATTTAATTAATTTTATCGTATTCGGCGGTATTCGTTATTTCGTTTCGCGCTTTGTTTTTCTACTATATTAATACGGTTGATCATTATTTTGCTTGACTATTATTTGGTTTATTCAAGTGTAATCTAAAAGTACTCACTATTATTCTGTGCTGTGTAACTATATTGTCTATCGATATTTGAGTCATTAGAAGAATGCCGCCTACTAAAAGTGAACTTTGGCAGTATTTTGTCAAGATTAACAACATAGACTAGAGAATTAACAACAACGAAGTGAAATGCAAGACTTGCTTCAAAACCATAAAAACGTCAGGAAATACGTCAAACATGAATAAACATCTTAAGAAACTCTCTACGACAAATGCGTCAAGGTATTTTTTAATAATTTTATGCTTTTTTGTAAATATACCTACTTAATCTAAAATGATTCCATGTTTTTATTATTATTGCTACCAAGGCTGCGTTCCGAAATGGGCGAAATTCACAACGGCCGCTGCGTTCCGTAACGGGCCTAAACCGCTGAACGGATTTTACCATATTCTCATAGAAATAAAATTGGCGTGTCTATTTGTGATTGCGAAATAAAGGTCCATTGGTATTACAAAAACTCAAACTTGCATTAAGCATTTATTCCTACGTAAAATGTGAAAAACGTTCCACGCGAACAGCGTTGGTAGAATTTGCTAGTAATTATAAATACCTACCTAAATTTGAAAGTTACTATCTGTGAATCTGTTAACTTTTCACGCATAAACTACCTAACACTAATGTTATGGTTAATGTATATGCTATATTTGATTATATATATATGGATCAAGAGCGGGCCCATTTAGTAATAATAAAAAAAAAATATGCCTAAAGTACTAAATAATTTAATTTTGTTTCTATTTTTTTTTCTTTTTTGTTGAAGTTACAGTTGTCTTTTTTTATTATTGTATTAAATTTTTGTACCAATACCATTTGTTTTTTCATGTCCTGCTCTACTGACGTTATTTACTGACTGATATTGACCTATGCTCTATGCGAATTAGGCACTAAGAAAAGTACTCGATACCTTGAAGTATCGATACTTTTGTTTCGATACTTTTATGAGTACGATACTTTTTTTTCGATACTACTCATGAGTACAGTATCGATACTTTCTATTCGATACCGTGTCCCTAGTCAGATTTCTTTAATAGATTTTCGACTTTTTGACGTGACAACGTCTTAAATTAGGTTGCGACTGGGAGTCACTTATGAAAAAGTGTAACGCGCGGTAACGTTACGATGAGTCACCGAACGAGAGAGAGGCCCGCCGAATGCCTTGCGTCTCTCTCCCACTCAACTATGATCGGATGATCGGTCGTTGTCACGTAAAATCTTCGCCCGTAAAACCGACTTTACAGGCAACCATTTTTTTCCTAAGTATAAGGTTCAAGGTTGATTGGGAAAATCTGACAGTTTCGAGTAGGTTGACCTGCTGGCGTCTGTACAATACCAAGCCAAGAATTTGTTATGGCTTTGCTAGCGTGTGGATCTGGCATCATTGGCTCTTTTCCAGGGGGGGCCCTGGCCCCTTAGAGCATTAAATGCTCTAAGCCTGGCCCCTAACCTTTTTTTTTTTTTTTTTCGTTGCGAATTCCTCATGGAAACCCTCCGTCTGGGATGAACGGAGGGTTATGTCGGACTCCTACCGACTAAAACCCCACTGTTCCTTCTACTACCATAAGTCGGGGGCCCAAGAACCCCGAGAGATACTTGTACATTCGCCGCATCCTCGACTGATATCAGCCCGCCATGCCTAGTGGGCCCCATCCCCATGAGCGGGCGATCCCAAAACCGATCCTTTTCTTTTAGCACGTTTTTAGGATTCAGTACCAAAATGGTAAAACGGAACCCTTATGGTGAGACTCAGTCTGTCTGTCTGTCTGTTTGTCCGTCACAGCTGGATATCTCAAGAATTACTAATGCTATCAACTTGAAATTTGGAATAGTTTTAGATGACATTTGCCCAACTATTTTGCAAATAAGAAAGAAATAAAAATATATGTATATTTTTTGCAACAGAGACTGGAAGGGGGTCTGAAAAATTCGAAGTGGGGCTACTAGGGCATGTGGGGTATCATAGAGCGTAGTTTGCACATTCTCAATCATTCATGAAAAAGTGTGCTATTTAGAGACTTCTTTTTATTTTTCCTGTAAAGTTTACATAAACTTCTATCACGTAGAATAATTCAGATTTTTCTCTTTGAAACTTCGGAGGTAAGGGGGGGGGGCGGTATTTTTTTTACATTTTTCATCAAAAGTCGAAAACTATGGGGTCTAAAAAAAAAAGAAAATTTGTTTAATACCCCACATGCCCTTGTAGCCCCACTTAGAATTTTTCAGACCCCCTTCCAGTCTCTGAGCGTTTTTTTTCTGGTCGTAAAAATGACCAGAAACCTGGAATCGCCATTATTTAGTCCATTTGCAACTTTTGCATCACAGTGATAACAACCATGGACAAAACAGATGATAATAAAAAATCGACTAAATGATTTCAGGGTATACAACACTACTCTCTATGGTTAAAAAATCTGCTTACGTCGCAATGCTACCAACATAATGTCCCGCCGCGACGCAAAATTCTATTGAAATCTTCGTTTATTCGGGAGGAATTATAAAAATTTACTGTGAATGTCGGCAATGACGGACTTGAAATCTAAGAGACATGAAAAGTCTTTGGGTTTACTTACAACGAAATTTGTGTCATTACTGCAAAAAGCTAAGGATGGTGTTTTGGATTTGAAAATCGTAAGTATAGCTTGATTTGCCTCCCATTGATCTGTCAAGTGAATTTGGGCACGAAAAAGAAATATTTTAAACATTATTTGCGAATTAATTGGTGGTTTAAACATTTTCAGGCGACGAATTTACTAGCCGTAAGGCAAAAAAGAAGAATATATGATATAACTAATGTGTTGGAAGGCATCGGTTTGATTGAGAAACGGAGTAAGAACAGTATACAATGGAAGTGAGTGCACATTTTATTGTTTGTTATTGTTTTATTTCTGTAATGAATGTAAACTGATGTAAGTTGTATAATGTTAACAAAATATATTTCAGAGGTGCAGGACCAGATTGCAAAACAAGTGATATTGGTCAAAAAGTGATAGTTTTGCGAAAACAGCTAGGGCGCCTAGACGAACACGAAAAATTACTTGATAAGTGAGTGTTGCTTGATTTTACGATATACCTTTTACAGTAAAGAACTCGGCATAACATCAATGAAATAGTTTCGTAATGCCTAAATGATTAAATTCACAACCGAGTGAAAAATGATTATGGAATGTTACATTGACATAAATCATTGGCAAACTCCGAATTGTATGTGTACCCAATGATGCTTACTTGATCGTAACCCTAGTTCTTTATCCTACATATTATGATATTAAAAAAAATTTGACCCCTTGTCTGTTATAGGCAAGCATATTAAGTTTGGTAACAATAGAAAAAGTAATTGTCTCATTAGTGACGGTTGAGCTCTTAACTAAACAATAACTTTTATTTCAGCCAGCTACATTGGATTGAGCAAAGCATAAAAAATGTGCTAGACGACACAGACAATAATGACTTATGTTTTGTTTCCGATAAGGATATCAAAGAGTGTTTTGATGATAACCAAGTTTTAGTATTAGAAGCACCTTTAGGTGCTAATTTATCAGTTGGGGCTATACCTAGTACTAAGGTAAGAATGATGCAGGAAAACATCCAAAAACAATATTATTATATTATTATTTTTGATTTTGTAGTACATTTTTTTGCAAGGTAGTGATTATTTTTCAATAACCAATCAATAAAGCTTTTCAAAATATCAACTTATTCCACATGTCTGATATCCCCCTACTTCTTGCTACTTGCAAAAAAGAGGGCAGTATTGCAGCAGTGGAAACAGGCTGTTTATGCTATACATCACACCCTCTTCCGCAAAACTAAATGGAAACTACAGAATGTGCAGTAGCAAGTTTCTCATTACCATGTTATCTACTACTGGATCAGTGTGATTATAATGTATTTTCTTTTGTTTCTTTGCAGAGTAAGCAGAAATATCCAAATCTGAGTGATAGACAAGCCGGGATGATAAAACACAGTAGAAATGTAAACACATTTATTTTTTATAATTACAATTGTCCAGTTGTTGCCTCTCTATTTTAGCTACCTACAAACGGAAATTGGTGGACACACTATACAAAGTGAATTTTTAAGACAGGGCAGGTACCTCGACTATTGAGATATCTCAAAAAGTTAAGGACTCCCTAAGTCTGTTTTCCTGAAGCTGTAACGGTTAAGAAACCTGCCCTTACTGTCCCAGCTCACAAATGCACCCTGTGTAATGCTTTTTAGAATGCAATATTTAGGAAATTCCTTTGTCCTGCTAAAATTGCACCTGGTTGATTGTATTGATGGATGCAATTTAGGGAAAAATAGATTTACTTATTTTATATTTTTGGTAGTTATAGATTTTTGTGTCAGATGGTTCTACTGTAGTAAAGCTATTTTATTGCCTTACCACCTTAGATTACCTTACCAGAAAGGTTTGTATCATGTTTTGTAAAAATGTTGATAACTAATATAGTGGTTTTCGTTTCAGGACCAAGATCAGCATTATTTTTTACATTTAAAATCAACAGAATCAGTTGGAGTTATACTTTTAAGTGATAGTGATAGTGAAAAGGTAAGCACAATATGAACATCATTATATTATGTTGTTTAAAATGACACAACACTGAAATGTTTACCACTGTGTATTGTTTGTACAAAACTGCATGGTTTATCTACAAATTATCCATCAATTTTAAACGTCATCCATTAATCTGTAGATAAACTGTAAACTGCACACTGTTTTGTAAAAACAAAACAAGGTTACTTGATTTGGGATGGTGGTTAGTTGAACTGAACATGATTTTGGTGAGCATGTACAAAGCTACAAAAGCCTGGTGACTTCGCGTAACCGGTGTCTTGAATTGAATTGAACACGGAATCGAAAATACGCTAATGCAAACCTGTCAACTTCCTCAACACTTTCGACAGTGTCTCCATCAGCTTGCCAAGTCATCATTATGATCTTTACAACCAACACCAACCTATTCCGATTTGCTCCTTATCACAGTAACTTTGCTATTTATTATATCTAATCTTGAGATTTGTTTTATTCAGACAACCCCTCCCTCTCACAGAGAGCAGGCCTGTGTCCCAGCAGTGGGAACATTATAGGCTGATTATGCTATTCAGATATCTTTGATCCAAAATGCTGGCTTGACTAGGGCATAGTCTATTTTTTAACAAATTGTTTTGTTACAGGAAACAGATGAAGATGCAAGTATGGATGACAATGAAGTACAGAAGTATACTGAAAGCAAAAGTGGGGATAGTATACATGCCAACAGTGAGTACATGTTGCTATGTAATGATTTATTGATTTTTAATGATGACGGAATTTGCTTTTGAGTGGCAGTTTGTGATAACATGTTCCACTAGCTTCTGTCGGCGGATTCGCCCGCGTGAATGTCTGAAATTATCCCACAGGAACGTGCTACAGGGACAAAAAGTAGTAGCTGCTTTGCCTTATAATTATCAACTATCTGCCAGTGAGTCTCGTAACAATTGGTCTGCAGAGCAATCGGACACAAAAATATTAAATATTGTTTTTTTGTTATAAGTACCGTTTATAATTTCATATGCATTTAGTAAAATACTATTATTTTGACTTTTCAAATAGACACTTCCATTTTATTTATTTGTATATGTCACGGCTAATAGCCGAAGTGAGGCTACACCTAGTTTTAGCCGGCCGAAGTGCGGCTACACCTAGTTTTAGCCGGGTACAACTAGGTGCAGCCAGCCACATGCGGTTCGTGTGTACTTCGGGTGACATCGGTTGCATGATTGCGGTAGGTAAGGCGACGTAGGATGTAAGAGCGAGCGAAGGGCCTGGTCCCCGAGGTTAAGTTACTTTAAAACCCTTTACACATTTTTCCGTCGACTTAGGATGCACCTAGTTGTACCCGGCTAAAACTAGGTGTAGCCTCACTTCGGTTATTAGCCGTAACCAATTACTGTCAACTTAAGGTGCCAATTTTAAGTTGATAAAAATATTAAATTCAATACTTCTTTTCAGATTACCTGCTGAGACTCAGCCCACCAGTAACTAAATACGACTTCTCCTTTTCTCTCCATGGATCAGAAGGGTTGTGTGACTTATATGACATCCCATGTTAGCTGTAGTGTAAAAGGCCTTTTTTATAAATATTTGTTTTGAAAGACATTTTTATTAAGTACTCAATTTTTGATCATGTTGAAGTTTATCATATACTAAATTGTAAATAAATTTTGTAAATATGGAAAATCGTTTTGGAATTGTGAAAGGACAGAAATAAATGATAAGATTTTATGTATACAAAGTATTTGTTTTATTTCCTAGATTTAACTGTTGGCACAAATCTGTCGAGAACACCAAATGACTGCTTCTTTGTATTTTTGGCTTCCGGTAAATTGAGTAATTTCTGTGCTTCCTTTGCTTGCTCGATGAAATCCTGAAAGTAAAGGACAGAATTATATGGGCCGTATCGCCTGATATAAATAAATGGATTTCTGCATCGTCGTCATTTCAGCCGAAACACGTCCACTGCTGGACATAGGCCTCCCCCAAGAACCGCCACCGGTTTTGAGCTTCCCGCATCCAGCGGATTGCTGTGGCCAAAATGGACGACAGATGCGCACCTGTCGTCCATTTTCACTTTCGCACGTCTACTTTTTGACGTTTTCTCTGCCGCACTAACGCTGGAGTTCGCACACCTCTCAGTCGTATAGTTAATAATTTTAACACTGTGTTCACAAATTTGGATTTGTTTACATTGTCTGCTTATAAGTTTAGAAGCTCATTGATACAATTAATTAAGAGACCCAGATTTTTTGTTTGGATTTGTTCTTTCTCTATTATTGTTTAAAAAAAAAGTGTTTATCATTTCGTTTAATTAACAAAAAAAAAATTAAGATGTGGATAACGTCGTGAGCTACACATATTAATATGATAATATAATAATATCTCTTTGCTCACTACCTGTTTATTACGATTTTTGTGTATAATTATATAAATAAAATGGATTTAGTTTCCTCGTAATAGACGATGAGTGATTTCGGTACCTACCTTGCCTACCGTTAACTGCGGCGGTGCCTGAGGTAGCTGCGTGGTGCAAGAGGGGTGACACCCGTCAGCAGGAGAATGTGACCGAGCTCTCGCGACACGTCAACACACCTCCCGCACCGCGCTACATCAGGCACCGTGTGTAAGTGGCCTATGCCCGTAGTCTTCATGAAAATCCTTGTTTCCAATTGATATTATTTCCAATTAAACGAATATCAAAATTATTCTAGTATAAATTAAGTTGATTTCAGAATGACAAGTCCTATGGAAAAAGTCACAATTGCTTGAAGTTGCAGTGCACACTGAACTTTATATGTGGGTTTTGAAGTTGTTTTCCAAAGACTCATTAACCCCCGACGCAAAAACGACGGGGTGTTATAAGTTTGACGTGTCTGTGTGTGTGTCTGTCTGTGGCATCGTAGCTCCCGAACGGATGAACCGATTTTGATTTAGTTTTTTTTGTTGTCATGTTTGGAAACTAAATCGCAAACGCAGTATAATAAAAGCTTACCTTTCTAGCAACTTGTTTTATTATCTTCTTTCTAGCTATCTGCGTCTTGCCTTTCTTCTTGTGCCTAGGAGTGCAGTCCATTTTCTTAGGTTTGAGGTACTGTAAATAATGTAAAAAATTTAGGAAAATTCATAACGATATTAGTACAAAATTAAATAAAGTGAGCGTGATTGGCACGCGCGATGTGACTTAGGAACATTGACATAAGGTTTAATTAACAATAATACTGATGCATCTGCACATTTTTTTTTGGCGGAACCAAACTGCCAACTCCTACTTACCAAAAGTTTCTTCTTCGCCTCCATTTGTTCTTGCATGGAGGGCACGTCAACTTCAGTAATATCAAACGGATTGAGTGTGATAAGTTCGGCAGGTATCTTGTCCAGTAACGCTTTGACCTCAGCCTCTTTCCTCTGTTTCTTGTTCTGGAAGGGATTGCTTTCCAACGCGTCAAAGTTCGGCTCACCACTGCCTGTAAAAAACATTGGCTGTGACAGACGGACGAACAGACACACGAGTGATCCTTTAAGGGTTCTGTTTTTTTCTTTTGAGGTACGGAACCCTAAAAAAAGTTTATCCTTGATTGAAATCGTCTAATTGGGCGGAATGATAGTCTAATCATCCTTCCGTCTCCAAATAGTACTGTTGCAACGTAAGTCCATTAAATTGATCAACTTAGTCTATAACCGTCTAGGCCTCTCCTAGGCTGCGCCACATCACCTTCCGCATCCAGTCTGTCCCAGGCACCTTTTAACGGTCGTCAGTTCATCTAGCTGGACGTCCCACACTACCTTTGCCGATACGTGGTCTCCGGTCAGCACGACTGTCAGTGTTCACGTTTCGGCACCGTATTTCATAACGGGCCGGACGCGCTGGTTAAAGACCTTAATTATCAAACATTGCAGGATAGGCAATGTAGGTTCTTTTCGATGAATTTCTGTTAGAGGATTGTTTTAAATTGCTGAATGACCTCGATCAAGTCTAATGGAAAGCGGTGGATGAGGTCTATGATGGAACGAGCGTGCCCGGAAGATGCCTAAGGCACTGGAACTGCCACGCATCGGCGAAACAGCAGGCTGCTTGACGCCGGACTCCGGTGGGAGGGTGGTCGCAAACCAGGCGGGCGTTAGCCCTACCACCGCAAGGAAAGAATTGGTCAGTCAAATAAGGTGTTGGGTGTGACTGTCCAGGATGCGCCGAGCGCTCGGTTCAGTTGAGTAACTGGCGGAACAAACTGCGCAACACGATATTTGAAAAAGAGAGTGTAAAACTTACCTGGTATAATAATGCTTGTAAATCCATTGCTAGTTCCAACTCCTAAAACGTCTTCATAGGGACAGAATTTGAAGTTATTTATGGTTTTTGCCATTCTATGTCTCAAGTAAGGTTTCTCTGTTGTTTGTGAGCAGCAGTTACTGTAAAATAATGAGAATATTAAGAAAGTACAAAGTGGATATTGATTACACAACACTCATAAAGTCACGCCTGTATTCCCTACTGGGTTAGGCAGATGTGTACCTTTAGTACTCCCACATTTCGCCAGTTACCTATGTTTAACCTTGTAACCGCTTTACGCCGGATTAATCCGACAAATATTTTCGCGTCCATTTTGCCAAGGTCGTATATTTACGACCAAGTTCCACAGCTTGTTTACTCTGCTTTTTTAATTAGGCTGTATTCTATCAGTTATTTATTTTTCGATTCACTGTGCCGGGCGCTGGGGCACGACAACTGATATGAAGTCGGGCGGTTAAAAGGTTAAACCCCCTGCAGTTATTTAAAACATCAGTTATTTAAAAAAAAAAGTCTAGAATCATGTGCTGGATTCATGGCTTCAGTTTGGGCATCGATACCACCCTGTATATAATAATTATACAATGTGGCATCCTAAATAAAAGCGTACTCGAGCGCTGAGCCGAGTGCTCAAAATCCAACAGCGCGCTTTTACTTAGCCTTTCATCCAGTGTTAGTAAAAACGGGTATTATGGGTTAAAACCTCATCGAAACCCACTTGTATATTTCTACAACTTCATCTAGGCCGACAGCAAGCATATCCTTTTGAGAGAACTCTAGATCCACCGGGGCACTCCTCAGTCTGTAGTCTTGAATTGGGCCATCCAGGTTCCTAATGTCCCAGATTTTCATACTTCTGTCTACGCCTGATGTGGCCATGTACCTGTTCAAAATTTAAGATAAATGCATAGTAAAAACTATAAATTGAATCATTTTACTAATGTGTCACAAGAACAACTATAAGAATATTATTATTATTTGGTTAGACACACTTGCAGCTAATTAGCTTATGCGTGTGTATCATATAGCTTTGATATATATAATCTGTCCAGTCGATTCTTGAAGCAGTTCAGTGTGGGAGCCGTCACAACATTTTCCGGGTGCCTATTCCATGCTGTTACAACTCGGTTAGACAAGAATTTCTTCAAGGGCTTCTTTTTATGAATTTTCCCATAGCTTTAGGGAATGCCCACGCAAAAGTTTGTTCGCATTCAGTGTGTAAAGGAAAGAATAGTCATGAAATATTTTCGTGGTTCTATAAATTCAGCTAATGTATTTACAAGATTTGTATGACCATTTCTACCTGCCCAGTTGGTCTCGTGGTCGCAAGCATGGGGTCGATTCCTAGGTCAGAGTTGGGATTGGCCACCATGCATTATCGAAATTTGGTAGGGAGGATATTATTATAACCATTGCAAATAACAACTCATTAAGGTACACAGGAAAAAAAAACCATACATACATTCCCCTATTATCCACAGCTATAGCAGTCAGCGGAGTCTTATGGCACAATATTTTCGCCAAAGGTTCCTTGATAGTCGGTGACCAGAGTGAGACCACTCCTTTAGAGTTCCCTAAGCAGACTGTAGCATTGTATGGGTTCTGTGCCATAACAGCTGTTCTTCCTAAGTGATTGTTGTAGTGCCCCACCACTTCTCCAATGGAAATATCTAGCCATGTCATGAAGCCAAATTCATTCTGGAAATTAGATAAAGATAAAAACCCTATTAAAAACAGGAATATTTCTTGTAAGAAAGTTCCTTACTTATCATATCGTTACTACAAGAACTATTGTATAACAGAAAAGTAATGAACAGTGAATACATTTTTCACCTTACGCCCATGTGATGGTAGCGAAACGGCCAAGCCACATATTTTGACTAAGGTGTAGAGTTTGTGAAGTTAGCGCGTGTAGAGTTAGAAGCTTGGCTCTAAATGAGATCTGATAACTTTTTGGCAGTGCGAGCCATATGTGGTCTCGTCTTGGCAACATTTTACATGAAAATGTTTTTGGTGGGATTTCACATCTTTTTGAAAGTTGCTTATGAAATATTTTTTTATTTTTTTGGGGGGTTCTATACTAAAAATCCTGAAATTTGTATTTTATTATTTATTACAAGGAGTCTCTATATCAATTTTCAGAACTCTAGCATCAAAATTTGCGGAAGTCTCGTACAAACTTCCATCCCCTAGTTTAAGGGGTTGGAGGATAAAAGTTCCAAGTTTTAGAGTTTTTTTGTTGTTTGTGTACTCTTACTAGCTTACATACCAAATTTCAGCTTTCTAGGACTTCAGGAAGAACCTTAGAATATTGATGATCTTCAGTGAGTAAGTGAGTCAGTGACGAAATCGGGGTATTTTAGATATCAATAAAATCTTAAGTATGCAATTGAAACTTTATAGGTTTAATAAGTCAACCACTGACATCATAACCCGAAAATTTTGTTTATCTGGTATAATCCAAACCCAAGTTACAAAAATACGACGAAGTGCTTCCAGGAAAGGTAGGTAGTGCCCTTGCGCTTCGCTTGGCTCGTCTTCGCTTGGCTCGTCTTGGCGGGGGCAATCCTGTGCCCCCAGATACATTCATAAATTCGCGCCTTTTACTCTTGAGTGTAGGCAGAAAGTACCATGCCACCTGCTACAATATTCACATACTCCTTTTGCTTCATTTAGATCCAATATTATAGTGACAATTATATTTATTTATGTTTTATGCAAAACATGGAAGAAAATGTGCTGATACTTACAACAGCAGCTAGCAAGAAGTGGTAAGGTAGGAACTCCATCCTCAGAATCTTATCCATTTTCTTAACACAGTGCAACTCAGTCCCTGTGTTGTCATACATGTACAGCCACTCCTTTTGAGCAGCAGCCACCATTGTTTCTGTGTGCAACCAACTGCAAAATAAGGTGGGATAACTAAATTCAGTAAAATCTTAAAAGCCTAATAAATGCACATTAAAGGAGAAGAGTCTATTGGGATTGAATATTGGACAAACCTTAGGCAAGAAAAAAGGATGCATATGTGTGTTTATAAGATATATTTCATTGGTGATGTTTATCCAATCATTTATTTTATTTTTTTCATTAATTTAACAGGTGTTCATGTAAAAATTACTGCAAGTATTTACCTGATATCATGAATAGACTCCATAACATTAATTTCAAAATGCAACTTCTTAGTGACCCAGTCAAAAGCAGCCAAGTGTCCCTTCTTGCTACCCAACAGCAGATGCCTGCCATTCCGGGAGTACTTAGTCCTGTATGGTCCAAATTCTAGGTTCAGCTCAAATATCTTAGAGGCCGCAGATAAGTCTACATTCTCTGCTATGATCTTCTGTGATATTGATGTTGTTTTATTGTCTTCATCTACTTCTAGGCCACTGAAAAGTTTAAATTGATAAAATGTAAGAAATATCCATTTCATGCGAACATCTTCAATATAATTGGATATGGTGGTAGCAATTAAAACCAATCAATAACAAACATTAGATTTCCTGTCAGCCAGTAGCCTAAAGTAATGTCTTATAAATATATGCAAGTGTCATGCAATTTTTCTGCTCTTGATTTTAAAAACCTTGAACTACTGCTACTGACTAGAAATTAAAGTGTAAAAGTGAGGCATGGAATAAAAAACAAATGAAAATTTCTCACCCATGGTCCTCTGTCAATAATATTTCAGCTCTGGCTGCTTGTTCTTGAGCATAAGTGAACTTTCTCTCTCTTTTCCTTAATTTCTCGGCGTGGAGTGGATGCCTCACACCTTTGCCGACACCCTCGCCACGGGAATGTGCTTCTAACTTCTCAGGATCGATGGGTGCTTTTCCATCGAATTTTTTATTTGGTTTACCTTTTTGAACAGGTTTTCTGTCATGCCCTCTATGGCTCTAAAAATATAAGCAATATTTAGATGCAGACAAGCAAAAAATAGTGTAAAACATAAAGTTAACCTACATTGTTTACTACGAAATATCTTAAGTTTACCTTGAATTTGTGTGTTTTTAATAGACCTGGTGTTATCTTAATGTTGAATACTTCCACATTTTGATTCTGTGTTTCAGCTTTTTGCTCTGTTTTCTTGTCTTCGGTATCAAAATAACGTTGAGGCGCTTTCTGTAAATCAGAAGATAGGATTTAACCATTTTTACATTGAATTACTGGGATCAGTACATGCGATACTCAAATTACTTTACCTTTTTTGGATTCTTCATAGTAGATGTCCTTTTACTTTGTAAATAATGTTCTTTTTAATTCCGATTCTTTTTATTAGTTTACCATTTCACATGTGGTAAAAATCTGTTTTGACATGAGTACATGACATGCGCGAACGCGGACCGACTGTCCGACTGACAATTTATTTGACAATGACATTGACATACAATTACATGCATGATTGCGGGCGCTTTCCGAATTAGCTATAATCGCTCACAGCGCTCACATCATCTCGCATGGCGTTCCGATTTAGATATCACGATTATGACAGCTGAGAGCTGTCAACAATTCGGAACGCCCGTGAGCGCGCTCACAGTGCTTAGGCGATTCACACACGGCACCGCGCACCGCCGCGGAGGGCGGTGGCGGTAAGGCGGATTTCGTAGCGGTGCTCCGCGCGGTAAGGCGGTTTACGCGCCTGTCCGCGCGGATTGATTTAACACGGTTTGACCAGTTTGTTCACTTTTTCATCATTTTTAAATTGCAACACGTACTGCACCCACGATGATCCGCGCGGTTATGCGGCGCCCCGTGTGTGAGGCACCGCCTCACCGCGCGGACGGCAGCGCGGAGGGGCGGTGGCGGTGAAAGCACCGCTCGACTGCGCGGCCAGGCGGCGGTGTACGTGTGTTAGGCATCTACGGATTTAATAGAAACCAATGCGACATGAGATCCGCTTCACCGCCCTTCGCGGCGGTGCGCGGTGCCGTGTGTTAATCGCCTAACTCAATGTAAAAACGATATTATTACAGTATTTCTTTGTATAGACACCACATTTCTTCTTCTTTGGTTAGGTGGCGACTATCAGCCAGAAGCACAATTTCGAAAATGCCACGTTAGTTTAATTTTATGAAAACAAAACAAAACACACTGACACATCTTCACACACACACACTGTCATTTTTGACAGCGCTCACGGTGATATTATTCTAGGGCATGGTCGGCGTTATCGCAAGATGGCGCATGTCATAATTAAAGATACTACATATACTTAGAGATACTACGTATATACATACTTAGAGATACTACGTATCTGGGACCTTTTAGCCAAGTCTTTATTTGACTTTGACTTATCGATAATAACCAGTTTTGCCACAGATTAAGTTGAAATAAGTCCCAGTTATTTCATCAGATTTTTAGCATTTGTTTTAGTAACCTGTGTAAATCGACTTTCCGAGTTTGTTACTAAAAAGTTTTCATAAAACTGTGAACCAATGTTGGACGTGGTATTTTATTTATTATTTATATTCAGTAAGTGGATGCGAGAAGCACAGAACTGGTCGAAGTGGAAGTGCTTGGGGGAGGCCTATGTCCAGCAGTGGACGTCTTTCGGCTGATATGATGATTCAGCAAGTCATAATGTTGTAGAGGTTTACAAGGCAATACAGTTGGGAAGGCAAAGGTTTATAATCCGCACAGACCGCGGCCGCCGTGCAACGAAATGAATTCCGTCATAGGTAGCCGAAACATTAGCAGAGTTTTGTACCTAGTCCTAATTATTAACCTGCTTGCTCAGTAAAGGAATAAAAGTTGGAGTGATAGGCTAGCGTCCTTTAGGAAATTATATAGTTAGCAACATTCCTACACCATCCTCCTACCTCAGACACTTTTTTCTATTTAAGATTGTTCATTTTATTAACCAGTGCCTCTACTAAGACGTCGAGATAAATAAACCAATCAATATTTAGGATTCCGTCGCACGACAGTGGCGCCATTTCTACGAGACTTCTTTCATGAAACAGACTTTACTGTAGCGCATCTTGCTGTTATCACTAAAGTGTACACTCTGAATAAGTACAGTCACCAAGAAACCTCGAAGACAACTTCAGTTTTTTTATCTCAATAATTAATAAGCAAAATATTTCATTAGATACAATCAGAAGAGTACTTTTATTGCAGACCGTACCTAACAGTTGTTTTTTAACCGACGAAAAAATGGAGGAGGTTCTGAAGTCGACGCGTATTTAAATATTTTTTACTACTTGCTTCTTTTCTTCTTTGGTCTCGCCTTTTTCCGTTACGCGGGGTCGGTTTTCCCAATTAAGCGACGGCGCGCGGCGACGCCATTTATTTCGGGCTAGTGTGTCATCTTTCGTAAGTCCTATCTCCCTCGTGTCCTTTTGGACCTTCGTCATCCATGTAGTTTGAGGTACTTACCTACTTACTATTGTGCAGGTGGGTAGGTAGGTCTTACAATTACTTGCATAGTTTTAACCGACTTCAAAAATAGGACGAGGTTATCAATTCGGTTGTTTTTTTTTAAATAATTTATTCGCTTATCGGAACAAACAGGACTAAATAATACCTGATAACATGTAAAGAGGGAAAATTTATTATTATCCCTATTCGTATTCGGTACAGTGACCTAGTAGATACCATAGAAATCATATATCTATGCCTAGTACAGTACTAGGCATAGATATATGATTTCTGTTGTTTTTGAATTTTATATTAAGTAGGTAAGTTAGGTACTTACCTACTTAATATTATATATATATAAAATTCAAAAACATTAATTAAAAATTAAAACCACTGAAATAATCTTGGTATTTATTATTTTTATTCTCTTTAACAACACATACTCAATATTTTACAGAAACGTATATGACAATCAGAGTAGTAACATAGTAATAGGTTTTAGTATTTAAATGCGAATATTAATCATTCCTGCGTACCAATGTGATACCGCGAAACAAAAGATTTCGATAAAAAGTTTTTATTCAGTTTAATTAACAAAAACGAGATTTGTGTCCATAAAAACGATAAAATTGCACATGTTCTTGTGTAAAGCGCATTAACTAAATATATTGCAAATTAACATTAACTTGAGTTAATTAAGCTATCACATATTCAGTAAAGTTAACAATAAATAAGTAACACGTAACATAATCACAGCAAAGTGAACATTGGCTAACAAAGAAAGTAGGTATTCATTTATCCCTAAAATCGATTATCAATTAGTGACTGAATTATTAACTTACACGATCTAATGAGATCTCATTATTTCCTAGTACAAATAAAATCGTCCCTATGACGTGACAACTATTCACAATTTTATTTACAAACTGACTAGAAAGTCCTCTAAGGAGTTATTTTTTGTTTACATCGTTTATATTTCTATCTCATTAATTTAGTCTTAATAGGTCAGCGTTCGGGAGCTGCTGTGACTCTGAAGCATTTGGCACATTCCCAGCATTATCAACTTTTTAAGACAGATTAACAGTGTTTACTTATTACTATTTTATTTTTTCTGCTTGATAAAAATCTGAGTTTGCATCTGAAATTATAAATTCCCTAAACAGATCACCGTAAGGTGGGCGGTGAATTAAATTATACTTTTATTTATATCCAAATGTAGGTACAATATTTACACATTGATTTTTATGCGTTTGTGAGGCTAAAATCGCTTACATACAATAGTATAAATTTCTCACCTAACAATTACGTTAATTTTAAGCATATGAGTAACAGTGTTTAAAATTTATTTTATGTCTATAAAGTCCAGCTTACAGATAAAAGTCGAACGAATTTTCGAGTGTTATCTTGATGTCACAAAGAAGTCACACATCGTATACAACAGTTTACAAAAGACATCGTTACCTAATACTTAGTAGAACACAAATACCTGTCCGGAGGTCCCACACGGGACACGGACATGCTGTACAGTTATACACAGCACGAAACATTTAGTCCCTCACATAATATCATGCAGTCATTGTCTATGTCTAATATCTTTGGTGAGTAGCTCCGACACTGCTTCCGCACTACCACGAACACTAAATTGTACTAAATTCAAGAGGTCTGTATCACTGATAAGCTCCGCCGAGGGCACTTATGTTGTTAACTAAAAGTTCACTGTCGCTCCGACTCGGCGGCGCTCTGTGAACCTTAAATGGGTGTAGGGAGCACTGTGAAGTCCTGAAGCGCGTTTTTCACTGTTTCGTAGATGGGTCGGTTCTCGTCGGGGCAATAACCGTCGGGAGAGCAGAGCGTCTGCAGCTTGGTGAGGTACGAGTCGAAGTTGTCGTGCGCTGGTTTGTCACCCGGGCCGGGCGGCGGCGGCGCGCCGGGCGTGCCGGCCGCGCTCACCGGCGCCGTGCCGCCGCCGGGGATCCTCACGTGCTCCAATAATGTGATCACGTTGTTCCTCAGACTCTCGTAATACTCATTCAGATTATTGTTACGTGATATTAACGTCTGGTTCTCCTGAAACAGCAAGCAACAATTCAAAATCCAAAATATTTCGTCCTAAAAGCTCAAGCAAAACGGGCAAATCATAAATTTAGGACTTGAGTGGCTACTGATAACGATAGTGGTACCAAAATTATAAAAAGTTGTTGGTACTCACAAATGTGTGATGTCTTAGTAGCACTCAAAGTTGGATGTTTCGAGCCAAGACAGTACCATCTAAGTTATCAGACAAAAATGTTGGGTTAAAAATTTCATGAGATGGATGAAGATTTTTTAACTCATGGTTGGATCTATTTTGGGGCGCCGAAAAGCCAAGAATTTGGAACAAAAATAAAAAGAAGTGTTAAGTAGTAAAAATGTTATGAGTGGTGACCTTAGTCTTTGAAATTATTTTGTATGTTACTTACCCTATCTCCATGTGAAAGATGCGTCTCCATAGCGTTGATATCTGATTTGAGACGCATCATCTGCGACTCTACGCGCGCGTTCTCTCGCTGAAGCTCCGTAATCTCCTGCTCTAGGGTCATCAGATCCTCGCCGTTCTGTCCCGTCTGCATATTCATCTCCATCCCTGAATTCCAGAACATTATCTGTAGTAAGTTTGTGGATCTTAATCATATGTTTTTTTTGTAGGAGAACATTTCAAGTCGCTAATCGGGGAGATATTTTAAACCAATAAGGTTTGCTAAATAAATACTAGGGGAAGGCTTGAACTGATTTAGCAATATAATGAAATACACACCTGTATAAGGCTTTGGGTACAACGGCGTGATATCGTCCGGGTATTTGGGCTTTTTTGGTTGTGGTGTGGGCGTCGCAGCTCCGGCCACCGGGCACCCAGACAGCGAGCGATGCGTTAGAAAGGATCCGTTGATGTGTCCCGATCCGTCGCAGCCAGGCGTCGGACAGTTCACTCCGTCGAACTTTATAGCCGAGGCTGCCGCCGCTACTGCTGCTTTGTGTTGCTCCACTGTGCCACCACTTTCAAGCACTCGCATTTTATTGCGGTTCGCGATCGGGCACCCTGAGGCACTGGGGAACGAAAACCAAGAATATTAAAACACGAACTATTTTCCATAGGCACACACTACTTATAGGTACTATCTACACTACACAAAACATCTACTTTCCACTGAGAATCAGTCTTACCTTCGATGTGATAAGAATTTCCCTGTAGCGTGTCCAGATCCGTCGCAGCCCGGTATAGGGCATCTAAGCAGCGTGGAAATAACCAAGAAACTTGTTGGATTACAGAAGAAATGCGGTTTTCACTAAATACTTCTTACAATAGTTCGTACTGAGTTGGAAGGTCAGAGGTATGAAAGCTATGCACGTGTTTGCTGTAGAAATCCTAGAAATTCAATGCCGCACATAAATTACGACAATACATTGAATGTAATTAGTTGGAGCCAGCTCAGATGTCGAGTGTCGTATTTCTATCAGCTGTGATTACAATAGTAATAACTGCAGTAAATTACTTACTCGTGTAAGCAGTTTTAGCGTTGACTATACCTACTGTCATTATTGTGACGAACTTTGTATTTAGATATTAGTCAAAGGTAGGTAATGCTAAAGATAGAATTGTTAATGTGTGACGAGAGAAAATAAGTAAACCATATTTAGTTTGACTACTCCTAACTGGTTTTGATAGAAAACTCCATATGTCTTTAATAGCAGCTTTATTTACCCGACCACGGCTATAATTTTATTAAGTTAATGTTAATTTGCACCCAGCACCATTACACAAAATCAGATGAGCAAACGGTGAACTCACCTCAGTGGCTCGGAGTCCTGTCCGTCTCTAGGCTTGCTCTTGGGCTTGTTAGCTCTGGGGCAGCCAGAGAGGGAGCGGTGCGAGGAGTAGTTGCCGGTGACGTGTCCGGAGCCGTCGCAGCCGGGCGTGGGACACTTGAGCTCCTGCGAATGCGGCTGGAGCTGCGAGCGGTCGGCGCGCGGACAACCGGACAGGCTGCACATAAACAGACTGCTTACAATGGCGTGCCGGCGCAGCGTACTGCAGCTTGCAGCGGCTCGCATAGTGGACATGGCATTCGCTGGATTCATGTTGACAGACACAATTTGGAAGCTATCTAGCCCTGGATTTTGGGATTAAACCTTTGCTGGGCTGGATGCATTTTACTACAATCATGGTTCGAGTCAAATCTTCTATTTCAAGTTGGTAACTTCAAACATCTGAAGTGACTGAAGCGACAATGGACTATTACAAGTCTATACTTTCTGTAAGTTATGGTAATAAATAGGGAAGATGTCTCTTAGAGACCTGTTTTTAAGTAATTCGGTGACACGTGGAACAGATGCAGATGTTGTGAACGAGGTCCTTGAGTAACTGGTAGGTAGGTACGTAGATTCTTTTGTACAGCGTAATCATCAATACCAAATAATACGGCCGCTATTCGCTTTAGTGTCCCACTGTGGCCGTATTAGGGCAACTAGAACTAGTTCCGCGATAGTATTTTTATAATGTGCTTGTTTTCTAATTTAGTACCTAGGTTCTTTACTTTAATATTAGCTAGGTAGATTCTTATTCCAATATTAGCGTGTCTTCTCTACGTAATGTTAGATATTTCATCAAAGTCAGAAATTATGTAAAACGTACATTTACTTGGTCTATTTTGATGGCCCTTGATGTACCTACAGACGCCAGCACATCAAGCTACCCGAAACTGTCAAATTTTCCCAATCAACATTGAACCTTATGCTTTAGCGATAAAGTTGAAAATCTATTAAATAAATTTGACAGATTGTAGTAGCTTGATGTGCTGGCGACTGTACCTAGTACCTACCTACTTTAAATGATGCATCGATTTCGTAAGAAGGTACTTTCAGCTAATGAGTGTGTGTCAGTGTTAGAATACTCAAAATAGTTGTTCTAATTTCTATAAGTAGATAAAAAAACAATTAAATGTAAGTAGACTATTAATTGTATAGAAAAAAAAACAAATGTATAGAACAATGTTATAAGGTCGTCAAAGTAGATTTTCATGTGTGAAGTTGCCCATCACTCCTAATTAAGATTTATTGTGTTAATTAAATACAGAACTACGCAATAAAACGTCCAGATTCGAATACCGACCTATTTTCCTATTGTATTCCTATTTTGTTGTGTATTGTAGATTATAGTTACAAATAAATAAGAGACTATTGAATTAGGTAAATTCTGTAGAATTGAACAGAGTTTTTGATTATAAAGAGGAATGCTGGTATCTGGTGAGCAGCTAGATGTTGAGATCCTCTTCAGGTAGGTACGATACTCTTATGGTAGGTAGTAGGTAGGTATGGTATAGTCGAACTTGTAGGGATTGCAGTACCGGATACCGCTACGGTGTGCGGTGCCGATTTTTAACTTTGGCTGTTGACCGCACGGAGATGCGGTGTCAGTGTGCGGTTTTTGTATACAAATCAAGATTCTACAGTCAAAGTTAAAAACATCAGCACTCAAGATTCTACAATCAAAGTCAAAACTTCAGCACCCCACAGCGCAGCGGTGTCCGGTGCAGTGGCATAAGCGCCAGGGCCACTCACGATCATGTTCACTTGTCAAGTTTGCAGCGGACTTGAAGCCGCGTCCAGTAAACTTGACGGTGTATGGCTACTTATCATGCATACCCATAGCCATACACCGTCAAGTTTACTGGACGCGGCTTCAAGTCCGCTGCAAACTTGACGGTGAACTTGATCGTGAGTGGCCCGCATAAGGTTGGTCAATTGCGCGTCATTATAGGACAGGGTCTATTTTTTGCTTTCAAGAACAATCTCATAGCTCAACGTCAGTGAAGTTAAGTGAACTTAGCAGCGCCTACTAAGAGGCAATGACATAAAACATTAGGAAAGTGGCATCCCACACATTAAATTAAGTGGACAAAAAAAATATATATAGCGTTTGTTTCCCCTGAAATACCTACCTACATAAAATAATTATGCGTGTGGCTAATAAAGTCATTCCCCTAATTGATTCATTCAGATAACTAATTGAACTTATATTATGACGATTATCTACTTTTGTTTGTAAACAAACTCGTAACAATTAAAGTCGATGTTTGCAGTTAGCATGAGCGAATCGAAAACAAATTCAGATATTTTCAATTATGTAAGTATAATAATTTATTGCTACGTAGGTATGCTACACTACATGTATGAAATAAACTCCATTTTACAATTTATGGGTAATCGTAAAAATAGTTTGGTTGGCTTGGCTTGCATCTGCTAGTTTAGTTCTAACGGAATTTGAATTTAAATTTAGAACACACACGGACATTTCCATACTTCGTATGTCCATAAATAAATGTGTTTTGTGATGTGGCCTGACCTCATACCTAATGTAAAAAACTTTATGGAATAGTTTTTTTCTGTTGGCAACAATAATACTAGGATGCATAATCATTATGGTCAGAAGTTTTTACCGAGCACATAATACGGCGGTTTAGCACCATCATCAATTCCTCATAGTCGACCACATAAAGCCTTGGGACTTTCGACAACAATTGAAACTTCATTATGGTTGAAACTATCTAGCTACACTCTACTTTTTACGACGACGTGTAAATGATATTCCAACCTTAGTGTGGTAAACCAATTACGAAGTCGATTATACCTAAATACTATCTACCTTTATGAATTAAGTACCTATATTTCCTAGATACAGAAAGATACCTACAATTTTGTTTTCGTCGAGACAAAATACTACGAATAGGTAGGTACATATAATGTAGGTGGAACTATGTACCTACGTCTATTAAGATTCTTAGCACGTAGGTACCTACCTATGTCTTTGGTAATGCGCTAATTGATAGAAAGCAACATTTTGAGAACGGTTGTTTATGGTATCAAAGTAGGTACTTTAACCTAGATTATGAAAGTACCTATAAACTTTTATAACAGAATCACCCAATTACCTAGTTATCTCCTAGATAAAAGTTTGCTAATTCTTACCTAAGTATCAAGTTATTCTCGTTAGGTTATTTTCCTATAAAAATTTAATCTTATGTAGTATCCTACATAAATTCCTGTTCCTATTGTTTAGCCGACTATCAATAAGAAAAAATGCCTGAAACATTAGCTCAAACATCAAAGTATAAAAATATAATTATTCTTTGTCCGAAGAGATTTGAATGTGAAATCTCTTTGTGAAGCATTTAGGTACATAGCTATTAGCATGGAGGCGCGACATTGTTCTGTCATTGTTTATGTACTAATCTTTTAAAAACAAAAGTAGAGTAACGAATTCACGAGGCACTATGTCATATGTACCTACATATTATGTAAATAAAGATGCAGGCGTCCTACGTAGATATGCTAGATCACGTCGAAGACTGCTTCATAAAAACATACCTTATCATAAACGTCATAAGATTTCAAATTGATAAAAAAGGTCTAGCACCGATTGTAACGGTTGTGTATAATCTAGGAATAATTTCATTTTTTATCAGCTTGACGATAATAGATACTTATTTGATTCTATGTATTAGGTACGAGTATGTTCCTTATGTAGCCGTAGTAAAGACTACGTCTCCACGTTTTCTTTATCACCGCCTTTTGTTTACCTATATTATAAATTATTATTTAAATTATTTGCACACACAACAAGAAACACGCAGTATATTGTTAGTGTAACAAGGCGTAAAACAATGTTATAGCACGATCTGTGACGAGGAATATTAATAAAGGCATGCGGTTAGTTTGCATCAAAATCCCGTGGGACGCCGCCAATTGGCGCGGAAATGCGCAAATTGTCACTCAGGGGCGCAATTGTGGACGCTCTACTTAGCCGTACAAACGTAAAACGTCGAACAATCTTTGTTTTATATAGTTTGAAAACGAATCATAAAATTCTATTCAGACAAAACTTTAGGAAAGAATACAGCGGGTTTATTAAATTGTATCTAATCATCTGACTTGAAGCCATGACTTACGATACATTTAAATATTTTACGCCAAAACTTACGCGATAATACAAAAACTATATTTAATATTCTGCAGAAACAGTTCCATGAAAAAGTCTAACAAAAAAAAGTAATGGTTCGATGTTTAAAATTTGCACAGCCGCAGATATTGCAACATTTGCAACCGCGAATTCGTATTCTGCCAGTGATTGCCGCTTGCCTGCGGTGTGTCGCGAAGTTGCCAGAAATGTGTCCGGAGCCGTCGCAGCTCTCGACTGGACACTGGATGAGCTCCCTCGACTCCCGTATCCGGTAACTCAGTTTCCCATAAAAGTCGTCGCGGTGATAGCTAGCGTGAATAAATAGATACGTAACAGTATTGAAAAAAAAAACTAAAATAACTTGTTAAAAATAAAAGAAGCATATAAAATATTATTCAAGGTCTTAAAAGTTACTGTTTCCCGTAATTATTGAAGTCAGTAACCCAACGAAAATATATAACAACTCAACTACAGAAAAGTTTGTAAACTAAAAACTTTGCCTCCAAAAATGTTATCTAGTACGTGAAGCGAAGTTTTTGAATGTTTACAAAGTTGGTATTATTAGCTACTCGCTGTTGTGTTTACGTATTGGATGATAGGAAAACTATAAAAAGTTTTTAGAACACGACAAAAGTGATATAACAATTTTTGTTCTTACCTATTTCGCCGCATATCTGCGTCGTCGTTAGTAAAGTGGCACAAATATAATTTAAAGTGTGTATATCTTATCGTTCGTGTGTAGTTTATCTGGTGTGCGCGCAGCTCGCACGGCGCGCCTGCGCGGCCGCCGCCGGTATATTTAGACTGATCCACCAAGTGTGACTTGTGTTGCGTTCGAAAACTTGCAATAGAATTATTCTAACCTAAAATAAGTTCACGTTGTATTCTTTTTATTATTCTGAAAAAATGCGCTACGTGGGATATTCGAGCAAGTTTGTTAGTTGTTTGTTAGTGTGTTTTCTTGGTTGTTGTTGTTCTCTAAAAAAAATAAATAAACTGATTTAGGAATTGTTTTTGTACTCTTTCGTTTAAGTACTTAAATGGTATTTTTTTTTCATTGTTTTAGAATTTATTTTCCAGGTTACTACTAAGTATAGGTGCATGTTTAGGTACAGCCGGTCGATTCTGTAAAAATCTCACCGTAAAAACTTAGGTGAAGTAAGTTTGTTTTTGCTAGGAATTGACAATTATGTTTTAATTCATCCGTGAAAATTATTTTCATAATATTGACATTTGTAAATGTCAAATATTACGGTAGCCTGGGGATAAAATGTGCAATACGAAGTTCGTAAACAGCTATGTTACCTATGTATGCGGCATTTCATCATCATCATCATCATCACCGTTACGCTGCATTTACCTACTTCAAAATAAAATGTTTTCTGCTGTGACATAAACGCTCTACCTAACTTTTGTAATTCATTCACGTTAGCACATCCTGCCATTACTGACCCGTGGTGAACTATGGAACTAATCATAAACGTACTGAATTTGACGCGCTGGTATTTGCCTACGCGAGCAGCGCCACCGCGATGTCAAGATATATACGGCCATGTAGTAAGTACGTGTTATTTAAATTAGGTATATACGAAAATAAATCTTTAAATCCCTACAATTTTTATTTTCAATTTAAATCACTTCACTTCACATAATATAGCAGTACAAATGATTCTTTCATCACAAAACATAATCATGAAAACTCTCTGCGTGTATCCGAACGCATCGTGCAATACGGCCGCTCACACCGGTCAAGGCAGCCAAGTGTTCAGTGTTGAATGTTTTCACTTACGTCACTCATTTTGTGTCGATCAACAAAAGAAAACACGTTATGAGAATTCAATACGAGAGTGGAGCACACTTGTGCAACAGCTGCGAAAGGGTCTTTTATATTATTTTTTTATTTCTAAGATGTTGGTACAATAAATTATTATTAATGCAGGTACGTACAGACAGTACTGGCTGAACAGACGTGTCTCCTCTGCTACGTATGTACAAATACTGACTAACATTTTAATTTCGTAATAGAACATTCAGAACTTGTAACGTCTCATTAAAATATTTTGAGTGGGTAAAACTATCTTCATTAGTTAATAGTAGGTACCTAAATCACTAATCAACTGTTTTGGAAATTATCTATATTTTTACGGTTCTTGTGTTGGTATCTAGATATTTATAACTTACATACTGCACTGTGTAGGTAAGTGTTGGATAAATACTTATTGCTGTGCCGTAATTTCGGGACGCAGATGTAAGGGCGCGTACACATAGAACGACCGTTTTTAAAGGAGCCTTTTTAACGGATCTTATCTGGTCTGTTTTTCTTTTTTACTGGATCCGTTATACTGTATTGTGTGTGAACTCGCTCATACAACTACATACGCTATCAAATAACGGACCTGTACAACGGATCGCTATGTGTACGCGCCCTAATGTGAAAAGAAGTTGATGCTATACGTAAAGGCTCGTAATATTTGAGTGCCTAGTTTGCTATAAATTAATGTTAAATAAAAAAACCATAATTAACTTTATTTCGTCCCAGAAACAATAGAATAAAAAACAAGAAAAAGAAAATTGCTCCCTGCTCTCTATGCAAATGAAAACGTTAGAATTGCGACCTTATTGTTAAGAACCTAGAGTCAATATTGTTTGACCCTAGAATAATGAAATGTTACCCTGGGGGGGGGTTAGCGTTACTTGCTTTACTCAAGTAAATTAGGACCAGTAGTACCTATCCCTCGTTCACACGCTCATCGTATTATATTTTATGACGCATTAAGCATTGGGTTAGTAGTTATGTAGGTAGGTTCGGTACCAAAATAACAAGTAAGTACTTAATATTAATGTGAGATACCAGAGCTTTAGTACAGATAATATCTACTAATTTATTTTGTCTAATCAGTTATTTGCCTGCTGTTGCTATCCAGCAAAAAGTTGATGATAAAATCATACTGCTTTCACCAACCTCCATGACTGTTTCCATTCCGCAAAGCACTGGTAATTACGTAAGGATACCACTTTTCTCACAAGAATCCGATGGGTCTCCTGCCTAACCTAGACTTGAAGCTAAATATTTAAGTAGGTATTTACACGGAGCGACTGCCGTCTGACCTCCGCAACTCATTAAGGAAAGGAAATAGGAAATATAAATAAGCTTATAGCTAGTCCTATTTATCCTTCTGCTTCAGCCTTCAGGATCTTGAGGCGGCTGACACTGTCCGAACAGATTCTGTCTAGGGACAACCACTAAGGACTCCCAGATTATCCGAGGGTGGTTTTTGCCGTTTATTCCCGATCGTCCCCACTCCGTCGTCCCCACTGGGCACGAGTGGGAAAAAAAAGTTTCGTTCCGCCCCAGTGGTGACGATTGGAATGTTTTATTTCCCACTCGTTCCGATATACAGTTTTTGATAAACGATAAACGGTTAAACGGTTTTTGCAGGGAGCCTGTCCGGCTTGTAATGTTTTCATTACAGCTTGGACTATGTAAGTTTATCTCCAAACCATTATGTAGGCTTGAATGTCCACTGATGCGGAAATGAAAAGTCTTTGACGACCGATGGCCATAACTGTCACTAGCATGGCTAGTTTTAAGCATCTGTTAAGTGGAGTGATCCAAGCCTATTAAATCTCGACGAAAAAGATCTTCGTCCTGTGGTCTTTGGCCACGTTTCTCTTGTCGGGACATTATCGTATTTATATTCACCTGCTATCTTTGGGCTTGTCGTGCGGGGCGTGCGGGGGTGGCATGTAGCACGGTGGGGAGTAGGGGGGCGCATGCGGGGGGTACGCGGGTGGCGGGGGGTACGCCCCGCACTGGTACTGGTAGCCGCCGTAGCCCGCCGCTGCGGCCGCTGCGGCGTAGTCTGGCTGGGCCAGGCCGTAGCCTGCGACTGGGTGTGGACTGACGCCGCCGTAACCTGTGGGATGGTGTTAGTGGCAACTGTTCAATGCTTCTTTAACTCAGTGACTATACCCTGCCTAGTACCCTGACGGTCTAACCCACGCCTATTGTTGTAGTCGCGATATTAAAAAGTTACCCATGTATTTTCAGTTGACTCTAAGTTTTGGTTGTAAGTTCAACAACAGATATTACGTCTATCGGTGTTACTCTTTCGTTTTCTGATGAGCACCGTAATGAATCAAATATTCCGTAATTATTATTTCAACCCCCACGAGATCGCATGAATTATAATTATTCCCAAAACCTCGCGAGGCAAACTTTTGTGTACCTACATTATAAAATTACTCCCACTCATGTTTTACCCACGGCGTGGTATACAGTACACGCTGAGCGCCGTGAGAATTCAGTTGCTATTATAAATTTTAATTAAAGCTTCGTACACAGTGATCCACAAAAACCGTGGTATACACTGGCATGTAACCGCACCGTGCGGTGCCGGGCCGCACGCGGCACTCGGCCGGATTACCGACGTTACCGCGCGTGTACAACGCATGGGAGTGATTACCGCGGTCGCGTTTTAATTTGTACGACGTGTTTAACGGCACCAATGTGTACGAGCCCTTACGAGGGGTAAAATGTAGTCATGTAGAGAATATGGGACATAGGATAGCTCGTATAAAGGATTACATTAAAACAAAATGAGGGAAGAAAATTGTATGCTCTCATAATGATTTTGATAATGGGTTCTTACCGGCGGTGTCTCGATGGTAAGCTTCTAGGTAAGGATGGCTGCCGCCGCTGTCAGGAGTTGATTCTCGACTGTAGGAGACTCCACCGGGGAAACCTCGACTGTTGGAAAAATAAAGACTTTTAATTCATATTCAAGTATTGAGTATATTAAGATAAAACCTATTGAACAAATTGCCTCACCTATGTGGTAAACGGGAAACGCTAAGGTCGAGGGTCTGGCCCTGCGGACTGGGCACCTGGGGGCTGGCGGTGAGCTGAGGCGAAGCTCCCGGCTGCGGGCTGCCTCGGGCGCCGCCCCCGCTGCCACCACCGGCGCTTGTGTACACCGGCGATGCGTATGGACCCTGTTATGAAAATTTATTTAGTTTGGGCAATTAATTTAAAAGGGCCGATTATGTTTTGTCTAGTCCTTTTTATCGTATCTATTCTCACCTGTGGACTACCACTAGAAGTGGAAAGATCTATGGCAGGACGAGGGTCGCGGGGGTCCCGGGGCGTGGGGCTGCGAGGCCGCTGCGCCTGCGCCGCGGCGATCTTCACCGACAGGTTGATGGCGCTGAACCCGGGCGGGACGCCGGGGCCCATCGCCGCCACGCCACCCACGGCACCCACGCCGCTACCAGCCTCGTAGTGGTACATTGGTCTGGTGACACGGCCAATTTCGATAATTTCGCAGGAGGTAAAATTAAACCGAAACTCTACTAACGAACTGTCTTTAGCGATTAGTTTTCTAAATCTCATTGGAAATATGTTAGGATCTAGGCATCCCGTTTACCACATAAGCGTTCGACACTGGTTGTTGGTGACCTACCTAGGGTATATGGGTCCGGAGCTGGTCTCCTGTTCGGACTGGTCTGTTTTCATGGGGGTGGGGAGGTGGGGGTCGTGGTAGCGCTCTTCCTCCCAGCCGTAGGGCCGCTGCGGGCACTGCGCGGGGTCGTAGCGCTCGAAGGCCGGCGCGCCCTCGTAGCACCGCGACTCGTAGCCGTACCGCGCTTCGTTCATTTGGCTACGAACGGAATTGTGACGTCAGTTTTCGTGAAGGCACCAAAATGAATCACTATACATTCTAGCCTACTGAGCTTCGATGTTTCGTACCTTGCAGACAGCGAGAATATTTCACATTATTTGGAATGTTTCCAATTGCATCAATTCATCGGTATAATGCCTACTGTGCAATGCATGATCTGTGAAATATGGAAGTTACTACTGTATACGAAACTCTACCTAATAAGACTTGTAACGAAAGTAATTACAATTTATGAACGCTCACTAAATTAGCTTGAACTTAACTACATAACGGCTTCTTTACATAACGGTAGGTAGGTTGAGGTACCTTTTATTCTATGCACATACTATGAAATTAATTAATATTGTAGATCTGAAAATGCAAGTTTACACACATATAAAGTTTTATGGGTATTGAAGTTTTGAAATTGCCCTAGTGTCTAGTCGCTTTTTTCAGAAGCTTACGTTTATCAGTGAATAATAAATCATCATCATCTGCTTAGCCTTTTCCCAACTATGTTGGGGTTGGCTTCCAGTCTTACCGGATGCAGCTGAATACCAGTATTTCACATGGAGCGACTGCCTATCTGACCTCCACAACCCAGTTATTGGGTAATACGATACCCCTTTGTAAGACTGGACTTACGCCCGTAAGTCCTGTCAAAGATCCATGATTGACAGCCGGGACCAACGGCTAACGTCCGAGCCACGGAGGGGTCTTGGTATGTAAAGATGGTTACCTATCCACGGTCCAACCGCGGCAAGCGTAGCTTAACCTGATCGATCGAACCGTGCGGCTGTTATAATAAAAGTGAATAATAAATAATTAATAAACAAAAAAAATAAGCTAAATTAAAACCTTATCGAATTACCAACGTTCACTGAGGTATTGCAAACGTGTTTGAATGTCTGTCATACAACACTAACGACAATATCAAATATATAAATGATTAATTAGCAGATGATATATAAATGCATTGGAAATTAATTGAGCAGGACAATGATGATGAGAGAAAAATGCATTCCGATTTCCCTAATATCTCTACTCGAAATACTATAAATGACATGTTTTCTTGCGGATTAACGTCAAGGAAATTTATATGCCTAGTTTGGGACCTGCTGTGAAATCTGTCTCAGTCTTCTGCTAGTTAGAATTGCATACCATGTTACTTTTATGCTTAAGAACTATGTGTCCCTAAGTTAAATAAATTAATTTGAAATATTATTTACCTGTACGACCTCACATGGTCATCCGGCGGCCTTTCATAAGGAGACCTCTGATCGGGCGGCGCGCCGTAGCCGGCGTGGCGCGTCTCCATGGTTGGGGAGTCGCGCTCGGGCTCGCCGGCCTCACGCTTCGGCACCAGCAGGTCGGCGGCCTCTCGCTTCACGGCGGGGCTGCGAGGCGATGCCTCGCGGTCTCGGGATATGCTGCCCGAGGAACTGGCGACGCTCTCCTGACTGATCGCGATCTGAGGCTGCGAGATTGAACTGTGGGATACTGGAGAGAGTGGGGAGTTGTTAGAAGGCGTTGTAGATTGAAAGAGTGGGAATGGATCTATGACAGTAGACAATGAAGTCTCGCAAAATGTCGTAAAATTCATTAAAAGTTTGCTCTGTTTATTTGTCAGCCGGACAGGGAGCGGTGTGTACTTTATTTGCGACGACTACTATGTCACATTGACACTGTGTCACCTGAGGGTCTGGCACTCTGTGACCCATCGGCGACCTTGCGTGCTGCGGTTGTGGGGCAGGGAGCGGTGTGTGCTTTGGTTGCGCTGACTACTACGGCACATTGACACTGTCTCACCTGAGGGTCTGGCACTCTGTGACCCATCGGCGACCTTGCGTGCTGCGGTTGTGGGGCAGGGAGCGGTGTGTGCTTTGGTTGCGCTGACTACTACGGCACATTGACACTGTCTCACCTGAGGGTCTGGCACTCTGTGACCCATCGGCGACCTTGCGTGCTGCGGTTGTGGGGCAGGGAGCGGTGTGTGCTTTGGTTGCGCTGACTACTACGGCACACTGACACTGTCTCACCTGAGGGTCAAGCTCTCTGTGATCTAGCTGTGGGGCAGCCAGACAGGGAGCGGTGTGTGCTTAGGTTGAGCTGACTACTACGTCACACTGACACTGACCTGAGAGTGTCTCTCTGGAACCAAACGGCAGCTTTGCATGCTGCGGTTGTGGGGCAGTCGGGCAAGGAGCGGTGTGTGCTTTGGTTGCGCTGACTACTACGGCACATTGACACTGTCTCACCTGAGGGTCAAGCTCTCTGTGATCTAGCTGTGGGGCAGCCAGACAGGGAGCGGTGTGTGCTTAGGTTGAGCTGACTACTACGTCACACTGACACTGACCTGAGAGTGTCTCTCTGGAACCAAACGGCAGCTTTGCATGCTGCGGTTGTGGGGCAGTCGGGCAAGGTGCGGTGTGTGCTTTGGTTGCGCTGACTACTACGTCGTCTACGTCACAATAAAGCTGTCTCACCTGAAGGTCTGGCTCTCTGTGACCTAGCGGCGGCCTTGCGCGCCGCGGCTGTAGGACAGCCGGACAGGGAGCGGTGTGTACTTCGGTTGGAGCTGACGTGGCCGCGCCCGTTGCACCCCGGAGTGGGGCACTTCAATATCGTCTCGTGCAACGCCAATACTGTAGAATGACGTCATTTATCAGCAACGTTATTCAGTGCATTTTAAGAACAAATTAATACATAAGTTGAAACTATGAAACCAACGGCAGATTTACATTGTTCTCATTGAATGATCCTCTCCTGTGTGTTTAAGTATAAAATATCGTACCATATTGAGGGAAAGCTTGATTAAATTGAAATAGTTCCAAGTAGCTCAGTATTAATCGAATGAGACTATATATTATAAGTTATAACGTCTACCTATACCATCCTAATTTTAATTAATATTGTAACAAACAAGGTTAATATTTAATAAGAACAACATAATCTGCAAACTACTACCACTGACTTAACACAAAAACAACTAAAATATCGCCAAAATCAAATAAAAGAGAACCAAAATACTGAAACTACAGAATACGCTGAACAAAATGTAAGACAACATCGCTAGAAAAAAATGTACGCAACTCAAACGATGAAGCTGTATCACTGTTAATGTTAGTTCTACTTACTCTCCGGAGTGACTTTATCCTTTCTTGGACATCCTGACAGACTGGAGGAACAAATCATCATCAGTTTTGCGATACTTCATAAGTATACATAACACAATGAAAGGGAAATGGCGGTTTAGTAGGTACTACCAACGCGTTAGATTGCAAGAATGTAGTTGTTTTACATAAAGGATGATAATGATCTGAGGTCTAAAGAAAGTGTTTGTCTTTTAGTGATATCTGTACCCGTAAACTGTAGTCAATAATGATACTGACACTACGTCATGCTATTATGCACTCAGTGTTTCAAACGCCCGTGTTTATAGACAGGATCACAGTTCTCCCGTGTCGGGCTTACATCTGTTGATTCTGCCGAGCTACTCGTATACTGAAAATCATTGAATCATCGACTCACCTCCTGTGGTGAGTGTATAGGCCGGTGACGTGGCCCTGCCCATTGCACCCGGGTGTGGGACACTTGTTGCCTTCTGTGAACAAATCGAGCGGTGCACAAATTAGTGTTTTCCTGATGAGCGGGTGGGGGCGTGCGCGCGCGATCGATACGGACGGGCGTGCCGCGGCCGGGGCGTACCTGCGCGGCCCCGCCCCGCAACCCACCCACCCCACGCACAACTTAAAAGAAAAAATAAAGAACGCCAAGCGGCTGCGCGCGGACTACCAATTTTTCTTTCAGGAGTTGCGGGGCGGCGCGCCACGCCCCGCCCACCGCCTGTCCTGACCCGTTTTTATTGCTCGTCGCCCTGACATAAACCCAGCTATCGCCAAGCAACACGAGGAAAACGCTTAGGTATTTTATATACCTACGTATCGGCTTAGGTGGGAGCATAACCTTATTGTGACCGTTTCCTACTAAATTATGGAGACATCTTACAAATGAGATATTATTTGTTGTCAGCTTTTGTTGCGAACTCGATTCTGTATGTAAGTAAACCTATAATAAGCTGGCGCAGAATGTTTCAAAGATAACACCGAATGAAGACTAAACAATTCCGTTGTATGGTAATCAATTATTTTTTTATTAGAAGTGAACATGTACACAATAATGCAATGTTACATGACAGCTGTAGTGAACATCGACCCGGCTACGTTATAAGATATCGCGAGACGACCTTGAAACAAACTTGGAGTTAGTTCATAGCGCGGAGTTGTATGTTATGGCCAGGTCGTTAAGAAAGTTTGGGTATCGTTGTTTGAGGAGAGTGCGGCGGTACCTCGTGCCGGCGGGGACAGCGCGTTGAGCGGGCGCGAGTCGCGCGCCGGCTGCGCGGACGGCACGGCGCGCGCCTCCTGCAGTGCCGTGGCCGCGCGAGACCCCGCGCCCGCCGGCTGCAGCACCGTGTACTGCTTCGAACCCTTGTTCTCTTTCCTGTCGTGGTCGTTTGAGTATCCTCCAAAAGGTTCACTTGGCAAAGAAGAATTGTGAATCCTATGCTTAACTTCGGCGGGTGGCTTGAAGGCTGACTGCGTGGAGTACGGCAACGCTGCAGTAGCCGCCTTGTAAGCGTTGTATAACGACTGCTTGTTTACAGAAACCATTTCCCCTTTTCTTTTTGGCTTAATATCTCTGTCGTCATCGTATTTATCATCACATCTGTCTGACATATCTATTTCTAGTTCATTGGAAGACGAATCGACGAGCTCGTCGAAATTAGGTGCTCCATACTGAGTGGATTGTCTACTGAGTCTGTCGTAATCTTCGCATTTTTCTATTTCTATAGTTATGAGGTTAGTTTTGGTTTCATGATCATTGATAATACCGTTCATGTGTTGAGCTTGATGATGCGTGGAGAAGCTTTTCTGAGACATGTCGGACGATTGTGAAGGGGAAGACGGGATTTTCTCTGATCGTTTATCATCAAATAAGTTTTCGAACCCGTTGGCATCTTCATTTTCGTCACCACTATGTGGTTGCGGTGGTTCTCTAGTCCAGTTGCCGGACATAGTTCTTAACGCAGCCTGTGTCTCCCGAATAAGTGTTTCTTCATCTTCTTCGGGTTGCCGCAAGGTCTGCGGTCTGTGCATAGGGAGTGGTCTTCGGCGGAACTCGGGTTCATCTCGTCTCTCGTCATCTAGCAGTCGTCGTCTTCTTTTGCCGTGGATCTCCTCCTCCTCCATGGAGCCCTCGCTGCTCATGCGATCCAGGCGTCTATCGTTCGTTCTAAAGGTTTCTACATCCACGCCGAACTCCAGCCTCCTCTTGTTGATCTGAGACAAGGAGGCTTGCGTGGTTAGCGGCACCGTCCTGAAACAAACGGCATATTCAGAAACATCCCGGACCTAGACAGTGCCGATAAATATAATACACCAAAAATATAATGGATCATTGTACTTGCGATTCGATTTTCCATCCACAATCAGAAATTTTTACGCGGAAATGATTCTCGGCGTTTCCAATCGACGTATCACATTAGAAGCACTTTTTTATTATGTTTATTTGCACAAAAATCGTTCCCACGTAAAAACCATTTCACTCAAGAGCTTTCAGACCAAATAATATATAATTTTGACATCGTCGAGGACGTAAAAAGAGCAAGTGGAAATTAGTGATGAAATGTGGTTAAAATAATTTAGTATTCACCAGGCGTTTATTTAAGTTTTCATATAAAGTTTTAAAATAATAGAAATTTGTATATAGCTAGGTTATTTTGCATGTTTTTATCCGAAGCGTTGTTTTTATCGATAGTAGGGTAAAAGTATGAAGTGATTACCGTGAGAGTCAGGGAACATCGCACCACGCATTTCTCATTAATGTCTAACGTTATATTTTAGTATTTTCTCGCTTTCAAACTTTTTATCAGTAAAATTAAACTTTGGGCAAAACTTTTCCAGAAAAGTTTTTGAAGTAAGTGTGTCAACGTGACTATTTTTGTTTACTTTTTATTGTTTCTTAATGACCTTCAGGTTTGTTCTTGTTTGAGGTTGTTATGTCAGAAGAATTTTCGACGAACGAGTATTTACTACGACATAATTATGTTTTTCTTTATCCTAAGCTTTCTTTATACTGTTTCTATTATGTTTGTTATCAAAGTAGGTAGGTAGCTCAATATGAATTAATACTTGTAGTATTGCATATTCAAATAATAAACACACTTTATGTCCAACACACAACTCACGTCAGTTTTTGTTGTTTTTAGTAACAAGATCACACCTCTGCATACAAATCATGACACTCTTAAAAATAATAATCAGAAGCACACAGCACACACACACACACACAAACATGTAAGAAAACCTCCAACAATCACGATTTCCTTTCGTAGAGAACTATCTTAGTTTACTAATGGATACTCGACTCAAGATTCAATTCGCGTTCATTACCGAGACTTGGAATAACATACTGGAGTTCAACAGACAATATCATCCTCAATATAATCGTGTTTTCCAAGCCCTACAATAAAGTTAGAGCCATAACTCCATAAAGCAATCGGGCCTGATTTATTGATCGGCTATATTCTCTCTCGAAGTTGTGCAATATGCGCCCGACTCGAGTCGAGATAATAATCGATGGTCCTTGACGGAGGTACCTTCGGGGGAGCCCACCGGAAGGCCGAAATACCGATAGTACGACGCCCAGCAAACATTTACGTACGTGACGCACCCTCTAGTCAGTACCGATGTAAACCGAAATTACGTAAACGTGGAGCGTTTTCAGGCATCGGGATCGGGACGGAACGTTGGTTTTCGCGTTCGAGTTGTATTCGTGTGTTGGCGTAGGGTAATTAGATAAACCCTGAGGGCGGTGGATGCTTAACCGGTTTAAACTAGTGCTCGTGCGGACCTTTATCAGCGGGTGGCGAGTGGCGGGTTATCTCGGGGCCGCGTTAATTGTAATGCCTGGAGATTAGGGCGCGATATAAGGGCGGCCGCGGCGCGAATTTGCGGAGCCGAACGCGGCCGGATTAAGGAAGATGCCGAGATGAGACGTGACTGCTTTATATGGAGAAGTGATACCGTTTTGGTTTTGAAACGCTTTTATTATGGTTTTGGGTTTAATTAGGCAATATTTTCAGTTGGTTGAAGGATTTTGTGTGATTTAAGGGTAGGTTTGTTGTAGTTGTGTAATTAATGTCACAATAGAAATATAAAAGTTAGTTGGTAATAGGTTTCTAAGGAGATCCAGCGCAACTTTTAAGACTGAAAGCCGAGCCTCAGCTTAAAATGAAAATAAATATTATATAAGAATATTACATAATCTACATTAAAAGTAAAAGATGATGAAGAAAAGCGTAAGACAAAGGAAAGTGCTACCTTTTTTTGGTTACTTGTTCGAAGGAAAAAGGAAATTATACTAAAATGGTGCTTGTACTTATCAGTAAAATGATAAGTTGGTTATGAAGAACCATTTAGTTTAGTTTTTTAAGTTGTTGCTGCTGCTAGAATACGAAAGCCGTTTGTTTTAAATAGGGTAAGGTATTGAAAACCTGAGTTTATCTCGGTTTTTTAGTAGGTAACTTAAGAAACAACAATAAATAATTAAACCGTCTAATGCACCATTTAAATCGGACCCTATTTGATACGAAACCCCTACATACAACTTAACAAACAAACTCTCGAAGAAAGCCTCTATTGTTGAAAATCTCATTTTCATAATTTCTCATAATTCCTTGAAACTCTATTATAATTCCTTAGAAAACGTGAGGTAAGCGGAGCGCTCTGAGAGGCTGCGACCCTTTCCGCCCTGGAGCAATAATATACACGCGTCGGCCTCCCGCGGCCCCTCAAACGTGGCGGCTCCAAATTCAAATTGCACCTTAGAATTCTTAATTATTGAAATCATAAATCAAAACGTGCCGTCTGCGCGGGCGACCATAAAATTGTAAGGGGGGTACGAGAAAACTCGAGTGTGGTAGGATTAAGACATTATCACTTTTCTTTCAAGCAGTCGTGCCCTCCTTGGCCTCGCTCGGCTGTAAATCAGCGAGTAAATCCTCTGGATTAGATTCATAGAGTTGCCGCGGCCTGCGGATCGCGCGCCGCCGATAATGGCGTCGTGTGCTTGCGTGATTCTGCTTTTAAATCGACTCCCGGGAAAGATAAATACTCTTCCAATTTGGCTTCAGCCTTGAGTTCTCGTTTAAATTGCTGTAATGGAACTTGGCTGAAGTTTATAGTGAATCACAACTGAGGCTGACTGATAACTGGACACTGTCTTTGGATGAAAGTTACGCGATTTTTGGCAGTGGGATTATCATCAAACGTATCGGAGGCACCTTGTTTTTGAATTTTTTGATTGATTGCTTTGTAGCGGTATCTACAACGCCACATGCGAACAACGCGTCATACTGACGTCACGCAAATCCTGCATCGCACAAGCAGAGTTTACCTCGCAACTAGCATAGATACAACGGTTGTACTGTATGGAAAAATTTCAGGTTGTAGGTATTTTCATAAGCACCAATCTTGCCGACACGATAAAAGAAGCGTCACAGTTTAAGTATCAGTACTTTTGGAGTTAAAAAGACAAAAGTAATTATTAATTGTTACTGCTATTCGTGTGTACAAGCAGTTACCGCCAGCAATTAAGCAATTATATGGAAATATGTTTAAAAATAAATTGAATAAAATGTTAACTGATAATGTATTTTATAGTCTGCATGAGTTTTTTTTGATAAAAAATAATATTTGTAAGTACCTAATTTCATAAAATACTATTGCATATCCGACTTGGGTAGACTGTTGAAACAAAAAATGTAATGTATAAGAACTTAATGTACACATTTAAGCAATAAATATATCTTTAATCTATTTCACTTTTGTAACGAGCGATGTTAAAAACTGTTTACGTTTTAATTTTTTTTTGCAGTTATGATTATTGAAGATACGATATTATCTTAAAACTAGTTGGAAGTATAATGTGTGTACATAAATAAATTGCTATATCTGAATATCTGTATTGAATCTAGTATTCGCCGAGACCCTCATAGTTATAATGGACATGTATTTTATCTACAATCAGGAGTACATAAATGCATATAAGATGTCCTCCTGTGGTCCTCCCTTACCGGAAAAGCACCTCGAGTTTGGAGGGAGTGGCTTTTAGAAGTAAACAATTGACCTCAAACTAACAACAAAGACCCAAAACATTTACAATCACTCACCATCTTGACTACGCAAACGTTTGCAGCGTTTCGAAGACAGGAAAGGACAGCCAGAGTATAGTTCCATACTCTAGCTGTGCTTTCTATGACAAATTTTCCAAGAAAGACCATTTTTACAAGAAAGACTTTAAGATATTCTAATAATTAATTCGTTTAACAAACCTACTAAATATTTTAGGTACTTACTAATTTTGAAAAAAACTCTCAAGATAATATCTCCTCAAATAAATAATACCTAGTCCGGAATATTTCGTTTTGTTGCTGTCCATCCATCCGTTGGGATGCTGCCGCGGAGTTTCATTGGCAACTATGTTGTAGGCACAATTGTGTCTTATAGTTCGTCACTACTAGAGTCAATAGAAAATTAATTCTTAGTCAAACCTACCAATTCAACTAAAAAAGCCAATAAGATACATACGAAGTATATTTATGACTATCCTGTCTGTTTTTTTATCGTGTTACTACTCTACCAAACTGAGCAAGAAATAAAAATAATAAAATTTGAAAATATGGATAGAAAATTCAGCAGTAAAACAATGGTAGCGGCTCGAATGGGATCGGACGCAGAGCAAAGCGTTCATACAATTTGCGAGTACAATGGTTACTGCGTTCATACAATTTGCGAGTACAATGGTTACTGCGTTCATACAATTTGCGAGTACAATGGTTACTGCGTTCATACAATTTGCGAGTACAATGGTTACTGCGTTCCGCATTGTTTCGCGTTCGGAGAGCAGGGTATTCCTTTTCCATACGCTGCGTACAAAAAATCTATAAATTGTGTGGAGACCAAGAGAATAATATTTAAGCCTTCTAACGAACAGTTTAGCTTTTGAGATTGTAATTTTATTTAGTAAAACGCATAAAGCGTTGGTCAACAAACAAATCAAAATCAAAAGTCATTAATTGAAATTAGACTGAGAATCGGCACTTTATAAACTACAAAATGACATAAGGCACTCCCTAGCCACTTCCTAGTGCTTTAGCTGGGAAGAAGTGGCGCAACAAACTCATCAGCAGCACAGCTGTCTGTTCAGTTAGAAGAACTTGATTCCATACGATAGTATATGCTTCTATACAGAGGTGCTATTCTGTAAAAATCTCACCGTGAAAACTTAGGTGAAGTGAGCGTGGAGTGAGCTGTCAATAGTGTCAATTCCTAGCAAAAACAAACTCACTTCACCTTAGTTTTCACGGTGAGATTTTTACAGAATCGACCGGCAGATGTTTGACGGAATAATTGATTGCCAAATGAATAAGACGTACTGAAATTGTATACTTCGAATAATCGATTTGATGATTCTATCTAAGTATCTACTAGAGCTTTAACAAGTAAGAAACAATTTAATTTTGTTGTCAGCAATTTAGTTTAAGCGTCGACGTAATATTTTTAAAACGGGCATCTCATGAAGAACTACTCTTAAAACGTGATCACTAATCAGTTGTGACCGAAAAAGTACGATTAGAGTGCACCAATCGAGAACCTCTAGTCAGTTGGTTCTTAACCAATAGATAGCAGTAGAGTTTTTGAGACTCATCTGGAATTTTATGAATCGTGTAGGATATTATATACGGCACCCCTATCGCATAACACACCTACAATCACAATCCGAAGGAAATTCCTAAATGGCTTGTGTTTAAACGCCTACCAGAAAAGTACCTATTTTAATACCAAAAAATTCGAAATACCTGCCAGAATGGATAAATGCTCACCAAATTGTGTTTCTTGAAGTATTGTAGAAATGAACCTATTTTCATTTTTATTCTATGCCACATCCCATGTAGACGGAGCACCGCTTCGCGGGGTATTTCTGTGTAAAGTAACCTGCCCTTCGCTCGCTCTTGCATCCTACGTCGCCAATATTTTTCATTTTGCGTATTAATGTTACTATTTCAGGGAAACTAGATTTGGTGAGCATTTACCATTTTGGTAGGTTCAAAAATTATTTTGGTGAGCTTCTAAATTGTACCCTTTAAAAATTCGTCTGCTCGACAACGTAAATAACGCAATGAATGTTGTCAAAATGAAAGGCAATGCCATTGCAAGTGTGTAAAGCAATAAACTTGCGGTTCACAATTGTATTGAAAGAGTTCAACTTCTTATTAGGGGATCATATCGTCTTAAATTTTTTGTATTTGGTTTTTTTTGCTAAAATAGCATTTCCAGGCGAATGTAAAACGCAAATGCATTAAAAAAACAAAACACTTGTGCCCCGATTGGTGGAACTTTTGGTGAATGTTACAACCATCATCATAGCTTCGCTTATTGACTGATTGTTCTTGCTTGACGCTCAGAAGTATTCTTTATAGAAAATAAATGAAATGATGTTAAGATGATGTCCTAAATCCTTTACTACACTTTTACTCGTATTATTTTTGGTCAATACTTTAAAACTAGATGGCCTAAAAAGCCTTTGCTGGCTCACTTATCCCCAAAGCTTATCCCTGAGTAGAAATACCTACCGAAACAAACTCAGAGGTTATGGTCCCTTCTAAAGTCAAAAAATTATATTTGTAAGATATTATGTAGGTCTAAAAGTGCAGGGCCATGTCTGGGAGGGCCATTTACATAGCCATAATCCCTGGCTCATGTACGCCTTTTACAACCACTCGGACATGACGGTTTTTCTTGTTTTCACCGCGAGTTACACGCTTGACCACAAATTCCTTTGAAACAAGAGAGTAATATTTCCATATTAAAATATGCTTCAATTATCGTATTTCAGGGAACCTAAAGACCTAAACATCATTATTAAAAAAAAAAACATTCCATTTATGAAGATATTCGTAGCACTAAGTAATAGCAAATTCCAAAAGTGTTGAATAAGGAATTCAACAACGAACTATTTGTGTATTAACACATCCCTGAAACCTGTATTGTGTACTTGTAGATACAGATACTCAATATACACACCCACAACCCACTTGAGTAAGTATAATGAACATTCGACCATAATTCTATATTTTGTCGTACGCAAAATACGCGCATTGACGTGGAGTTGCGGACACCAGCCCGTATTACCCAGTATTAGTAATAGGTAGTCCAACTAATATTTGTACTTAAGGAGAGCTAGAGATTCAAACCCGCAATCGAGTTTGAATAGCGGATCCTTCAACTTCAGAGATTTTTCTAATTGGAATTCGTCTCGTAAAAAAGTAAAGGTAATATAGTTTGAAAGATCGGCTTTTTGCTAAAGTAACTAGCTCACCAAAGGGAAAAAGAAAGTTTACAAAGCTGAAAATACCTGTGACAGACTTTTACTTAGTGAAAATTTTTGTCTAGGTGGTTTATATTCTACCGAAGATTATATAGTACGCTGCCATAGAGATATAAGGAAGTGTGGGAATTAGATGCTTTCTTATATTTTTAGTTAGGGTCCATCTTCGATCAATACTATTATTGGTCAAAGGGGTCCATGCATTGTTTCTGAAACTAATTGAACACGTTATCCGATCTTGTGAAAATGTGTTTGGTTAAGTTGGTTTAGGGTACTGATTAACATCCTGGAGACGTGTCAATAAAGCAATCAACTAAGCATATCGCAGTCTAATGTTATAGATGAACGCCCACAAATACCCTGCTGTTCGTTACCAGGAGAATGTGACTAAGGGCTGATTTTTCAATCATCTGATAACTTTATTCGAGGAATAATTTTGAAATTTTGACAGTTCTTTCATACAAAAACTGTCAAACGTCAATTTTAGTCCTCGATTATAAGTTATCTGGCGATGGAAAAATGAGCCCAAGTGACAAATAGAAAACCATGCAAAAATTGTCACTTGTCACTTGTTTTACAGGATCAAGTTAAAAATCTATTTCTCAGATCAGATTCAAATATATTTTCATAAATTGTAATTATACACATATCCTTTCTGTTGAAATGGGCCGTTTGGTTTTCAGATAAATTATTTTTATTATTCACTGTTGTAAATGTTATTTATTCACACCTAATTAACACTTATTTCACAAAACACATAACATCTAAACTAGATATCACAACTAATTCTGTTACATTTCACTATGATTTCTTTTATCATATTTAACATGTCACTTTCTCACATCCATTTACATACGCACTTCTATTCGTTTATCGATTACCCTAAACCCATAGAGCAGAAAGCAACATATGACTGCAAAAAATCAATATCGCAATAGTTAAAGTGAGTTAAAATAAGTGGGGTAATGGTACCGCGGTGCATTGTAACTGGCAGGCTCGCCCTAACCCCTGCCCGAGCGAGGCAGGGTTGACAGGATCACGAAAAACGAATAAATATTTGTATTTTTTATTGAGTAGACGATATTTTTTGTTTTGTTATGATTTTTTTAAAGTTTATGTTTAAATAAGCTTATTTTGTGGGTTGTCTGCTTGGAATCTTGTAGGTAAGTTGATTTTGAACAAATATATTTGTCTTGTTGGTTAATTTAATGAATTGTTTATGAAAATAAACACTGAAATACCTTATATGGTTATCTAAAGAGTAGAGTACGTATAGGAAGTTTTCTTGGAAGATCAGATGATGGGTGGTCAAACTAAATGCTATAACACCTCAAATAAATATCCATTCTCTTATAACTAATCTGTGCTCTTCAGACATCATGAATTTATGACGATTTCTGGCCAAAAGATATATGGTTTTGTTATTGAAAGGAGACTATAGAACAAAATCGTCTAATATCCGGCGATAATCGATAAGGAAATGTAGTTTGTTTTTTAGAATATCTAGATGGGGTATGATGTAATGTATGAAACTACTATTTCTGCTGTTATCATACTTTACTTTATTACCATAAACTAAAGAAATTAATAAGACCTGTTGTGTACCTACTATAGCAGATTGTATTCGTTAAAGTGCCTAAATATTAATTTGTTATTATTGCTATAATGTTTCGATACAATAATAATCTATATAAATAAAATTCAAAGTTCTGACTCATATAATTATCAACGCACAGCCTAAACCGCTGCCTGGTCCTAGAGACATGGAATTTGGAGGGTGTGTTCTTTGTGAAGAATAGGTCTCCACTAAGAAAGGGTTTTTCGAAATTCCACCCCTAAGAGGGTGAAATTGGGATTGAATTTTCTGTGAATAATTTCCGACCTCCACGCGGGCGAAGTCACGGGCAAAAGCTAGTTAATCTGTCTGCTTTGAAGAAACTTTGTTGTTCCAGAGAAGTTTAATATTATTGTTTACCAAAACTTTAATTCACTCAAAAATATAATATTATAGTAATATTTCTTAAACCGAAAATCTCACTGCACAACGTTCGATATGATTTTTGTATAAGGAGTTTACACTTAATGAACACAATAAAAATTGACAAAAAATATTCTCAATTTTCTGCCAAATTGTTTGAAGTGATAGCCCTGCGTCAAGAGCTCACCCGTGTCGAGGGTTATCGCGTGGAGTATCAAACCCTCGCAAGTCGCATGCGAACACGTTTCCAACTTCCCTAGTATTTATTATAAACACAAGTTCCTTCAAAATAAATACTTTGGTTTAAATAATTTAACTACTACTAATAATAAGGCACTTTTTAGGTAGGTTTCTCTGTAGCAATCGTTTGTTAAAAGGTTCTTTAGACAAGAAAATAACGCCTACTGTTGATTGTCTAAAGAAAGCTTTATAAATTCCCTTATTTTTTTACAACACATTATTTTTACGTACTTTTTGATGAACAAAAGCAGCTCCGAGTTAAGAGTCCAATGAAAGGAAAATTGTGGATTTAGCTTAACATAATACGTCTGTTGTCCTCATTCCTGAATAAGTGTACCCGTATAAGTTTTTATTTGTAAACAATTACTTTTTTAAATCCTTACTTGCCTAATTGCGTAAGTTAGCACCTACTCTCCCTACTGACTGCAAGTTGTAACGTTAGATTGTAAGATTTTTCTAAAGTAATAGAATGGTTTTACAGTAGGAAATACAAGTTTTTTTTTTTAAATTTAGGTACTACCTAATGAAATTGTTCATAAAACACTTTTTCGAGTACTCCATTTTCGACTTATACTTTTATTCATTCGCCCGTGGCAGCCCTGTGTTAAGGGCTCACTCTCGGAGGGTTATCACGGGTTTGATCGCACCCTCCACACGATCCGATGTGTATTGCACCCGGTAGCGTTCGCGTTGTGTCGAAAATACGTTTCTTTTACATTACTTCGGGATCTTTGTTGCCTCAAACAGCTGACGGGTTTTGTAGATTGCGTATTTTGTAAATATGAGGACTCTTTTTTGTTGTTGCCTGTATGTTTTCTTTGGTCCTTTTTGACGTGACAACGTCTTAAATTAGGTTGCGACTGGGAGTCACTTATGAAAAAGTGTAACGCTCGGTAACGTTACGATGAGTCACCGAACGAGAGAGAGGCCCGCCGAATGCCTTGCGTCTCTCTCCCACTCAACTATGATCGGATGATCGGTCGTTGTCACGTAAAATCTTCGCCCGTAAAACCGACTTTACAGGCAACCATTTTTTTTTTATGTATCAGATGATATGAGAGCAGTGCCTATCTAAGTAAAAGATAAAGGTATTTTTTTTATGTTCTAGCTGCCTTTTTCGCAAATTATTTCAAATCAGTTAATGCAGTCAATTTCTCTCCAATTAAAGGAGTATTTCCATTATTTCCTTAAAGTGTTAACATAACAGCTATTCATATTAAAAGTAAAGTCAAACTTTCGTTACAGGAATTTTGAGTTCTTTGTTTTTTATTGCCGTTGTACATAACATACCATACTTTCCCATTCGTCGTAGGAACCTGTAACATTATTATCCACCGACAAACACTTTTCTCAACATTTATTAAACTGTAGGTACACCAAAAACCTAAAAGATATACAAATTTACCTGCTCATATTTTGTGACAAATTAAATGTATTTACTCCACCATGAATCCCTCATCAAATTAATAAAATCATTCCCATACATCAGCGTAAAACGACTTTAAAATAGAAGGTGAAATAAGCTACATTTTAGCGGCCCATCAGATACGGGTGAAACAATTTAGCGCTATCAGATGGGAGAGGCGCTACACGTGAAATCGGCGCCACCTCACCTGAATTAAACGTTTACGTTAATTACACGGTACGGTTAACGTTTTTAATGCGAGTTATTATGGATTTGATGTTTAGTGACTTGCTGGTTTGCGTTTCGGGGATTTTTAATGATGATAACGAAGTGGAGTTGTTTTATTATATTTCATGTTGGTGTTTTTCTTTGGAGACAATGTTGTTTCGTAATTATAAATTGTTAGAGAATATTTTAACTAGGAAAAAAACAAAGAAAGTATGAGTTTAAAAAAAATCTTTAGAAATTAATGCAATTTAATTGTTAGGACGTTTTTTAAACATTTAAATAAATAAGGACCGATTTATTAATATTTTTTTAATTCATGTTATTTTTTCATCGAGTTTTGTAACTCGTTCAGCTATGAAAAAGTCAGATTTAATTGATATGTATGTGGGTAAGTGTAGCAGATATCTTTTGACCGCAGTGTTTTTGTCTCAATGAAAAAAGTTTTAAATAGTTTAAGAACTTCAGAAGTTATGATTAAGGCCATTTTCAGGTACCTATAAGATGTTTAAAACTTCACGAATAAAATCACTTTACACCTATATTTTTTTAGATGAAAGAAAAACTTGAAGTAACTTATTAGAAGTCACGGGACTTCAATTTACGTCCTCTCCAAAGTTCTGGCGATAAGAAATATATACCTACGGTGCATAATTTATGCCTATAATTAAATTGAATCTCCTAACTATCAGCACCGTCACAACTACTGCTTACACTCGTGTGTAGCTAATGAATTTAGCTTCGCGCCATTACGTATTCTGTCGCCGAGCTAATGCCGCGGTTATTTGCCGACTCGCTCATCTTACCGACGTGATTACATTACCTCCGATACGACAAACGAGGCAGGAATACTCAACCTCATGGCAAACACACAAACATCCGATTTAAACCTCAAACATTACATACAAACTTAACACTACTCAACCTCATCAATATTTAACACAAATTATGAAAGCATTTCGTGAAATGGTTTTACGAGCGTGGGATTTGTGCGTAAACGATATTGTTTTTATCTTGAACACTTCTTCAATTTTCGTTTTCGTTGAACACCGCTGAAATAACAATACCGCAGATATTTTTCAAAACGTACAAACGCGACGACTTCTGGCGCGTCCAACTGTTCGCTTTAAAAACAAAATAGTTGACGGAATTGAAACGAAACTTTGGTAATCAAGCGGCCACTTACCACATGGGTCGGACGAGGGCCGACATCGCTATAAAACGGAGGGGCGAGTCCTCATTGCGCACTAAAGTTTTTATTTATTTATTTATACACGAATTCACTGACAATTAAATATTATTTAAAAAAATCACTGCACTAAAATGCACTTTGGACTATTAAGTTTCGATTCGTAGCATATCGGAGTTCGTAGCACAGCGTAGCGCGTCTACGTCGGAAAAGTTTCTCCGTAGGCCGTGTCGGGCGGCGGCGGACGCAGGACCTCGCTCCGCGGTGCGGGTGGCTCGCGGGGCGCTATTCGCGGACTATGCGGAGGTCGCCAGCAGGCCGGGCTCGCGGGGAGGAGGGGTGCGGGGGGCTAGAGCGGGCGCGGCAGGGGAGGGGGAGGACCGGCGCGCGCACGCCGCCGCCCACGCCGCCCCGCCCCACACACCCGCAACCTATTTATTTCTAGTTACGTAAAATTTACGCGCAATACCCGATACTGCATTTAGCTTATGTTACGATCCCGTATGCCAGTATATAAGCAGTAATGAAAATGTGGTTACATTACGAGCCGGCTGCCACGCCACGCCCGAAAAAGACGGCATTATTAACACTCTGCGCCATATAAACAAGAAAATACGACACGCAAGGCTATATAACGACCGGTACATAAAGACACCTACGCCCTCGCGAATAAAAAGCTTTCAAGAGTTTCGACACCGGTCAAATAAAAGGCAGACGGTTCAACATTAAACGCCAATCAGTGTATTTCACGCGAGGCCACTTCTGGCCCCGGGCAGGTGAGGCGTGAACTGAAAAAAGAAGTCGCTGCCGGTCGCCGGTCGCCGGGGGGCCGCCGTCAAAATTTGGCAGACGAGTTTTTTCAACCGCAACCGATGGCATCGATGTCACTTAAACGAATTGAATAAACGCGTCGGAGGGCGCCCGGTGTCTATCTGCGGGCCTTTTTGGCTGTCCGTCCTGATTTCATCGTTGATCCGACATATTCCAAAACGCCTGTCTGTTATTCAGCGTTCCCCGCGTGTTGCTCTCCATTCATCTTGTATCAGCACGATCTCCCTAGCTAGTCGTGTCGACTTTTCTAGCCGGCAGTTTGTTGTTATGTTACGAGGACGGTCGGTACGTGAATTAAAGCAAAAGTTCGATAAACTGTGTCGTCACAATCAGCTGTTGGCGCCGCGAGCGCAACAGACAATGCGATTAAGATCTACGCAGGACAACTTTCGCCGGCGCGCCGAGCGGCAGTTAGTTGTTATGAAAGAGAGAAATTTGTAAATTGTTCGCGCCCGAGTTCGCGAACTCCGTCGAACCGGAGTTTGTTTTAAGAGTCCAACCTTGAAACAAGAAGAAAAGTAGTCCTGTAAAACAAAGTTTTGCGGCCGCCGTCGCCGGCGCAAGCGGTTCAAGGATTGTGCCCGAACTGTCTGTCTGTACAACTTTACCGATTAAAAGCTCAAAAGCTTCCAAAGTCATTTTAAAAGTTTATCTGCACGCGGGCGCGGTGCGCGGGGAGGCGGGGGAGCGTAGGCGCCGGGTTCGTTATCATCCCACCGCAATACTTTAGTTAAAACCTAGTTTAACTTATTTATAAATCGGCGGTCGTCGGCCGAGGCAGGCCTCGTTCACGAATTAAACTGTCAAAGTTGTGAAGATGCGTCGTCGTCGCCGCGGCGTGGCGGCGGCGGTGGGGCCTACCGCGCGGCCTCGCCGACGACATGTGTTCGCACCGCCGAATAGTTGCCAACGTACACACTAAGTTCCTAGACCCTTCGCTACTTTGTTTTACAGCTGTTCCACTTAGCGAACTATGCCTCGAGTTGGGCGCGAGTTCTTGCATGTGTATTGGCGGCACACACCCGCATCCGAATAGTTTCATAAACATAACCCAACTTAGTTTTGGACGACTTTTCAAAGTCAATGCATACTAACTTTCGATGTCTGGGAGTGCGATATTACGATTGGATCAGTTTGCGGTGACTTTAATGCATTCGTTTGTTCGAAACTTTGTTTTATTGGATCAAACTTCGCAACAAGGTTAAATACGTGTCTTTGTTGATTTTTTTTCGGAATCAAGAATAAACGAAATTATCTTAACTTCAGGATGAAGTTTATTATGAGTTTTGATATATTATTTTTTTAGCGATGGTTGCAGATTCATAGAAATTCTACGTATAGATATCAAGACATACACAATTAATGCACATCTTCACATCATTATGTTAACAAGTGCAGTGACGATTACCTATAGGTACCTACATAGCTATCTATTGATACTAGACCAACAGGTAGATTCCACCATGTTTACAAATTGTTGAAGTCACAGAAGAGACCAAGATGATACTAGATTTGTTTAGCAAACGGTGAAATTGAGGTAAACCTACTACACCTTAAAGTTAGACCTAAGTCGTGAAGTTTCAGGCAAATATACAATGGCACCTCCATTAATGTTTCCTAGACAATAAAGGGATTATGTAAGATACAGTATGATTATGATTGTGTATATCTAATAGGTACTATCAGCGCCCCGCGGTTTCGCCCGCATAAGTGTCGATCCCGTAAGAATATAGGTATAAAAACTATCCTATGTCCTTTCCCGGGAATCAACCTATCTCTATACAAAATTTCATCTAAATCGATTCAGCGGTTTAAACGTAAAGAGGTAACAGACAGACAGACACACTTTCGCATTTATAATATTAGTAATAAAAAAATTGGGTGTGTGTGTGTGTGTTTATATTAGTATGGATATTAGTATGGGTTATTGTTTTATTATCTCACCAACCACTTCAATTACCAATCGACTTGCCAGTTATGACAATTTTCATTTGCCACCGTTTTGGGTGCATTTGCCTGGAGGTGCTAAGCAGCCGATTTATTCTGATCTCACTGTGAAAACTTAGGTAAAGTGACCTGTTATTCCACGTTTACTACTTATTTAGTTCAGCTACTATCTTCTGCCCGTGGCTTCGCCCGCATGGATGACGGAAATAACCCCACCAGAACGTGCTACCGGGACAAAAAGTCTATGCCTATGTCCTTCCTCTGGATGCCATCTATCTCCAAGCCAAATTTTATCGAAATTCGTTCAGTGGTTTAGGCGCATACAGACGGAGTTACTTTTGAATTTTTAATAATTATTAGTATGGATGATCGACACTATTGACAGTTCACTGCATCTTAGTTTTCACAGTGAGATCAAGATATAGATAGACTGGACTCGTATGTGTGCGATGACCTTTAAACCGTATGAAAGCAAGGAGTGATGATGGTGGTTCTGATTATGGTTTCTTGAAGATAGAACCATACGAAGTACAAAAGTCTAGAGTGAAGAGAGTCTTAAAAGTCAGGCTTTGCGAGTTTGACTTTATTGCATAAACTTTTAGTTCAACGAACTTTTGTTTGTTTAGTTAGGTTATGTTTTCTTTGTTGAGATTTTCAAGCTTATTTTCGGCAGTGCACTATTCATTTTTACTGAGCTCATGTACCAAAGAAAAATTAAATCTTAATTGATTTTAAGACGTAGAAAACTAATATAAGACATAATATATACCTTGTTTGTAGAACATAGAAATACAGAAGTACTTTCGAGCAAACTCCTGATACTCGCAGCGAAAACTGATATTGACTCTGGCACTGATAACAGACAACGCGGAAATAGAACTGGGGGCCTAAAAAGGCCACTTTTGCAGAATCATAAAAGGAATTCATCAAATCATTATAAATCCTAATAGACAGTTAACTGCTATGTTAATCGTATCAAATCCCATTGGTGAAGGATTTTTCAGTTATTTTTTTTTGTCTGTGCTTAAATACCAATCCAAATCCAATCCCAATCTCTTGCAACGAAAAAAAGCAAAATACGTTTATGATTCTGCCAAAGTGGCCTTTTTAGGCCCCCTGATTTCCTAAGTCAGACTTTACAGAATAGTAGTTCGTAGCAATCGTCGTAGCAAATTCGTAGCAGTTTCGTAGACGCGTAGCGGATGATAATATAAACTATATGAATATTTTTTTTTTAAACAATGACATTTGCTTACTTTGTAAAGTATTATATTATTTTTTCATTGTGAATGTGAAGACGATGTGGGTCATTTTACATACTTATATTTTTTTTTTTATTATTCTCTCTGTTCTGTTAGTTTTTTTTTCATGGTCTGGCAGTTTGAGTAATTTATGTGGCCTACCCAAATGTCCTTTCTTTGGTATTGTTCGTCGAATCGTTGAGCTCCTTAAGTCTTGAGTTGAGCTGCACGATTTTTGACAAATGCGTGCACTGACTGGACAGGTCCTCTCAATCTGTGTGGTTCTTTCCTCAAAAGACCACCTCAGACATCGATCTACATGGTCTTCATATAACCTGACCAAGATTATGTCTGGACTTTAAAAGAGACTGTGACCTCTGAGTTTGTTTCGGCCTTTCTTCTCAGAGTAGTCAGATAGGAAACGCCGACTTCATCTAGTTTTAAAAAATAAACATGATTGACGTGTAAAAGTGTTTGTACAAACCTACTTACAAAAAATAAAATCATTTCATTTCAATCATTTCATCATCATTTCATTTAAACGTGAAAGAGTAGGTATTGTGCAATATTTAACTGCTGGTATGTGAAACGGGTCATAATATCCCTTTTAATAAACTCTCTCATAACTCCTCTCAACCTTATGCTCCACAGCGAAAAACAACACGGCACCTACATTCATAATCAGCGTAATTACCGAAATCTCAGTCGGAAAGTCACGATCAACAGTCAAGCGCGAGATAAAGCTGCCACAGCCCTCGGAGCGGTAGACGTACCACCAGCTCAAAATGACCTACCATTCTCCTCAAAATCTTAGAGATGAAGACGAGGGAGGGGTATAAGTATGAGTTTAGGGAGGTCTGTTTATTCTGGTCGCGAAATACGTGTTATCTTCGTTCGCCAATAAGTCACGCAATAATTACCGCCAGCAGATCACGCTCCCCCACAGTGCGCACATATTTATGGTTGCGTCCATAAGTACAAGTAAATAAGTGCGGTGCGCGACAATTGTGCGGTTTATGGTCGTATCTGCCGCGGGCACGCGACCTAACTTTATTGTTACAATGTTTCGAATCCGCGACTGGTCTGCGATTGTGTTTTTATGTATTTTATATTATTTAGAATTAGTATTTTTTTGTACATTAACTATTACTTTTAGTGTGTAACATAATGTCAGCCTATAATGTTCCCACTGCTGGGATACAAGCCTCCCTTCGGTGAGAGGGATTGGGTTGTGATATGCATGTTTTTGCAAAGTGCAAAGAAATATTTTTTCCTCTCTTCGTTGAATTATCTTATTGGTCCGTCTCCTTGTCATTCTTGAAAATGCTATTTGGTCTGAATGCTCTTGAGAATCATTAGTAATTAATAAAGTCATCCTCATACTTACCTACTGAATTATATAAAGTACTTACGTTTTTGATGTGGACGGCCTGAATAACTTGTGTGTTATCTGCACGTAATCGTTCTGTAACAAAAAGAAAATCAACCTTTAAACATACGAAAATAATAAAATATTATTATATTTTTTATTCGGCAAACTATAAAATACTCGACGGAATATATAGGTATTGTGATCGGGGTAATTGTGTAACACAATGGCAACGCCTTTGCCATTTTGACAATTCAATAACATTCACCAAAAAGTGGTCTGTTTGACAAGGTAAATGACGCAATCGTCATTTACCTTGTCGAGCAGACCAATTTTGCAAATATTTGAATGGAATGGATTAGAAAAATTTCCTTCAAAATCCTTCAGATTGCGTTTGAAAATATATTTCGGAATTGGGGTGCTGATTAATCTTACCCCTAAGATTCCCCCTTCGGACTCGATAAAAAAAACCTTGCATCCGCTCACTAACTGTGACGAGACTGTGACTTCTAAGTTTGTTTCGGCCTTTCTTCTCAGAATAGTCAGATAGGAAACGCCGACCTCATCTAGATTAAAAAAAAAAAAGATTGACGTGTAAGTGTTTGTACAAACCTACTTACAGAAAATAAATCATTTATCATTAACATGCATCGTTTCTCCATGTTTTCCTTTAAGTGGTGAATAGTTTTGATTAGATGCAACCGTTACTTTCAAGAAAAATATACCTATCATGCCATCCAATGTCGATCAATGTTTATAAATTGCCGTCCAAACCCACAAAACAGTCACTAGGCTATAAAAAGCAATTAATTTCGAATCTACCCATTAATAAAACACAAAATCATATGTTTACATCCCATAACTATTTCATACGACATTGAAGGGTAGAATTGGTAAATAATCCTCGTTTCAGTATCAGATTTGTATGGAAACGACGACATTACGTGTGGTCGACGCGTCAAAATGTGACTTTAATTGATGTTGTGTCGTTACACAAACACTTGGAGTTGTACCGACAACATTACTACGATTTGTGTTGATGTTAGTAATTCAATATTTTGTTGGATAAGTATTATAAAGTTCGTTTTTCGAGTTTATTACAAAACAATGTCCTAAATTCTAGAGACCCGTATCCTAGTACAATGATTAACCATAAATCTCGGTATTTTGAGCTTTAAGACAAGATTAGAATGAAACATTCATGACTGAGCATCGTCCTAGAATAGGCTCTATGCGACATCATAGTTAAAAAGCCTACACCGAACAATCTTCAAAATATCATCAAAACACTTCTTACTGCAATGTAAACTGTAGGTACTTGTATATAAGAGTAATAAAAATTAAAAAATAAAATGCTTTCTGCATAATTATGAGTACAGTTTTCCAAGGTTTTCGCTACTAATTGCTTCATTTTAATGCCCATTTAAAATAGGAAAACGGAAAGTCCTAAAAAGTATTCGAAAAAAAAAAAAAAAACATAAATGAGTCAGACCTCCTCCTATCATTATGTTTCTTTAAAAAAATACAGCCAGTGTCATCGAACCTAATTTTACCTAACACTTTCTTCTTTTTCTGTCCACGGTCCGTTTCTCCCACAAACGTTCGGGTTGGGGCGGACCGTAAATTTGATTTTAATATTGAACACGTGATACCCTGTTTGCTTGGGCCCGTAATTGATACGGCCCTCTTAGCACGCGTCTAATACCTGTCATTATTTTCAAATTCGTCGGCTTTGCCTTTTAAATGGTGGATTATTTAAATGCTCCGTCCGTTACAGAATTTAATTTAGGTTTACTTTGTTTTACATAAATTAGTTTTGTCGTGTATAAGTGTAGTTAATATTGAGTTAGTGTTAGTCCTAGGACGTGCTTGGATCTAGACAGTTAATAATCTTTTGAATCGACACGCTATTGGAAATAATTAGCTTAGGTATCGATCTTAAAGCAGTTCAAATACTTGGACGTTTTTCATACACACTTTATATTAAATTTTTCTAAAACAAAATCTTCTCGTCATAAGTTAACAGCAATTCATATCCGAGCCAACACTTCAGGTAGGTAGCTACTAGCTCGTCTCCCCTACCGCACAGATTATGGCGGTGCCATCAAATATGCATAAAAGCCGTAAAATGCCACACTTAACCGCTGGCTCCCCGCTCCGCGGCGTTGTCACCTGCAGTACTACCGAGCTCCACAAACCGCGTCTCAGTCTCCAGACAGATGCTCAGACACAGTGGTAATTAAAAATTTCCCACCTTCTCATAAATTTGCATGGAAGACGTGAGCAAATATGAAAGTAGGGGTTTCGTTTTGAGTGATTTGTTTTGGTTGTCGTCCGAAGTACCTACTTTTACAAATGAAGTATTTTGAGAATCAGTTTTTTAGATCATATTTTTTAATTTACGGGAAGCTTTAGATGTTATAGCTTTAGAGACGATTGGGATTGAAAATGCATCACATTCATGTGTATAACTAGTCAGTACTAATAATAGTATATATACTAAGTTGTACGCAAAATACGCGCATTGACGTGGAGTTGCAGATACCAGCCCGTAGTACCTATTACCTATATACTAAGTTCATTAGATTTTACCACCTTAACACAGTATAATTTCACAACGCATATTTAATACAGACAAAACTTAATTGGCTCTTCAAATAAATACATCAATCAATATAACTACATACCTACAAAACTATCAGTAAACATCACTCGACATTCTCGTCTCATAACTTAATTATTTCCTTTCTATCAGAGCCACCCAACGCATCCATACATAAGTCGTGTGTTAGCGAGTACAAATCTACAATCCCATTATAACAATCACCTTCCCGTTCATTACTCGGAGCTAAGATACTAAATTTAAATTAACAGCCCCTTGTTAGTTGAACTATGTACATCTGCACTAAAATGAATGTTCATTTGGTAAGCGAAAATCGGAGTGTCGCGTGAATAGTGAACTGGTGGGCTTGTGACACAGTATCGCGTGAGCGGCGTTTTAGCGCAGTTTTGCTGTTGTCTGGAAATTAAATGTAATGCAGATACTGAAGTAAAGGATATTAGAATCTAGGTGGTTATATTTTGTACGTATTCAATGTTTGTGGTTGCTATATTATTTATTTATTACTTCAAGCACATTTACATATGTACAGAGGCGGACTGGCGGACTATGTAATGCTATTCTGTAAAAATCTCACCGTGAAAACTTAGGTGAAGTGAGCTTAAAGTGAGCTGTTAATAGTGTCAATCCCTAGCATCAGGTGGAATGACAGCTCACTTTAAGCTCACTTGCAACTAAGTTATCACGGTGATCTTTTTACAGAATAGCACCGCTGGATCGCTAATAAAAGTGTTTTCAATATACATAGCATATCAGAGGCCACTGCTACCTGCATCTGCTGCTGCTGCTTATGAAAAGCTTTGGCAACAGATTTTCTCAATAATTATTATGACTGATGACTTTTTTAACAAATACTAGTTCTTGCCCGCGGTTTCACCCGCGTGGAAAATCGGAAAATATCCCACTGGAACATACTACCGGAATTAAAATACTCTATGTGTTAATCCAGGCAGAGGGGCCCGTGGCTAAATAATAACAGTCGCACAGGTCGATAGATCAGGTTAAGCTACGCTTGCCGCGGTTAGTCTGTGGATGGGTGACCATCTTTACATACCGTAACCCCTAAGTGCCTCGGGAAGGACGTTAAGCCGTTGGTCCCGGCTGTCATTCGTCGATCTTTGACAGTCGTTACGGGTAGTCAGACAGAAGCCCGAAAGTCTGACAACCAGTCTTACCAAGGGCTATCGTAATACCCAGTAATTGGATTGTGGAGGTCAGATAGGCAGTCGCTCCATGTAAAATACTGGTATTCAGCTGCATCTGGTTAGACTGGAAGCCGACCCCAAGATAATTGGGAAAAGGCTAGGTAGATGATGTTAATCCAAGTTATAATCTATCTTTGTGCCAAACTTCATCCAATTCCGTTTAGTTTAAAACACCTTTGCAAAAAGTGCAAATTAAAACGTTTAGTTTAGTTTAAAACACCTTTGCAAAAAGTGCAAATTCAATTTAGACCAATAACGACTGGTAAACTAAATAGATTCAATAGTACCCTAAATAATAAGTTAAATGATCTGGGCCATGATGGGGATGATGCTAATAAATTGTACGAGGATTTCTTTTCAGTAGTGCACACTCAATTTAATACAATTTTTGAAAAGAAAACAAAAAACATTTGCCCTAATTTTGTTTTTAGTGACTGGGCAACTAGAGGTATTAGGATAAGTAGGGAAAGACTTTTCGAGCTGTATGGCCTTAAGCCTTACATCAATACTGAAACTTTCAGCAAGTATGTTGCTACATATTCCAAAATTTTTAGAAATACTTGCAAAATAGCCAAAGCCCTGTACATTAGCAATAAAATCAAATCAGCAGAAAATAAGATAAAAACGGTTTGGAAAATTATAAATAACGAAACTAGTAGGAATAAAAAACGAAACACTGATTACACATTGGAGACTTCACGTGGTGCCATAAGCTCTAACTTAGAAGTAGCTCAGGAATTTGTAAATTTCTTTACTAATATACCATCAAAAACGACGGAAGCCTTAAATTCCTCATCCGACGTATCAATTGATTTATTAAGAGCGAACGTTCCAGCCTGCCCGGTTGAATTTCAATTTAAACATATAAACCCCGCTTCAGTAATAAAAGCTTTTAAGCAAATTAAGATCAAATTGACCGAAGATCTTTGGGGAATGTCCATTAAAGTCTGTGCCTCCATAATTGAGACTATTGCACCTTACTTAGCCTTAGTATTTAATTTGTGTGTTGATCAAGGAATCTTCCCCGATTTAATGAAATACAGTAAGGTAATACCACTTTTCAAATCTGGGGACAGTAAAGACACCAATAATTATAGACCCGTATCCGTGTTGCCGGTTTTCAGTAAGGTGTTCGAAAAGATAATGCTTAATCAGATGCTCAATCATTTTAACATGAATAAAATCCTTCACGATCAGCAATTTGGTTTCACCAAAGGACGTTGTACGACTGACGCTGGTGTAACCTTATTAAAACACATTTTTAACGCGTGGGAAGAGGCCCAAGACGCCATTGGAATCTTTTGTGACCTCTCTAAGGCATTTGATTGCGTCGATCACGAAACCTTGCTTTTGAAACTTGAGCATTACGGACTTGGAAAACTTGCGCTCAGTTTAGTTAGTTCTTATTTAAATGATAGACAACAGCAAGTCCAAATAAATGGTGTCAATTCATATGGTTTAAAAGTAAAAATGGGTGTGCCACAAGGCTCGATATTGGGTCCTTTCCTCTTTTTAGTGTATGTTAATGATCTACTCCATTTATTAAAAAATCAACCACAAATGGTGTTATTTGCTGATGACACTTCCTTAATTTTTAAGGTAAATAGACGTGCTACAAATTTTGACGACGTAAATAACGCCCTACTGCAGGTCCAAAATTGGTTCACTGCTAATAATTTAGTATTAAATGGAAAAAAAACTAAGTGCATAAGATTTTCTTTACCAAATGTCAAGGGTAGTGATTGTGAGATAATATTGAATCAAGAGAAACTAGAATTCGTCGATAAAACTGTTTTCTTAGGGATCACGCTCGACTCAAGGCTACAATGGGGTCCTCATTTAACATCTCTTGCAGGACGGCTAAGTTCAGCAGCTTATGCTGTCAGAAAAATCCGTCAATTTACTGATGTGGATACCGCGAGACTAGTCTATTTTAGTTACTTTCATAGTGTCATGTCTTACGGTATTTTACTTTGGGGACGGGCTGCAGACATCGATTCTATTTTTATTCTGCAGAAAAGAGCCATCAGAGCCATATATAACCTCCGCAGGCGCGATTCTCTGAGGGAACTGTTTAAGGAAATTAACATCATGACGGTACCTTGTCAATATATCTACGAAAACATCATGTATGTAAGAAAAAACTTACATCTTTTTAGTAAAAGAGGTGAAAGACATAATTATAGTACTAGAAATAGGGACCTATTAGTTCAACCAGGTTTCAGACTGGCTAAAGTGGACTCATCTTTTATGGGGTACTGTTTAAAATGTTATAATAAAATACCTCCCCACATTCTTCAACTGAATGAGACAAAATTCAAGTCTTGTATAAAACGCACACTATGCAGTCAGGCATATTATAAGTTAGGGGATTACATAGCTGATAAAAATGTCTGGCTCAATGCTGGTCCTGCTCCACAACCACAACTAATTGATTAACACCTGAAAATACTGTTGGAGCTGCTGAAGATTGTAAGACTATCTTTGCATTGTATAAACTCAATTTCATTTGTATTGTATAATTGCATAGCACAGATGTGAGTTCTATGTAATTACTATACCTTATTTTACCATTTACCGGGTAATATGTCTTTCATTGACTCGAATGTGCCCTGGCGGCTGATAGTATGTCATGCTCACACAAATGTCTCGCTGACGGTGGCGTGTATGTTGGATCATTTAGCTCCCTTCAAAATGGTTGAGCTGAATGGTGCTGATCTATGCGTCATGTTCGTGAACGGGCGCCGTCAGTTGGGGCTGGTCATCACTTAGCTGCCTCGGCTTATTTTTAATTATTTTATTTTTGGATTGTTGTTTTAGTACTATTTGTTGTACTCTGGACGCTTTTAACGCATACGTCTTGTTTATTTTTACATCGTTCTCACATTATTTAATTATAAATTCAAAAGTAATGATGTAACTAATATTTTTGTAAAATATAATTTAAAAAGAGTGTCCATGGAGTTTCTTGTCCGTTCTTCTCCATAGGTACCTACGCTTTGGAATGGGCAACTAGCTTCACACTTTTCTGACTGACCTACTTCTTGACAATTCAAAAGTGCCTGTAAAATGGTTTAATTGAAATAAATGCTTTGAGTTTGAGTTTGAGTTTGAGTCGTTTCCGCCAATCCGGAACATACATCCAGACAAACACTCTAAGAACAAATTTTGACTCGTTTCTGTGGCTAACCTCGTAGGAATTACTTTTTCCAAAAATATTCAATGTACAGTTTGTATTTGTTACTATTTTATTATATGTATTGAAGAGTAAAAGGTGATAAGGAAATGGTTTTGGAAAAATAGATATTTAATACCAGTAACACAATTAGAAAATTCGGTCTCCATTTCACAAGAAAGCGCCCTTCGTAATACAGCTCTCATCTATTTACTTATAACTACATTTACGAATTTCGCGTACAGTTAGAGCAGCCAATTTAGCCGGCGTCTCCGCCGTCTTTATCGTATCTTTAATGAACACTCATAAGCGCGGCGTACTTAACGTATTGTGTCGGTGAGGCGTTAGTGCTGCTGACTGTACCTAGCTTTGCGACACACTCAATGAGCTGAGGGTGGTTTGCGGGATTTGCGTTTAGTTTAAAAGGGATTTTTGGTGGTGCTTTGTAGGTAGATATGTTTTTTGTTTTGTTTTGAAATGAGGCATGTCAGGGATCTGTTATGCCATACATTTTTAAGAATGACTTTCAATAATTATGATAACAACTAGCTTTAGACTTCAAGTAAATCATTTCTAGCACCGCTATAGCATTTATTTCTTATGTACACTTTTTGTAAACTTATTATTTCAATATTTTTTTTTATTATTATTTCTGGGCCAACCCGCACTGGGCCCGCGTGGTGGATTACGGCCCACTCCCTCTCACCTAGAGGAAGCCTGTGTCCCAGCAGTGGGAACATTATAGACTGATTATGTATGTAGGTATGTATTATTATTTCTGACATAACAGGGGGCAATTATCGTAATTTTAAGAACGTTCACAGTCTGATCTCAGCTTCAATCTGTCAAAAAACCTCTAATTTTCCTACATTTTGACCAGTTTTTGACATTAATTGTAGCTGAAATGAGATTCCCACTAGATTTTGAACGTTTTTAATTACGGGAATTGGTCTTCAGAACTAAAGTTTGCAAAACTATCTTAGTAGGGAATTCACAACCTTTTGAATCCACGTGTGACATAGTATTATCACTCGTTCAGCACGTGTAATGTCACATGAGGATATTACGTTATCGATATTCCTCAAAATCGAATTAACCACCTTTTAAAACCCCATATGACATAGTATCATCACCCGTTCAGCTCGTGTGATGGGGTTTTTGCATCATCGATACTTCTTAAAAAAAACTAACGAAAAACAAAAGACAGTGTAGGTCACAGCACCACGTCCTCCAGTGAACCAATGTAGGCTCGCACTCCCAATGCTAATACGGGTCGTTCCGTACAAATTGATACTCGATCGTCGCTCATATAAAACACTCCGCGAGCAAGATCGCCTCATGAATAATAAAGAATTGCCGAATGCCGACGAAGAGACGCGACACTGGGGGCAGGTTGGGAATGACGAATGTTAGGTTTTTGAGGTTAAGTTAGGTGTTTGGTTTGAGGTGAGAAAGTAGTCAAACGCGACTCTATCAATAATACATTTTAAAAGGGTATTATAATTAAGGGTAATGACGATTAAAGCTCTGATTTAACTTTTATGGTTAAGATTGTTTTGCTATAGTTTATTCAGTGTTCTAAAACAACAGACTCTAATGAATTTGACTTAAAATACATTAATAATAAGGTTGCTACTGTTTAACCAATTAACCACACGATCATAATTTATACATCATACGTAATTACTAGAAATAATAGTTATGTATGATGATTTATTTTTGTTTCCTTTGAAATTAGTGTACAATAAATAGTGCTTTATGTATCCAATGTAATATTAATGCATCATTTTACACTACACAAACTTTTTTTCGTTCAACATTCGTCATTGTAAAGCGGCACCTGCATCCAAACCGCCCTTATTCCCGTCACGTCCACTATAAAACATAATTCAGATTTTCATACAGAGCCATACAGAGAGCTCTTGTGTTTCCATTCTGTTAAACCTCCCCTTGTCGCATAAAAATACCCCGAACGGCTGTAAAACACTGTGTTGACTTAACTGCCTTTTACTTGTTCTATGGTAATTTTATAACACTATCGTATTATATTTGGTGGTATTATCTTCTGTAGATTACTCTCTGTAAGTTTTCTTTGAACATATATATTACTAGCGGCGCCCCGCGGTTTCGCCCGCGTAAATGTCGATCCCGTTAGAATATCGGAATAAAAAGTAGCCTATATGTTAATCCAGCGTGTCAGCTACCTTCATACAAATTTTTATCAAAATTCGTCCAGCCGTTTGAGCGTGAAGAAGTAACAAACATATAAACACACACGCACACCCACACACACACTTTCGCCTTTATAATATTAGTGTGATTTTATATCAAGTAGAACATAACATTACGCCTGGATTACCTGTAGGGTTTGGCAGAGTTGTACATTTAGTACACCCACATTTCGCCAGTTATGTTAAGTCCCATGTAATAGTAGCTTATTGCCATCAACCGGGCACAAATTCAGACTACACAGGCTGCTAGTGAGAAATCCTAGATGGAAAAACCTAATAACAATTTGCACGACCCGGGAATCGAATCCAGGACAGGATATATTGTTAAAATGAAATTGTATAAAAAATGCATTGGTATAAGAGAATAGTAGGTACCTAAAGTATGATTCATAAAACTAAAATAACCAACTCGACTATTTTTAACCATTTTTCTTAACTTTCATTTATAATTTCGTTCAAGAAATATTCCCACATTTCTCGTAGACGCGTAATTCCCTCATCTGAATAATTGAACTCATTACCCTTTCAGAAATAATTACACGTCATGAGGCGGTGTGTTATTAGGTGTGATTGTGTTCAAAGCGCCGACTGAATCAGTGGGTATTAAATCACTAGTGTAATCCGCGCTTACATGATCGACAGTTAACGTAGGCGCTTGTTGTGCGTAGCACGGAGCTACGAAGGTGCTACGAGCGTAGCGGAGTTGTGACGTGTGGATTTTATTTTGTTGTTTTGATGCATGATGCACGCTGATTTGATTTTTGATGCAAGCTGATTTTCTACCTTTTGAAATGGGCGACTAGAATCAATTCTATTTAGTTGTAATTTTTGACGTTACAAAGTGCCTTTAATGTGCCTATTTGAAATAAATGATTTGACTTTGACTTTGAGCATCTGTAAGTGGAATTTTAGTCTGTTAGAGAATTTAATGCTAAAAATATAATTATTTAAAAGAGAATTTGTAATAACTACATTATTTGACTAATTTTGTGATCAAGTAAGTTGGAAGATATTGGGAGAGAAAGTTATTGTTTTGCTTTTTATTTTCTAATTTACTTATTGCAACAAAAGAACTATAATCATCTCATGATTATAGTTTTTTTGTTTCTGATTTTTCAATCGAAAGATAGTTCCTATTCGTGGAATAAAATTTACATCTGACAGATTTTGTATGGAAGAACTGTCCAAAATTCAAAATTATTCCTCCCATAAAATTATCTGGCGTTGAAAAAATCAGCCCTAAGAAGGATTATATTAAGCTTTCACCAAACGTGGAAACGAGACAAATACAATTGATTAATTTGCAATGCCTGCACTTTTTGCAAAATATTGAATGAGATCGGGACCAAATGTCGAGGTAATTCCTGTTCATTATTACCTTCTCCAAACCCAAAATTAGTTTCATACCTCCGTTATTGCGTAGTGTGTAAATGGTTGGCGTGTAGTGTTTACCTGTGGAATCCGCACAGACAATTAGCTCTTTATGCGATTAAACGCTCCTCGCACGTGTCGACGTCACGGCGACGTAACGCCTGTTACACGTCACTGCGGCGTGATTTACTGAATACGGATGCTTGAATTAACTGTTCGTATTTGAGTTTTCGTTTAATAGTTTATTAGGTATGTATGAGTTAACTGAATGTCATGTAGATTGAGACAAAACTATGATTGAGGCTTGATTGCAAGTTTAGACGTATAAATATAACAAGACGGGATTATGTAAGTGACTTTTGGTTCCAGTAACATGGGTGTTTTTACCTAGCGCAGGAGTCAGGGCTTCCCTTTGTTTGTACACATTTTAATACTAATAAATAATTTATTTATTTTCTTTTTCCTGTTTCTGTGAGGTGTGCTTTTGCTTTGCTGTTAGTAAAACTATGAAAAAATAACCTCTGTTTTCATCTCTTGTGCAATCAGTTTAAAACTACTTTCTCAATTACGTAATCTTTGAACTAGAAGAACACTTGATAGAAACATTAAGGTAAGTTATGACTTAACACTAGAGCGAGTTAGTTACGACATAAGTCGGTGTAATATTTCGTAACTTACAAACAACTAAGAAAGGATATCACTTTTATTCTAACCAGTCATTAATCCAAATACTCCGTTAATATACAAAACATATAAAAACAAAACACTATCTATAGTCGAGTAATTAATAACATTCAGAACAAAAGCCCTCATTTTCCACAAGACACCTTAGTAGCCACAATGCGTCTATCAGACGTGTAGGGGCGTCGAATGTGCATTCAGCACTGAAGCAGGTGTCGTGAGCGAAGAAGGAAGCACCACAAAGGGCCCGTCACGGGATGCTGAGGTGTCTCGGTGCCCATAGAGTAGGTGGGGGGACAGTAAGACTTTATTATTGTGTTAAAAAGTTTTGCAAACCAATATTACAATTTTCAACTTAAAAATATAGTTACGTGTTTTATTTCTTACCATACCAAAATAAAGATAAAATAAATTTAAGTTTATTTGGAGACACAACTTTATTTAAACTTTTTATACAAGTAAAATTGAAGTTAGTTAACACAAGGTCAATTGGTGATTGGTGACATTCACCATTTACGACTAAAATATGAGTGTCGTTTCTTCGTTTTATATGACTGAAAAAGATAGCTTAAATTTTGCTGACTGTATGTCTTGTTAAAGTTGGCCGTCTTATCTTAATAACTGACCTATCTGCAAATGAATTGCTCTATGTATACTTCGGTCTGTTAATGTACACCAAGAAGGTTGATTCCACAGCGAGTGCATCGGCCTTCAGCACGAAGGAGCATAAAGATATTGAGCGTGCATTGTTGAGCGCGCCATTGTGTGCGGCGCGAATCGTCCGCGATAACACACCGACCGCCACCGGCCGCTTTGTCTCCCTAATTGTTATATTCCGAACAAAGAGCCAGCAGAAACAAACGACGTCAGCGCTTGTTAGCTCCCAGCTCCCAGGCTAAACGCTCCGTGTAATAACATGTCCTCAAACAATCGCACGACATTTTCAATACGTTAGGAAATTGGCTATACGCAATCGCAATGCGAGCTTGAATGCTTTTGTTGTGCAGTTCTGCAATATCGACTGCACTACGGACTACGAGTAAGTTTAAACGTGGAACCTAATCGTTCTGGCATGATTGACGTCAATAAAAAACTGCAAAGAAAAAATGCGAATTCCATAGAGTAAATGAATCGGCGGGAATTCGCCGCGCCAATAGCGCTAATGATGTTCATTTTCAAATTTCGAACGGTTCGACGTTTATTCGTTTTAAAACCGCGCGGTGCCATGCTTCCCCCGCTCCATGGCATCAATCATTTTTAGAGGGTTTCGCTTATCCAAGTTTTCTTCCTGCCTCCGTCCTCTGCTTCCAACTTTTACATCGAATGATCTCCACTGAACCAACAGAGCGTTCGCCGTAACCGCGTTTTGTATTATTTTTTGTGAATAAATAATATTATTTCTCGAGGGAAAGGGGGATTGGATTTCGTTAAATATGGTTTAGTAATTGAATTGAAATCTCTCAATGTCGACGTTCAATTAAGCTTTAGATTTCGTTCTTGATGAAGCATTTTCTTTGTTTTCAGATATTTAATTTAATTTTCTAACAAGTCATTGGTTTTGATTCTTACCTGTCTATTCACTTATTGAATGTGCTTATAAAAACTATAATTTGAAATAAAAGGTTTGATATACTTTAAGCTTACAACTTACTTTTATGTACCTACATTTAAATTTATTTTTTGTCACACTAGCAATACAAAAGCCATCACCCGGATTACCTTCATAAACCAATTATAAACTTTAAACACATTAATTACACTATCCATTACGGTGTCTGTCAAAAGTGATTAATGCTAATGTCGGACGCAAGATTTTTAACTAAGTTAAGATTAAAATAGCTTAGGGTATTATTTGTGAGCGCTCCGAGCGACGGATCACTCATCTCTCCCTTGCAAATTATAATGACACATCCGCCGGGAGGTTTTAAACCAATTCAACTTTGAGGATTCCTGATACCGTGGGCAATGGTTTTTCCTTAAGAAATGCTGGCTGAATTTAAGGTAAAATATAAATTACGAGGCATTAGCTTGATTTTGGATATTGTTATAAAATCTAAACTTGGAGTTTAAGTTCCTACCTACTAGTATTTACTCGGGATAAGTTTTGAAGTTCATAAGTGTAGGCGAATATTTTCATAATAACAACCTACATAAGCACCACTAAGATATTGTTTTTAGAAAATGTTTAATAAAAACCTTGTAAAACGTCTCTGTTTTATTCCAAACTTAAAAAAAAAAGTTAATGCATAAATCAAAAGAAACAGCAATAAACATTTGCGTAGAACAAACTTCAGCTTAAAAATTATTGACACGAGTAGATTGCGGGAGTGTGCGGAATGAGCCTTAATTTTATTTGTTTTTCTAAAGCGATACCAATAATAAGTTCCGAAGCTGCAGTTCCAATACAAACATCGATTCAAGAGGGTTCCCTACAGGAAACAATTTGCGGTAAAAATCCGCACTGATAGCAGCGATATGAGCAACGGGAGATTTTTTTACTTATTTTTCCGCACGGGGGAGATCGCGGGCGGCTGATCTTTGTTTTATGAGAACGATTAAGAAAAGCATATTTGAAGTGTGTACTTGGCTTTATTTGCGCTCCCAGAGGGAAGGCACGCTTCATTGATCTGTAATCGTTTTTCGCATTTTATTGCTGTAGTACCTCGAGAGTCGAGGGTCGTGAGTATACGTTGTACGTTTTATTATGTCGAAATTAGTCGTTGTTCCCGTAAAATTAAAATTAGAATCTTGTTCGCGACATAATTCAGCTGGGTTCGCGTCGGGATCCTGTTATTTTCGCACTTAATTTCGCGGCGTTAAGCGTTGTATTGTGGCGCAAGGCGTCTGCTCGCGGTGATTAGAATGCTAAGTACGCACCCTGAAAGGGTTCCCTTAATTGTGCGGTGTTCCTTGTGGACCGCACCACCAAACAGCGGCCGCGTATACAAAACGATGAGGTTTGACTGTGCTTAACAAGAAATGAGATTGAATGTAGTGTATTGCATGTAGTGTAGTGGGATTGTATAGTAAAATCGGAAAATGAAGTCTGTGAGATGTAAGATAAAATGCTGCACGTTTTCAGAAAAAAGTACAAGAGTAAAGCGTCGATTTTCCTAAGTAGGTTCTGTAAATTTTTTTATATTACAAAAGTTTTTTTCGATGAATTTCTAATGCTCGTTTTCGAAAAAAAAACGACAAAAATAAGTTGAAACTTAATTTCTCAATTACATTTTCTGTTCTTGAGCTCACGTTCCCTGCAAGGCAATCACGACAGAGACGTTTTAATAGTCAAAAAATTAATTGCAAGTGGCGTCGTCGTGATTTACATGACTCAAATGTGGTCGTTAGTGCGAATTGAACGAAAGGGTGGGCTTTGAGCTACCCCAATATAATTAAACTTTACTCTCAGCTATATTTTAAAAAGCAGAAAATAGCGAAGTGAAATCGCTATTCGAAAAATGAAACACTTTATAAAATTATCAAAAGATGTATTTGATGTTTTGCGCTTGCTGGCTGCTGTCAAAAATTAAGCATTTCAAATATGTATGAACAATTTCGTAAATTAATGCGCGGTGGTTCTTTTGTTTTGGTTCGGAGCATAACGCAAAATAAAGGCGTATTAATTATTCAGCGCCACACTCGACGCAATCAGAATAAGTGCTGATGTTTCTGTCACCCGCTGCGGCTGCGGCGCGGTGCGGTGCGGCGGCGGCGGTCGCGTTGTGCATGATTAGAATTCTTAAGCTGTGCCGAAGGCTCTTGATTAGAGGAAATTAAAATCATTATACTCGGGCGCGCACCGCACCGCGCCACAATGCCGCCGCTCTACCCGACTGACGTAAAAATAAGCGGGAACGCACATAAAGAAGGAGGCTCGCCGGAAACGGAAGCGGCACCATCTTGGAGCCGCCGGGCGGGAAAACAATGGATTCGTTAATTAACATTTTCTTACGCCTCGCGGCTGTCGAACGAACGGTTTATCGGACAAAATATTTATGACGTAGACGCAATGAAAATTCCACCATGAAATCGCACAATTGAAATTTTGCTCATAGGAGGCAGGGATTAAGAAATTACTGGAGACTTTTCCTTAATCTTGCTTGAGATGATTAAAATTATTGCTTTTTTGTTTGGAGAATATTCCTTAATTAAGGTCTATGACGAATAAAACGTTAAAGTTATAAGCTAATTATAAACTGCTTTGTTAAACCAATAAGACCTATAATTTATAAACAACGTGTAGGTACCTAACATTTGCCTAAAATAAATCACCACTCCAAAACCAGAGCCCCACTTATTTCCACTACAAACAATGACATAGGTAAATGAATGAGTTGAACGGAATACTCATGTCGAACAAATAACTCAATGTGCGTACAAAACGTATCAGTGGTAGCTGTAATAGAGACGGAGTGCCGCCTGAGGCGAGCCGCGTGAAAAACGGCCGCCATCAATAACGCGCTATCGGTCAGAACAGACGTGTGCCTTTGCCTATCGATCTCTGATAAATTGTTTAGTCTGTGGTCATTTTTGGCGTTATGTTGGTATGTTCGAACATTATTTGAATTTTTTAGCTTTAAGTTTCGAATATTAAACATATTTTGGATTGGCAACAATGATTTCAAAAGTAAGGATACGTCCGTCTGAACATTTTACATAGAAGTTCTTCGTTCGAAGTTCGCGCGCACCACTGTCAACTGAGTCGCGTTGGCCCTAAAACCGTCATTTTAGGGCCAGCGCGTTGGTGCCATTTAGTCGCGCCGTTAGCCCGGTCCTTACGCTAGTAATATATATGTCAATGATTGGCAATAAAATAAAACACACACTATCGTATCTTAAAACTATTTTCTTTTTAACCATACGTGTTTGGTTCACCTGAATGTATTTTATTAATAACTAGCTGACCCGGCTAACTTCGTACCGCTTCAGAATAAGAACGAATGTATGAGAAAATTCATTATCTTCATAATTTTTTTTATGTGAATTTTTCCCACTTTTTCAGTTATTCTGCTATTCAGGGCGGAAACAAATCGCCTATTTGTAGAAGCCTTTATAAATGGTGTACCTAACTAACCAGTCTTTGTTTTATTTATACAGATTAAAGAGTTTTGAAGCGTCAGCTTTTTATTTATAGCTGTTTAGAATACAGTTTACTTCTAGTCAAATATGAAAGTCGACCCCCATCACCGTTTAACATCAGGCAAGATGGAGGGACAAGGCGAGCCTATAAAAATATCAAAACTGTCCTATCAATACGTTATCCATAATTCACAAACCAAAATCGCGAGCCACCAATCACCGCATAATAGCCCATCGGACATTCATTCGATAAACATTGACCTCCTGACAGAGTGGCATCATTTATCAAAGTGAGCGGTGCACAAAATGCAATGCACTGCCCGACAAATAGTGACGTGATATATGAATATTGACTGCGTTTTGGGGATATATCCGATATCTGATAAATGAGACAGGAAGTTAAATTGAGTGAGAGAGAATGTGATTTTTTTTTTCCAGTATTTAAATTTTTTATGTTTATGGATCCAGCAGAAAAAAATCTTATTATGTATTTGGATTTTCAAATTCACCGCATTCCGGCCGTATACCTATTCAGTTGTGTATGGAAAAATGGATATGTGCGTCTGTAAAAATCTCACCGTGAAAACTTAGGTGATATTAAAGTTAGCTGTCAATAGTTTCAATCCCTAGCATCAGGTGGAACGACAACTCACTTCAAGGCAAGCTCACTTCTATTTCTTCTACTATATTTAGAGAATTTTGAATAGCGTTGTGCTTGTCTGTAAGATGACGATGCCATGCTCACCCTTGCCATTAACTCTCAAATTGGTAATTTATTTAATTCAAATCCACTGACATGCACATTAGAGTTTTAAGTCTTTAATTGTTTCTAGTAGTATTATTGCTGTGAGTGGCTTTAGTCGGCAATAACAATGTAGTAAACCGCTCTTAGTGGTGGATTACCGCCATTAACCGCTGTGGCTGTAAAACGAGTGATCGATGCGCGCCCCGATGTTTATTGTCTATTACATGGACGGTGGGGGACACTAGTGCTAGTGATGTGGCTTACAGGATACTGATTTATGTCCGTTTAATTTTGAGTTACGGTTTTGATAGGCTTAAGTTTGACAAGACTTTTGGCAACTTACAGTTCACAATAACTTTATAAACCTTGAAAAATGCATGTTTACATTAATACATTTATTTAATTTAATTATTTTCTATATACATACAGGTCATTAAAGGTAAATCTATTTAAAATTAAAATTAGGGTTGTCAAAACGCAAATGCAGTTAAATACGCCACAAGTGGGCCACAACGGCAGCCGCAATCGCAATTGTCTCAATTATTAATTGTAATTTTTGACAGGCACCTGTCAATTTCGCAGCGTTCAACCCTTCCTTAATCCCCCACAAGACGCGAGGTGCTGGGACGTCTCCTTAGCCGCTCCCCCGGAATAAATTAGCTTTCTCCCGGCCACATCGGGATATAAAATTTTGAATATGAATGGAAAATTTTGCATTTGTAATAAACCGCTTTTCCCTGTAACGCTGCAGATGCGTATTGGAGCACTGGATAAAAATGGAATCTCGCCCAGTGTCGCTCCTCAGGTGGCCCGCCATAAATATTTATTAATTATTTTTTCAATAATCTCTCCTCTCTTGTATCCTCCGAGGATGGAGGGATATCTCCACCGTTAATTGCTTTTTGTTTCATTTGAATAAGTATTGTTTTTGACTGCTCGAGCGTGACGTTGAGTTTTATAAAATCTCGACGATGAATAATTTTGTTGAAACAAAGTTAATTGAATCCATTATTGATTGTTCTAAATTTCGTTGGAAATATTTAGTATCATTAATTTTTATAACAAGGAGAAACTTTCAGAATATTATTAGGTATAAGTACCTGTAATTCACGTAGGCAGTTTAGGTAACTAGGTATTCCGATTTATGAAACTAATACTTAACCTGAAATCTTGGTCACTTAAGTACCCATATTTTTTGCCCCCTCTTTCATGTTATCATCAAGAAAGTTGAACAACAAATTATGTCGTCAAGGCAGCAGTCGGCTTTAATAAAGTCATGAAGCCGATTGAAAAAATCCATACAGCCGATGTCGACATCGCTTCGCCTAATTGATTTTATAATTCGAAGGAAATTCAAAAAGAGAACATTTATATTCGCAGCACGGCGGCGACACGTAGCAGCAACCGATGCGCCGATTGCGGTTACCAAGTTATTCCGATTGACGGAGAAATACAAATCCTTAAGCATTGGCTTAAAAGTACCAAGTCTTAAGGCATAAAATACAATTACACCAGCCGTACTAAAAAGAAGATAATATTTTGGTATGCAAGTACGTTCAGCCGCTTCACTTTTATTTTCATACGCTTGTATAATTTTATTGAAACGACTCAATCTGAGTAAAGATTTTTATTTTAAGAATAAACTTTGGGGTTTTTGTGGACTAATGGAAACGTAAGTGCGACGTAAAACTTGATGTGTCTCGAAAGTGAATTAATTCAGGTATCGAGTAGAGTATGAATCGATTGTGGGAACACGATTAGTGATGTGTAACGTATGATTTTCAAACCGCGCGGTACCGTTGAGTGATTGTATCAATTTGTCCTCGTAACACGCGGTTGCCCCCGCGCCATGTTAATTTTTTATTTGATCAAGATTGTTATCGTGGGCGAATAGTTTGATAATGAAGCCAATTTTTTGATAATACCCCACATTGGGGTGGATTTTGAGTGGTTTATTCCGTAAGTAAGGAGAAAATTACACACGTAGACGTGTTATTTCGTTGACAATTTGAAAGTCGTTTGATTCCATTTATCTCATTTTCTTGTTAATTTGAGGCATTACCTACTGCAAGTTTCATGTTAAAACATTTACTAGGGTATTTTAGTTTGCAATTTTATAGGCATTCAATAAAATTGTTAAGTGCACGCATTTGTATGATTAGTTAGTTGACTGATGAAGTCGTAATGATACCAACTAGGCACTTTCCTTTCCAATTACCTACCAGCTAAAAAATAATCCTGTAACTTACCACATCCTCTATACCTATACTGAAACTAATAAATTATAATTGATGTAATGCAAACTTTAAGCTATAATTTATGAAGGAGTAGTTGTCCAGTCATCGTCCATTTCGGCTGGTGGGTAGGTACCCGCAATTTGTCTCCCGGGCATTGTAATCCTTAAATTGATAATCGATGGGCGTCTACAATGGAACGTTAACGAGGAGCCAAGTTATCAATCTTGCCTAGCCAAGGTCACGTGTACCAGAGATGTCCCATTAATGTCAGTCGTGTTATTTATTGTGAAGATGACTGACGTGACGTGACGTGTTACTTGCAGATGTGCTTTCGTTTTAAGTTTTATTGCGGTAGGTATTGGATTAGTTTTAATTCACTCATCTTCTTGAAAATTGGAGTTTAACTTTTATTTAAAATAATATTATGAATCAAGCTTCAGAAAAAGGGTTAACAAATATAGGTACAAGACAAAAATAAAAAATGTGTGCCACATATTTTTCTGATGCCTACATTGTACCAATCAAACTATCAATGTCAAAAATTCGATATTCCAAATTCGAATCATACGTCACATGTACCAACAAATTGACAGACGTCAAAATTAAACGCTTCGCTCACTGTTTGTGTGAAACAAATGCGTTCGGTTGTTTTCGATAAACATCGTTACAAATTAACCCTGCGAGTGCGATACAGTTCGAACCGACCGCCCGTATCGCGACATCTACGCACCATAACGACATTGATTAAACTGATTCCACTGAGCCGTGGGAAGGGTTACCAATACGGTTGTTTAAGCAATATTGTCGCGTTTGTAGAAAAAAAATCGAATTAAAAAAGGTCAATGATATTGTGCGAACGGCATTTTTATACATTGAAGATTTTATATGGGCAAGAACTTAAAGTGGCAAGTGTTCAGGGGCCCAAGTCTGCTATTTTTATAAATTCGTCATTCCAACACGATCATTCGTCATTCCAACACTATGTCATTTTGCTAAAAGTTCGTAATCCGCTAAATTCATAATCTTTGATCATGGGTCGCTCAATGGCACAGAACATCTATCTATATAAATAAAAAGAAAAGTCCTGACTGACTGATTGACTGACTCATCAACGCCTAGCCCAAACCCTTGGACCTAGAAAGCTGAAATTTTGCACAGAGGTTCCCTTTATAACGTAGACAAGGAATAAGGAAGGATTTTTCGAAATTCAACCCCTAAGGGGGAGAGGGTGAAATTTCACGCGGACGAAGTCGCGGGCAGAAGCTAGTATACGATACTCGTAACGAATTAAAAGCAATGACTGCACAATAACGTTCTAATGGTAGGTCACTGATCAAAGGAACTGTCAACATTTTTGCAGATTACCGCCTAAGTCAGTAATTAATTTGTCATTATGTACGAAATAACCATTCTATGCCATTTTTTCAATGGAGTGTCAGTGGTTGACCATTGGAAAGTCATAATGACGCCATTATATTAGTAGATTACCAAACTTGTCAAAATCAACAATTATGAAATCAATGATAGACCATTCTGACACTATTGTAATAGCAGACTTGAGGCCCAGGTCTACACTGTCCTCCCATAGGTACCTATTGACACCTCTATTTGTAAACATTATAAGGGCTAATTATTTTTAAAAGAGAAACCTTGGAGTTTCTTGTCTGCTCTTCTCCGTAGGAAATGTCTAATTGGAACCATGCACCTAACGTTTCATATTAAGTGCTTAAGTAGGTTTATGTGGAATAAACTATTTTGAATTGAGTTGAAGTGTCAAGCTTCTAAGCTAAACCACGATCATTTTTTTTTAGCCTATATTGTGTCCAACTGTTGGGCAAAGGCCTCCCCTTTTTCCTTCCAAACTTGTCTTGTCTTGTGCGATCTCTGGCCATGTTGGCTCTGCAAACGTTATCAGATCGTCACACCACCTTCGCCTTGGTCTACCTCGACGGCAACGTCCTCCCTAAGGCGTCCAGTGAGTCTTTGAGATCTTTGCCCATCTCTCCGGGTGCATTCGTGAGCCATCCTGTCCACTCCAACTTCAGCAATAAAAAAAAAACAAACCTCTGTTCTAAATTAAAATAAAGAACCTTAATTCAATGTTTCGACTTCACTTTACTTCGTTTAATCGTGCATTTTATATTCTAAAAGCCCTTCTGTACAATTGAAGCCTACTTAGTAAACGTTAGATCACTATCTAGGCACGCGGGTTGAATGAAAGTTGAAAACAATTTAAGCCACAGCTGATACAAAAGGGTTACAATTCATTTATTCATGCGTTTATTTACTGGAAATTTGATTAATTTTCTTCAGTCAATAAGAAGAAATCGGGTTTTTAAGTAATTGCTTTTAGAAAATTACAGCAAATGAAAGAGCTCACTGAATGGTTACAGGTTTATAAAAGTTCACAGTTGATAAATATAATAATAAAAAAATCTCATATAAAATCGACTATACAAAATTGTTGAATTCATTCGTTCACTGACAGTCAACGCACCGCCTTTAACGCTGGGTCTGGCAGCTTGAAATTTTGCACAAGAGTTCCTTATGAAAAGAAGGTGAGCTCTAAGAAAGAGTTTTCATAATTCATCTCCTTATCATCTGCCTAGCCTTTTCCCAACTATGTTCGGGTAGGCTTCCAGTCTAACCGGATGCAGCTGAATACCAGTATTTTACATGGAGCGACTGCCTATCTGACCTCCACAACCCGGTTACTGGGTAATACGATACCTCTTGGTAAGTCTGGTTATCAGAATTTCGGGCTGCTGGCGACCCATAACGTCTGTCAAAGACACACGAATGACAGCCGGGACCAACGACAAACATCGGGGACGGGACAATTCATCGCTTAAAGGGGTTAAATAGGGAATGAAGTTTGTTCGTTTTTCAGTAAAAGTTAGTTGTAGGTATCTATCATCTTTTTTTGGAAATTGTAGGCTCGTGAGAAGTCGTCAATATTAAAATGACAAATGTCATTAGGTATACAAACTGTTAACTCTGTCAACTGCTTACATATTACACCATCGTAATGCCACCTTTTTGAAATAAGCCATTTATTTAAATATTTCCATCAATAACTCAAGCTATGAAAGGATTATTAGGCGTATTACAAAGTAACATCGACTTAATAAAGATGTGGAGTGGCTCGATATTAGAGAGCTCGTAAATCACAAGCCAGGCTCAATGTCAACGTGGGGCAGAGTCGTTCACTTGATGTATTTATAGTTAACGTTAGATTATTAGAATTTACTACCAAAATCTAAATAGCAGTTATCAAACATCGACGGTTATGCTTTGTACGATTTTTTAGGGTTAGATAATTATACACGTCTCTGCTTGGATCTATCGAAATTAATGTATTCTTAGGACCAAAGTTACAAAGTTATAATGAAGTTATTAATACATAACAAGTAAAAAAATAATTTTATTTGTAATAAAGGGGCCTTCTTTATCATTATTTGTCGTTTTTCTGTCCTTTATAAAGACAAACTGATTTATTTCTAATAGCATAAAAAGTAAACTGATGTTGACGAAACAAAGCAGTGAATTTAAGGGCTCACGTTACAAAACGAACGGGGATCGTCACCGAGGATACAGCGGTAATGCCCGGATCGCGTGAAATCGTACAATATCACCGACGATTGACTCGACTCAAAGGAAATGAATAGATTTCATTTTAGTGTCATTTGTAGAGCTAATGGCGCCACCGGCTAATGCCGTGTTGAAAACGTGTAAACACGGGGGAAGCTCAGCTGTCGGCTTCCTGACACGATAATGGTACGATACAGGAATATTATAATTATTTGTTTATTGATTCAACGATTGGTTGTAATAAAGTTGTGTTGTAAACAGTCATTTAATTTTTATTATACGTGTATTTTTGGTACTCTATACAACGGATGTCACAACCCTAGCTAAAATGAAGTATTCTTTTCCAATTTTTAAAATTAGAACACACATTGACCGAAACAAAAAAGTTGAATGACGAAAATAGAAAATAGTTTTAGCTTCTCTCCGTTCGTAATAAAAACGATGAAAAGACAATATTTTTTTCTTTTGTCGTAGAAAATTGCTGTTGAATTGTAGCGTGCCCCGATAATACGCAGCTCAATTACGTCACAATGTCTTCTTTGTATTTTCCCCGAAAAAACTGTTCGTAATAAATAATACCGTATGTCATTTCTCAGCACGTATGAAATTTATAACACGCGCAGCGTATTCGAAGGGCAATTTATTTGTAATAGAGCTGTTCGATGGGGACCGAACCACCGGTAATAGTAGCTGAAATAAAAACCTGAGTCTTGGGTGGAAAACAACGATTGGCATTGTTATCTTTCGGGAAGTCAAGTGTTTAGTTGTTCAAAGATAGCCGACTTAAGAGGAAACAAAAAAAAAAAAAACGCGGGGGTCGTTTCTCCATATAAACGTTTTCGCCTGTTTTCTTTCTGGTTAATGACCATAAAGCAATAATTTTTTACGGAATAATAAATATTAACTACTTGTATGTTCCTATGTTTTTCTTTTTGATGATACATTATTTTTATAAGCATTAGAAACCTCAAAAAATGTCGATTTAAACCGCTGTCAACAGAGGCCTAGTATACAAATTTGACAACTATTAATGAAAAAAGAAAAACATAGAGACACAGTATAATTATTCTTATTCAGTTTATGAAATATCTTTTAAATATTGGTCCAATATTGGTGGAGGAAATAGGCGAGAGCCAAACCTCGGATCGACGACTTTTTATTACTTAGGATTTTTCAAAAGTCTCTCCGACCGCATTTCATCTTAATTATGCTTCTTTGGAAAGTGTATTCTAGAAATTTATAGATCTTAATGTTAACGAAATATAAGCGGCTGGTGTCGATTTGAACTACTTACCCAGTGGTTTCAATATTATGCATCGTGGAAAATGTTAGAGACATTTTCCACGATGCATAATATTGAAACCATTGGCATCGAGTCTGTTATACTTCCGGTGTCTCAGTTTACAATTTCATAAAGGGATTGAGGATTCAATTTGATGTTGAGACTGTGAACTAATATATAGTTTAGTCCTTGAGTTATTTTTATACTTATATTATTATATTATTGTCTGCAAAATTGGCCGGGCTTGTTCTACTCAAAACCATAAATTTCCTATTATCAATTTTACCTCATCCGAAAACAATCGATCCCACTCGAAACGTAAACAGCAAATAAAGAACAAAAATATATAAATTAAAAAGCAATTCCGCAAGCTCGGTGTCGGTATATCAGAGGGCCGGTAAAGAGGCGCCTCGCCACGATTTGTGACTTAATCACTTTATTGGCAGCGGGGGAGTCGGCCTTATCGGAAAGAAACGTCGACCCGACCCGCTGATATATGAGTAAACAAGCTTGCACTTTTCCTCGGCGACTTTTGGCGGTCACAGCGGCCATAAAGTCGTCGCTGAAGTTTGAATTGCGCTTGTGGGGAGCACTCCCGCTTTAATGTTGTTTTTTTTTAGTTTTAAACGCAGTAACTACAGTTGAGTAACGTTCTTATATTTACCTTGTTTGCGTCGTCGTCATCGAAGTCGTTTGCATCTGAAACAAATGAAAATCTTTATATAAAACGTCAAGGGGTTGTTGTGTGCACTGCGTCCATACTCCGGCCAGTGATTAGCCGGCGCACACTGCGCTACGTAACGGACCTAAATATGTTTGTATTTTGGCTTTGCCGGTACACACCCAATATCGGATCCCTCCTGAGGATCAGCCATTACGCAGCCTCTTAACGGCGGACGGTTTTAATTAAAAACTTCTTGCATTAGCATGTGTCCGCCCAATCATGATACTAATCCCTTCAAAATATTATTTAATTTCAGTCGGGAATCCTATCTGCAGCCAAGGAAAATAGAGGTTCGGAACTTATTAAATATTATTTTAGGAGGTTCGATTCAATATGAATTTGTGATGACTATTGAACATTGTTAATGTATTATAAGTGGGTCACGGTGGGTTGTTGATTGGCCTAAACCAACAATACAACTCTTGCGGGGTGGCGGTGGTCTTAGCGGCGATAAACAAGCACAGGTGTAGCAGTACCCGCCTCAACCGCTGTCCGGAGCAACTTGGAAAGTATTTGTAAGCGTTCAAACATACCGGGCTCGTTATGCATGCCTCGCTGGGTTTAATCACGGACCAGCCGCGCCCCGGGCGGAGCTAATGTTTTCACTATGTATTTTTTAAGTACCAGCAACTTGTGCCGGCATTCAGAACTCGCAGTTTGTTCTCAATATTTCAGAGTTAGTATTAATATTGTATATATTGAATATTACGAGTACTTGTAGTTCTAGTTGAATATGCTTTCATTTAAAATTCATTGTTAGTGCTACATTTTAACATAACATAAACCCTCGATATCCGTAAACCAATTTGTCAATTGATTTCGCAAATGAATTGGTTGATGTTGAAAACAATTGATACACGATCCTGCATTGTTTTGTTTGTGTCGTAGTCCATTGAACTTCAACAAAGTACGTGAAGCTGCAGTATCAAGTCGAAGGTCCTCCGTCTATTAGCGGTTGTACTCGACACTTCGCCCTCATCCGAATCTTGGTGCCTATTATGTGACGTGTCCAATATTGACACAGTGTCCCGCTGATTGTACGCATCTCACAGCGATCCCTCGTCACCATGCTTGAATATGGGTTTCGGTTACGTCGCTTTGATGCGATCGGTTACTACGATAATATTCATTGAATCAGCATCTATACAGATTCATTTTTACAGTGTCGATATAACTAGCAAGATAAATGAGCGATTATAATTAATCATTCGGCACCCAGCGTCGTAAGCTAACGCCCAATTTTGTTTGACTTGGCGAAAAGTTGCGCGCACAGTCTTATTTATTTTTTTATCAATTTCACTCGGGCGAGCCTTAAAAGCGTCGTCCCGTTTTATTATAGGGACATGAATTAGCAAAAAGAGAATGGATTTTGGCTGTGATTATGTCAAAAATAATTAATTATTATCGATTCGATGGCAGGCAGGGGAGCGGATTGATGGCTCTGAGCGTGGAGTCGCTCTTTAAAATTGGAAAGCTAATTACTCAGTTACGAAGGCCACGGTGGGGATACTACAGAAATCACTGAGCTACCGGATTGCTTTGAATAAATTTTCCAATTACATACTTCAATTCAACCTCAAAAGCCTGCATCTAGAAATTTTAATGAAAATCTCGGTCGGAAACAGTTGACAGTTCGGTTAAGTCACTGTTTTCTTTCTGGAAGTTTACAATCTATGCGAGGGAGGTTAGAGCCGAGGGGCTCGGGGCTCGTGTGAGGGGTCTCCGGAATTTCTTCATTCATTAAGACGCCGCAGCTCGTGATCGGCCTGCCCAAGTAGTCGCTACATTGTACACATCGCCGATGAGCTAAACTTTAATTTAGGCTGCGGTACCTGAGACCACTCATTCACAATGAATCGCGTCACCCTCTGTTTAGTTTAGGAACGAGACCTCTAGTGTGTGTGACTGACATTTTATTTACGACCGTATTTAAACGTCAAAGAATAGGCCACGATGGCCGGATGGTCGAGATGAAAGCCGGTTTTGTTGCGTCAATAAATCACGAGTCGAAAAGTTTGAGCGTCGAAAGAAAAATCACAGTCATCGGCCTCTTTTTAAATTAACGCCATTAGCTTCGAGATTTCCTTTTCGGAATAGAGTGCAAAAATTACCTTTCTTCGTTTGAGCAGCCCGAGTAATTAGTGACGCTCGGGTTTTATTTGTTGACGTTCATTATTCCTTGATTTTGGGATCGCGTGGGAGTGGGACGGGGATAGTTTTTGTATGAATTAGAGAGGGAGGGCGATGTTCAATCGAGGAGCTGCACCTGCCACCGCACAAATTTGCAATTTAAATTCCTAACGAATATTCCGGAGGACCTCCTTAACACGACATCTGTTTAAATCGTCGACGATAGAGTGACTGTCGTGGTTCCAACTCTTTGTGATTGCGACTTAATTGAAATAAAACAAAACCCTTTTCACGATTTTGGGGGACTTAGAAATATAATCGTTCTAACTGTGATTTTCACTGGATTAATAATATTGAAATTAATTTTAAATAGAATTGCAAGGGTGGTTTGGATTTTAGATAACAATAGCTTAATTAAGATTTTTATTTTAATTTAGCAATTTGTCCAAATTTTATAGGAATTTGTCATCAAATCTGCTTAAACATATAAATAATAACCCTAATATTAGTTGTACAAAAATAAAAGGGTAACATCACGTTATAATTTCCCAAATTGATTGATACGTTTCTGTCGGGATGATATATTGTGCCGCCAGTGTATCGGACGCGGTCGGCTAATAGGTGTTAGTGGGTAAATAAAGAAGTGTTTTGGCCGGGCGGAGCCGCGCGTCATTAATAACTATCGCCCCACGCCTCTTCATTAACAATCAATCACATGTGGCCGCCCTTGTGCGGGACAGGTTGTTGCGTTACATGACGATTTTTTTTGTTTCTGATTAATACAAGGAGGGTTAATCTTAATACAATTTCTTAATCGTTAAAATCGCGTTTCTTTTTTGGTACATAACATACTTGGAGGGATCTGTACACCTCTGTCTACCCCTTATCGGAGTAGACGTGATTTTATATGAATGGGATAATAATTATTTTATTAAAATAAAAAATACGGTTCACACATTTTTTTTTCCAAATTTGAGAAAATAATACGTCGCGCGTCGTCGTAGCAAATGCGTAGCAGCTGCGTAGCACTTAAATTGCTACGCGGCTACAAAAGTTAGTTACAAGAAAGAATGGTTACATAATTATAAAACAGCTAATATTATCGTTTGCATTACCCAAATATACAAAACCACACTAATTAATAGTTGCAAAGTTCTTAAGGAAATACCGAGTATATTCGCTAAGACCCAGTATATACGCTCGAGAAAGAATGACTTGTCGGAAGGAGTTAATAATCTTATTAATTTGTTCGTAACCCGCGGCGGACTGCCACCGACGTTCTTTGTAATTAATGGGAACACCTCATCTATTAAATTAGTACAAGGGCATGAGAATACACGTGTGTGCATATCGACCAATTTATCGAGACCCATCACACTTCTACATTCTCCATAAAGTAAGGAGAAATACACAGGTCTTAATAAAATGGGGGGTTGTCATATAGTCTTAAGAGAATAAATAAATTGCCCGTGAAGAAAATGAAGCAAGAAATTTCATTTATCAAATGGTAACGAGTTTCCACATTTTGAGTGATGGATTTTAGATTGTATTAATTTAATTACTAGATTTATTTTGTTCATTTTCTATTTCTGAGAAGGGCCGTTGTTTATTTTTGTCTCATATTTCCTGACTTTCCATTTTTGTCAATAGTGAAAATTAATTAATTTGGATTTATTTACTTAGCTAGATAAGTATAGTAATAAAACACTCCTCAAATTTAAGGAAATGAAGAAATGAGTTGGGATTCTTCATAATAAGTTCTTAATGTAGTTTTTACTTCATAAATTATTTTTGTTGTGTGCGACTACAAAATGTCAAATCGAATACGGATCACAACTTTCGAGACAACAATCGGTCATAAGGACCAAACACAAAGGCACCTCAAGTGGTCCTATATTAATTATACCCAACAAACTATACGCTTTGATCAATTAAATTTTATTACACGCGTTAATTAAACGGCCCTCTAAGTGAAAGATTTATTGGAGGTTTATCCTCATAACTGAAGCTTAAAGGGCGATCTCAATACGGCTAGGCCTTTCTTGGGGCAAGCCTGCTTAACCGTATAGTGCGATTAAGGGCCTATTCATCCGAGGCCTTTACTATGTAATTTGGTATGCAGAACTATTATCTTGCTGTGGGTAGGTGTGTGTCTCGTGGCAAATGCCAAGATGATTTCCTTCTTAAATATAAGTGTTTGAAAATAACAACACTGTCTCAATATTCTACATGGCTTGCTGTTTATGATATTATATTTATGTCACATTTTGATTAAGTTTGCTTTTTTAAGACAGTTCATTGGGGCAATTCCCGTAATTTTAAGAACGTTCACAGTTTGAGCTCAGTTTCAATCTGTCAAAAATAGGTAGGTTCCACTAATTTCCCTTTTTGATAAGTTTTTGAGATTGGTTGTCGCTGAGATGATATTACGACTAGATTTTGAATGTTTTTAAAACGGGAATCGTCCTTCTGATTTCACTTTAAGCCCAAGTCAAGGTTTCATAGGTCACGTGTGATATCTCAACATTGTAGGATACGAATTGAAAATAATAGTTCATTTATCTTTGATTGAATATTTGTTTTTCATACATTTACAGATTTAGATACCGACATTTTGTGTCACACAGACATATTATACAACTAAGATACTCTAAGACCTCTGTATAGACACGGTATTGCGATGTAAGCAGTAATATTAATCACGATGTAAGCGCTTAGTGCGCGATATTGCGGGTCCACTACATTCAGACTAATCTCACGCCCTATAAACATGGGTTCCGCATATGAATAGACGAACTTAATAGCTATATTATACATCGTATATCTTTGGGTTTTAGAGGTGCTAGGTAATTTAAAGGTGACGGTATCATTGTTTTGAATTAGTCCATGTGCAGTTGGGACGACTATGTGTGGTTTTGGAATCACAGAATAAGTCGGACACAATAGTCGCAAACTAGAAGCAAAAGTTAATTACAGTGTAGCTGTTTGCTTAGCAGACAATGGTGTAACAACACTTTGATATATGCGCCGTAAATTCTAATGCGATGTCGCCCCGCGAGGTGCCGCCGTAAAGCCGCCGAATACGGAATGATCATAATAAAGTATGATTTCTTGGTCGGGGACGCGGCCTAACTCGGATAATCACTCCTCAGGCGTACCCATATAATTCCTTAGTGCATAATGAAAGTTGATTAACATTATACCCTGTACGGCGTCGCGTGTGTGTGTGTCCGCCGCAGATTCCGAGTCCTAATTAAGAGCGAGGGAGGGTGGGTCGCGGCCGGCGGCGGGGGCGGGGTATCGATCATCACCCGCCAAGGAATCGACGCAGGGACCCGCAAAAAGGGGAAGCCCTCATCTGAAAATCAGCGTCCGCTAAGCCGGTCCGCTGCGAACACATGTGTTTTGATTTAAATGCGCTCTAAGGGTCAGTTTAATGCGCGAGTGCGGAAACGGAACGCTTCGGGCGAGATTTGCAAATCCGATGTGAATAATTACACGGCTTACGAGCGCTTACCTACTGCCTTACAGTCATTTGCATATTTTCTTGTGGCTTTATGCTGGCTGCCCGCTGGTGTGGAAAGTAAATATGTCCGTGAACGCTTTGAACATTGACTGTATAGGCGGAACTTAACTATCATGGAATACCGTCATTAAAGTTGGGGGGAAATCTTAAAGTAAACCTCAAAGATGTTTCCTAAGGCATTCTGATAATTATGCATTCTTAAGTGGCTTCATATTTTAGTTCAGGCTCGTATAGTCGTATTCGATTGATGAAGTTATGTCTTACTTATAGCATTAAGTAACATTTTTAATCCTAATTATATTTTACTGGCTATGTAGATACTTTAGAGAACCCTGCGCTTGTTGTTGAACCGTTTGTAATATTGTTGTAGGGTCTGTTAAAAATAAACCCATGAACCTTTATTCCTTGTGAGTTACGATGTTGTCAATTGGTGACTCCTATTAAATACAAAAATAAAAAACGTCAAGAAAACAAGCAACGTTAACAAAGCCGTTTATGAAATAAAAAAACGTTGGCAAAACACTTATCGTGCTCGAGTGCAAATCGTCGACTGTCACTTCAAATCCCGCGGCGCCCGGACAAAATGGGAAAAAGTAACAAAAATAACAATCAAATAGAGCATCCACGGAAATGAGATCTGAAGGAATGATCACGCCCGACCCCGGGGACCGGTTGCCTCTTCAAAAAAGACTTAATCTCTCAATTCACTAAGGAGTTAAGCTTTAAAAATATTTCGATAGGCAACAAAGAGCCCCTCGCTCGTCGCGTCGCGGTGTCTTTGACACGTCGCCGCCGGATTTTTTCGCGAGATCTCTTTAGAGACGGGATGTCACTCACTTTGTATCGGCTTTGTCGCTAGAGGTTAAGCGCCGGTTTATTAGGCTTTACTTCCGATTCGCAAACAGGGGGACGTTTGCAGATTCGTTTTCGATGTCGTATTCCGATTAAAAAAATTAAAACCTCTAGCCGATCGAGATTTATCGGCGCAATACCGTTATGTGGTGTTCAAAACGAGACCCTCTCGGAATCGATATGAAAATGTGACGAGTGGGGTTGTTCGCCAGCTGGCGGGCATTAATTAAGAATACGTGACAAAAGACGAGACATGCACACAAACACAAGTCGCGTTGAAAAAGGTCCGGATTACGTAACCCTTTTGCGCTTTTGATTTTAAACGTCGCGTGAAGTGCGAACCGGACCGTGGCTTCTAATTTGAAAGGAGACTTGACAAATCTGGCTTCGGGCCGCCCCTCGTTTAATCGAGCCGTCCTTACACGTGATGTCGATATGAATGTTGATACAATGAAATAATAGCGCGGAGTAAGCGGTCACTATGGTTACAGGGTGGGATCGAAGCCTTATTTGAATGGAGCTGTGAAAGGCTTTTAGCCTCGTTTGACCATTTAGAGGGGGTCAGCATTTTGGGCGCTGACTGTGCTCTGAAACCGGGATAATTAGCAGGCAAACAAGGAACAGGGTGCGGCACAACTTTTGCCGACCGTTCAGGTGCTCTGCAAACATCGCAAGAAGTTTAACAGCAGTTTAATTGCGGAGCGAAAACAGAAGCGCACTGAAAACAGTTTAGTTCCAGTGAAAAGAACCTAGTCGGTTATTGAGGTGAACAAGCATAATCAAAGCTACGTTAGAGTTTGAAGTTCATTGAAAATGAGAAATGTCCTACTAGCTGGCGGAGAGGAGAAATAAATTAAAGTTTACCGAAGCGAATGGAAATTATTGGCTTAACATCATTTAAACCTGTTTAATAAATTGTTTTACTAAAATTATGGCAAGCAAGACATGCTAATGCTTTAAATCCTTCATACCTACGTGCATTGTAAATCCGTTTTTTTTTTAAATAAAAAAAATGTTCCAGTCAAAATGATACGTTATGCACTTGAATACAATCACCAAATAAAGTCAGCAATCTGAATTTTTAACCAGTTTTTCATCTGCAAAATCTCAAGAATGAAAGTCCATAACAAAATAATTTTCCAACCACCTAACCAGTGGATATTTCAGTGCAGTTTACACGGGTTCATAAATCGAGCGTGTCAACACCAGAGCGGGGTAAAGGTGTGGACACACTGGCTATAAATTACCGCAACTGGCGAGTGCGTGCACCGCGGCGCTAATCCCGCAGTACGTGACGCGTATGCCCCGGCCCTAATTGTTAGATTGTGGTCGTAGTTTCAATAGTCGGTAACTAGTAGCAGTAGGTATGTGTCGTCGACTTGTAAAATTATATTAGTGTTGTTGGATTTCGGTTAGGTTGGAGTTGATGAGAGAAAGAAATAATAGTAAGGAAGTTTTTTTTTAAATTAATCTCAATACATAAATACTGAGATCGTCTTATTTAACGTAACAAAAAAAGAGACTATCCATTGGTCAATTTAAGATGGGGAAAGTGGCACAATCGTCGTATACCTACACTTAAATGTTAGTTATACATATAAAATAAAAGCTTGTAATAAATACCAAGAAATCTTCATAAAGACATACCTACCTTTACTGACCGAGATCACTTTATTTCAAACTAAAAACATTCACAATCTCCTGCGATTTTAATCATGGGTTCTATCATAACTTCATAATATTTTTTATTTGTATTATATATTTTATATTAGACAATTTTTTACATAAATCTTCCCTTCACATCTACTATGTACACAACCATCTCATAATCCCTAGCGGGATCGCATGCGTCGCTATACCAAGTTTTGCTAATACATAATTGGGACCAAATCCCTATTGGAGGTCGCCTATACAGGGTACAGGTTTCTTAGTGCGTGTTCTGTACGAAATTAATGAAATTAACCGATCCGAGGTAAATGTAGGGAAGAAATAAGGGTGGCGTAGGTATTTATTTATTAAGCAACTCTAGTTTATTAAACGTCACTTCTAATAAGTATGAGATGTGGCCTGCGTGAGTGTGATTGTAACTTGCTTCTTTCAATATCTTCATATTTTTAAAAGTACTAAAACAGTTGTATTACAACATAACATCACTATGCTGTTTAAAAATAATCTGTATTTGGTTGGCTATGAATCAAAGTATGCAAAGGTCTAATCTCCGAAAGATAGGCCATCCAATAGCAGAAGCCATAAGAAGGACGAAGCAATCTCAAACAAAGACTTCGGTTTGACCTTTACACTAGTGTCTTTGCTAATCTTTATATTTCAAATTTTAAGAAACTCAGACACACAATCAATCCCAATCTGAATTATTTTGAAGGATATTGCTAATCCATTGCTTCATACATTAGAAAATGTAAATAAAGCAATGAGTGTTGTTAAACTGTCAAAATTACCCCACAGGGAAAGGCAAAATAAAAATTTGGACAAATAAAAAAAACAAAAACAAAATTCGAACCAATCAAATATTCCCACCAGAAACGTTCTTTTCACGTCAAAAGACTAACAACTAGTGTTGCACCAAATGACATAATAACCCAAATTAAACAAGTGAACTAGCTGTTGTTACCATCATTACCCCGTGTAATTCCCGGAGCGAGCGCTATCGATCGCGGGGAGCGACAGAAAACTTTCTAGACAGCTTTTATATGCACCGACTCTTTACCCTGTAAGTATGGAGTACGTTCGATGAAATGTTCCACACTGGAGGAATGAACGTTTTCTATGTACCTTGATTGACGGGTTAAAATGCTAGTGTTGTTACCTGGTATTTATTAGAGGTATTTAGTGTTAGCTGTTGAACGTTTGACGTGTGGGTTTTGAAGTTTGATGCAAGTTTTTTAGTGGAAGATTGACGTGCATTTGCTTTAATTAGTGTCTAAATGCATTTTAGTTTAGGTAGGTAAGCACGTTTTAATGTAATGTAAGGACGATCATCATATAATCTTTGCTAACGTCACCGAATTAGGACCATAAATTTTTATAGTAAATGTAGGTTCATCTCACTTTTTAAAACGTCAGTTTCATGTCGTTTGTGGCTAAAACCGGAATATTCTTTAACAATAATTTTACTCGGTTTTATAAGACATTTTATGAATTAATTCTTTAAACCAGAGAACAATTTCTAACCAGTTAATTAGAATAATCCTAAACATTTTGACAGGGTAATTATCTAAAATGTGCGGGGAACGATTCCGGTATTTGTTTTTCATCGGCAAGATGTCAGAGATGACGTCAGCGGTGACGTGGCGTGCATTAGACAGTTGATAGGGGTAGCATCACTATGAGCTTCTACACTGGGTTGCGGAAATATTATGAAAGTGTCTAGGAATATGTACTTTGTATGAAGACGATTCAATAGGCTATTTGACAATGTAAAAAATAAGGTCATAATTATTGACACTCGTATAGATTATCGCTTTTAAAATCGATTTGCATTAATTTTACTACAAAACAATGTATTATTTATGAAAAAAATCCCGAAAAAACTTCATCTTTTTAAATCTGGCGCCACGTAATCGAAAGCGGTCTGGATTGGCTGAACTTAAGATGGCGTCATGATTTAGTAAATTTCTGTCTATCGTTGACAGAACAGATGACTTTTGTCTAGTATCTCGACCGTTTCAACGTTTGTTTACGTGAATCGTGACGGGCCATATTGTTAAAGATAGCGTTTTGGCGGCTTATTTAAACAGTACATTTTTATTTACTATTTTTTAAAAGAAATACATTACGTCGTTGATAGTCCAATTCCGCGTAACTAACATAGTTAAATACCGCGTATGTACACTTCTGCTAATTTTACAGGAGGGTTAAAAAACTGATTTTCTAAAAGACTAATAGGCCGAATTTTGAACGAACTTGAATATAGGACCGTTTCGTTCTCCTTAATCCAATATACTATTTTTAAAGTGACTATTCCCAATAGTTTACTCACAAAATCACTTACGCTGTTTAGTTTCGAACGATTCTGTTTCATAGATAGTACTTACGCGAAATTGTAAATGAAATAAAATAATGCCAAAACCTCAATCAATCATGTATTTAATAATATTAAGTGTTTAAATGACTTTTAGTCATTATTAATGGGTATGAAGGTATGAAAGAATACAAGATATCTCTACTGAGGTCATCGAGCAGGTCTTCCATAGTCTCAGCCATGACTACGATATCGTCGGCAAACCGAAGGTGAGTTATGTACTCGCCATTGATGTTAATGCCAGCCCCTTTCCAGTCCAGAACCTTGAAGACGTCCTCAGTGCAGCGGTGAACAGTTTCGGAGAGGTACTCGTAACGTCTCCCTGTCTCACACCTCGTTGCAGAAGTATAGGTTTCGAGGTCTGACCCTGGAGTCGGACTGACATAGTGGTTTGGTTAGACATAGTAGTTTTCGTACAGACACTTCAGCACCTTGATGTACCGATAGTCGATCTGGCACCGTTGAAAAGATTGCAGTACAGCCCATGTCTCGATCGAATCAAAGGCTTTCTCGTAGTCCACAAACGCTAAGCAGAGAGGCAGGTTATACTCTTCGGTCTTCTGTTTAACCTGTCGCAGCGTATGTATGTGGTCTACGGTGCTAAAGCCTTTACGGAATCCGGCTTGTTCGGGAGGCTGGAAGTCGTCTAACCTGCGCGCGAGACGTTTCGTGATGACTCTCGAAAACAGCTTGTAGACATGGCTCAGAAGTGAGATGGGCCTATAATTCTTAAGAAGGCCGTTGTCGCCCTTCTTAAAGAAAAGTATCTCCGCTCTTCTGTTGTTTTTGCGTTGCTTCAGAGCCATCCTAATCTCGTACAGGCTGACGTCCGGGATGTCTTCGGTATAGTGTCAGGTCAATCTAGCTCTTGGGTCGTTTGCCAGATTCGTAACGGGGTTACTTGTTGATGTTTATAACTATAATAATAATAATAAATAAATAATAAAAAACGTTTATTTTTCTCCACCACACAATGAATAGTTAGTAGGTACTAACTGTCCATAGAACCTCTCGATCTCTCTCAACAGCTCAGGTTTGGCGGATACGATCCTGCCATCATCGGTCTTCAATTTCGTAAGCTGGCTCTGCCCGATAGACAGATCTCTATCAACGACCTTTGACCCTTTATTTCCCTCTATCGCGTCCTTAATACGGTCTGCATTAAAGTGGCGAAGATCGCTTTTCAAGGACTTAGAAATCCGTCTATTGAGCTGCCGGTAATTGAACGCATCATCTGAAGACTGCAGGATCATCTCGCGCCTCTCTTTCATGAGCCATAAGTAGGATCAGAGAGCTTTTTTTTTGTATTCGTAAGACGGATCTTGAAGATCTTAGAACCGACCGTATGGACAGTTTCCACGAACCCATCGTTATAATCGTCCACGGAGCTCCCTAGGCATTCGAAACGATTCTTAAGTTCGAGCTGAAAGCTCATGGGGTTTTGGACCTGGATCGGTGCTGGGCGGAGCGTAGACTTCATCAGTCATCTTTCCAGCTTGATATTTAAGTTCAATGTGCCTCTTACCATGCGGTGAACACTTCCGGTTTTTACCGCATTGATCACAGAGACATCATTGAATACTTGCTTCTTCGTCGACATAATGAAGTCAATCTCATTTTTAGTAGCACCAGTTTCGAGATTGTGGTAATCGTTTCCTACAGTAGTCTACATCCCAATTTGATCTATATAAAGTATAAAATACGTGTGACATACTTACTTTAAAAATAATCCAGTAATTACTTTAAAAAAACAATTTTTACCCGGAGCGTCACTTATACACTGCACAAACAAATAGAAATTGGCCCAGATACGCGGTTTTCGTGTCGTAACTTGTTCGTCGAAAGATCCGCGGTATTGTTATTTTTGAAATACTCGTCTTCCTTTTGGACGATTCAAAAAATTGTCATACGGGTCGACGCCAATCACAATCAGTTACCTACAGCCGCGAAATCTCATTTTTGATTTTTTTGTAGATTCGCGGTTTTGAATAATGTTAGTTACGCGGTATTGGACTATCAACGACGATTATGCAATTTGAAGTAATAGGTTTTTGTGGGCTCGTTAGACACCAATAAATAATCAGAGATGTTTATCAGAAACCAGTCAAACAGCCTATTGCTTAGTTCTGCTAGATGCAATAATAGAATAACATTTCTAAACACTATTTAGAAATCTTGTATGCAATACCTACATAGTATAGAGAATTACATTACATAATTAATATAGATCTAATTATATAATTCTCTACAATAATTAGGTGTTGCTTTACGGAAACTTGAACAGATTGTTAATACAGTAATAATATTTTTACTATATTTACGCTCGCTACATTTAGGACCAAATCGTTTGTGTGTGTGGTTTAGGTACCGACACTGTTACAACCAAAAATACTCTGAATTTTCTAACAGACACAACAAAGTAGAACACAACATCCTTCGTTTAGAACAACCCGTCGTAATTCAGTACACCCACATGGCTTTTTAATTACATCCAAAAAGCCCTTCCACATGTCACTCACATCAACGTATAAACGATACAGCGAAACGTTAATTCGCTTACCGTTTCGTCTGAATAAGAACAGGACGTAATCGTGCGATCCCGTGCGATCCCGTGTGTACCCGTGTGGGGCAACTCTAATCAGCTATGAAAATTAGGTTCCGCTCGGTATCTGCTTTGTACCGTTAATGTGGAATTTAATTACTATTTCCAAATATCATATTAGAGTGATGGATGGGAGGAGACAGTCTTGATGTTTAATTTACCGTTTCAAGTTATTATCATAGGGGATGGTTTATTTGTGTACGTAGTGGGGTATAAAAGGTGGAGTTATTTTGGTGATTATGGTGGGTATCAGAAAGATAAAATGTTGTAAGAGTCGTAAATTTATTTAAATTATTTATTTCATTATCTTGTTTAATATTTTTGTCTACCATATTACCTTATTCGTTATACGCAAGATAGAAATCATGTCAAAGTCAAATTATTTATTTCAAATAGGCACATAAAAGGCACTTTTGAACGTCAAAATTTACAAAAAAATTGAATTGATTCTAGTCGCCCCTTCCAAAAGTTAGTTTCGTATGGAGTAGAATGGGCAAGAAACTTCACCGGACAAGCTTTCTGCGATTTCCTCACTGCGCAAGTCCCAAGCCACTAAAACCTATATTCTGACCCTCAAAATTCAAGAATATTATCTAAGTAGAGCCATCACGCGCCATAGACCCCACACACTGGAGCCATGCCCTCCCATCCATCATCCAATTAGCCACGTGATCAATCATCGTGCCGATCACTCCCTGGGACCCGATGATTTTTCCCACTCTTTTGTACAACCTACCGGGACTTGTTAATCACTCGTGTGAAGGATGCGTGCTGTAAAACCTTGATAGATTATTATTTTTATGTATTTCGGGGTTTGTGGTTGTTATTTCTGGGTTTAAAATGTAGGAGTTTGGGTTTGGGGTAGATTTGTGTGATATGTAACTGTTTATTTTCAAAAATGTATCTAAGAACTTTATCGTTGTGTCATATTAGTATAATTATTATGATCAAGGGTAACCTCAACTTCCCCCAGACATTTTGGATTAATTCTATTATGAAGATCGCAATAACCATTTCAAACGAAGAAATTAGCTTCCATAACACAGTGAAACAGACTCCGTTAAACTGGCACTTCTTCAATCACGATAATATAAAACTCAACAAAACGGCACGTTATAAAAAGATGAACAATAATTCTTTTTTATTACGCGCCAAAGTGGGAATCTCATTGTCGACGAGGAAATAAATAATATCAGGAAGGAAAAAGAAAAGAGAAATAACACAACATAAAATATTAAGATTCACCCTGGATTGGCATCATTCTGTGGTCGGCGCGGATTCCTTGTAGGGGCGGCGATACCTACGTCTTTGAATGTTAATGCTATTTGCATATCCGAAGTCATGAAATAAATCAGCCGAGACGGACAGCGGGGACGGCTATTCATTATGTTCTTCTTTGTCTGCGCGTCTACCAATTAATGAAAAAAAAAACTTTATTATTGTTTCTTTGCACCCTCATCTAAATCTAATTCATTCAAATTCATGTAATGCACATCCTATCTACTCAGGAGCTCTTTGAAATCCCCGAAATAAACTTTAAATCACAATATCCATTTGTGAAGCCGTGTGTAACTTGTGTGTCGCGAGGTGAGCCCTTGTGCCGATAATGTCAGGATCCTCCGTCAAATTGCGCTGTATTGTGAGTCAAACGCGAGAAAAACGGAGAAAGTGTTAGGGCAGCATTTACATAAGTTGAGACAGAGGGTCTCGTGCAATACATATGAAAATATTCAGGGCCGAGGTGATGAGAGCCCTCCGGCGACTCTATGCATAGCCTTTATGATGGGGAAAATATTTACAGCCGGCGCGAAAACGCAATATTTATGGAGCAACTGAAAATAACGTGCGCGAGGGAAATCTGCCGGCATACAGCGATGATGCGGTTTATTGTTTTACATTTGATGGCTAATAAATTGTGAGTTATAGCATCAAATTTTCTACTGAAGCTTTTAGTCAGATTTAATATTGTTATTTTTATATAAAAGTATATGGCAGACACATTGCAAGTCACGCGTTTAGTAGAACACGTGGCGTTAGTTCGCCGCGTGGTTTTGTTTACAAGCCGGCTGTAAGGTTATCGATTGCGGGCGGGAAAGTTTTTATGAATTAACCGTCAAACAAGTAAAGAAGAACAATGAAAAAACAAACTCTTCAAACAAAAATCGATGACAATCTGGGCCAAAAACTTCGGTGGAACTTCGCCGGCAAAAAGATTTATATACTTATAAAAAAGTGAACGGGAAAAGAAGTTTTGGAAAAACTTTAAATTGCGACCTTGAACCGGTTGAACTTTGTTTCAGATTACTATTAGTGAGTTGAAGGAAGTTTTTAATGGCAAGGGGTTGATGTACGGCGGACAGTTCGCGTCATTAACTTGGGGCTGTACTGTACTCGTACTTGATGGGGATATTTCGCTTTTGATTAGGGGGCTATCCCCTGATTTTGTTTAATATCTGGTACACGTTTTGTATTAGTGAGTAGAGTGCGATGAACCAGGGATCGATCGCGGATGGGTAGCGCTCCCAGCCGCGGTCGGCGTCAAACTTTTGGGTCGGTTTTAATGAAACAATTCCCCAACTTGAGTGAATTTGGGTCATTGTGTACAACACTTACGCGTAACACTCGTGAGGCACGGATTTCATTTGATTGCTTTCAGATATTAGCGGAGATACAAGTAAACACTGTGAATACTAAGTGGAGGTCCCTATCTGTTGGCGGTTGCTTTGTTTCAGTTGCAGATTACAATGTTAATTTTAAAATATGAAATTATATTCTGGTTTGAAGATAAGAACTTTACTGTTATGCTTACAGGTTTACCTACCCTGTTTTGTCAAATACAAATCTAAATTATGCAGTAGAAAGAACTGCGCCATTGTCTACCTAAATAAATTCGGAATATTACCCTCTTCATTGCTCCAAGAAGAGTCTTGTAAAATAAAAATATACAATGAACATTTCCATCTAAAAGGCGTCTAAACGGCTCAGCCTCGTCAATTGCAACATCGCTTTCTTTATTAACTGTTAAATAGAACCGGGTGTTTATGTAAATTGTTATTGCTTTTTTAAGAAAATCCTCGTTTGACACGTTGGCCCGCTCGTTATTAAGGCCTGCTTGGGACACAATGGGATTTTGAAGGTAAATAAGTCTTTAAAAGAGGAATAAGTAAATTAGAAGCGACAAGATAGGAATCTCCCCTATTTTTTTTTTCCCGAACGTTGGGGCGAGAAAAAAGGCGATCGCCTTAGAGTAAGTACCTTCAGGTTGGGTAAGTATGGAGACATGTTTTGTAGATAATTTGACATTTGAAGAAGAACAATCAAAGCGGGTCTTGGACTCTTGGTATGTTAATTTTATTATTTCTTAATTTTCGGAGTGACCGTATTCATCATAATTTTTTGTAGGTAGGTAGGTACCAGCAGCCTAAATGCGTAACACACTTTCAATTACAATCTGTAAGGAAATTACTAATCCATCGCTTCATATGTTCAAAAATGTATCTACTCGACAACGTAAATAACGCAATGAATGTTGCTGAACTGTCAAAATAGAAGTGATGACTACTGTTAGTGTGTTACGAAATTACTCCGCAGTTTTAAAAGAGCCTCCTCTAGGTCTTACATAAACATAATAAGCAATGCATTAATTTGTAGATTTAATAAATCTAGATAAAGTACCAAAACGTATTTTACTTAAAGACGTAGACATAATATTTCATAATATTTTTCATTCTAAAGCTTGTTTCGAGTATAAAATCCGAGATTTATTAGTTTTTAAAGTTGAAATTCATAAACTCTACCTACGTAAAATAAGATGTTTATTTAAAGCTTATTTCTTTGGCATTAAATACTACCCCTATTCAAGGTCAATGCCAGGACAGCTAATAAAACAATATAAAATCTTGAAAAAATGCTAATCAAATCCTTAGCAAAAAGGAAATATTTCTAAGATATTTAATAAGTTCACTTCAAGATATTTAAAAAGTTCAATAATAAAGTAAGTAAAGCCGAAGCATCTGTGCCTAAATGTGATAATGTGCACCCGCCCATACTAGGAACTAACTACCAAACTATAAGCTTGCAACCTTGTGTAATAATGTTGTTTTGTGTACCCTTTTCTCTATTCGTCTATAATTATATCGCCAAACTCCGCTTCCTCCCTATCTCTAAAAAAAAAATCTCTTTAAGGGTGAGTGCGGCGACACTCGGCCGGTATCATAACAGCTGCTTCTAGCGATACCTACTTATTAAGCCATCGACCGGCCGGCTACAGGCACCTCTACCTTGTCCTCTGCCATTACACCAGCTCATGTTTTTAAATTATAATCTCAAGATGGATCACGGAGCCATTTTGGAAGCCAATTATGTTGTGTTTACACAGTGATATACTGTAAATAGGGTTTTAAAGAATATCGTTATGTTAGAATATAAGTAGCATTGGGTTTTAGTTGTTAGAGTTTTGAAAAATGTGTATTTGGCAAAAATGTTGGCTTTTTGTTTAATTGAGACGCAAAGTCTGAATTGTGTGGCATTTTGCATTGTTAGTCAAAATCAAACTTTTTACAAGGAATTCTTTGGTATTGAACTACTCCAACGTACTCTAGGTAAGGCCACTATAGTTTTCTTAAGAAATATTATTATATGGAACACATTTAGAGACACAAAGATCGCTTATTTAGTACACACAAAAGCACAATTACCTGATAACAAATAACATGATTATTAAGAAAATATCCAAAAAAAAACAACATATTTTGAACACACTATTGACAGTAAAGCAAATAATGCACTGCAAAGAAATATAAATTATCTAAAGGCACATACGAAGGGCAATTCGCCGACAACAGTTCATCAAAAGGTCAGAACAGTTTCCTAAACGATGCCCTGATTACGTATGAGTCGTAGTGGGGTTCCGATTAGCTTCGTTTGCCCAAGGGCTGTCTGGATGTGGCAGCTGTCAAAATATTCTCATTTTAAATTAATTTCTACAGTTTAAAGTATTAAGGCTGTCTGTGCAGAAAATCTAGATGTTGTTAATATGTTCAGCAATGGACGGTTGTGGTAGTTTCGTTTGATTTAATTTTAAGACAACTAAGAGGGAACTCGAATCCAAAATAAAAGCTGTCGTTAAACGTTGAAGTACCTATGTAACTACTAACTAGATTAACGAGCTACCTTAATCATTAAAAATAAAATAATAATGAAGAGACAATGTTTGAACCTTATATTATGCCTCATCAAGTAATATTTTAATTCCCAAGTGAACACCAAAACCTAAACACTGCAAACCCAATAAAATTATTCTTATGTGAAAGATAAGCGTTCTTTGCCATTAAAGGTAATTTACAAATGACTTCTCTCCTTTTACGGTGCCCAGATGACTGTAACAGAGTTCAGTAAAGTCTGAAAATGATCTTACAAAGTGTAGGCCGCCATCGCTCCCTGAAGTCGCCCGGAGGCTTCGAGGCGTGCTGTGCCGATAGAGAGTTTAAGAGTTATGCAAATGTTATGGACAACAAAAAAGTTAATGTCAATGATAAGTGCGGGCCCAGGGGGACGATCACGCGCACTCCGACCTTTTTTCTTGACGCTACTCATTGGACGGGGACTTTCTTATTGGCGCAGCTATTGTATAACCCTCTTTAATTTATTTTGCAAGTCGTTTGCAGTGTGTATCAAATTTTATTTCTAGTATAAAAATAAAGTAAACAAGGAACAAAAGGATATTCAAATAAGACATGTTTTTCTTTGAGAATGGGTCTTCACTGAAGTCATTAAGAAGTTAGTTAAGTTCAGTTCATTTTGCAAGGGAAAAACAGGACAGAACGTAAATAAGGAAAAGACGCGAAACTAGTTATGTATCAGAACTAAAAGGCTGCAAACAATTTGTAAACAGAGCCTTGAAAAGTTGTTGGTTATGTTTGTATTTCTTTTGTTTTTTTCCCCTTGTACACTTTCGACAACCCTTAATATTGACATCAAACAAATTCCCACACAAATTGTAAAAATATAACCCCAGTGCTTTCAATCACCGAATCTCATTTAGACGAATTCACGTCACCATTTGCATCCGATTGTCCTCAAGAGAGTCGCGAGTGTCTGTAAAAAGTCCTTAACTGGAGTACGTGGAATTAGGAGCAGGTTCCCGAAGGGGCCCGGGATCCCATTAAGAGGAGCCGAGTAATGCAGGTGTCTAGCTGAGGTTTTAGTGGTAAAAGTCAACGAACTAAGCGGACTTAGTTGCAACTGTTCTGAAAGTATGTGGGAAAGATGTCTGTTTGCTAGTTTGAAAGTAGTTTCGTTCATAATTCGAGTATACAGAGTGGACGAAAGGTTCGTTTTAAGTTGAATGGTGAAAGCAAATTGTCTTTAGTAGTTCAATTAGAAAAAAACAAAATATCATAATTTTATTGGTTTTGGAGATCATTTTAGAAGAAGAACAGTTTTTATAATCGCAACATAGTTCTTTTGATAATGTTTAGTGTCTCTCGAGTCAAAAAAAAATTACTTCACACTAATATTATAAAGGCGAAAGTTTGTGAGTGTGTGTGTGTGTGTTTATATGTTTGTTACTTCTTCACGCTCAAACGGCGAGACCAATTTTGATAAAATTTTGTATGGAGGTAGCTGATACCCTGGATTAACATATAGGCTACCTTTTATCGCGATATTCCCACGGGATCGACATTTACGCGGAAGAAACCGCGGGGTGCAGCTAGTAAAAAATAAACCAATTTCAAAAACAACCTAACTCCATATCCATCTCATATAAGCAAGCCCTATCGACCCAGCATCTCATACCTAATCTTAAGTAGCGTGCCGTAGGTGAAGTTTTACATGCAAATGAATTAATTCTTCGCGTCAGAGTGTTCCCGGTGCATCGTAGGCGATGCCTCGTTGCATTTATAATGTGAGTTCATTACCTCGCCAAGCCTCGACTAGTCTACGAGCTCCCAGTAATGGGTTCGGAAGAACGTTCGCTTCAATTATGAGTGGGATATTAAATCGGTAGCTATCTATCGGTACATGTGTCGGTGCATTCGTTCGGGAAGATGTAACATGTGTGGTTTTATTTTAGCGAAATTAAGTTTCATACTCCTCGTTTGGAAATTCTGGAATTTGTGCACGGGAACAGCTTGTTGTGTTGGCTAACAGATGTTAAACTTTATACAATTGTTAATTTTCAGTGTAAAAGCGTCAGCAAAGCCTCGCAAAGTGAAACACATTGAAATATTTACATCACAACCTCTAAACATTGTAAATTAAAATTTAAAAGAAAAAATCTTAAACAGGGCTTGTTAAAAGAAAAAAAAGGACAGTGTTTTTAAAATTTCACGAAGCATTCGCCCGGTTTAACATATTTTCCTTGAGGCATTGCGGGCTCGTGTGCATTTTTAATTTTTATATCCACTCAGCTGTGGATGACGCGCTGAATTTTTACTGAAGCAGGTCTTTCGGTCTTATTAACAGGGGCGGGTTAATTGTACTACAAGCTTAACTAACAATGTCGCTGGCGGTGTTTTTATATAAGAATGTATACATTTTAAGAGCTGCTTAATATTTTTTTGGCTTTTAGGGTTGTCTGTTGCTTAGAAATAGTTTGGTCTTTTCATACTCTAGTGAAAACGTAGCATGCACACTATAGAATATTTTACGAGAAAACTTTATATCAAAACAAGAATAAATCACAGTACTGATTCATAGAGACATACAAAAGCAATGCGGTACCAATTTTGATCTACATTCCAATAGCATTCACGACACTTAGAACCGCCACTAAAGTCCTAGCTTTACCAAAAACTTGGCTTCAAATAAAATCCTCTGTCATATGTAATAAAACAGACAGGCGATGTTTATCGCGGGTAGGTGCAATGATTTAGCGGGACAGCCCTATTTCACGGGTACCTCAGGATCAAATTGAATTGATATGTTTCTGCTAACGGTGGCGCGCGTTTTTCTCCACATATCGCTTATGATGCGCGCCAAAGTGGCTGGAAAAATGGTGTAGGGTTAGGAAAAAGATCCAAATATACCCTGTTTTTTTTTTGATCGGTTGTTGGGGGTAGCTGCATATTTGATAAGTTACTATATGTGTAAAGGATTTTTGGTTTTAATGATAAATGATTTTATTTCTGTAAGTAGGTTTGTAGAAACACTTTTACACGTCAATAGAAATATCAGTATCATTAGGAAGAAAAACTAATGAAGAAGTTCGTGCACCTTGAAGAGTGGCAGAAATGGGGGAAGGACTTTTCCCAGAAGTGAAACAGAGATAGCAAAGATTTACAAATTAGTTAATATCAAAAGTAACTTAAGTTATTTTTTAAAACGTGTTACCGCAATAAAATATTTAAAAAAACAATGGTCCCTGCGCAATTCCAACACAATCATTTAGATGGAAACTTTTGCGACACATCTACATTTAATGCTCAATAACACACAAAATATTCTTTCACAATTTCCCAAAATACCCCTTTCATCATAAAGCAAACAGTTTATTTTGCACACCGTACGTGATATGAAGTGTGAGATAGGGGTGTAGTAAAGAGTGCAAACGACAGGGCCGCGGTGTCAGTCGCTCCAATGCACGCTAAGAACATTGCCAATTTTACATATTTCACACCCGACAAGCATTGGAACGCGAACACATACATCATTTTGATTTATCGACATTGATTTCAATACGAGTTATGATTGTGAGTTTGTGACTAGTTTTATCTGATTGGCTAGGGTTTTCCCTTTTGAAAACTGATTTTTTGAAATCAGCTTTAACTTTTGTTTTTCATTATTGAATCCTGTCTTAATCTCAATCTCGCCTGGTGGAAGGTGATGGATGAGATCTGAAATGGAATGATCGTATCATGATGATGCTTGCTCCCTCTCTAAACTAACTCTTTCAAGTTGTGCAATTTCTAGAATATAATCCTAAGTAGCCCTTTTCAGTTCCGTTACTAAACAGGCTGTCAATAATCCAGCACGATCGTTACTGCATTCAATCTCAAAACACTTTAAACATACAGCGATAAACCAAAGCATACAAAACTTGCTCACTTTGAAAAATGTATCAGTAAACCTCAGTACACTATGTCCCCTGCAGCGAGCGTATCAAGTGAACTACCGCACCTTGGGCCAACTGTATCAAAATGATAAAAATGTTGAGTTCCAATAACCATTCATCCATCAAGTGTCAAGATATAATCTGTGGGCGGTGGTGCGAGAGACCTGCTTAGCCCTCTCCGACAGAATTCGCCGAATATAAAAATGCCCGAAAGATTTACAGGTTTCGCTGAGATATCGCTTACAGATTTCGCTTGCATTGTGGCGGGGAAGCAGTATATTAACTCAAGGTAAGGAAATCTTTTTGTAAAATATATAGTCGTTTTGCTGGAAAGGAAGTATAATTGTATAGTTTCTTGGAATGCGGCAGAATTTAATTTACGCACAAGTATGGTTTTCGTAAAATTGAGTTTTTTATGAAAAAAAAAAAATTACAATTATTCATCTCTACGGCTATTTCGCAACTGAGCAATTCACAAAGTATAAAAATATGTGCTGTCTACTACAAAATAAAAATTAAATCCTTTCTACAAGATATCACAGTTTCAAGGAGCAATAAAACATACAGATATGCGTTTATCTACCCCAAACTTTTGAGTACACTCGTTCCAAGATATCATTTCTACAAACTCGGGGTAGTAAGAAATCTGTTTGTATCTGGCATTCCGGGCCAGCGAGCGATTTAAATCTCTTAAGCTCAGTGCGACCGGCCGCGGGCACCACTCCACCACTCACAAATCTTTCATAATCTCGCAAGAGCCTGCGAGGGGCGTTTTTCATAGTGTACTCAAAGATTTAAAGGTCGAGGGCGAAAAACTATCCCGAAAACGGTCACTTACATTTTGTCCTCCATTGTATATTTTAAACAATCGGCTTTCACATGATTCCGTTGTTGTTTAATTTTATTTTCCCGTATCGTGTCATATATATATTTCAGGATGTGGGGTCGTGCAGGTACCGGTATTCATAAGCAAATACAAGGCGAGGGACCCCATAATTTTCGGTTTGCATTTTTCCATCGCGACCGCGAACTCGATTTTCACTCCCAAGGGCGAACGGACGGTCGGCCTCAAAAATATTAATGAAATTTTTTACATAAATTTATTCGACTGAGGGGCCCACGCGTCGTTCCGAGAGCCGATGGGGTCCGCTCCTGTTTTTATTTATTAATTTAATGGTATTTTCGGTCTAATTACCTGACTGAGGTATAATTCATTGGGTTTGTATAACGAGTATTTGTGGATACCCGTGTGTGGATAATTTATATATTGAAATAAAAATTGGGCAATTTTTTCCAGCCTAACGCTCCATTATGATATGTTTATTTTTGGATGTCTTTTTCAAATTCCTTGCTGTATTCATTTAAAATATTTTGATTAAGTAGTTAAAAAATACGAAAATGTGCCCAAATTGTAATGGTCCTTCGAGCCGCATTTTATTTCACAATGTAGTACCAATCCATATGAGTAAAGGTACTTAACGACATGGCTATACTCATATAAACGTATTACAACTTCACTTTATTGAGTTTACTATAAAAAGCAAAGCATTCTTGGCTTTAACCCTTCACCGGCGCGGCGGCATCAAAAGAACAAACGCAATATATCGGGGGTTCGGCTTAATTTGCCCGCTGCCTAACTTTAATGCGAGTAGCCTGCCCGAATGCTCCAAATTACTCCGCGATATTTTTAACGTGCGGAATGCACCCGTTTTAGGTTACGCTTACGATATTAACTGGATTGTTCGGCGGAGCAAGGGTTAAGGAGCTCGATTTTCATCGAATAGTGAAATAATTTTGATTGGGTACATTTTTGGGATTTTTTACAAAACTTCCACCATTTTTTCGTCTCGTTTAATTAAACCTGATTGGATGTTTCCAAGACTAAAATCAGTGCACTGATTTTAATTAAATTTCAACACTTTTTATGGTGCAAACAAGCAGGGGTCCGTGGATTCCTAATTCGCCGCGTTGTGCTAAGACAAGACATTTTTTCTCCAAATGAATTTCCCATCTTAGGGGACATTGGCTTCTTGCCGTGTTTACAAAACTCCCGAGTCCCACTTTGTTGTTTAATGAAATTATCGGTTTACCGAGTAAATGAACAAAGCCAGATTTCGCTTTCGGTCGGTCAAAAAAGGGAGGGAGGCTTGTTTTTGTTTTGCTCAGTAGTACGAATGGACTCCTTTGTGGTATTCCTTAGCGCGCCGCTGTACTTAATCAATTATGATCGATTCGTTAATTTTGAGATGCAAAGGGGATTAATGTAGATTTAAAATGGCTGCTTCAGAATATTTTTGATAAGAACATTTTGAATTTGTATTGTAATTTTATAAGCTTGAAGCGTTTTGTTCATTCACGTGCTATGCAGCGATACTTCGTTTAAATAAAGTTAGTATTAGTTAGTTCAGAATTCCTCCAAAACCGTTGAGAGAAAGTTAGTAGAACACAGTTTTTTTTTTTAATAAAAAACGTTGCCCCACACTAGGAATTTCTCCTGTGTTGTGGGTGCGTTTACAAACATTTAAACTCACAGACACAAACAGCCAGACCCGGAACAACTACTTGTAGGTCGTACAAATATTTGTTCCGTGCAGGAATCGAACCCGCGACACGCAGTAATAGGAACATAAGTGAACGTCCGATACGAGGTCTGTATGCATAATTAACCGCTTTGGATCATGAAAGTTGGTAACAGGAGTATCTTTTATTGGCATTCAAATTTTCATAAAATGGGAGCAATGTTAACGAATAACACTTAACAGTTTTGCTAGGTGAAAATAGGAAATTTTATCTAATACTTAAAGTGGCAAAACAAAGGCAAGAAAAATCTTTAAAAATACCTCACAGTTTTCAAAGGTGTATTTGTACAACGTGTCTTTCCTTAACCTTCGTCTAAATAAACCGACGTTCACACGTGTCCACTAACTAACGCCCGCCCAACTAATAGGAGCAATTAGAGACGGCAATGAAAAGAATATGGCGACCCTCGTGACAGTAATGGCCGCTCCACTTAATTATATAAAGTGCTTAAGTAAATGATAGCTAATTCAGAAGCGTGCTCGACGTCCCGTAAACAAGAGGTGTGACTTTCCACCATTGTCGGCCATGACGGCGATCTGTCACTTCCACTTCCGCCGAGGTCCTTCCCGTAATTCTTTCTTTCATTGTTGCCCTTTCTTGAAAAGAATACTTTCTCTTTTTTCCATCCGGTGCGTGCAATTGTCACCCTCCCGTAGTGTTTGTTGTGAGCGTTGATTAAATACCGCTGTCAAATTTTGTTAATTTTTCCTTCCTGCGAAGTTTGGAGTTTTCTCCAAAATATATCTTTATTTCTTAAAAAAATACAATGCCCCAGTTTATAAAGGGACGCTTAAATATAAGCTCTACTTATTAATATTACAAATGATTGTGATGTGCTGTCAAATATTTTGATTCTAAATTATTTTTTTCATCCGTGTCGTCGGCGTGTCGGTGGAAAATTTACATTTAAATAGAACATCTGCGGGCAGGTCGACCCTCTTAAGGCTTCCTCGTCGATTTTCTTACCCGCTAATTTGTAAATCGCTTTGTAATATAGAAAAATTAAAATGCTGATGTCATATTTTACTCGCTATTTATATGCTAATATTGGCGTTTTGCAATCGTCGAAGGGACCGACTTTTCATTAAAATATCAATGGGTAATCGGCGAAGGGACTATTAAGACTGCTAAATCAAATTTAGAATATGTGTGTGGAATATTAAAGCACTGATGCATCCGGGACATTCGGAAAAGTTTCTCGGAATGTGTAATGCCAGTCATTAGAATTCTAAATCTTATTCAGAGTAATTGTGATGAGGTTTAATCTTGACGCTTATCCCATCTCTCAAGGCGTAACATCGCTGCAATTATTTGTAAGACGGAAGGGTTGGGACGGGAGTAATGCCGCAATATTCGTAAATTAAGCACTTTCGCCGGCGCCGGGCTCAGTAAATATTATTTTTTTATGTTAATAACCACGCGATTGCGTTAATAAAGCCTTACATCTCGTAATTAGCCGCCATTGTCTGCGGAGGCGGTGGAGCGAGAGACGAGGCATGAATTGAAATAATTCGAGTGAAAGGCTTGCCCATCACTGTGCCTGTCACAGTTTGTACGTGCCTTGTGTTACCTTCATCTTTTGAGGGTCACTAGATTAGGAGTTTTAATTTAGTAGCCTTTTGACGTTGATTAAATGCGTATATTTAATAGAGAGAGATAAAGATCTTGTCGACGCATAAAAAGTTATTTTAGAGGACCAGTGTGTTCACTTCGCACATTAAATAAGTTGTGTCAAAGTAAATCAAGCTGCCCAAGCACATTAAAAATAACACTTGGCTCGATTTTTCTCTACTTTACACAAAATATTTATTTCAGCATTGGTTTACTCATCTACAGACTAATCAGTTCCGCTCAGCAGTGTTGCCATCATCGTCTCCGCAACACTGGCTCCATTAATTAATAAATTAAACAAGGCTGTTCTTAATTCCTGTGCCGAAGCCGCAACCAAAATATTTGCCATGTATAAATTCACGCGGGCGATCATGAAGAACCCTTCATCGCCCGGCCTCCTTTATAGCTCTATTTGTGTATTTTAATTACTGTCATTATATGCTAATGACTACCATCCCTTTTTCTTATCCTCCCAAATGGGTTATTGCAGTCTTATATCTATATAGCGCAGTTTTGTCGAGTAATTTTGAAGATTTAAATAATAATAATGACTTAACTCCGTCTCGGAAGGATTATTCATTTTTTCAACGGCCCTATTTTTTGATTAATTGTTCTGTTGCTGCTAGGAGATTCTGTTGGTAATTTGTTTTGTGTTATTAACTAGACGAGGCAGTCATTTGGGTAGACGGTGTATTTGACTCTTTTTATTTCAGTTATGACAGGGATTATTAGTGTCTTTCTTTATTGAAACGCTGGTAGTTCGCAGTGTCCTAGATCTAATTGAATCAGATTTAAGATGCACTGGTAAAAATAAACAATAAAATAAATTATGAATGATACATTCCGCTCGCAGGGCTTAATTTAAAACAAAAGCAGTGCGCTAACGAAACAGCTGTCTTATTTGACGTATGCGGTACAGAATTAGTACGTCAACGTTCATATAGTAATTGTTCCGGGCGTCAACTACAACAAATCGGTCTTTTGTACCCTGACAGTTGTAAAAAGCCTTGTATTGTACCATTTATAGCGGTCTGAAATAGTGTAGCTCATCAATTATTCGCTAACTTGCTGCTCCGTTCCGCGAAACGTCGTTTGAAACTTTGTTTGGATTTTTATTTAGAATGGCTCTAATTGGGGGAATGGACAGCCGTTTTGTTAGTGAATGTGTCTGTTAATATTAGCAAGGTTTTTCTGTTTTATGCTGCTGTAAATGAACATGCAGTCATCATGCTGACGTTCATAGCTACTGTTTTTTTATCTGACAGTTAACATTTTAAAAGTTAACAGTAATTTTTTAGTTCAGCGCGGCAGGGAATCGATGCACAACCTGTTATCATGTATTCAGTACATGAATCTGAACCCCATGCTGCGTTGAAAATTTGTTCTATATATTGTGACCGCTTAGGTGACATTTTTCTATAAAACAGCTGATTATTATTGACAACTGACGAAAATCAATCAATCGATCAAATTCTTTATTTCAAACCAAAGTTCCATATAGAGTTAGTATTACCTTAGCCGAATTGTTAGTTAATAATAATTTAATTGGCGACATGAACGTCTGTACGCACATGGCTACCCGCCCAGTGTCTAATAAATGGCTCATCAATTTTGTCCGCCAGTGTAGCAAGTATGTTGTAAGGGCTACTCCTGAAACGCCGCAGGTCCGCAGCATAGACGCACATCGCTAGCGCATAAAAAAAAAACAAAAAGAAAAAGTCATCTAGCCTCGCTTCCGCAAACATACCAGACGCGCTACAATATCGAGGCAGCCCCAACAACACCTTCAACGCATTATTATACTGAACGCGCAGAGCGTTGTTAGCCTTCTCCGTATACCTAACCTTTCTTGCATGTGCAAGAAAAATTTCTTCTCTAACTTCACTGGGGTCTTTACGGGGTCTAGAATCATGTGCTGATTTCATGGTTACAGTTTGCGCGTCAAAGTCCCTGCCATCTTTACTAATAATATTATAAATTCGAAAGTAACTCTGTCTGTCTGTCTGTATTTCACGCCTAAACTACTGAACGGATTTCGGAGATTGTATCCCGGGGAAGGACATTATAGGATAGTTTTTATCACGATATTCCCACGAGATCGACACAGAAATGGGTGAAACTGCGGGGTGCTGCTAGTCCTAATAAATAAACATATCTACATTGATACGAACAACGTCTTTAAGACTTACAAACACTCAGTAAAATCCACACATATCCAAGTACATATACCTACGTTGCTACGACGTAACATTTAGCATTATCGTGAGAAAACACACCCCACAAAAGAGTGGTAAAGATGCAAATCTCGAGACCTCACGTCTTAACGACGCATCCTCCCCGTACGTTGAAATCTTGAATCTCGGAATTCTTTTACATAATCATGTGTTGAAAATAACAGCTTTTTAGGGGCGTTTGATAAACTCTAGTTAGGTATGCGAACGTCGCATACGCAATAATACCAAGTATTTAGCATAATCCGCTGATTTAACCCCGTGTAAGAAATAAAGATTACGTATATTAGGTTTTATGGCTGCGGCGTCTTGGTCTTAATTTATAGACTTTAAAGAACATCTTCAAAGGGCGATAAACTTTTGCGATATATCAAAATAATTGTGATACATTTTTATGGTCTGATTTTCATTCCTGGCGCTGAATATTAGCATTTTGGTTTTATAAACGGATAAGATTTAAGAGAACTAGATATTTTTTATAGGCCCCGAGAATCAACATACAACTACATGTTTTTTTTATTTTTACTTTTCTGTAGTTAATTGATGACTAAAATAGTAAGTTTAAGATTTCAAAATGTTAATGTTTTTTTCCTAGTGTTACAAAAATAACCATAAAAAATTTGCTTTGCACCCCCTGGAGCAGTTGTGAGAGCATCTTTACAGTTTTTAAGGACATTTTACCGTCGCGAAAACATCGCCTGTCCATATTTACCGCATCGTTCCTTTTTACGAAGTCTCATCCCGCCGTGTTTACGACCACGTCACGGTTTATTGTTATGTCACGGAAAAAGGGGTTAATGTCACATTTTTGTATTGCTACAGGTGCACAAACCACCCCACTTATACCTTAGACCCCACTAAAGTCAACAAATAAATTATCCACGATCACAAAAACATCCGTAATACGAAATCGATGCAACAAACGACAAATGAATTATGGAAGAGCATAATCTTCATATTTTCTCAAAAAGCAGGAGCTTGGCTCACTCACATATTTATTGCCATTGAAAATCCAGTTTCTGGGAATGTATTCGTGCGTGCGGGCGGGAAGCATGTTTCCTTGTCGCATTAGGCATAAGTAGTGCTCTCTCCGCACCCTATTAACTGTGATATATGCGACAATTCTTTTCGCAAATCCTCGAAACAGAAGGGAAGGCGCGTCATATCGCGCGCTCCACTTACCATCGACGACCGTGTGTGACGCGCTAATTCCGCGCTGATAAATGATTTCACCGGGAATTCGGAATTGGAAATTTTCTGGTGATTCGTCACCGCATTTGGGAGGATAAGACATGCACGTGTAACCGTACCGATCATTATGGATTGAATTATCGCCGTCAGCTTGTTTGTCAGAATGTCAGCTGACGTATCCTGTTGTTTTCCTTCACAATAATTTTGGTCATTTGAGTTTTAGGTCTTTGAGTTTTATTAAATAAAACTGTTAATGTCAACTTTTTGTAGCTTTTAAATGTGTATTTAAGTAGTTCAACTTAAACCGTAAAGCGTTTAGGACTTCTCAAAACTAAAAGACCAACTAAGCCATATCACAACAGTAGGATAAACCGTAAATTCTTTCCCCAAACGATATAAGAAAAACCTTTATCCAATCCAGACTAATAAGAAGCGAACACGCGTCCCAAACGCGATTCACGTGTACAGACAAAACCCGCGATGTTCCCCTCCGAGGCGCCGTGTGTGATGTATGCAAAAAGGGAATTGAATAAGGTGATTTCGTTCCGCCGGGTCGCTAAGGGAAAAGAATCCACGGTAATGGCGAATACAATAAATTTTCATAAACAAATTGCGTTTTGATGGCGGCATATCGGCGCGTGTGCCAACTCCCAATAAGGATTGATAGGGAAACAATGTGGGTGTACACTGATTGAATGTCAATTTGCGGAGGCTGCGGACGACGGAATAATTTCATGTAATGGTGTACACGTCGCCTTAACGATGTGTCGAGTAACATGTGCGGAATGGATTTTGTCTTGTGTCAACCTCAATGGGAGTTGCAGCGATTTATTTTGTTAGGGGGATATTGGATACGCTAAGAAAACTATACATAAACAAACGGTTTGTTTAAATTGTCTAAGATGCTGCTTTACTGGATGATAATACTAATAAATGCGTGCGCTAAGTATAGAGTGTTACATACACGTCTAGAATATCAGGTCTTATTTGATTAAAGACCAATGTGACAGTTTCAATCTTAATGAAGTTTCAATTTAAGGTGAATGGGTAATTGAGATCGCGACCAACCACCAATCTCTTATGGAAAACTGTTAATAGTAGAAATCTAACTTAGAAAGATATATTAATGATTCTAATGATTATAATTCTCTAAATATGTAGGTACCTGTTATTGTCGCGAATCATATTTTGATCAAGATTCAATCTGACACTGACCTGCAAATTGCAAAAAAAACGTAAGAAAATTTGAATTTCGCGGTCTACCACCTTCATAGGAGTTTTTTTTTAAAGTGGTAAAACATTACTAGGTTAGAATTCCATTAAAACATTTTCTCCAAAAAATTAAATAAAAAAATCACATTAAAAATGGGGTATTTCGTAGGCAATTTAAAAATGTACGGTGTGCTAATTTCTAAGTTGAACAAGCACACCTGCTCTGGATGTGCCGACATTTGCGAACGTAAATCAGGCGTAGCCCTGCGCGATGTGTCATATCCAGAGATCATTACCGAGCCCAAAGAGTGGAAAATATTTATGTATAAATTAATTTTTATTTACGTTAAATGGTCTTATGGGGGTGTTTATGGTTTTTGAGTTTGAGTGAGATATTATTGGAAAAAATTTTTTAATAGTATCTTGAATTTAGAGGTTGTGTGAAATCTATTAGAATTTGGAGTCCACCAAAATATTGCAGTTTTTTTGCTAAGAGGGAAGGAATACACCACTTTATCCCCTTAGTGAATAATCTACTATTAAAGAGGCAAGTGCTCAGGTGAAATACGAATTAGCGAGTAAAAAGTGGTAACCTTAAAACTAGCCGTCGTAAATATCACCTGACAAAAAGTTTAGGTAGTAGGTATTAGTGAAGTAAACACTGTAGTTTTAATAACTTTTAAGTTTCATGTCACTAATAAAGTATTTTAGCCAGGCTCACTTTAAGTACTAGTTCATTTTCAACACGTGCAGATACGTTAATAAGATTATGTTTAATATTTTATTTCCAGTTTAATGTTCGCCAACGTTGGAACTTTGCTACCACGTGTAACCTTTAAAGGAAAGTGGTGGCAATATAATTCCAATAAAATTTTCTAAACTAATCTAGTTACCTTAGGTTTAGTTGAACGTTGAACTAGTTTAAATTTCCATAAATGTACCTAGTTACCTACCAAATGTGTGATAAACAATAGCTAGCACTTATTCCACACATACATACTCACCTACCCTTGTTTGAATCTTAAACATCGAGCCATTTAACACGTCACCTGTATCTTGAAGCTCAATATGAAAAATGTTCACACGCGCTCGGCAGCGGGTACCCACCGGGGTGCGGGAGGAGCCAAGTGTACCCCAAGGAGTTTTGACTTGCAAAGCAGCCTCGCCGAGATTTTTCACGAGGGCCGTAATGACTGCTTGATGTGTTCGAGCCACGAGTATGGAGGCAGGCAGGATGGAAATATACTATGATAAAGTTTTGGTCCTTTCGGCATGTTTGTCTTTTGAAACACTGAGAGGACCAGTTTTTAAACGCTGGCTGATATGACAAAAGAACCGACGGAAATGGAAATTGCACTTGTTTATAGGCAGTATTTCAGTCACATGAGAATAAAAATACGACATCAAAATTTCCGCTGTTGCAAAGCAGTAAACGGATTCGCAAACAGAGAAACAAAATGCAAAAGCAGACGTTCTAGGAATCCGCATTTGCGATACATGAACCGAGGCTTCTCATTAAACATTCGAATACCATTTCCTGTCGTGCGAAGGAAACAGGATTGTCAGAATCCGTATTGTTTGAGATCTCATAACGCGTGTAGCCCTTTGACTCGTCATTTCCATACAGAACGTTAATACAAAACGTCGTTATATAAAGGCGTCTCCACACTTGGCTAGCTCGCAGGCGCGTCACCTTTGATGCGCGTATGATTGCCCGCGCCCGCGACACATTGGATCTATATTGTTGTCTTTTTCAAGTTTCGTAATAAGGGATGAGGGTGTATTAAAGCCTTTTATCCGGCTCGTCACGCCGGCACGTGGGGTCGGGAAGGGGTTTAAGGTGAGCAAACATTAGCTCTTTTACATTTTTGCAATTTCATCTACGACGCCTCACGGCTGTTTGCAGTAGCTTGAGTTTCAGGAGACTCGAAGGTTTCGGGGCGTTACAACTTTAACTCTTTTCAAAAGGGTTCGAAAGTAAACGAGTTTTTAATGTTTGTTTACAGGCGCGCTTAGCTGTGTCGCTAAAGCGGGTTTGTAGTGAGACACATTGAGAAATCCCAAGTGAAGTAAAGCCGAGTATTAAGTGCGCTAGGCCCGGGGCCAAGACCTCGCCGCAGACTGCCTGCAAATCTTGGCTGCATTCTCGAACATTCCAGAAGATGTAGCTGGGATTAAACGAGGTGGTATATTCAACAATTACACTATATCCAGGCAATTCCCGCAGGTAAGGCTGCATATTTTAGGGGTGAGACAATATTAGCTGCAGCGCTCGTGTGGAAAATGAAACTGTTTTTGGTCCTAATTTACAATGCTTGTAATTTGAGCGAACACGTTCCTTGTTCAGAGGTGTACACCGTTTTGTGTACGCTGCGAGCATTTTGAAACGTATTAGCTGAGTTCGCAAATATGCATACGGAACAATGCAGAGCGGTGAGCAAATGTTGGCACTACCGCTGTTCTGTCTAATGTGGTGCACTATCTTAAATTTACTAATGCTATTGTATTCATATTGCTGCTAATCTGAGAACGAAAATATGAATGAAACCACCTGTAAAGCGTTTTTTACCAGTTGTTTTAAGGGTTCCGTACCAAAATTTTAAAACGGAACCCTTATGGTGTGACTCAGTCTGTCCTGTCTGTCCGTTCTGTCACAGCCTGTGAGATATCCTCTCAAGAACTAATAGTGCTATCAACTTGAAATTTAGAATAGTTTTAGATGACGTTTGCCCAACTATTTTGCAAATAAGAAATATTTTTTTTGAAAAATAAAACGATGTCTCTAAAAGCGCACTTTTTCAGAAATCATCAACAAAAGTTACATAAGTTCCACTATCGGTCAAGAGATGGCGCTGACCTAAAACTGCAATATTCTACACCGCAGTGCACAGTGATAAAATTCTCTGATGAGTATAGGCCTCGCCACTGAAAATTTAAAAACATTATTATGATGGTACGGAACCCTCGGTGCGCGAGTCCGACTCGCTCTTGACCGGTTTTTTATATTAGGTATTATAGTGTAGCCATTTTGTAAGTAAGGTAACTATAGTATGAAATGATACAGATCGCATCAGAAGAATGGAAATCCCAAAATAGGCAAATGTAAATGGTTGACTTCGGAATCTAAACAAAACTGGACTTTTTTTCTCCATGGGGGGAAACAATTTCTTACTGCGCCGCTAAAGTTACTCAAGATAACGTATCGCTGCAGGCGACAATTATTGCGGTGTGTTTAAAATAAAGGGCTAATTACTTAGAACGAAAGAAGCTACGAAATGGCGCGCACCGCACGACGCGCCGCGGGCGACCACAATTCAGAAATAGCTCATAACTCACGTGTAATCGCGACTGGCGCGCGACATTCTGCATCCTGCGGCTGATAGCGCGATCGCGCTAGAAACGCTTTTGTGCGCCCGCTCTTAGATGCATTTTAGCTCAATAATTAACTGCTGTTGCTATGTATTTATCTACGCGGTTCCCCAAACGAAGGCACGATACAGTAACAATATCAACAAATAATATGTTCTGACATTATATTAATACCAGTTACAAGGTTACTAAGTTAGTACTTATTTACTTCAGAACCAAAGTTCGTAACAAGCACTATAAGATAAACGGCACCATTAATCGTACCAATTCATACAAGTGTAGTGTTGTTACGCTAAAATTAAAATTATTCAAACGTACTAGGACGCCATTGGAGCACACATAAACTTGAATCTATTGTTTAAGTTTATATGAAAACAAACGCGAGCGTCATTACCGCCCGCTCCGTATTTAGCACATTATTCAAAAAGCACGTGAGCCAGGAAACCCTTAAAATTACACACGAAACAGTGCTCTTTACCAACTTTCCCATAAGAGCCCATTATTTACGGAGCCACCGTACCATTAAGATTCTCCACATATCTTCGAAAGGCGCGTTATGGTAATTACGGGTCGCCATTTTATCTCGCGACTCTTCGCGATTAGAAGTCGCGCGCTCGGCTGCACGTCGAAATAACAAGTGCGCGAACTTAGTTCGTTTCTGAGAAGGAGCGTTGTGAAATTAATTCGGATGGAAGATATCGGGCGGCGCGATAGCGGCTCCTTCCGCGCCATTTATTGCTCGTGTGGTGCGGGTATCGGTGAAGGGGTAAAGAATATCAAGATGTAACGAGCGCCAGCCGGAAGGCTCGCAAATGAGCTCGCACACTTATCTGTGTTAATGTGGGCGAGGGTTAATTTTGTCTTACATGAGCAATTTGGAGATACCACCCTCGTTTCCAACTTACATTTGTTGTTACTATATGAGATTTGGTGTGTTATGTGGCTGTTCTGGTCCTATCACGGCTATTTCGGCGTCTAAATTGGCAATTTTTGATTTTAAATCTTCACAGTAAGTACCTACCCTCCATGCTTCAAAGGGTTTGCTTTCAAAGAAAGAAAACCTTCTTTAAAATTCATGTCGCCCATAAGAACGTGCTCACACACATCTCACGTTTAATTTATACTACCTATTTAAATATTCGTTAAGATTTCGTCTAGACAAAAGGAAAATATAGCCACGTCTGTAGGGTAGAATGAAGCGGGCGCAAACATGGATGGATAGCAAATACGAGAGTGTATTAGGCAATGAAATTAAGTCGCAATGCAATCTCCTTGGATGTGGGAACTATTGTCCTAGTACAATGCTGCTATTAACTAGTCGATAGCGGTATTGAATATTAGGTTTCGTCGTATCTGCTCCGAGGTTGGGGCGCTTTGTGCAAATGTAGCGAATATTATTTGATGTTCGCTTTGTGTATTTTAATTTCGTGATAACTTTAATTGGATTAAGCTTTCGACTTTCGTATTAGGCTTTCAGTTTTTTTAGTGGAGAGTAGTGGTGGCTCAGTAACAACGGCCGCACATACGAGTTGTAGGTCGTGGGTTCGAACCCAAGCATGTACTTTACTTTGTGTAAATTATTTCATCACAAACTGAAAGACAACATCGTGAGGAAACCGGCATGTCCTACAACCAAAACTTCGAAGACGTAATATCCAGGGCTCGCGTGGTGGATTATGGCCCGAGTGCCACTCTCTCACTGAGAGATAGATAGAATATTCTTTAATGTGTACACCAAAAAGAGGGAGAGGAAGCCTGTGTCCCAGCAGTGGGAACATTAAAAGCTGATTATGAGTATGATGAAGTTTATTTTGATGTCTCTTATTTTTATGCAGCTTTTAGGTGAACTAGCTTCATCGTTCCGTGTCAAGAACAACAAAAAGGTATCAGATTAAAGTTACTTAGTCTCCCAGTCGCGATCACATTCACCACAAAATATAAAACTGACTTAACTTATTCAATTTCATATACAGCAAAGCAGAGGATTTTCTAGTGAAATATTGAAGGAATCGACAAAAGTTGGTCTCATGTAATATTCAGGGAAGTAGGACCAGTGCACTGCATATTTTGCGCCTAAGATCCGCGGTTCTACGAGCGAACTTCCAAAGCCGCTTGCTTAGGTACTCAGGCTTTATGTTATACTTTATGCTTTATACTGCTGAAAGACGATAATTTGATGGCTTTGCGGACAGAAGCTGTTGAGAAATGAATTTGTGTCTTCGAAATCTTAATACCGGTAATGGAGAGCTTGTAGATTCTTGTGGATGTAATTTTAAGTAGGTTTATGAAATAAGGTTACTCAGTAGTGCCTCCTTGATTAGCTAATTTTGACCCTTATTGTATTCTATTCCATAATTTTCTGTGAAGACGTGGTCGACGATTAAAATACGCAGAAGATGTTTTGAGTGAATTTAATCTCGTGATTTGAAGACTGTAAGGGCAATAATGTATTTGTACATAGAAGCCACCCCTAAGAAGTACATAAAATATACGTATAACGGATATCAATAATGAACCTGTAGTAAACGGACATAAAATAGAGCTACCACACCTACAGAGTTCACCCAATCTTACCAAATTAATTCTCTATAAAGCTGAATACACAAAACGTTTGCGGTCGTAGGTGAGAGCTCAAAGGGTCAGTTCACACGACAGGTTAGCGTCAAAAGGATTGACCGAGACGTGTCGAGGTGGGGCGGAGCGACCACAACCTAGTCGCTTCGCAACCACACTCGCTTTTTGGGTGAACCGTGGTTCAGTTCACCTTTGTGGCTAATTTTCCTATATAGAACTTTGCAAGTCGTTGTTGTGAACTTTTGTTGAAGGAACTACTTTCGACCGATGTTTATTGGTTAGCTTTTAGTGTTGTCTTTTGTGGGGTTGTTTTATTTTTTTAACCTTTGAAAATAGATAAGCACACTATAATATTATGCCTTGAACAAGACGTAGAACGAAATAAGTCTTTCGAGTCCCAAAAATCCTCAACCTAAAAGAGGTCTCACGTTATTACAAGCTGATCTTTTCTTTATTCACAAAACATTATATTTCGCCTTTTCAACATGATTTCCAACCAAAAGGTAGAATCAAAAAGCATAACGCACAGAGACCCGTACCCAATAAGACGTACAAACAATAGTAACTCGTCTCAAAGTATCAGTCTGGCAGCACTGCGCCGCAAAAGGAACTCAACACCGAGCTGTTTACGTGAGGGCTGTTAGCAAACACCTGTAAACGCTTTTACCTTGCCTCTGTTTGTACTGGACGCTCACGATTGCCGTGTACAATTAGCCTTAGATGTCTCACCTGCAAACCAATTTATTACCTACAGTTGCCAAAGACATTTCCACTTGATTTTAAACTCTATCTTTTGAGTTTTAAGGGCGAGTTTCGGATGGGAGGTAAGATTTGAGATGAAACGGTTATGTGGCAACTTTGTGTGTCTGGATGCAGTGAAGTCTTTTGAGTGCCGTTGAGGTGTTAGGTAGCTCATGTGGAAACGTTAAGTACGTGGACGATTGCCCTGTGTTTATTTGGTCAGTCACAAAAACAGATTTGGAGCTAATGTAAATGCGCTGAAATGTTATTACATTTGAATGAAGATGCAATAATCTTGACTGTATTTATTGATAAAAGAAACTCAAAAACAAAATACTGAAAATCCAAGCTGTGCATTTCATAAAAAAATGTTGCGGGAGTTCCAAGCAAAAACATTCCATTTCACTATTACAAAACATTCACTTAAAATAAAGCATTGCGATTCGGAAAAAAGGCATCGTATTTCCATTCCCGAGCTGCCCCTTTCGAAAGTCCTCAATCATGTTCGCCGTGTTGACTCCTGGATATGATACGACCTCTCGACTCGACATGATCATAATACCCTCCGCTGCATTCAACAACCCCTTCTACATCCATAACCCGGCTACAAATCTTAGCCGAGCGTTCAGCATCTTTATAACTGGAGAACGCGATCCCTTAACCCAACATAATGGGCAGGTTTACTGGGAGGACCGTCGTAAAGTGTCCCGTCCAGCGCGGACCCCAACTACGGGACCCTTCGAAATTTCACGAACTATTTGGCCTGCACTAGCCCTCACTCAGCTTTTTTGTCGACGCTTTATTGTCCGGATTTTCTGCTCACCTTTATCGTTATTGTGTTCGCTCGGCTTCATAAAGGACCCTGGTTCACTATTAGAACCTCATAACCGTGGGAAAATCGTTTGAGGGCTCCGTAAAAATGGTTAAATGATAAAAATATTGGGTAAAAAAGCGAGGTCAGTCAATAAATCGTTTGGTCAATTGAGCAGGATGCAATGGGCGTGTTAATTGGTCGGGTGCGGGACTGTATCGAGGGCTCGCTCGGAGCGATGAGTGGACACACTGGACACGGAGCAGTCATTGCGAGAATGATAATTGCCCGAACGTTGGGCGTCGCATAAATTCGGGCTATTGGTGTGGAATTGAATGGATGCATGGCTTAGTACGTGATACGTGGATGTCAAATGTGCTGGATCTTTCTGTGTAGATTTATGTTGTGTTATTTTTAATTTAGTGGATTTCGTTTTCAGTATATTATCAATGCGCTAAATAAACATAAGTCTTAAATATTATCATGGTAACTATTTCGGCTATGAAGCTGATTTTTTTTAACAGCTTTTCTTTTATTTTCACGAATTTGAATAATTTGCCCTTTTGAGTATTTTCCAATTTTCTATTTACTTTTAAAGTATTTTTTTATTTATTTTACTTAGTTATTTCTTAATGATAGGTATTTAATTTAAGTTTGATAGTACACTTTCTACAGCAGAAATTGTGTTTTCAAAAATATTTCTTCTCCACATCTTTGCCATCAAATACGTCCTCAAAAAATCAACCAAAAAGTGTAACAAATTTTCCAAAACCCATCTTACATCTTTGTCGGTACATCCGGACCCTAGGACCAGTGCATACGTTCCCGCAGAGATAAACGCATACGATTACACGTGCGAGCCACAGGTGGCGCATAACATTTTTCAGTCGGGACGGGCCATTGCCTGCGTCCGGCCCGTGAGCCCGCGGCTTAATTCGAGACCTTTCCAGCCATTTGCAATGGTCTGTTTTTATTGAAAACCGTGGGAATTTACCGATTGCCTGTATTTTGTGATTTGGAAAGGGATTTTTGGATTTTGTATACGAGGGTTTTCGGATTTAATTTTTGTGATTTTACAGCGTGTTAAACGGTTTTATCTGATTAGCGGTTATCCCGCAATATATTATTTATAGGTAGGCCCCAAATTTCCAATAATTATCTGATTGGACACCAAGTAAGTCTAATCTTAGAGAAATGTAACTTAAAAGCAAAAATTAACACATTTCCCGAACTCCCCAGCGATAAATAAACCAGAAATGACACGTCATAATGTTTAGCACAAATGACACGCTTTACGCCAGCCCATATTGTCAGCCATTCAGGCCGGGGGCTTCAAATAATTATTGCTCGCTTGACAAATTGCCGGCAAAGCCTACGTGTCGGTGGAACAATTTGATACAATTTTCACCGCCTTTCCCGTACGGGCCACGGATTTGCATACGTGCACCCCTAGATTATGCAAATTTACTTTTTTTAACGTACTGTTTACTTACCCCAGGAAAAGGAAACACTTCGGGCACGCATTTTAAAAAGATTTACGCGCTTTGTCGGATCATTAAGTGCGGAACTAATTTGCTTACCTTTGAAATGTTTTAAGCTTTGTCCCGTATAATTACTGTAGGGTTAGCGTCCCCGTAACGTGATATGCAGATTTCCGCACGCTTACCCGTTGGTTTTTCCTGAGCTCGGTATCATATGGCGGCCGTACAAAAAAAAGATTGCTGCTTACAATTAAGTTACTTTACAATTAAATTCATATTAGCAGGCTACTCTAGTGCATTCCTCAAATATAAATATATCAGGGGGGTATTTTTAATTTGCACGTTTCACGTTCAAGTGCGCAACTTCTCAACGATATTGAGCATGTGGGAATCGTCGAAATTAAATTTTCTTTGTTTTCTCTCGTGGGCTGTGGGCTCTTGGCGTTATTAAATTTCCTTGTGTTTTTTAACACAGCCATATCATTAGATTGAGGGCTTCCGTCAAGAGGAAATTGTGGCGGCGAGGGGAGCGAGCTGAGCACCTAAACATATTGAAAAAATAAAAATCCCGGCTACTTATTGCGTAGTACCCAGGAAAGTTACTCTACTTAGACTCTTAAAGATTTTATTAATTTTGGACATTTGAAAATGTTCAGATAATAAAGAAAATCTATACATAAAACGCAATTTGTTGTTAAAACTATTATAAATATGTGGTTGAATATATTTTTTTGTTATTATTAGAAATATAGATTTTAAGTTATGGATTTATATATAGAAAATTATCAAAATAAACAACAATACGTACCAGTACTTAGGGCTGAAGAGTAGGTATCAGTGGTACTTATTGTTGTTTATGTTAATATTATTTTTTATATTATTATATAAAAATCTATGTCAAACGTTTCATATCTTCTTAAATTTCAAAATTCATTTATAAAACTTTGAGGCCTAGATAGAGCCACTTCCCCACCGGTATCACAGCCGAAGCCGACGTAGAAAGACGTTTGAAGTGGTTTCGTGTAATAAGTACGGCCGCGACAAAATTCCTGGCCGCGCTGCGTTTGGGAACCTCACCTTAAATATACATATTACATTACGTGAAATTGCCCATTTTTTCCACTCTCCACCCTAGCAATTAGGGTAGCTTGTGTATAAATATTGCACGGCCCTCATTAAAGTGCGTGTTCGTTTTAGTATATATTTTTATGGTACGCTTTTTGGTTGGCGTCTGCAAGGAGTCGTGGGATGTAATGAATAATTAAGACATGTTATACAAGGGAAGTGCCAGGTTTTTTCTTCAAGGCTCCGGTAAATGATGGTGGCTTTGAGTAATGCGCTGTTCTTTTTTTACAAGAAAATTCCAGCGGGTTTTTTAATAAACTGTCATAAAACCTAAGGCGCATATAAAATATTAAACATTGAGTTATTTGGGTGTATCATATTTCATACCATAGTCTTTTGTATAGATTTTGCAAAACATTATAAATAGCTATATCTTTTCAAATACTTAATAATTTTCAATTAATAAAACATGAACTTTACCTTGATCGGACGGAGAGGGCATCCGGTGTCGCAGGGATGCCTGAAACAAAAAAAAAAAAAAACATCAAAAACAAAAAGGGCTACACAATATCAATCAAAGGCTCCTCAAATTAAAATCCATCAATTAACTACGTCACAAAAATCAAAACTTCTAAATTAAAAATATGACGTTCAAATGATTAAAAACTCCCTTCCGAGATTGCATTTCAACAATTAACGCATTAAGACTACTCTCGCCAATAAAGAGCAACTCTCTTAATTAACAGTCCCTGTTAAAAATTGAGTACAAATTCGAGTAGCAAATCTCCCCAGCTGGGGTGGGATCTAGTGAATGGCCCGTAATATTTTAGTTTGGTTGAAACAAAAACTCATGGCGTCGCGTCGGTGAGGGGCTCAGTCGCTGTCACGTAGACACAATAAGCCTTTTAATTCGATTCGTCAAGACGGACGCGAGACAAAGGGCTCGGAGTTATCATTCAATGGGGCACTTCTACCTTTTCTTATTACTTCGCTAAGGTTTTCTTGTGAGGTGGACTGGGTGCACGAGGGACGAAGACTTGAGATATGTCCCGTGTCTCCGGTTAGATTTGGTGCATTTATTTGTGGTTTCTAATTCTATTTGTAACTTTTTGTGGTATTTTGAGACATATGCTACATCTTGAAAAGGTTTCCGTAGCTAATGAAAATATTTATGGAAAATGGTCTAAAAATATTGCTTTGGCAAATTGTGTCAATGGCTAGGGTAAGACAGTATCTATTCATAATATTTTCACCGCGCAACCTAAGGTTATCAATGTAGATTGTTACATTAACGAACTCCTCAAGTTGAATTATTTCTATAAAAAATCAAGTTTTATCAACCACTGAAGGTCCGTTCTCTTATCTTCAGACAATTTCCCCATGTGTAGCGTGCTGTATAAGTGCACTTGATCCCATGTGTCGCCGTGACCGGACTGCCGATATACAGCTAACAAGTTTATTTGTTGCCATCGTATTAACTAACTCAATAACCCACGAAATAACAACAAAATAATGTTTGAGAAAAAGCTTTTGATTTTAAGTTAGTGACTTATAGAGAGTATATTGCGACTTATGTTGATCACATAGCTATGGTCACAACTTTAATATAATCACCTACCTTAATGAAGTTTTGTAATATATTTACCTGAGTTTACTTACCGATTGCTTTTAGTCAACTACAAGTGTCAGTAAATTAGTTCTTAGTGTTAATCTAGTTATTTACTTACTAAATCGTCACATTCACACAAAATACTGACTCATTTTACAAAGAAGGAACTATCGTGTTATTTACTGACCAATACCGTTAAATTTCTGTCTTAATATCTCTGAACTCGTGTGTACTTTGCAATGGAAGTGCATTTGATTCCTTGCGTCGTGACCCGACTACGGATTCGAAGCTAACAGCCTTATTTGTTGCCATGTCTTAAACTCGCCCTAAATCAAAGGAATTGTATTTATTTAAGCTGGCTTTGAGATGTTTATTGATAAAGGCAGCCAATGTAACTTGATATTTTCAGAAGGTTGGTTGAATATTTTGAAAGCAACTTGGATCATTTTGTAAACATCAATTTTAAATGTTTTAATATCCATACTAATTTTATAACATAATCAGCCTATAGTGTTTCCACGACTGGGACACAGGCCTTCTCTCTGTGAGAGGGACTAATTTTATAAATTTGAAAGTACCTCTGTCTGTCTCTTATCTTTTCGTAGACCATGACCTGAGTTAAGGGGATTACAGGATCTAAACGCAAAAAACTACAGTCAACAAAATCAGAAAAATATATGATATTCTTCAGGATATATGCTAGGTAGACAGTGTGTTGAAAACATAATACAACTAATTTGATATGATAGAAAAAATCATGAAGATACCTCTAAAAACTTTCTTTTTACAATAAAAACCATACCAATATACATACAACCATTCTGATTTTTTGTCAGTTTATTCTACAAGGAACATACTAAAGCATTAGTGTTTTATTTTTTTTGTCCAAACAATAGATTTTTGTAAATAGTTATTTGCTTCATATGTTGCAATAAATTACCAGCGTTGCGTTGTGTTATCGCGCTTCTCTTTCTTTTCTTTGCAGTCCGACAGTGACCGGGCTTTAGGTCATGTAGGCATACTTTTTCCCGGTCCGATAGTACGTTCTCGTGGGATGAGTTGCGACCTCCGTGCCGGCGCAGCCGCGGCCATAATTTAGTTAACTAACATTATAATGCCAGTGAAATAAAATTGTAATGAAAATACATGTCTAATATTTAAATAGAACGTGTAAATATTTAGTTTCAAACATTTGTAATTTTATTTTAGCCTCTGTATCGTAGTATGCCCAAATAAAGTTCTGTAACCCAACTTTACAAAATAGTTACAGATAAACACGATACAAGGTGTATCTCCATTTCACATTAAAACCCAGGCAGGGTAAATTAAACAATTTAATAATATCTCGTAGGTTGGTAGGTAGAGTACTAACCGATATCAAGTAAAAAGGGGTTGAAATCCCACTGTCTGGCGGCATAATTACCAGCCAGGCATTAAAGATAAAACGAGCCAGGTAAATTGAAATGTGAGGTTTAAATTGAAAGGTAGCCATCATGTTCATGTTAACAGACAAGCTTCTTGTTGATACACTGGTATTTTATTTAAAATTGCTGTATGTTCAAATAGCAGAATTATTAAATTGGTTATGATTTCGGAAGTTTGTTTTTTTTATTTACTTACTAGCTGTGCCTGCGACTTTGTTCGCGTACATGTCGGATGGGTTTAATTTTTTTTTCTGCGGAACCCTAATTTTTGATCTAAAATAAAAGTAGCCCAAGTTACTCCTTACAACACTGATGTTGTAAGGAGTAACTTGGGCTACTTTTAGCGAGACTTTTGCTTACAGATAGCTGAATCTGTAAGCAAAAGTCTCGTCAAAATCGGGCCAGCCGTTTCGAAGATTTACCGGAACAAACAGACAGACCAAAATGTGCAACAATGTTTTTCTGTTATAAGTACCGTATAGATAGGTACTTTCATATGCTTTTAGTAAAAAGTTGTTATTTTGACATTACAAACAGACACTTCAATTTTATTTATTTGTACCTATGTATAGAGTAGAGTATAGATGATTTTTCTGGGAATTGATTCCTGATCATAAAGCTTTTTTATTATGCGTGGGAGTTGTAAAAATGACTTTATAGTTAGGTGTTAAATAATACAAAAGGCCAAAACAGGTGAGATATAACTGCTGCGGCTGTTTATCCTAGTTATTTATGAAAGAATTTCATAAAAATATTTTTGACACTATAATGCGATCGTAAAAAGTTAAATTGAATTTTTTGGTCCTTACATCCGTGTTCAACTAATTATTCCTAAAAACCTGAAAATACAATTTTAAATGTTAAATGTTTTATAAACAAAATCAGTACATGAACTTTATGATCCCTAAGTCTTCGTAGACGGGTGCAGGAATTAACAAAAATTAAGGAAATCGTGGAGGGGGCGAACTAATAGCAGCCATTTAATTAAATGAGCTTCGACCGAGATTCGGGCAGATGCTGATGCAAAAATTTGGAGGTCACATGAATTGAAGGCAGTAGAACCTTTTTAAACCTAGTCTGAACCCAGGAAATGGTCTACCAGTGTAATAAATTTCATCTAACCCGTTCGGCCAAATAAGGCGTCTGTTATTAAAAAAAAAATTTTGTTCCATACATTTTGACCGCGTTAGTGTTGCACTTTTCCATCAAACAGCAGTTTTTTTTTTTGATAAGCACCGAATATTTCTACTCTAGGCGGTCTGGAATCATGAGCTGAATTCATGGTTACAGTTTACGCGTCAATGTACACACGCCAGCACATCAACCTGCCCGAAACTGTCAAATTTTCCCAATCAACTTTGAACCTTATGCTTTAGCTATAAAGTTGAAAATCTATTAAAGAAATTTGACAGATTGTAGTAGCTTGATGTGTTGGCGTCTGTACCTGCCACCCTATATTATTAGTGAGCAGTAGTGAGCGCAGACAGGTGCTTTACTTCTGTAAATTATTTCATCACCGCCCTCATAACTGAGAAAGATAACATCGTGAGGAAACCGGCTAACGTTAAATGTCCTAGAATAAAAAAAATTAAAGATATGTGACATCTACCATCCCGCACTGGGCCCGGGGGGTGAATTACGGCCCACTCCCTCTCACAGAGAGGAGGCCTGGGTCCCAACAGTGGGAACGTTATAGGCTGATTATGCATATTAATGTGAAAGTATGAATATGTCTGAAGTCAATTTTAGTTTCAGAGGTACCTATACTTTGTATTGATAACGACTTTGTTCGTCTGGCGATAGGAGCTAATCTCGGAAACAACTGAATGGACTTAGAGCGTTTCCTGGGGATGATCTTAGTCTATTAATTCTGTAGCAGCTTATCTATACATTGGCAACAAGCCAGTGTCAAGATATAGACGTTTCCATAAAATTGTTTGAGCATGAAGTCATTGCATCGAATTGTTACAGCATTTTTGTAAACAGTACGATATTGATCCGTTCCTAACTAGTGTGTCGTCAACCAGGAAGTGCTTAAGCGGTAATTTTTTCATCTAGTTCATTTAGTTATGATGATTGTTATGTAGTGCGAGCAACATAGTAACTATGCTGTAGTTTATAGTAACTTGGTGTGAATGTCTTTAGAATTTACTTTTTCTTCTCTGTATTTTATAAGTGGAGACCTGTAATTGGCTTTCAGACTAATGTACTGTCCTTGATCTGTTTGTTTTAGCTGTAAGTCTCCCATGTTATTCATTATTTAAATAAAAAAATAAAAAAAAATTGTTTATTCATTCAACTATAAATACCAACATTGTAATAATATTATGTCTTGTCGTTTAGAATTTAATTGTGTCGGATTGTCGTACTTCAAAATTAATCTAGTTTCTTTCATAATTATAATTTCTGTCGCAAATGTCAAACATGACATTCATTTTATAAAGAACTAGCTGTGCCCGCGACTTCATTCGCAAAAACAAATTTAATTTCATGGGTTTTTATTGCGGGGCTTCCTAATTCTTTTTCTGAAATGAAAGCCTAGTTACATTAGCTATCTTCCAGTGAAAGTCTGATCATAATCGGTCCACCCGTTTCGGAGAGTAGCTCGAACAAACTGACAGACAGACCAATGTTTTTTTTGTTTTATTCCCGTACCTACTTATAATTATACTTTCATAAACATTTACCTATTAAAAACTGTTATTTTGACATTACACAAAGACCCTTAAATTTTATTTATTTGTTTTATGTATCGTATGTATGATACCCTTCCTAAAATATTTAAAACCTCCTAAAACTAAACATATTTGAACGATTTTAAGCATTTTAATTAGATGAGACCAATGAGAATTTGTGTCCTGATGAATTGAAATGCACAATCTTATAATGTTTTCTAATTAAGATTTTGCGCAGACTCTAACAAATACAATAAAAATAATTCATCTGGTTAGACAGTCATACCAACCGTAAGTAACGTAAATCATAATATGGAGAGTTTTGCTAAAAGAGATCGCTTTAATTAAGTAATGGCTCGAATGTTAAATGTTAATTACAAAGGCAGGGGTGACAACTGCACGGTAATCACTACTGATCTATGAGCTTTGTTTTTGATTCATTACGTTTTTCTTATATTGTTATTTGTTTCTGGCAACCCTAGGGATTATTATGATTAGCGATATTTTTTTTTACTTATACGTATTTTTTCGATCTGCTAAATAATTCTTGTTAAAGTAAACATAAATTAAATAAATAATCGGTTTCCTCACGATGTAAATAAATTCATTTTTCATGTTTATTTTTTGTCAATATTACAGCGGAAGCATCACCTCCTAACTGATCCACCGATCATGACAGACTATACACATTTGACTGCCGTGTCAGTGGCGGCAATCCAACAGCAACCTTATTAGAATGAGAATAAAGATCACTGTGATTTGGACAGTGATACAAAATCAGAAGTAAAATAATTGTGAAAGGACTGAAGGTGAAGGAGTCCGCGTATCACTGGTCAGTTTCCGTCAGTCGTCAGTTTATTTAATTCGCCAGTTTCGTTGATTAGTCAGTTTCACTGGTTGGTCAGTTTTGCCACTTAGGCAGTTGCGTTAACTCGACAGTTTCCACTCTTTGCCAGTTTTCGTCGATTCGTCAGTTTGGTACACTCAAGGGAAAAAGTTTTTACGTGTTGAATAAACACATATTGTGGATAATATAAGCTGCTGCTTATTAAAACCAAACTTCGGTTAGTATTTTTAACATGACAAATAATAAACTAATATTTTAAAATAAAAAATGTAATTAACTTTTAACATTACTAAACTGAAATCTGAATGTAATACTTAACGATACTTATGTCGTAAATTAAAATAATATAGAGTCAAAATTAAAATGAATTCGATCGAAGAATTTTAAAACATATTTTCTTTTAATCTCGGATTTCAACTCCGACACCGGACTCAGGTGAAGTGAGCTATCAATATTGTAAATCCCTAGCATAAGTGGAATGTTAGCTTACCTCAAGCTCTCTTTGGTGAGATTTTCGCAGACTAGAACGGCAATATAATAAACGTCAGATCGATCGAGCTGAACGTTGTAAGTACGGTCACCAAAGGAGATAAGTAACCATGTTCGTCGGATATAGTTGAAGTTTAGTAAGAAACCTTTGGATGTTTATGAATAAAATTTTATTAAATGAATAGAAAAAAAACAGTTCATCTATCAAACTAAATTTCATTCGAAAATATCCATCGGTTTCTTAATAAACTTAAACTATATCCGACGACCGTGGTTACTTATCTCTTTTGGTGACTGTACTTATTCCGATATTATTGGTTTGGATTTCAAAGGTAGGTAGGTACTTACATGCATTTTGTAATCTACACTAATATTATAAAGAGGAAAGATTTGTATTTTTGTGTGCATGTTTGTAATGAATAAACTCAAAAACTACTGTGCCGATTTAAAAAATTCTTTCACCATTAGAAAGCTACTTTCTTCCTGAGTAACATAGGCTATATTTATTGCTAGAAAAGATTAGGGATCCTTACTAAAACTTTAGTAACGTAACCCAAGGTGTAAAAAAAATGCCATAAAACATCTTTCGTCGCATGCGCTGCGGAAACTATTGATGATAGAACAAAAGTATGTTCTACAATATTAAAGAACATATCAATAACTATTATTGTTATGTCACAATAACCACTTTTTACATTTTAAAAGTTGATAGACATACCGACCAAAATTAGACCATGTTATTCATACTTCTGTTTAAATCCTTATCCAAATAAATCACATTGTTTTCAAGACTGTTTCAATTCATTTAAGTAGATTACATTTTGAATTGTTCAAATCGGCTATTCCATTCAACAGATATTACGAATTTAATAAGTCATAGAAATAGAAAAAATAAACGCTGTCGCGTTGTGCATGTTATTCTAGCTTTTTATTAATCCTTATCCACATCTATGAAATAGATGAAAAAAATAAAATAAATAAATAGCCGCGCGGCTCATTCGCGCGGTCGCGTCGGCTCCCTAGCTCCCTACGCAGCGGACGTAACCGACATTGAACATTTTTTGACTAAGTTAAAAAGTTCTTCTCAGAACTAATTATTAAATTGTTTATTCACTTTTTCAATAGTACGTATTTATCAAAAGATCTATTCTTATTTTATCTGATTTAAAAAAAAAACAACAATATGCCTAGGAAAAAAAGGTCTCAACTATCTAAAAGTTGCTCCCAAGCAAGATTAGCAAAAATTCGACGTATTGGAGAATCATCTTCTGAAAATTCAGATCGTCTCGCAAATCAGAGAGCGTATGCGTCGCAATCGCGGGAAATGTAAAAATTACAATGACTTAGAAAGACTCTTTAAAATAAATACACACACCTAAAACAACAAAAAAGTAAAAATTAAAAAAAAATATACTTACCTACATAAAAAAACGTAAATTTATAAAAAACTTAGGAATAATTAGGTAGGATCAGATAAAAATGTAAAATGTTGTGAAAATGTAAATAAAAAATACTAAACTGTCTCACATAAATTAAATAAGTTACTTAAATAAAAAAAACTGGCCAAGTGCAAGTCGGACTCGCACACGAAGGGTTCCGTACCAAAACCGTTCTGGCAGAAACGCTGAAAAAAACACGTTTGTTGTATGGGAGCCCCCCTTAAATATTTATTTTATTCTGTTTTTAGTATTTGTTGATATAGCGGCAACAGAAATACGTAATTTGTGAAAATTTCAACTGTCTAGCTATCGCGGTTCTTGAGATACAGCCTGGTGACAGACAGACGGACAGACAGCGAAGTCTTAGTAATAGTGTTCCGTTTTTACCCTTTGGGTACGGAACCCTAAAAACGATGAACAAATTCGGATTGTAAGTATACATAGATAATGTGATACTGATACTGCGTTTAAAAAAATATAGAAATGAAACAACAAAAAAATATAATTAAAAGGTAAAAATATTTAAAAAATCATGTCCACCCGTGCGAAGCCGGGACGGGCCGCTAGTACATTATATAAGTGAAAATATCCAGACATGTAATAAAAATAGTACCGCAGAATTTTTGTTAGTTTGTTTTTATGTACCTATGTTCTGAATCGGCTCAAAAACGGCTGAACGGATTTAGACGAAATTTGGCACACAGTCTATAACCTGGACTAACACAGATTATGTACTTTAATCCCGGTAGTACGTTACCGTAGGGCATTTTCCGACACCCACGCGGACGAAGCCGCGGGCTAAAGATAGTTCACAAATAAAATGCCAACAAACCTAAATTGAAACAATAGAAAAAAAGTCCACAAAACAAGAAAGAATTAACTTTCAAAATAAAAATAATCACATTAATTATAATCTAATGAAATGGCCGTTAAATCACGCTAATTGTTCTCCCGTTTTTATTTTGTTCCCCATTTTTTGTTAGCAAAAGCTGCTTCAATGGAATTCCTTTATTCCAAAAATGGCTTGTTTACTAACAACCACAGACAAAGGACCAGAAATTATATACCAGCGATAAATTTAGGATGTAATAAAAAATATTTTATAGATTTAAAACGGTGGAAGAGTTATTTCAGTCCATTTTGATTTACGTGGTATAGTTTTGTGAGGTTGAAACGTGTCGTTTTGCTTAAATTTCTATTAGATTATTTCTGGTTTTTGCAAGTCTATAGAGAAAACAATCCTACATATTAGGAAAGGTGTTGTTGATCTTGGCAATAGGGTGTTCGGTTTACAATGAGGCATTATTTTCTAAGCAAACACGTTGTCATGAAAATCCTTTAATGTAAAAACACCACTGAAAAACCGTCCGTTTGATCGTCCCGCCGGAAGTGGCCGTGTCCGGCGGCTTTGTCCCGTCCCGACTCATCTTCTTAATTGTTTTCTTTGGCGAAGCACTCACAGCACAATGGCTAATGATGCCGCACGGCGCTTTGATCATCGCGTGATCGTGTGTGCCAATTCTGGTCACATTACCTTAATAGGCTGGCCAAGTTTCCTTACTTTCGCCGAGTTTAACCAAGTTAGGGCTAAGTATAGTGCTGAGTTTCAGTTCCGAATATAATTCTATGTAGGTCTATTGTTCGGAAGTCTTGCGTGACCAGTGATCGGATTACCTTACATAATATTCTTCGCCCACATTCGTTTGGTCAACCTTCCTGCGTATGCGACCGCGGCCGGTAGTGCCCATATTTCAGCCCTGATAACATTTCATGGTTGCTAAATTATTCCCATAATTTCTGTTTATCTAATTTGCGCGTGTGAACCCTTTACAGAGATCCGTCCAGTCACGTAGGTCGAAGACACGTGACATTTCGAAAACAACGGGTACAAAACAGAATTACGACGCAAACGCGTTTGTGTGCGGTATCGAGCTGCTTGTGGGTGTGTGTGCGTGCGCCTGAATTAGACGCGAAACTTTCAAAGTTTTCCCAAATTTGTGCCGCCCGCGCCCCTCCGCCCCCCCTCGCTCGTGGATCGATAGCGGGCGCCGAGCGAGCGACTCCCAGCCTCATGAAAATACTGGACAACACTTCGCCTCAGTATTTACCATGACGTGTTTTGTGGCGAGAACGCAGTTATCTCTACGAATTTTAGTGAGTGCTCGTGATTTGATAGCTCTCCGGTATTTTGTCCTGGTATTCGAATGCTGCTGACCTACATTGTAGACGTTTTGTAAGACCAGGAAATTGTGGGCTTGTTTTTGTAATTTAAAAAAGGCTTTACAATGAGCGAATAAGGAAAAGCAGCGTGAATTTTTCGAAACCAGTTATGTAATGTAGTTTTTACTGAGTTGTGGTTACCACGTTTATGTTACTTTAATAATGATGCGTATTTCTTGGGCTTCTTAACTTCGCAACTTCCCTAATTCCAGGGTCGCAGCAGTGGGAATAAGACGGCGTTGCGTGAGTGGGCGACCCATGCCAACTGTCACCGAGCAAAACAAGAGCGACAACTGAAAATTGAGCGCGTGAGGCCTTCGCCATTGTTTGTCATTAATTGAGGGCTTTGCGATGATCTTCGTGCTGAAGGCCCTCCGCGCGGCCGAGGGCGCACTCTTGGGACATATCGGCCGCCAATCGCGATGACAGCGACCCTCCGGCCTCGAGTGGACACTCACTAACTCGAGGTGGGAAAAACTACCGGCTGACACTACTTAACGAACGGGGCACGCCCGGGAATTTTCTTGAGTGCTTGTTAATGTTTTATGGGCGGAACTTTTTCAAAGTAGTGCGTAGATTGACGCGCTAAGTACACCTACATAATTTAACACGTTTCCCCTCGGACGTGTGACTCGTTCATCGATTCCGTTATCGTTCGTAAACAATGCGTTCATAAGTGGCTCGTTCGTCCAGCCCTTTTATCTATGGTTAATTTTGTCGTAATAAAAATCCAATCTCGGAAATGGCTATAAAAAGCGGAACAGAAAACTTTTCTGATTTATAACAATTAATATTTGAAATATTGACAATATTATAGGGAAATGCCCGACAGCCGACAAATCATATGAAACCGCCCCGGAAGGAGGAAGCACTGGCCCGTTGCTCAGGGACTTTATTTGGAAATGGAAAGTCTAAAAAATAAACGACAGCGAGTGCGGGGGGATGATTTATACCAAGCGGCTAGTGCGTTCGATTATCGAGATGATATTTCTCGATATTAAAGTGTTGCCAAGAGGACTGCGGACAATATGACCCGAGGAAGATTTATTGGGCAATTCAGAGTGACGTCGACGCCCGTTACGATTATTTCATTATATTGTCGGCGCCGTAAAACGGTTAGCGTTTTATTTTATTGCTGGTTCGCGAGCGAATTTTTATTTCAATATTTTATTGCGTTGTAAAATTGGGACTGCAGTCTATTTTGCTTTGACAATTTTGAGCGCAGCGCCTCTGGAGACAAAAGTTGGTTGGGAGTTGTAGCTTTATATGGGACACGAATTGTAAACATGTTTGAGCAGATATTTTGTGAAATATGTTTCATATGTGTACTGTATGTTCCGCAGAGAGCAAAGGTTCGACATGTCGCATGATTTGTGCGTCTCGTGGGCACCGAGGGTCGTACCCGTGTCGGGCGCACGTGCTGTGCCTTACGCAACGAAAAACTTCCTCGAACAAATGTACAAGAAATAATATAACGTTATACCGAAGAAATCCTTGATGTTAAGTAACTGCATCCTTAAAGGTTTCATAATAAACCGTTAAAAAGTTGTTACGAAACTTGTAAAGTTTCTCTGAGCCGCTGTTCGCGCCGGTTCTATCGAAACCTTTGCTCGGTTACTAACCAAAAATAACTTGTTTTGTAATAGAAGGTTTTTGAGCACCTGGGCAAAACAATAACGTATTGTGTCGGTATTTTTTTTACACGAGTCCGGCGAATTGCGTAAACCTTACAGATTGTGAAACGACATTTTTAAACGAAATTTTTTTAAACGTCTTTCCTTATCGTTGCGGTGGACTTTACTATTTACACATAAATGTAGTTAATGTAAAACAACGAGAGGTGTTTTGGGACGCCCACGCACTAATTGCGTAACACATTATCAATTACAATCTGAATGATTTTGAAAGAATTGCTTATCTATTGCTTCATATGTTAGAAAAAATTGTCTGTTCTAGAACGTAACGCAATGAATGTTTTTGAACTGTCAAAATGACGAGCTACACCGGAAAAGTATAACATTTTGACTGTCACGACACTTTTATTACGTAAATGTTTCATTTGTCTCAGATTAGCTCTCATACGCCAAGCGTAGAGACGATCAGGAGTTCCTTTCCAAAACAAAACATAATAATCCCTTAAATTCATTCAATCCTATAGGTACCTACAAAACTCGAACTAATTGTTACATCAATACAGCATGTCTTTACCCCAGCTTATTGAATAACTGCATGAATCACGTGTCACGCTCCAGCGAGTCCCCCATACGTTTTGTTCGACTGTTCCACGACTCCGGCTTTCCGCTACACGGTCGCGGGTTCGACGCTTTTAACTGTAACGTCGGTGACATGTCCGAAGTATCGATACGGTAGGTAGGTACTTTTGTCATGATAAGTTCTGATAGCGAATGTTTGTTACGGTCTGGTGGTCAGTTTTGGGATGGGATTTATTGAATTAAGTAATAAATGTTAATAAATGGTAAGTTTGTTGGGTTTTATTACTAAACTTTCTTTATGTTCTACTAGCAGCGACCCGCGGTTTCACTCGCATAAGTGTCGATCCAGTGGGAATATCGGGATAAAAACTATCCTATGTAAGGACTTAGGATAGTTTTTATCCCAAATCCAAATTTGGGAGATAGATAGCATCCCGGGGAAGGCCCCGGGATGCAATCTATCTCTCTGCCAAATTTTATCGAAATCCGTTCAGTGGTTTAGGCGTGAAACATACAAACAGACAGATAGAGTTACTTTCGAATTTATAATACTTGTATGGATTTGCTTCAAATAAAGTAATAAAGCATAAATTAACATGGCACCAAAAGTATAACTCAGGTGAGTTATACTTTTGGTGCCATGTTAATTTATGCTTACCTACAGGTATTATTTGAAATATGTACCTATTCTCACAAAGCTTTTCTCCAACCTCATGCCAAATTGAGACTACGTGGGCACCAAAATATGGTGTACAGGAGTTGCAATATTGCACAAAATTTTCTTAATTCCAATTTAAAATTACCCAACACGCTTACAACTCATTAAAACACCTATTCTTAAACCGCGCAGAAATTCTAAACCATACAAAATCAACTCACGATTGTCATTGTAGCGTTATCACTGCATTCAGGCGGGCGCACACTGTACCAAACTTATCCGTTGAATGGATCGTGTCAGAGCTGAATTTGTAAAGAGTAGACGTGTGTCGCATGCATCGCCACGCCTTATCTTCGCTCTTACTCAACTTCTCAACGGCCACTGAATGGCGTGCGCTGCATAACGGAACTCAGATTAGACATAGAAACTGGGAAACGTCAAAAGTGGTCGGTTTTTGTTTTTAGGTGAATGTGCGGAGCGTGTGCGCTGCGGTTAAGAATAGGACCCTTGTGTGTTAATGATAATGGCGTGGGAACGTAGGAGTACCTAGTAAGTAGATATTCAGCAGCATCTATCATAACGTATAAAATTGTAATTATACAGGGTTATTTGTAAAACACCAGCAACCTCTTAAGAGGTCATTGTACTCATCATTATGAACAACTTTTACTATGGGACCAAACCTGAAATCGCGAAAAAAAAATCTGCTGTTCCCTACATTTATGTTCGTATAACTCGTCAAAATGTAGGGAACAGCTGATTTTTTTTTCGCGATTTTAGGTTTGGTCCCATAGTAAAAGTTGTTCATAATGATGAGTACAATGGCCTCTTAAGAGGTTGCTGGTGTTTTACAAATAACCCTGTATACGATATGATAGATGCTGCTGAATATCTACCTACCAACGATTTGTAAATCGTCTTATTAATTGTGATGTTTTTGAGCTTCTTTTTTTGAAGCTGTTGGATACGCCCATGAACATTTTCTGAAAACGAAAACTGGTTTAAGACGGAAAATATCCAAGTCCTTCTGTATCAGTATCTGTAGTAACTTACATGAGAATGGTGCTGCCGATTAACCGTAACAGAACCATGTTCACGTGGATTCCGGATTAATGTTTTATGAAAAAATATGATGAATGATAAATGTTCCGACGACGCGGTGTAAGGCCATTGTTAACTAGCAAAATCATTTTGATTGTCTTGGAAAAAATCTAGACAGAAAAAATCCGAATCTGGCGACGGACAAACGCATTAATACATAAGGTACCAAAGTAAAGGTAGGTATTGTAACAAAAATATTAGATGATGAGTATCAAAAGAAAAAGCTCACTGTTAAAATATCGTGGTCAAACAAGCTTTGTATATAAACCCAAATTCAGTCTAGTTGACTGCGACTACATAATTATAGATCCTAAACTTTACTAAAATGTGCTGTACCGTATTTCCGGAGGCCTCCGTTGCTAATGTCCGTTAATTTGCAAAGCATCCAAACCGTGCACACGTCTACAAACTTTGGTGACACGACAAAAGGACGGATTTAAACCTCATTATTTAATTACCCGGCGGGAATCACACGGGGCCCTAAGTCGCTGCTGACTCCTGAGCTAGGGCGGCCTGTCTGAAGGCTCGTCAAGGGGCAGCCTCCCGACTTAGCCTCCGCCACGCACTCTATTAATTAGCCTCCATACACTCGCCTCGTCTCGAAACGTATTTCATACATATGCCTTAAGCTTGTGGACATCTAAAGAACTAATTACTAAAATCAATACCAATCTCACACAAAAGAAGAACCGTACCTACTTATAGGCTCACAAATCACAACACAAATGAACGCAAAAACAAGATGGCGAAATAATTTGAATACGTAACGAATCGGAGGGTAACGCACGGTCGAGCCATTCTTTAACTTACTCTCCTACGGATAAAGAGCTAAACTTGTTTTTAAAGGATGACCGATCGTGAAAATTTATGTATCGCGGACAGCGCCGCCGGCCGGACCCCTGCAAAAAGAGCTCGCTGGGGTAGATACAGGAAGATGGCAGATGGAACGAAGAATTATGTTCCCCGCAGGCTGATGAGGTAAATGTGATTGTGAACTTTTCGACGCTATGCAAATCGGACAAGCGAGACGATATACGTAGGTACCCACCGGATCCTGTCGCGCAGATATGTCGCTTTTATTTACAAAAAGTGAATTGGCGTGTCCACAAATGCGCGGACGGAACGGGTGAGCAAGTTATTGTAAGCCAGCCAGGGCGCCTTTTTTGTTTGCTTCGCCAAGGTATATTCATAGCCGCCAACTTTATGTAAACTTCGATGAATGTTCAATGTATTCAAATTGATTCATTGATGGATGACCGGCTTGCGAAAATACTCGGCCCGAAAACATAGAAATAACAATGTAATATACTTTTCGTTGTTTCTGAGTGTGGGCGCGATCGATATCCGAATCATAGCCTTGTTTAGATAGGGCTAGTGGTATTTTATTGAAATACAAATGAGTGTCGGAGGAGCTCGGCGACCCGTGCGGTGTGTGCCTCGAATAAAAGGGCCGCATTAGAATAATTTGCCTACCGAACGAGTACAATTCTTCACATGGAGAGACCTTAAATTTCACTATTTTACATAGTGGGGATTATCATATCTGTTCGGGTGTGTGTCCGTGGGCCGGCCCCTACTTTTTGTTACCCGCACCCGACCTCTATCGGGCCGTCTCTGATATATTTAGTTGTTACTTTTTGTTGCGCCGCACGTGAGAGAATTCTTAATCGTCGTGAGCCTTCTACTTCGCTTTGTTGAGTGAGTTTTTCATGCTAATATCTGTTTTACCACTTGAGTTACGTAGAAAAACGGCTTTATAGAATTTTAAGATGCAGGGACCTTTACAAAGACAATTTTCCTTATGAAAGCCGCTGTATTAGACGGACACCCTACACCTAATAATTTCCAGACAGTACCTCAAACTTTCGAACAAGGTATTTCAATACTACTCACGCGATTCCGCACCTAATAGCAACAAAGCAACATAACACCAATTGATAGAGACTCACTTAACCTCCGCGTTATTATTCTTGCTAACCGAGCTGCCAGACGAAGCCCCTCAACGAAGGGACCAGGGGAGCAGAACTGATCGAAGGTGGGCGAATTAGCCCAACTCTAAAACCTCAATTAAGTCTCGTCTAGCGCGTATTCAGAACGGCCACATCCAATTATCGCGGTGGAAGCTTTGTTACGATTTTCAACTGAGTTTGCGATCGAATGTTGTTGGATCCGCACCCGATACATTGTTTCCCAGAATGCTACGGTGAAGTTGGGAACTTCAGATTTACACCTTGATTTATACAATTGAAGGTTGCTAGTTTGTAGGATATAATAAGACAGTTGACACGGTATTCGTACCTATAGGTACAGGTGTATGTTTATGACCACACGATAGACGACAAAATTTGCTACTGGAGCCGATTATAATTACTTACGCGATTCAGCGTCACCGATCGACTGGAGCCGAGTATACCCGATTTAGCGTTACCGACCCAAGCGTGACAGTTCAGTTAGTAGAGACGGTAGAGTCCCCTAGAAGTTTCACATAAAAAATTTTACTTACACTCTTTTGAAAAGTTTTTTAGAAAAAAAAAATGGTTGCCTGTAAAGTCGGTTTTACGGGCGAAGATTTTACGTGACAACGACCGATCATCCGATCATAGTTGAGTGGGAGAGAGACGCAAGGCATTCGGCGGGCCTCTCTCTCGTTCGGTGACTCATCGTAACGTTACCGAGCGTTACACTTTTTCATAAGTGACTCCCAGTCGCAACCTAATTTAAGACGTTGTCACGTCAAAAAAACTTAACAAGTTTGCGTTTGACTAGGTATACATAATTATGTGTATAATATACGTAACAGATGTTCAAAATTCCTCTAAAATAGAACAGCATGGACCCAACCCTCTCGTAACTCAAAAACGTAACACTGTAGAATCAATGACACTTAACTTCCATACAAAACAGCTACTCATGCTCTCACAATAAGTCACCCCTTCATTTCACAGGATGATCTTCAAATTAGACGTCATAAAGACGTGTCTGCCGGCGATGACGGATGGCGGCGCGACAGTCATCGTCAAATTAACACCAGGCTAAGTGCCGAAGTGTGTACACAATGCGACAAGCCAGATAGACGGTTCGGCGGAAATAATACACCCTGTAGCGGTGGCGGATGGAGTAATTAATTGCATATATATATTGTTATTGATGTCGTTTTAAATATGAAAGAGATGTTAAAGACAATTGTTGGTAGCGTTTCTTTGTTAACCTCATTTTGAAATACGATGTAATAAGCAAGTAGCGTGGTAATTGTGGTGGCTGCGACTTAAGAGTTAGATATAGGTCGTGGTTTCGAATTCAAATCCAAGCAGGCACCTAACTTTGTTTATTTTTTTTGATCACCACTGCTCTCAAATGAAGGAAAACATCGTGAGGAAACCGACATGTCTTAGATTAAACAAAAATTCGAAAACATGTGACATCCACCAAACCACACTGGGCCCGCGTGGTGGATTATGGCCCACTCACTCTCATAGAAAGAGGAGGCCCGTGTCCCAGCAGTGGGAACATTCTAGGCTGATTATGCTATGCTTATTGTAAGACAGTATCACGCTATTCATTATAAAAATTTCATTTTCAAGTGACCTGAGTCTAAAATATTTCCGATGCTTGTTCGAATAAATACCGGAACATTGCATATTAAACTGAAACATTCATCCAATATTAGGGCACATCTCATAAATTCTCATAATCTATAAGAAATGACGTAATTGCGACATAAATCAGGCAGGACAATAAGGCATAACGAGAAATAAGGCAGTAAACAGAGGCAGGCCGAGGCGAGCGGGCCGAGCGAGCCGAGCGATCGGAGCGGACCGAATTCGGCTAAAATACTCGCAGTTGTGTCTTAATTTGCTCCTTTCAACCGCCGACCGTAGTGAACCAATTATCTGGCCTGTAATATTGTGTATTAAATATCGTTAAATTGCCTTCGCATAAATCAGGTTCGAGTGGGAATTCGAAGCATGCTTTTACACAATGAGGTAATTTTAGTGATTAGTTAAGAAATCAAAATTATTTCAATTAGGTTTAAATTATCTGCCTAACCCTTCACAGAGTACAGGCGTGATATCCATACTAATATTAGGTATAAATGCGAAAGTGAGTCTGTCTGTCTGTTACCTCTTCACGCTTAAACCGCTGATCCGATTTAGATGAAATTTGGTATAGAGATAGTTTGAGCCCCGGGAAAGGACATAGAATAGTTTTTATCCCGATAATCCCAAGGGATCGACACTTATGCGGGTGAAACCGCGGGGCGCTGCTAGTTATATTACAAGTCTAAAAAGTTGTACAACATTTTTCTTTCCCATACAATTAAAATTATTTGCTTATTGTGTAGTATACTTTGTAAGGTGGAGAACGGACCACTGGCTTTCCTATTGATTACCTAGATGATGTGGGCATGATAATCAGTAGCTATTACCATCATCATCTGCCTAGCCTTTTCCCAACTATGTTGGGGTCGGCTTTCAGTCTAACCGGATGCAGCTGAATACCAGTATTTTACATGGAGCGACTGCCTATCTGACCTCCACAACCCAGTTACTGGGTAATACGATACCCCTTGGTAAGACTGGTTGTCAGACTTTCAGGCTTGTGATTACCCGTAACGACTGTCAAAGATCCACGAATGACAGCCGGGACCAACGGCTTAACGTGCTTTCCGAGGCACGGAGGGGTCTCGGTATGTAAAGATGGTCACCCATCCACAGACCAACCGCGGCAAGCGTAGCTTAACCTGATCGATCGACCTGTGCGGCTGTTATTATTAAGCCACGGGCCCCTCCAGTAGCTATTACCATCACACTAATATAATAAAGGCGAAAGTTTGTGAGTGTGTTTCTATGTTTGTTACTTCTTCACGCAATAACTACTGAACGGATTTTTATGAAACTTTACAGTAATATAGCTTTACATCAAAATAACACAGAGGATGCTTTTTATCCCGATATTCCCACGCGATCGACACTTATGCGGGTGAAACCGCGGGGCAGCTAGTATTTTTATAAATTTAAGGACACTATACGCCAGGCAGCAGTCTGTAATTTATTGGCATAAATGAAATGTAATTTACGTTGAACTACTTTGGTAAATCGGTCTGTGGCAGAAAATAATTTAAGTAAGTACATAAATCTATTAAACGCAGGTGCCGAGGGATTATTTAATCATTAATAAAAGCAAAACTTTCTGAAAGAAAATGTGTGTTTGAAAGTACTTGCTCTTTTAGCTTAGGTACTAGCAGTAAATCTTAGAGAAAACTATTTGTTTAATCCATTGTTGTCACGTACCTACAAAGCATTAGGGTACTTTAAAAAAAACTCTATACGCTTCAAACACTCTTGGGTTTTATAAAAGACAGTATCTGTCAAATTTCTTAATATATTTTCAACTTTATCGCTACAATATAAGGTTCAAGGTTGATTGGGAAAATGTGACAGTTTCGGGAAGCTTAATGTGCTGGTGTCTGTACATCATGATCAGCCTATAACGTTGCCACTGCTGGGACACAGGCCTCCTGCGGTGAGAGGGCACTGGGCCAGAATCCACCACGCGGGCCTGGTGCGGGTTGGTAGATGTCACATGTCTTCGAATGTTTGGTTCTAGGACTCGGTTTCGTCACGATGTTTTCCTTCACCGTTTTGAGAGCAATGGTGATGAAATAATTTACACAAAGTAAAGAGCCTGCCTTGATTTGAACCTACAACTACCACAATACAGGAGAAATTCTTAGAGTGGGGCAACGTTTTAAAAAAAAAAACAAACTCGTAAGTCGCGGTCGATACCACTGGGCTACCACCATCTACTGTCGTGTTATAAAGTACGCATTTCAGAAAAAAAAAACCAATTGACTATTACACTTCTTCGGCAATTAAAATATTTAATCACGAAAGCATCTACTCGTATTGCCTGCCAGTCTATGTAGCATGTAATTAATTTTATTTTATTTCCCGCGTTCCCTCGGTGTTGCCATCGCGAAATTCTCCCAGTAATTGGAAAATTTATTGCAAGGTGTGCACCGCGCGCCGCCATGATGTTTCACTTTCCCGCCAATGATTTATTGTCTTCCGAAACAATTTTAATTGCTACAAGTGACACAATGTAAACAACTATTCGATTAACTTAATTCAATTATTTGGAACGGTGGCAATTAATTTAAAAGCCAGATAAGTACGGTTTAAACTTCGTATTATTGGAGATTTTAAGCGTAAGTAGGTAGGTATTTATATAGGTACCTTTTGTTGGTTAAGAATGAATGATTGGTATCGTAAAAACTTTATATACCTAGGTTCCTTTTCAAATCAAATCAAATGTCATCATTTGCTTTTACTATACTTGTAAAAGCAAATGATGAAATTTAAATTTGTAACTAGCTGACCCAGGAAACTTCGTACCTACCGCCTCAGAATCAATCTTCTTCTTTTTTTTTCGTGATTTTTTTCCATGTTTTAATAGTTTTCTGCTATTCGGGGCGGAGACAAATCCAACAAATCAAAGATCATAAAAATCGGTCCAGCCGTTCTTGAGTTTTAAATGGTGTAACTAACCCGACTTTGTTTGATTTATATAGATTATTTTTACTTTTCAGGTAGAGTAATTTTATTCTATAGGTGCTTCGTCTTCACATAATTATAAATATATAATTAATGTGTGCAAAATATCATTCTTCTCCATACGAAACTACCTTTTGGAAGGGGCGACTACAATCAATTCTATTTTTTGTAAATTTCGACGTTTAAAAGTGCCTTTTAAGTGCCTATTTTAAATAAATGATAATATGACTTTGACTATTAAATAAAAAAGTACCTATTTCTTCATCTTTTTGGCGTTAAAACAAGGGTTGTTTTTGTATTCGATTTCGTTTTCGTATCTCGACATAAATCGTTGTTTTTTATGTCAACATCAAATATTCATCTAATTTTTCCTCTCATTACCACAAAAACAACCACTCACGCTCACAGCCAACTACCTTCATTACGAACACTGACCTTCTGTCAAAGCATCATCTAATAAGCTGAAACGACTCAAAAACGACTTTGAGCATAGGGGCATTAGTAATTATAATTAGACCGCGCACCGACCGCAGGCGATAAGATGTGCCTCGAAGCATGAAATAAGGCTGTCTACACACGTCCTGTGAACGTGTGCTTAAGGGGGATGCTCTTAGGTAGCCCGCCGTAATATACAAAGGACATCATTTTGTACACAAAAATTATAGCACCAGAAAACAAAAGTACTGTTTTCTTATGTGAAATAACATCTTGAGCATTTTTTAGTATTTCAACGAAAGTCTACAATTAACCCCCTGGTTGCTATTTGAGATTGAAAATGCCAAAAATCATATGCAAACAAGTGTTTTATGCATTACGTTCAAAAATGAATGTAATTTCCCATAAGAAAATAGTAATAAGTACTTTTTTTCTGGCCGGCTCTTTAATTTTTGGGTAATAAATATTCGACACTTGAATGACGTCCTTTTCTTATTTTTTTTGCAATTTGCAGCTCCGGTTACATGTTGATCAAAATATAAGTTACGACAGTTTCAAATATGTTCTTATTACAAAATAACAATTTTGTAATTAACTAGTAAGTAAGTAAAATTATCAAAACAACTCTCTACGTTCGTTGGAATTGGTCAAAATTATGACGTTTTCATGACAAAAAACAAGTTGTTTACCAACTATAAGTATTTTAGTTGTATTGCCGATTTTTCAATGAAAACTGATTGATTATTCTGTAAAAACATATTCACAAGTTTTGATCAACACACAACCTGATACTGATCTGCAAATGGCTAAAAACGTTGAAAAAAAATTAATTTCGCAGGCGTCCTAAGCGCATTCCCCTTAACATGGTGATCCATGTAAAGTCAGTGATGCGTCTCGCGTAGCTTGCCTTTGCCTTGCAGAGATATTCGAGTGGATACTTAGTGGGTTTTTATGAAGGAGGGTAGTCTAATGTTTGTTATATGAAATGGTATCTCTGAATTAGAAGGATGAGTATGGGTCAGTGGATTTGTGGCTGATTTTTAGTGGTTAATTAGTAAGGGGTGAAGTTCTTTAAATGATATTGTTAATTGGACTGTTTATAGTACTTGTACTTGTGAGCAGGGCTATAATTGATAGGATTTTTCGCCTCCGTTATTTTATCTAAGACTAACAAATTAAAGCTGATATCATTTCCTTATTCCTGACCAGCACCCTAATTGAGTAACATACTCTCAATCTAAATCATTTTGAAGGATATCGCAAATCCAATGCTTCGTATGTTCGAAAAGTGTGTCTGCTCAACAACGTAAATAACGCAATAAATGTTGTTGAACTGTCAAAATGAAACACATTGCTACTAATAGTGTGTTACGCAATTACCCAGCAGGCTGTAGCCGCTTTATTAAATTCAGTATCAACGTCATCTTCTCAGGCGAAAGACGTCTACTGCTCGATACAAGCCTCACGCAAGCGTCGCCACATCGCATTTTTTTCCTTTATATGGTTCCGTACCTCAAAAGGAAAAAAACGGAACCCTTATAGGATCACATTGTTGTCCGTCTGTCTCTCTGTCTGTCACCCTTTATCTCGGAAATGCGTGGAGGTATCGAGTTGAAATTAAAACCTTAAACTCAAGTCTATAGTCCCTTGAAGCTGTGTAAAAATCAAACTTCTAAGTTAACGTAAAAAAAGGTACAGCCGTCTACGCCGCAAAAAACGTATATTTCGACACTCGAGGGAATCAAAATTTATATTGACCTAGAATCATGAAATTTGGCAAGAAGCATTGTCATGTAGCATTAGTAAAGGAAAAAACCCGATAACCGTAACTTTGCAGTTACATACCTACAAATATGTAGGTTTCATGTAGGTACCTCTTTATTCATATTACCTCTGTAATTGTTCTTAACCGCACTTCCCACAACACCGCAAGTACCTACACACACACACACACACACACACACACAAAAGTACAGTGAGGTACAAAGTCGGGCACTGACAAACTATCTCATATCCGGGGGAGATGCATTAGTGCATCGCTCTCGGCTTCACCTAAATTGCTCCGCGCCGTACTTACACTATGTGCTAATCATAGTTTTTAGCGGGTTTTATGTTTTACTGCTATCTAAGTACTACGTCTTTGGGCGATAAATGTTGTTCCTTTTGTGTAGCTTCCTTGCTTCTTTAGTTTGTTTATTCTTGATTATTAAAATCACAATAAAAATACAGGCTAATTTTTATCCCGATGTTCCCACCAAAAAAAAAAAAAAAAATAGTCAATTTGCCTTCCACCGTTGTTAAAATCGTCAAAAGAAACGCTTAAAAATACTTTTTGAACTTCCGGTTCTTTCTTTTCGGAGTTTCGATTTATGCCCAGTTGATGGCAATTGGCTCGCCCCCTATTACATGGGACTTAAATATAACTAGCTCCTCAAGTTCTGAGTTGAGCTGCACGATTTTTGACAAATGCGTGCACTGATTGGACAGGTCCGCTCAATCTGTGTGGTTCTTTCCTCAAAAGACCATTTCATGGTCTTCACACGATCTGACCAAGATTTGGACTTTAAAAGAGACTGTGACTTCTGAGTTTGTTTTGGCCTTTCTTCTCATTATAGTCAGATAGGAAACGCCGACCTCATCTAGTTTAAAAAAAGTATGATTGACGTGTAAAAGTGTTTGTACAAACCTACTTACAGAAACAAAATCATTTATCATTATCATTAATTGGCGAATGCGTGTAATAAAGGTACACCACGATCAATCCTTAGGGCAATACACGCGTGAAGTTATGTTATATACTTAAAAAAAAAAAAATCCTTATTAAAATTAAACTGAACCCATTCTCATCAGTACAGATTTGAGAGTCTTAACAAAATATTATACATACTTGGTACAGACGCCAGCACATCAAGCTACCCGAAACTGTCAAATTTTCCCAATCAACTTTGAACCTTAAGCTTTAGCGATAAAGTTGAAAATCTATTAAAGAAATTTGACAGAATGTAGTAGCTTGACGTGCTGGCTGGCGTCTGTACATTAAGGGGCTTACATGACCTAAAGCGTGGTCACTGTCGGACTGCAAAGAAAAGAAAGAGAAGCGCGATGAGACAACGCTGGTAATTTATTGCAAAATATGAAGCAATTATTTAATTACAAAAAATCTATTGTTTGGACTAAAAAAATTAAAACACTAGTGTTTTAGGATGTTGCTTGTACAATAATCTGATAAAAAATCAGAGTCATTGTATGTATATTAGTATGTTTTTTTATTGTAAAAATAAAGTATTTAGAGGTATCTTCATGATTTTTTTCTATCATATCAAATTAGTTGTATTATGTTTTCAACACACTATCTACCTAGCATATATCCTGAAGAAAATCATATATTTTTCTTACTTTTATTGTTTCTAAAACTTGTGTTTTTTGCGTTTAGGTCCTGAAAGCCCCTTAATGGAAGGTTCCTACAGTACTACTCATTTCTCGCTATAGAGAATGGAATTAATTTCCGAGCCAGCCGCAGACTAAAGCTTTTCATGTTTCACGAAGCATCTTACGTTGTTACCCGTTCAGACTATTGTTAAAGTATCGATTATTATTTGGTTTCGTTTCAACGGAGCTATTTCTGATAGTTTGAAGATGCCGATTATCCTGCGGTCGGATTTCAAAAGGGCAATTTGTGAATTTTCGTTGTACGACTATTTAATTCGGACGTGTACTTAGTTGCGCTTCTCAGATATCTTGAGTGTGTTTAGTAAATTAGTTTTAGTGTGGTTTTAGAACTTAAATAAACTTATTTCCGTGTCTTGATTTAAAGTTTAAGTAAAATGATCGTATTTTTTTTAAAACACTGCTTCATCAATTAGTCTCTTGTTTTATCCCAATTTATTTTTAAACACTGACTATAGTTCATTATTTAGTGAGTAGGTATAGTTTTAAAAAGTAATGTCGAAACTTCATGCTAGTAAAATAATGAAAGTGAATAAATTTTAGATAGAGGAAGAAAAACTTTTCTATATCCATAGCAATTCCATACAAAATCGAAAAGAATATCTTAGTTTTTGTATTTTAGTGTCTAGCCAAATATGACTCAGGCATCTATCCATTGTTGGTATCCGAAAAAATGTTTTTCCGGTGATAGTAAAAAGGTTCAATAAGTCGGAAAATTTCTTGCAATCTTGTCGCACCGTATTAGATTCTGATTTATTCGCGTTCGAGCGTCGTAGGGTGGACGAGGCCTTTCCGTTTCGGCTATCCTACCACCAGCTTAACTTGGCCTTCCCTGCGTCTTGATAGCTGAACTTGCAGAAGAAAAAACGGGGGATTTTAATGGAGCTATAGGGGTCATAATAGATTAGTGGTGTTACATGGCCTTAGGAAACAAAGATTGTTCCATTCGGCCGATTGAGCGCACCTCCCTGTACTAACTTCCCGTTCATTTAACGCGTATCCATGCAACAAAAGGATCTCCCGCGCGAAATAACAAAACTACCAATCCTGTGTGTATGTGTTGAATTTAGATTTTATTGTAGTGCTTCGGCTTTATAGATATACGAAGCTAAGATCTATTTTGTCTTTCAAAAAGAACTCACTTTTCAGCTTTTTGGATTCCCCAGGTATTGCTTTTGAATAATTTAATAATCCATAGGTGTTGTTTATAAAAATGTGTTTTTTTTACTGTCTCCATGGCAGGATACTTAGTACAATCCTGACAGTATTAAAAAAAATATGACTACAATACCTAATACAATTTAAAGTAGACATACAACTATAGGTACCATTGACTAATATTTATGTATATATTAAATCCCAAATCATTGTCCATTCCTCCTCGTTCAATACTATTTACATAAACACTCGAAAAGTCTAATAAAATTGCTCAATACCCTCTATTTGCAGTATTCTTAATAATTACTTCTTCCGTTTTGTTCGAGGGACCGAGGGGCGAGTGAAAAGTGAATCCCGGTTTATTTCCCGGTCAGAGAGTCAATAAATAATAATACTAAATGCCCGATGGGTGACCAAAGGTCGATACGGTGGGATACTGTCTCGAGTAATGGTTGTTTGAATGTATTTTTGGATGGCTGTTTTGTGTAGATTTTTTTACGCATTCGGGAATGGATTTCTGATTCTAAATATGATTTTAATCTTGACTGTAGGAATATAATAATGAAGCCTCCATGAGTGACAATACTTCAGTCTTCAGTATTTCTGGCGTATGTACCCATTGGCAGAGAGCCTTACCAAGCTGAATTACTCATCTTTTGCACGTACCACGATCTGAGCTATCTCCTTGTGCAACTCAAGTATGAATTTCATTCGTAATACTATGTAGTAGAAGTGTTGGTTTCATATTTGTAACATGAACTTAATTCCGTAAGGACGTTTCAATATTAGGTTTATTTAAAATTCAATAAGTATATTCATCAATGACCAAAGGGTATTGGTTCAATAGGCATTTGCGTGGCTAATTATTTGGGGTTTATTTTGTTAGGACAAAGCACCCTCGGTTGTATGTTTGGGTCAACTCGGCTCTGCTTCATTGGCTCTCATCACAATGTTGTACCGACCTTATGACCGGTAATCATGTTGTCATTGACAATGGACATTGTCCTTTATTTTATAGTCTATTGAAATTAAACTAGTATGAAATTTTATTTATTCAAACTTATGAGTTTTAAATTGTAATTCTTGAATCTAATTATTTAATTTTCGTTGACTACTACCCGTTTTCTGAATTGAGAATATGAAGTAGAGTCAGGCCCGAGTAGAAATTAGTGAATCGTAAAATGAAATGTAACACACATTAAAACAAATTCACACAGTTATTGTGTTACATTTCATATTACATTTTACCAATCTGTACCAGGAATAGATAAAATCACAACTTTAAAATCTGAATTCAGAAACCCGGTGTATTTTAATCACATTAAGCGATCATGGCATAGGTACCTAATTTTTCAGAAATTAGAAGCCTGTTTTAAATGAGATTATTGTCTGAATTATATTTAGCTCGAAGCCTCAATAGAAACTGCTGGAAAAAGCATTGAATCGAGGAACAACGAACTTTAGATCTTCGGCCTAGAATAGAATAGAAGTAATACATGATAAATTATTTTATTTCTGTAAGTAGGTTTGTACAAACACTTTTCACATTATGAACGTAGGTGGTAGGTTTTAAAGATATGATTATTATGGACCCTGTCGGGATAAATACATACCTACATCAAACTAGTGCCAAATGCTAAAAAAAATGCTAGAAAAAAAAATACTAGTGTCATATTTATTCCAGTTTGGTCAAGATTGATGACATAAAGACGCCCTAATCTCTAAAACTCAAATAAATAAATAACTAGTTATTCGATTTATTTGCGAAAACAAACATTGCACAACCTAATTTGCATCTGTTCCATACGCAAAATTAAAAAAAAAATCCAAACAAGCCCAGCTGAATCGCATTCCATTATCCTCTGCGCGACATCGCGATGAGTCGTAAAGAATAGGCGGCGCTGCCGAACTTTTCCCATGGAGGACATAAATTGGATTCGGAAGCAGATCACGTAACGGTTAAGAGTTCACAAAACTGTGCCATAAATCGGACGCGCCGAGGTGCGCCGGAGACAAACGGCGCCGGGACCGGCCCGGGCATGGGGTACGGGGTACGGGGGGAGGGGATGCAACACTGTTATCTGCATTATTAGTGTAATGTATGAGGTATTGGGTAATTGGTTTTGTTAGTAATAGGGATGTAAACTTCCTGAAATAAATCTGTTTCTGAGTGTATTTTTGTTGATTCTCCTCAAGCCTAGTTCTAGGTTTAGGAAACTCACTGCACTTTACGCTGGTTTCTGAATACGTTATTTAATGCAGTGATCACTAAATCCATACTAATATTAAAAATGCGAAAATGTGTCTGGCCGCGGGGCGCTGCTAGTCTGCTATAAAAGTCGAAACATTCGTTGACATAAGATTGGATACAGGATGGAATGAAGATGAATAAAAATTATTACGATCTTGAAACAACAGAAATGCAAATCGTTTTCTTCACGTGTAGGCTTAAATGACAGGACTTATTATCTGAATTCTACGGGAAAATAGGTAGCCCAACAAAATACACATATAAAGTTAGTGGCGGAGTCAAAATTAGCGGATTTGCATACATCTCTCACAGAAGAAGAAACTATCACGCCAGGGCTACGCAAAGGAGCTATTTAAAAGATCGCGGGAACGCTCCAATGTTTCGGTGGTACCTCGTAAGGTTATATGAGGGATATAGAGAGTTATGAGTATTCAAATGATGTGTTATCTATCACAAGTACCTTAGCATCACATTGAAACAATTGTTAAAGTTATTGTTAAAATAATATCATTACTTGTATATTGATTGTCGTTGCGTACCTACGGTTTGTCGTAGCGCGCTCAATTGTTGGCGTAGAACTGCTACGAGATCGCTACGGATAGTGTAAATCTTTGGAATGCTATGTTCATTAAATGTTTATTTGAGACTTGTTGCACTCTATTTCAAACACTTTTTTATTGGGTTAAGCCTAGCCACCTCTTTTTTTACTGTCTTATTTAATAGCCCTGCAGTAACTCTTAATATCAACTATGAGACCCCACCTATCGAACAGACTGATGTCTCTATTACTTTTAATGTGACAATCTGTAACCTTATGCCATGTTCATGTTCAATGTTCAATAAATACGCCAGCAACGCCTGGAGGCGCCGGAGCGAGTAACGACCGTATAATTCTCTCCACCAGGTGGCGTGGCTTGTCTCACGGGAACATTAATGGCGACTAATTCATGTAAATAGCTCTTCTATCGGCCTTTGAGTTTTTTGAGACGTGTCCGCGGTTGATAAGTTATTGGTGAGATGATTGAATTTGAGAGGTTGATTTTTATGAGATTTTGCAAGATGGAATGATAAATGTTTTCGCTTTTGTTAAAGTTGATGTACACGAGGCTGTTGTTTGTAGATAAATAAAGTTTTGTACAACAGGGATCAAATGTATTTAAATGTTTCTTTGTTTTAATAATTGAAAACTTTATTAGACAAAGTGGACAGTCCATTTATAAGGCACTGGGTACGGGTGCACCACGTGCCAATGTGTGTTGGGCCACGTCTTTTTTAGTTGTTCTAGTTTTTTTTTACTAAAATAGTGTTTAAGTCATTGTAGTCCGAAATAAAGAATATAATATGATATATACAGGGTGATTGGAAGATGGGTGCAAAGCTTTAAGGCGAAGATAGTACAGACAATTTACAACCATTTAAGCCATGGTTGTCTTAGACGAAGTCTTACTACTTTTTTTTTACCAATTTATTAAGATTTTTTTCAAAAATTCCTAAAGTTTTAACTAAACTATTTATTTATGGTCAAATTGAATGATAAACGAATGCATTTTTATTGTATTTAATTAAAGTAATGTGTAAGAAATCTAGCAAAACATGTTTTAGGCCTCTGTGTCTTTAGACATTTTTTTTACAGATATTTAAAGTTCATAACAAATTTTAAAATTCATAAATACTTTTTGTAAACCTTATTTTAAAAATAACGGAGCGTGCTTTTTTTGTTCAAACCTTTTTGAAAACATGCTTGATAATCGCTCTTTCTTTTGAGGTAACATTTACGCAGATATCTTACAAATTATTGAAATTAGAACCTAAAAACCAATTTAAGGGAGAAATTTTAAATTTTAGGCAGTCTAAATAAAACAACATTTGAATTAAATTTATTTATGTTTCATGGTCAAAATGTTGTCCGTGATTCCTAATACAAGCACGGCTCCGTCTTCTCACTTCTGTTGTTGTTATTTTCAACATCATATCTCCAGCTTCATTGTTTCAAACTCTGAATTCATTCTCTCTGTCAGTTCTTCTCTCGTGTTTATTTCAACATTCGTATACACCAGCTCCTTGGCCCGGCCCCACACGAAAAAGTCCAGCAGGGTCAGATCTGGTGAGCGAACGGGCCAAGGGATGGGTCCATCTCTGCCAATCCAGCTGTCAGGAAAGCAATTATTTAAGTGTTCCCCATGTGTTGTGTGGGTTATGAAAGTTTGTAATGCCCTCCCTAGAAAATTTGCTTTCATCCGTCCAAAAGATTGATTTCAAATTCAAATTTTCTAGGGAGGGCATTACAAACTATCATAACCTTCATGAATGGGCCGCCAAAGACAACAATCCACATTTTAAGAAGCAGGTGTCGTTTCAGAGGAAATTCTCTGTCAATGTTTGGGCTGGAGTAATTTGCAGGACGTTGATTGGGCCCCACTTCTTACCTTAGACTTTCAACCTTAGACTTTCAATGGTGAAAATGATTTGCACTTTCTACAAGTGGATTTACCAGAGCTGATAGAGGAAACCGGTGTCCCGATATTCGCAAGAGACAGTACAGTCATCTTTCAGCAAGACGGCTGTCCAACGCATTGGATGTTAAATGTAAGGGAACACTTAAATAATTGTTTTCCTGACAGCTGGATTGGCAGAGATGGACCCATCCCTTGGCCCGCTCGCTCACCAGATCTGACCCTGCTGGACTTTTTCGTGTGGGGCCGGGCCAAGGAGCTGGTGTATACGAATGTTGAAATAAACACGAGAGAAGAACTGACAGAGAGAATGAATTCAGAGTTTGAAACAATGAAGCTGGAGATATGATGTTGAAAATAACAACAACAGAAGTGAGAAGACGGAGCCGTGCTTGTATTAGGAATCACGGACAACATTTTGACCATGAAACATAAATAAATTTAATTCAAATGTTGTTTTATTTAGGCTGCCTAAAATTTAAAATTTCTCCCTTAAATTGGTTTTTAGGTTCTAATTTCAATAATTTGTAAGATATCTGCGTAAATGTTACCTCAAAAGAAAGAGCGATTATCAAGCATGTTTTCAAAAAGGTTTGAACAAAAAAAGCACGCTCCGTTATTTTTAAAATAAGGTTTACAAAAAGTATTTATGAATTTTAAAATTTGTTATGAACTTTAAATATCTGTAAAAAAAATGTCTAACGACACAGAGGCCTAAAACATGTTTTGCTAGATTGCTTACACATTACTTTAATTAAATACAATAAAAATGAATTCGTTTATCATTCAATTTGGCCATAAATAAGTAGTTTAGTTAAAACTTTGGGAATTTTCGAAAAAAATCTTAAGAAATTGGTAAAAAAAAAGTGGTAAGACTTCGTCTAAGACAACCATGGCTTAAATGGTTCTGAATTGCCTGTACTATCTTCGCCTTAAAGCTTTGCACCCATCTTCCAATCACCCTGTATATACATATATGGACGCTACGTGTGTCGATACTCTTGCGCCATCAAATCTTCCTGGCTCGGCATGCTGTGCTGTGCGGAGAACCTCAAGCGGCGAAAATATAATAACCTCATCGGAAATTATATTTTCGAGCCGTTTGGGGTTGAAACCCTCGGGCCGTGGGGTCCGAGTGCTCATGGTCTTTTTAAAGATATTTCGAAACGGCTGGTTGACACTTCCCGTGACCCAAGGGCTGGCTTTTACCTTGGCCAGAGGCTAAGCATCGCCATACAACGTGGTAATTCCGCCAGTCTCTTGGGTACATTACCAGTCGACAGCGATGCGGAGGAGTTTTTCGGCGCTATTTTCTAGTTTCTGTATAGTTTTAGTTAAGAGGTTGTTAATGTTTTACCAATAAATTTTTTGATATGATATTTAATTACTATTTTATTTATATCCATTTCGTTATTTTAAGTAGGAGTTATATGTTCAGCAGTGGACGTCTTTCGGCTGAATCATTATTTGCCTAGCCTTTTCCCAACTATGTTGGGGTCGTCTTTCGGCTGAATTATGACGATTAAGATAATGACAGACGTATAATTTTGTATACTTTTTAAACTAAACTATAAGAAAAAAAATATCACTAACATGCAAGCCCTACCATACACAAGTCTCAAAATTAGTCCCGCGTTGTTTTCTAATCAAAACAGTCAATGCCTCAGCAATTCCATTAGTTCCCCCCAGACCACATCTTACGGCGCAGGGCTTGGGGATTCCCTTCTCAGCAAACATACTTGTTTGGTCTATATTTAGGAGACAATCTAAGAGGCATTCAGCCTTCGTGGTGGACAGTGCTAAGGCGACAGGACCCCGTGGTCCCCACGTAGGTTTTAGGTCCCTAAGGAGTTGGGATGTATGAAAAGAGATTTTTGGATGCGGCATTTTGTGAAGACTGGTAGGCAACGTAAGGTCTGTAGGGTGAACGTAAGGACGTTCATACAGACCTTACGTTGACTGGTAGAAATCTTCACTTAAGGAAAAAGCGTTTTTTTACAGAAAAATTAAACAAGGATGTAATTCTGTAGATTATTTATACACTAGAAAATCTTGGATAGAAATGAACGTCAAATAGGCAGCTATTCCGCAATCCACAGACAAGGAGGGCAAACAGTAGTAATGAATGCAAATTTGATATCGAAGGTAAGTAGATATATGAAATTTCTGCAGTCACAAAACCTTTTTACCATGGCGATAATGTCATCATACAATAATTCAATAGACACTTGACCAGCACTTTGCCTTCTCTCGTACACAGCCTACTCGTTGTACATCTTGGTGCGCAAGGGCCGCCCTCTCATTATTTACGAAGGGCCGATGGGTGAAGTGTGTGACAACCGGCACGTTCGGACGCTAACGAGACGCTTTGTGACCATCTCCACACTCTATGGTCAACAGTTGTTGATTTTTTTAATGGACAAATTATATTTGCTCGCAAATCCCAAGAGTCGCGTGGCCGCTTCTATTGTGAAAAGTGGTTCGCCTTTTAAAGCCGTAGGGGACACGCTACGCGAACATGCGATGTGAGGTGTTTTGCCGATCGGATCGACGACGTGTTTAGAAAAGTTCCACGAGTAGTTTAAAGTCATTGAATGGTATTCAATTGAGAAAATTTATCGTCGAAAGTACACTCGTAGACGAACTTTCTAACTAATACGTCATGATTCATATCGCTCCGTAAACATATAAAGCCACAGTCCTAGCTCATATGTTATCGTATCGACTATAAAATCGGGCAGACACTGCGAAACCGTTTTCCTCCGATTTGCTCTCACAATAGCTCATTTGTTATAACCTGATAGCGTAGCGTTATTACGGCCAAACAAATTGAGTCGAGCCTTCGCCACCTCAGACTAATGTAATTCCAGAGTGCGCGCACCCAAGAATAGATATTTAGAGTGGATTGTTTTCGACAGACCGTAATGAAACTCTGATGCCGGGGCCCAAATCAGTTTCGGAGGTGAGCCCCCGCAGGGGAAGGCGGACTACATTGTAATAAGATGTGGAATAACCTAAAATAAACCGGCAAGCGTAGCAATACAAAGATGGACACGGGTGGCGGTGCGCGTAGTGCTCGGGCCCCTTACTGCTTAATTTGCCTACCGTAATTACTGTCCTCTTGGGTTGGGGAAGGACCCCGGGGCTCGACCCGGCCGTCTTCCAGGTTATATTGCGCTCGTGCGGGCGCCGCATGTGTGCTTAGCAAATACTACTCCCTAGTCGTTAAGTATGAATACGGGTGTGGACAAAATGTATTAGCTTAGGCTGAGATTCGGACCGTGTTTGCTCAGCGATGATAGATTTATAGTAATTGTGTTATTAACGTTATGGGATAAGGGTTTTACGGGACTTAAGTAATGAACGCTTTTACCTAATGCGTGGATTTATAGTGAATTTGCACACGTGGTGCACAGTAATCAACTGAGTAGTTGAGGCAAAGTTTGTGTTTAGGTAGCTTTATTTAAGTAATGCCCTGAGCAGTAGCTTCACAATAGCTTTCACATAGGTAAATTTACGAGTTTTAATGTACCTTATTACGGGGAGTGCTACGTACTTATTTATTTTAAGTTACTTCTTCTCGCAGTACCGGTAACGAGTAAAAATGCAAAAACTTTTCTCAACTCATAATGATGAGGACATACTTTCTTTTGTTTTGGCGCGGGCTCCAATTGAATAAAACATTTATGTCAATGGAGTCCATTAGGATTCGACGAAGTTCGGAGTTTTTGTCCTCCGTGTATATTGCTTGCTCCAGTGTTGTTGCCCTGCTCAATTAAGATTAAAAATAAGGCTCAATTAGAAATTTTATTTTCGACCATTAATGAAAGTCATCGTTTTGGAGGAAGTAAACATGAACCTGCCAGACTATTTGTGTTTGGTAATCATTCTTTAATCACCACATTTGGCAGAGAGATTAGTGATCACCTTGTTGTATTCTAGCTGACAAGAGGACAGTGCTTCTCAATCGTTTGTAAAATTCCTTTTTGAATAAGTTGCTTTTTATGAAACCTCGTTTAAAGAAGGTGCGACATTAATTAAATTATGACAAATAAATTGATAAACCCAATTCCGCATAATTTAAGTGTCACAATTCAAGTGTCAAGAGACAATAACACCATTTTCCGAAACATAATTAACACTTTTACGGCGGCGGTTACTGGGATCATCCCGTAATAACCTTGTTAACCCTGGCGCACCCAGTGAGTTGGCTAGCCTTTTAACAACCGTGTACATGGGCATTAATCCGAAAGCTATCGGCCATTGTCCTTTTCACACTTGAAGATATAACTATCTTTTGTTTCGCGCGTCTCTAAGGGTCCAGTCCGGGGACCCGTGCCTTTTAGTGTGAGGTTTTCGCTCGCCTTAATGAAGGGAAGAGCAAAGGTCGTCATTAGGGCAAGCGCGGTGTAAACAAGGTCCGAAACGCCCGCTAATGGGCAATTCGTGCGTCCTTCTCGAGGTGACCCCAGGACCGTCTCAGGCCAGCGCCGTAAATGGGCTTTTAATTGCAATTTTGATAGAGCGCGCCCGGATTAGTTGTTTTGTGTACGTATTAGTGTGCAGTGGGTTATGGAATACTGATTGGAAGGCTCCATTTATTATGCTGAGGTGGTCAATATTTAAGCCTATTAGTTTTGGTTCCCGTTAAGACTACATCCCAAGTCTTCCTGTAGCTAAATGAAGAAGACTTAGGGTAGGTAAGATGAGAAGAAGTAAATTAATTGAATGTCAATTTGTATCGAACCGCGTTTCAAAAGCGATCTAACTCTATCACGGACACTTCAGCCCCCAAAAAGTCACCCAATGCTTTATCCAGCACACTATTTGTAATCAATCTTTATTCTAGCCGCAGCATCGCGTCACCGCAGCATGTCGCGACTTGCGACAAACGCGTGTCGCGGCGGGCACCCGTTCTTGTTCGGATGTGAAATTTAATTTCCGTTGTGCGGGAATCTGTCAGTGGGGCAGGGGGGAGGGGTGGCCGCGAAGAAATATGCCCCGCTCTAAACTTTGTCAATTTGTTTGTGAAGCGAAATTAACTCGATCCAATCTGCGGTTCTCGCGACCTGCGGCGTGATACGACGTCGGAACGCGTCATATTTCCTTTGGTAGGAAAAGGTGAGGACTGACGAGCTCGCAGTTGTAAAAACTAATTCTCGAAAGGCAAAGTGATGTTAACAAGGTATGAGCGAGATGTTTTCTTAAAAATTGTTTGGCCTACTTTTGTATGTGTAGGTATTTTAAGCAAAGGGTGAACCCTTTATGAGCTTTGAGTCTTAATGAACTTTGATATTTTCCTTAATGAATTAAAGAAAATATCAAAGCTCTTCAAGACTCGTGTTCATCGTCATTTCACAAATTCGAACAAATTTAACAAAATTTAAGTTTCTCTGACGATCGTCGACAGCAAATTCAAATGAGGGAAACTCCTTTGATACAGAGTGATCTCTGTAGCGGTATCTACAACGCCACATGCGAACAACGCGTCATACTGACGTCACGCCAAATCCTGCATCGCACAAGCAGAGTTTTCCGCGCAACTAGCATAGATACAACTGCCCGACATGAATCATCGGGCAGTTGCCCGCTAGACACAACACCCGTCTGGTCGGAAGATCCTCCCTTTCCTATAAAGTATGAGTGAACTTTACACCCTGTTCCTCATACCTCTTTAAATCTATCTGCTAAAACAAAAGTCACACCTACGGCCGATGATACCGCCCATCCTGCATGCCAAAGCAATAACCCTTCATCACAGTCTTAAATAAATTAATAAAGTTTAAAAATGTATAACATAAAGGTGGGTATCCAGGTAACGAACGGTCCGTGGTTAAGTAAAAATTCGCATTCACAACTTCGTTATCCATATCACAGGGCGCGTCCCCTGAGAATGCTTTATTAAAATATATTGTGCACATGCCTTCATTTACACATCCCTAGCTAAGAGTGGTGGATGGAGGTTATGTTGCGTTAGCGAAGCGGTTTTTGGGAGTCTTCAACGTATGTTATATTTAATTCGTCTTTGGAAAATTTATATTTTTTTTACTGGAATGGTTAATTTAATATATCAAAACGTGGACGCGGCTAACACTTAGTGGGCTGATTTAATTTTATATGTATTACATTATTGTTACATTCCGAATTGTCTGAAGAAAAAAATCTGTGTCACTTCTCATTTTCTTTACTTTTCTGGCGATTTTTTTATCCTTTAGAAAAAGATACACCTTGTACACTTAATTGGCATTTAACTTATATCGCTACGTCTCACCAACATAACCCCACCTCAACCTACAAAGAAATTAGGTATGCCCAATATTTTCACCCTGAATGTTATTCGAACTGAGTACCTACATATACGCGGAAATTGCGAGGGCATATTTATCAGATATTTACCTATCTGAGAGGTTCTTTCTTATTCTTATAATAAGGTGCAGAAAATTTCCGATCCTCAGTACATTTGCATAGACGCCTCGTGAGCAGGTGACGCTCCGAGTAATTACATTCGCGAAGTTTCAGACGAAAGTTTATGGAAATTTGTAGTAGGTTCCTTAAGATATGATATTTAATAATAGCAATAGCTATAGGTACAAATAACGTGGTGGCTGCATGGCTTGATGTAGTGTTAAGAGCAACAAAGTTAATAACAATTTTTTATAAAGATTAGAGAAGAGAGGAGGCCTGTGTTCCAGTAGTGGGAACATTAAAGGCTGATTATGTATAAAGATTAGAGAGAGTTTTGTTGTTTCCGGGTACTCGGTATACCTACACTAGTTAAGTGAAAAGATAGAACTGAATTTGTGTAAATTAGAAACTATTTAGCAGTAACGGTAATTTTTCTGTAGGTGGTGAAAAGGAATATTAGATTCTTGATGCTTAGAGTCTTGAATGCTTTTAGTCGTTTTGTCGCCGCCTTAAAGCTTCAGATTTTGAGGTTATTTCAGACAACATCTAAACTAATATAATAAAGCTGAAGGGTTTGTTTGTTTTTTTGAAAGCTCTTATCTCTGGAACTACCAGTCGGGTTTGAAAAAGTATTTTTGCATTTGATAGTCAAATTCTTGAGGAAAGTTATAGGCTGGTTAACATCACGCTAAGTCATAGCCTGATGTTAAGCTTTTAGAGCCGACCAAAAAGCAAAAAAGTCAGAAAGAACGCTAAGTGAAGAGACTCAACTATAGGACATAATTATTTTGTGTTAAAACAAGAAATTTCACGTGGACGAAGTCGCGGGCAGAAGCTAGTGATAGATATAACTCAATCTATTTACAACGTCGTCAATGGACGTAATAAACACGAGACAAAACAAACAGCCAAACATTTCCGTCTGTATTTTAGTTCCTGACATTCAAAGACCAAATCAGGCTGATTATTAAAAGCAAATATTGACGAACAAATTAATAAATACAGAGTTTCTTTTGAGGAACGTCGCGGCATCTTTAATTACGGTGGAAGCAAACAGTCTTGTTTGAGGAGGGAACGTATCTTTGCATGCGTTTAAATGAAAGTTGAAGAAGTGTTCAAGAACTATGGGCTTGGTGTTTGTTTTAGGAGATAAATAACGACGGATGTTGGTTGCGTGGATGTGGTAAGTAGGTACTGGATTTGTTGTGTTTTCAGGCGAAATTATGTTGTTGATTGTGTGATATAGCAGTAGGTCGTCGGTTCGAACCAAGACAGGCGCTTTACTTTGTGTAAATTATTTCATCACCACTGCTCTCAAATTGGTGAAGGAAGACATTGTGAGGAAACCGGCATGTCCTAGAACAAAAAATTCGAAGACATGTGACATCTGCCAACCCGCACTGAACCTGCATCACCACGCAGGTCCAGTGCGGCTTAGCACCGGTTGTGCGGATTCTGTGAGAGGGAGTGGGCCGTAATCCACCGATTACGGCCCACTCTCTCTCACAGAGAGGAGGCCTGTGTCCCAGCAGTGGGAACATCATAGGCTGATTATGTTATGGTTCTCTATTGCCAAAGTATTGGATCGATTCTTTCAGATGTAGAAAACATGATAGTCTAAGACATAATTTTTGTTTTTTGTTTTTGCTAGCCCCGCATATCTGCATGACAAGAAAACACTCTCAAGATTAATGTAAGATAACTCAACTAAGTAAGTGTTGCTTGATAATAGGTAAGTAATTCGTCACTCAAATAGTTCTCAAACCCCATAAAGATTACGCAACAACACAAGCACATACATCACTATCCAACACTAAATCACATTCCACACTCCATAAATCCATTAAATTTGTTCCAGTGCTCGCGTGCTCGCTTCCTTATCACTTCCAGTTATTCTCAGCGCAAGAGTTGCAAAGTTGGCTCGACAAAGGCCTTGAGAGGAAACCATTATGGTTCTCGACGTCTCCGCGGCCGCTTCATTAGAGTCGAGAAAGAGTGAAGAGGTGCGGGCGGGGGGTAACTCTTACCCCCCTAGGGGATGTGTAGTCATTGGTGTTAGTTGGTGCCTTTGGGTGTTGCTTGAGGTTGTAATGTTTATTTTTTGGTCTTGGTATGGTGTAGAGAAGTTCTGTGTCTTGTTGAATATAATTAGGTATGTATGCGTTCAAGATACACGAAGTATTGTTGGTAGTAATTTCAAAATAAAAAAATATATAATAACTAGCGGCGCCCCACGGTTTCACTCGCATAAGTGTCGATCCCGTGGGAATAACGGGATAAAAACTATCCTATGTCCTTACCCGGGACTCAAACTATCTCTATACCAATCATCTAAATCGGTTCAGCGGTTTAAGCGTAAACAGGTAACAGACAGACAGATACACTTTCGCCTTTATAATATTAATTAATAGTATGGATTAGTATGTATAAAAGGGAAATAATAACCCGTGGCTAAATAATAACAGCCGCACAAGTCGATCGATCAGGTTAAGCTACGCTTGCCGCGGTTGGTCCGTGGATGGGTGACAATCTTTACATACCGAGACCCCTCCGTGCCTCGGAAAGCCGCTCATCCCGGCTGTCATTCGTGGATCTTTGACAGTCGTTACGGGTCGTCAGAAGCCCGAAAATCTGACAACCAGTCTTACCAAGGGGTATCGTATTACTCAGTAACGGGGTTGTGGAGGTCAGATAGGCAGTCGCTCTATGTAAAATACTGGTATTCAGCTGCATCCGGTTAGACAAGACGCCGACCCCAACATAGTTGGGAAAAGGCTAGGCAGATGATGATAATGATTAGTATGAATAATTATATTTGTTTGATTTCACATAAACTTACATGGGCATTTATGCAACGTCAGAAACTAGGTGCACGGTTCCAATTGTCAATTTCGTATGAAGAAAAGCCAGAAATAAACTTCACGGTTACTTTCATTTTTAAATAGTGCACATTTCTAGCCACGCTCACTCTCTCAGGATTGCCTTCGTTATTATGTTCCTCAGCTGATGATATCACAGATACACATTCGACTTCTGAAAATACATTGGTCGTTAACCGCACTTTGCACTTGTATAAATCATTTCGTTTAAATTCACACTCCCAATACACTTTGTTATTGTATTCACGACTTTTTGCATACGCAAAACCATTCACGTTGACTTTGTAACCACCTTTTTGAGTTTTAAATACACGAATACTGTGTTAAGTAATTTTCCGTAATTTTTAAGTATCAATCAATATCTAATCGTTCTGCAATCTACTGGGTGACTAACAACTGACAGAAAATAGTTAAACATAGAAAACGATAAATTTTATCAATTTACCCTCTTTTACGCTCGCGGGATCGATCTACTTCTTCATACAAATAGCTCGCAAGTGATGCATCATTTTAGGTATTTTGACCATTTGGTATTTCAAATGTTGGTGCATCAAACTTAGGTGTAATAACTTTTGATATTGTAAATATTAACACACATCAGTATTTTAAACTTAGGTAATTCGTAGGAAGGTGTTAGTTGCTTAGGTATTTAAAAAAATTAGGTATTTAGATTTTAGGGATTTTGAACGTAGTAGGTAGTAGTTCAGTTTTTTTAATTTTAGATATTGCAATACGTACATTATTAACCCTCGTGAATATACAGCAATGCAGGCTAAAAGGTTCGACAAACCTCTTTCATCTAAAAGCCTCTAAACTAGTGATATTATTATCTAAGTAGGTCGACTAATATGCCTTGTTGACAGGCTAGACTTTTGAGTTCGTTTACCGTTATGCTTAGTCGTTTGCCTAAGTAGCTCCTTATTTATCTAGTTAGAAGACTATGCTGCTTGAGGGCGCCACCGGTAGATGACAGCATAGCAACTTTAAAAATTGGAATTAGTTGGTTCCCATAATACCTATTGACCAGAAAAAGAAAAAAAAAAGTTGTCATTACCAAAAAGAAACCAGTAATATTAACCAGTTGAAGAATTTCGTCATAACCCAAAGTACACGTATAACAATTATAAGGCCCCTCCACACGGTCGCGCACACTCGCAGCGTTAATTTGTGTCGCGATGAGCGGCCACAGAGCGTCTTATTAGACACGTAGCGGGGCGTGCCTCCGGTTTGCGTCGTCACATGTGATGTGATGCGCAGACATGGAATGTACGTGTAATTTTATTACTGTTCGCTATCAGTGGCTTTATTAATTGTGCTGTAGTTTAGTTTGGGCCCCTAGTTTTTATTTATTGCCTGTATAAATTCTGTATTTTGATAAAGATATTTATGACGTATTTGGCTGGTGAAAATCACAAATTGTGATTCTACTTCGGTCTGGTGTTCAGTTCAATTTATGGCACTAATATTTTGAATGTACCTGCTAACTTTTTAAGTGGTTGATAAAAGTTAGCAAACTAATCCTGTACCTATTGACAACTACGTTAATTATAATAATTGCTTGGGAATTCGAATATTCTTAGTAAGAATAACCGTACTATCGTTACTTCACTTATATCATATATTCATTTCAGTCCAACACAACCATAAAAACACACTAACAATACCTACAACTACATAACCACTTAAGTACGCATGTGCTGGAGAGCACTTCAAAAGTACCCTCAAGATGCATCCAAGTCGAGGCGTCACGTACCGGTGACAGATGGGAAATCTATGTCATTATGATAGATTATCCGTTAGGGCTACGTGTGCCTGATTGGCTTTGTTATCCGTCTTCGGCACCTGAGAACGTCCTCGATCTCGGTTTACTAATTTGACAGATCGATGGTCGCGTCTTCGGCCGTGTGAGATGACCTTAATGACCCGTTGTGCGACGTAGTTGATTTTGAGATGTGGGTAGTGTAGAAATATGATATGTGTGTCTGTTTTCATTTTGGAATGATACCTACATCATTTTGTAATACTATACAAAATTTCACGATTTTTCCTACAATTTTAACGAAATAGGTATTTAAAGACTTTTACTTAACAAAATAACTTGCTACGAGACCTACATATCCCACCGTAGCCGCGTAGCCGCGTAGCACGCGCAGGCTACGCTTTTATTACGACTTCGAGACAACATAAAGAATTGACGACCTACTATTACTTTTCTTTCGACTTTGATCATATAAACTATAGGCTTATATGGTAATACAATTCCACATTCGACTATAAAAATAACATTAGAATATTGTAACGCTTGATTGCATGCAAATTATGACATACGGAAATGTAAATTTTGAGTGTGTGAGTGTAAGACACATCAAATGCTCACCCTAGTGGGTTCACCCTTTATTTTGCACACAAAAGGCTGGTAGCCAACCTAATGAACGGAGTTCAGGTCGTGGTGGTGAATACATTATTGCCCTTAAGTTTTATAGCTATGCCTAGTTTTGGCTTCTGTGTTTATGTGGCGCTGGAGACACCTTGAGATATGAAATGTCTAAGAGGGAGTTATTAATTTGAATATTTAGTGGAATATCTAGACCTACAAAGTTTGGGTAGTTGTGTAACTAAAGGTTTAAAATAAACGAAGAGTTTTATAAAATGTTGCCAGTTTAGTCTTTAAGTTATTTTTGTAAAATCTATTGAAATTGATAGAGCACTTGTTAAAGTTGAAGCTTATTTTACAGAATCCTATTAAATTAAAACGTTACAGAGTTATTCTAAATCATGCCGGCTTTAGTTTGAATTATGCTCTCGTAAAATTTTTCACCAACAGGTAAATGAGGTATTCCATTTAGCGTCGTATGGCACTGGCTACATACGCGTAACTCCACACGTAGTGCGAGTATGCAAATTAAACGTGTTTCATCTTGGCATTTTCACGGGGCCTTGTCACTGTCAAACCCGTACGTCTGTTTATTAACTTTTTGCTAATTAGACAGGCCTCCGGCACGTCTGCGAGTATGTTGGCATTTTTAATTACACGTGATAATGTTGTCTGGCGGAGCGGCGGGCGTGTTGTGCCACTGGGCCGCTTAACGAGCATTTACACAAAGCACACAATTAACATCATTGTTGTCTAATTCTCGTTTGCTTGAGTGTTTTTATTGAGAATGATAAGTGAACTCGGTGCAGCAAAGAAAACAAAATATTACGCTCACTCTAATTGCCATTTAACGTGCAAATAATTAACAGCTTGCCAGCGAGGGATAGAGAGAAAAATGTCACGAATCAAATTAAGCCAAATCAAAACAAACAAAAGGAAGGGTATGCAATGTAATCACTTCGGACTGTCAAACACACTCGCAGGTACGCCAGCTTACGGGCGCATTTAAGTTAAAATTTTCACTCCCCAGTAGCTTTTTACTAATTCGCCAAGTGAAAAGGGTTCGCCGAAGTAATACAGTTTACTGCTTATTCAGTATTTATACGTTTAGGGGGCTGCCACTCGTCTCTAGACGTCGACCGATGTAAGGAAAATTTGTAAAATTTGCAGTAATTAGCATCCATCAATATTCTGAGTGAACCCCTTCTAGGAATTATATTGTGCCTCCTTCACGACATGTTTTAATAATGGGTACCTCAGCGTCATTATAAAATATCAATTACTTAAAATTCATTTACAACTTTATTGATAAGTAGCTGCGCCCCGTGGTTTCACCTGCGTCCCGTGAGAATATCACGATACGATAAAAAGTAGTTAATCCTGGGTGTCAGCTACCTCCATACAAAATTTTATCAAACTTGGTAGAGACGTTTGAGCGTGAAGAAGTAACAAACATAATATAAACACACACACACTCACAAACTTTCGCCTTTATAAAATTTGTGTGATAAATATCTTTTAACTATTGCAAATGATTTATCGATGTTCTGTGGTTACAAAACATTACTACGAGAAAATTCGAACATGAACAATCGAGAACAAAGTTCTCACTAAACATATTCCCACAAATTGGTTTCCAATAACAAAGAATACTGTAATCGAGTTCGGAGTGTACTAAAGACGGTGGCATTATTAAAATCCTGCAAAGTTAGATAGGCAATAAAGAGTTGGAGACGACGAAGGATAGAGGTGCGTTGTTTACGGCAGGATAACATCGCCAATCGCGCGTAATGTATTTATGATTATTGCCTCAACTTACGTGTAAAGAAATAGACGGGAAAGCTTTAAGGTAAGACGGCTCTTTAAGGAGAAAGCCTCTAGTTTATTTCGCTGAGATAATAGAAAGGTAAACTGTTGAAGTCGCTCTGAAGCCTTTGTTTTAAACGAGACAATGTTTCGGGGAATAAGGGTTTTAGTGACGAATTTATAGTCGAGACAATTTTCTTAATAGGATTTGCGTTTGTACTGATCATTATACTAGAGATAGAAAAGGGGGCCTAAAAAGGCCACTTTGGCATAATCATAAAAGGATAACATTATGAATCATAATGGACAGTTAACTATTAAGTTAATCGTTTCAAATCCCATTGGTGAAGGATTTTTCAGTTATTTTTTTTGTCTGTGCTAATATACCAATCAATCCAATCCAAATCCAATCCCAATCTCTTTGAATATAACTTCGTAGTGCAGCGAAAAAAAGAAAAACACGGAATGTCTTCGCCATATTATGATTAATAATTTTATCCTTTCATGATTCTGCCAAAGTGACCTTTTTAGGCCCCCAGGTCACACAAGGACTATAGTCACTCACAGGCATGTCATTGTAACAAAGATGAAAGAATTGGTCCGTGTTGACGAGTGGGCGTCCTCCTCAAACAAACTGGAACCATCAAGAAACCAACATGAGGAGGGATTTATAACAACAAAATCCCCTTACCGCTACACATGTCACAAGTTATGAAGATAAATAAAGGCCCCTCAGATTCCTTCACCATCACATTTCCGTTAAGTCTATCGACAAGCAAACATTGTATATTAGCAGGCGATGCCCTAAATATGGAAGCTCCGTCTTAATCCGTCGGTGGCGAGAGCAAGCCGCTTCTTAATCCATCACGTAACCGAGACTCGACGAGAAATCGTGTTACATCAACGAAAAATGTATTATAAGGGGGGGACTCCCCACGATCGGACAAACTTTGCTAATACCACCCTCTAACATAATCGCACAGCCTTTTACGAGAGGAATTTATGGGATGGTCCCGATTTCTTGGTGTATTTATGGTGAACGTGGCTCTAACGTGTCGGCGCTGTGTTAATTAGGAAGAGTAAAGTATTGGAGTGATGTCGACGTGCCGAAGAGTGCTGTTTATTAGCAAGATGAAAGTCTTTGTAGTTTAAGAGGAGATTAAAGAACATGAGCTGCAGTGTTCGTGGAATTTGATCGATCGAAAACTTTGTTTAGTTTTGCTATGTAACTTTCATGTTGCATTGCTCGAAATTAATAAGCGGTTCCACGTGGTAATATAGCATTAGCATATTAAGCATAATCAGCTCCCACTGCTGGGACACAAGCCTCCTCTCTGTGAGAGGGAGTGGGCCACACCACCACCACGGGCCCAGTGCGGGTTGGTAGATGTCACATGTCTTCGAATTTCTGGTTCTAGGACATGCCGTTTTCCTCATGAAGTTTTACTTCACCGTTTTGAAAGCAGTGGCGATGAAAATATTTACACAAAGTAAAGCGCCTGTCTAGGTTCTAACCTGCGACCTACAACTCATAAGTTGCAGTCGTCACCACTGGGCACTGCTATACTACTGGTAGTATAGAGTCGCCTCTTATCATGTCCCAAATAGAACCAGTTATTTGTAACAGAGATAAGACATGGTCAATTTCAATCATCTGGCTTCGGCAATGTAGTACATAACATTTCGAAACAACCTTCCAACTTCAAATACACACGCGAACAATTCTACACTGCAATTTTCTCACATAACACCTTCTCCACTCACCACTCAAGGTAGCTTATTGACATACCCGACATCAAAAGGCTTCGATTGTGTGACGTAACTAATTCAGGACTAGCCGTCAGAGTTGCGAAGTCTTAGCGAGTCGGCCCCAGGTGAGAATGTGCTAGACTCAAGCGGCTAGACGCTGCCCGCGAGCCAATAATGTTGCATGTTAAGTTGGGGTATGTACGGCTGGTGGAGATAGCCGGCAAGTTGGTCAGCTCGCTTGAGGTGAATAAAACATAATGATATTACGATTTTTTTTACATAGGTACTTGATATTTTTATGATTGTTACTGTACAAGATGTTTTAAGTTTGAGAAATATCACTTTGAGAAACCAATAATTTTAATATTTTAAGTAGTATAACAGCATTCTGGGTGTTAAAAGACAGGACAAAATTCGGAACACCACGCTGCGTTCCAAAACGGGCATACTAGATGTAGGAAAGAAGGCTGCCAGGCTCAAATGGGATTGGGCGGGTCACATTAGCCGTATGCACGATAACCGCTGGGCAAAAATCTCCACACAATGGGTGCCTGAAGATGGACGGCGCCGCCGAGGCCGGCCCAGAAAGAGATGGCGAGATGACCTGGATGCGTACCGCGAGGGCTGGTTCGAGGTGGCGCGGGAAAAGAGTTCCTGGAAGGATTTGGGGGAGGCCTTTGCCCAGCAGTGGGACAGCATATGCTAGCAAAAAAAAAAAAAAGTAGTATAATTAATAATTTTATGTAAATTATTTCAAGTAGGTATAATCGGTAGATAACGTAATGGTTGATTAGATAAAATGTAAGGGTGAAGCCTCGCTTAATTGACCACAACAAGCGTTCATCTATAAAGAGTAGCAATGGATACTGATCTTGTTGCAGCGGTGAATGAATACCAGCAGAGCGGGGGGTACTTCAATTTGTGGTAGATGTTTTGGTGTGGTCTACAAAGGACACACACGAAGACGATCCAACAATTGATCAACACGATCACGATCGTCATCAATGACGACGCTACGCTTTACGCTACGCTTTTACTCGTGCTCGTCGCACGTTATATCTGTGTGTAGGTGACGTATAAGTGAATTCGACAATGCAGGAATAGGTACTTGTACAATATAAGTGGAGGACGCAAGTTGTGGCTTTGTTCTGGAAACTTCTCCGTATAGTGATGTATCTTATTGCATGTGGCGTCGTAAAGGTAACACTCACTTTAGTGTGCAGCTGTATGTGTGCGCTCTATTTACTGGAATAGCCAGCTTTGAAACTAGTACCTACCTATTATTATTTCTGATGAAACAGATGTTATGGAGAATTTTAATTTACGCGCAAAGTAACCTCATTTACATAATGTTGAAAATAGTTCGTGTTCGCAGTATTGAAGCTATACTAATGAAGTTTTAGTTAATTATGTTTCCGCTTAAAATAAAATTTATTAACATTTAATACGCCCTTAAAACACCAGCGACCAAAAACTCTAAAACGTTCAGTTTATTCAATGAAACTTTGTTAAAAATACAAGAGCGAGAGAGAGTCGATCGAAAATTAATTATCATTCTCAAAACTCTGTCGAGTCAGCCTACACGAAATCTTTACGCTTCAATTGAGCCAGTTTATGGCGAAATTAATTACTGGCTAGAGAGGATCGACTATAATAGTTTCCCGTCCGAATTATTATTGTGAAGGGGTCCACGGCCGACGAAATTGTGTCCGGACAAGAAAATTAGTGAGCGTAAAACGGGGTGTGAATTTGAAAATCAAAGAGCCTATGGAACTTGTTCCGAGTCCATTGTGATGGCCCATCATTTACATGGGACGCCACCTATACACAATTTGGTGATAACTCATTCGCAAGTTGGAGCTTTTGAAGAGTGAAGGACGGTTGGTTTTAATTACATGTCGAGTATAGAATTGTTGCATAATACATGTGGTTCAAGTCTCCGGCGTTGTGTGATGAGCGTGGTCACACGGAACGGACTAACGGACGAAGTGTGGGTGTGCCCTTAACTTTAAACCAGTGGCTTTATTGTTTGAATGAAGAGATTGTTTCTGCATAATTCAAGAATCAATATCATTTATTTATTTTTGCAACGTCTCAATTCCTGTCTCAGCATTTGGTACATATATTACTTGCCGAATATCTCCGCTAGACATTTGTAACAAACCAAAACCCTAGTCTCCCTAATCCGTATTGTTCCCCGTCTGGCTTGAACCCGTGCTAGTGTAAAAGTGCGTCTCTCAGCGGACGGCGTCTTGTACCGCGATATATGGCCACCGAGGGAGACCGCGCAGCTGAGATTCTCACCAACTGATTTATAGCTACGCGAATACTAATACAAATATCTTGGCAGATGAATGTTGAGTTTGTGTGAAAAAGTCTGGGCGTTGTAAATCAGAAATGAGAAACGAGATTTGTTGTGATTATTTCTTTGGCAATAAGTCAAGGGTAGTGTTACATCGTTGGCCTCATATACTTTTGCTGAGTTTGGCCTAATCGGCAATGACTGTATTTCCAGTCCATGTCTCCTAGCCAGGAAGATATAGTTTTATTGATTTAATGGAAGCTTCCTGGCTATTAAAATACACCATGTTTTTACGATAAATAAATACACCAAAACACTCCAGTACAGGTGCATAGACCACCGGTAAAGACTGACGGCTCGTAAACCAAGGAGGAAGCAGTGTTGGAAAGAATTAACTATGAAATATGCGTACCTTGGGCCTTCCGTGATTTATGTGCGGCAGATCTGCATTAAATATTGTGCGGTGTCGGATGCAGGGGAGAAGATGAACTTTCTGTTGTTTTGATATGATGTGGTGATAGTGTAGTGAGATTTATTGTTCGGTTGTTGAAGACAATCATAAAGACAAACACGTAAAATATACAGGCATAACTTGTAGAAGGACGGATTATTGTGACAAGAGCTCATTATGAGCAGAAAACATGGGACCATTATACATGAACACCCATAGGTACAATCTATTTGAGGTGATATAAAAAGTAAGAAATAATTTCTACTAAAATTTGTGTGAATTTAAGAAAAAGAGTATGCTACTTTCTGAACTACAAATGCTGCAAAAGGGTAAAATACAGAAGAAAATAATTAATGGAACCTGATATTCAAATGACATTTTACTACTCATTCCAAACGTACATTTACCCATCCTAACGAACTCCAAAATTTAATGAACAGCAGTGGTGTAAACCCAGACATTGAAAAAGAAGGCACGGTTCGCTATGACGAAGGTAACCCGCAAAACGCCACATACGACCCGCATGTAATTTTATTATGACCTCGTTATGGTATTTAATGAAGTCATTAGCCTTGAGGACGACATGGTTTTGTGGTGGGTTAACAGGCCTGTAGACAAGGTAAACACATTAGATGGGGATTACCTTGTTTCGACCAGGTGTAATGTATCGGAAGCTTTAGGGGTAGCATTATTTTGTTTGAGTGCTATTGATGGTCCTGTGGTCGTAGACATTATCTCTCTTACTAATAAACGTATTATATCAGATGAATAGTTACACACCGATTTCTCTCTTTCAGTCGTCAGTAATTTGACTTTCGAAAGAAGAAGACAAAACGTTGTGTAACTATACAGACGCTATACAACGTTTAATAATAAGGAGGTATGGAGACAATATTGTCAGACTCCAGTCGTTCTATTCTGTAAAAAAAACAATGTGAAAAGTCATTTGAAGTGAGCTGTCATTCCTTGATGCTTTGGATTGTGAGATTCTTACAGAATATAGTGCATTATATTGTAGTCTGTGATATAATAGATCGGAAGTATGTTTCTGAATTTTGCAAAGGTTGCCTTTTGCCTATACTTAACTTAAAAAAGATGACGGAGTTCAATTTACTTGATTATATTCGAGACAACACTGTTGATTAAAGAACACTGCTGTACAGTCAACAGCAAAAGTAGATGATCACAGTCAGAAATTCAGTTCTAATAAAGTGAGTGTGTTCAGTTCTTTAGTGTGTGGCGTCGAAGTACTACTACTTAGAATACTTCTTTCTAAGTAGTAGTACTTCGACGCCACACAGTTCTGAGGCGAACTCCGTTCATTAGAACTGAATTTCTGATTTTGATCATCTACTTTTGCTGTTGACTGTACCATGGCAAGAACTTTTTTTTTTGTAATATTGTGGTAACTTTTCGTTTTCATAAAGATATTTGAAGGTAACATAAAGCTTGTCACAGCTGAAGTATGAATACTAAAATACTAGACTTGTAAAATGGTTCTTCGTATAATAACGAACAAAAAGACATGCGATTGCGCTATTTGTGATACCTCAGCAGCACACCGGCCATACATTATCCGCACTAACGGACAAAACTATGGTTGTCTCGTTTACACTCCTAGTTATGTAACATAGTTGTGCCCATTATCCTTCCTATTATGACCATTATGAGTCGCGGAACAAAAACTTAGCTTGGATTAGATCTACTATCCACTCCTGTTATTTTGTCCGGTTATTAATTGCAGGCGCCAGTTTAAGGATTAGTACCTACACTTGGCTTGGCGTTTAATATTGGGTATTTATCACCAGTTGACAGAAGGGTCTTTCTAGGTTTTGCAAGGATTCTATTTTCGCAATTGACAGTAGTGATGAAATCAGCAGTAGAGTCATCTTCAGTGGAGAGCTTTTTTAAATCATATTATAATCTTTCTACCTAACAGTTTTGTTATAAATATCAGTGAAATGGCTATAACTCGGGTGGTTATAATGCGATTCCATAAATATTTTACTTATTAATTAGTCGTGATTGAAAAACCGGAGTTTACAGAATAGACTATTTGCCGGAGTAGTTTCAACGCGTCTTGAAAGACTTCAGTCAATGTTAAAACTAGAAACTGATTTAAGTGAGTACTCGCGGCGTAAGTTAATTTCAGCGTGCGCTGTCTTGCCGGCTCGGGAATAATGGCCGCCCGTAAATCCCGGCAGACAAAACTGACTCACCTGCACTCATTATATTTACGCCGCAATAATAAAACTTTCCAACTCGCTGTGAATATTGAATTCGTTGCGGCGAGGAGAGGCGGTCGCCTTACTTATTGCCGTCAGTTATGCAATATGCTCGGTAGGTTTTAATAAAGGCTCGACCGACGGGGCATTTCGAAAGTTTTCGTTTCGCGAAGGCGGACGCTATTGCGCCGACAATGAGCCCCGCTAAGCCCCCGTCGAGTTGAGTTGAAGCGTTTTCGTTTGACTAATAGCTGCATGTAAAATTTTTGTGCTTTTATTCGCATATGGTGGAGGGATCTAAGCCCACGCTAAAATCTGCCGGCTTTGCTGATGGGGTTTAAGTTGTCTTTTACTCGTCTGTCGAATGAACGAGAACAGTTTTCGTGAGACTACTATTTGTTTTATTTACACGATTTAGAATATTCCTGGCTATAATCAGAATCTAAGTATCTTAGAAGATACCTTTGAAATCGTTACCGAAAACAACAACAATGAAACGAATCTTACTTCACAAAACAACGTATCAGCTTCACCTAGGTGCTGTATTTTAAACAAACTAAATATTGCTATAGTTTCGGTATCAAATATACCTAGTTAACGTAGACACACAAATGAAGGAGAAATAATCCTGTTCGCGAAAGTTATAAAGCGTGGCTTCGTGCCTTCGCCAGACAAATGGGATATCACGGTGCGTCGTGCGCAAATGCAGGTAACGTGATCTAGCGCCTGCATTGCAAGCTTAAAGAGGGATTCTTAAATAAACATGAACTGCAAGAGAGAGACGGAAAAAGTTTAGAAGACTTATAGAACAATATTTTTATTTAAAAATAACCTCAGAAAATATTTATTATTATAAGTGGAGTGCTTGGGGGAGGCCTATGTCCAGCAGTGGACGTCTTTCGGCTGAAATGTTGATGATGATGATGATGATTATTATATATATATATTTTTTTTATTTAAATATAGGACCAGAGTGAATGGTGAGGAATTTACATATGTTCATGAATATAGCTACTTGGGCCAACAGGTCTCAAGTCAAGTCTCTTTCCAGTCCAGACAAGACAAGGAAGTCCTACGACGAACCGAAAATACCTGGAGGAGCTACTAGAACGAGCTTATGAAAGGAAAACTGCCTTGGATAGTAAAGAGAAAAAAAAAATGTACATGTGCATCTTTCCAATTCTGACTTTGATCCTAGACTTGGTCTTTGACAAACATTCAAAAGTCCAAACTCAAAGTTAGCCAACGTGCAATAGAGCGCATGTATTCTAGGCGTCAAATTGACAGACATTATTCGCAATACCACTCTGCGTTCCAAAATACAGATTACTGAAGTTGATCAAAAAGACGCTAAGCTAAAATGGTACTGGGCTGGCCACGTCTGCCGTATGCCCAATGAGCTGTCGGCCAAAATAACCACCACCTGGAGCCCAGACATAGCTAGAAGGTGTCGCGGCAGACCCCGTAGAAGATGGCGGGACGAGTTGGACAAAACAAACGACCGGTGTTCATTTTTAGCCCTGGATCGAAGGAGCTGGAAGTCATGGGAAGAGGCCTTTCCTCAGCAGTGGGATGCTGCAGACTATATCAGTGTATTATAATGTATATGTATCAGTATCAGTTATTATTTTTAGAAAATTAAGTGCCATCATGTCTAACATCTATGGAAAAAAACCTTTTGAGCAAAGAATAGAACCTTTGGGGACACCATCACATACCTATTCAAAGTAAGCTATCCATAGAACCAAAAAAGCCAAAAGTTTTGTCTGACACTCTACTCCTATCATTCACAAAAGCTTATCTAACAAATTATTTGCCTTAAAAACTAAAGCATATTATTACAGTCAATGTGTATCGAAAGCCTGACACGGTAAACAACACATTCCATTAGAGCGACACCTTTTCCTTTTATAACAAAATGATAAAGCGTTAACTTTAGTAACAGCAGGATGCAATGATGCGGATGCATTATCGTGTACACCTGCAGGCGGATATTGCATTAGATGCAGCCACCAACACCGCTCGCGGTACACTCAAAGCTCTTCTTGTTATTCACACACGGATGGGTTGTGCAGACGGGCGATTCTTAAGTTTTATAGTGAACAATTTACCAATGTGGATTAATAAATTTAATCTTTATTGCTATGTGCTATTTTTTATAAAATGTAATTTGACGTAAAGCACGTCTTTTTGTGGGATAACAATGTAATGAAATCTTACTACAACTTTTGTCTGTAATTGTATCGCTACAAAATGCTTGGAAGAACACAGTTAAACATGGTGGATTGTCCGGGCAAGTACCTTTTGTAGCTACATTCTTAGGAGACCTTAAATGTTTAAGTAATACCAACTACTTTCACAGGTTTTGGAAAAATGGTAGCCAGTTAGAAAAACGTCAATTCTCACGTTTTATTTTTATGATGCGAATCGATGTAGTTTCGTATATGGATTAAAAATCTCTTCTAGACCAACATAGGTTGAATTACTAGAAAAGCCACTTTATATTCCCTCAGAATCTTAAGATCCACCAACAAACAAAACCGCATACAAACGTTCGTCTAGTCACACAAAGCGATAGCCTATTTGCTTACGGGCGTGTAAGCACACAGGCGCGTAGGTGCATCGGATTCCATGACGATGCCTTCAAAAGTTCCGCGTTCGACGCCAGGCCGCGGAAGCGCCGTCGTAGCCAGGAAATTGAAGTCACCTTTCGCATTCACTATACGAACAATGCTTTGTGAAAGAACATCTAATTTATCTGCGAGTTGTTTTGAGAAATCGCTCCGTTTAAATTGAATATCGATTTGTTGAACAATATTGTATTGTCTTAATAGAACCGTTGGTCTTTATCTGCGATCTTATGTTTATAATTACACGTCAATTCCATGTGTTTGTAGGTTTTGAACGAGACGTGTTAGTTTAGAACAAAATTCATTAATTTGCCTTCTCATTTGTAACAATAAGTTAAACATAAACTTTTACAAATTGGTGGTATCAGTCTTAGTTAGAATTACCTCATCTATTTGCCTCGTCTATTTGAGCGTCTTCTATGAGTACATTTTAAAACACGTCTAGACTGATACCACTCACGCTATACATCCGATACACTCAAGAGGAAATAATATGAGAGACCGCAAGCTCAGGTGGAGCGCTACCACGCACGCCACCCATTGTAAATATTAGTTCGCGAAACTCATCAATTCTGCGCTCAAACTTAATAAAATACTTGGCGCTTAATTGAAAATGAATACTGCTGGCGCCGATGCGATCGATAAAATATTCCGCAGCCTTAATCCGCGATAATGAAGCGGGCCGCGAAGGGTTGCTTCAAGGGGCCCACTAATAAATGTTGCGTCCCAAATTTAAAATCAAAGTGCGGAATAAATTTTGATTAGGCGATTAGCCGGAGCAGAGGAGGTGTTTGCTTTTCTTCGGCGCTCTATTAGTGATGGTACGGAGGTAGTGATGGGTATATGGGATCGAGGTTGACAGCTGCGGAATTAAGAAGTGTTGTTGGAAGGCTCAGATTTTATAAGTAGGGAAGTGTTACGAATTTGAACCAGGATGTGCATTATGATCATAACACCATGTTGATGCTGCTGTAAGAAACAAAATAAATGTTCTATGTTTTTATGAGTGTGTTTTAAAGTAAACACACTCATAAAAACATTGTGATATTCCTGTGCGAGTCCCAATAAATACTTTTTCTTTCTTTATTGATAGTCATTTGTTTCTTTGCGACAACATAACCGAACATAATATCTAGCATTTGCACAATCAAAACAAGACTTCTAATTTCATACATAATATTCTATGGCTATCGAAAGCTTTAGAAACCTACTGTCGGGGTCGGCTTGCCAACTAAGTTCTCTCCAATTAGCCAGGTATGCATCCTCCACGGCCTTATTGTTTCATATCGGCTTTACAGTATCGAGCCAAGTCTGGGCTTCCCATGGCACTTCAATCATGGTTTCACGATCACGGCTTGCTATTATTAATTTCTAATTTATTTGTGGGTTGGTAAATATTGGTAGATGGGTAGCGGTTTTCATTGCCTATGAAAACCTGCAACACTAAGGTAAGGTGGTATAGGTAGATAATTAAATATCAGGTCTAAAGTCTATCGAAGAAAACGTTTTGGGCAAAGAATATAACCTTTGGGGACACCTTAACTTATCTGTTCAAGGTAAGCTAAGCTATACACAGGACAAAAAGTCGAACATTTTGTTTTTCTAATTTATTTGTGGGTTGGTAATTATTGGTTGTTGGGTTTTGGTAGATAGGGTTTTCATCGCCTATGGAAACCTGCAAACACTAAGGGAAAGGCTGATGCATAGATCTTAGAGACAAATTTTAAGAGTCTCATGTACCTGTACTTTCGCAGGCACTCTTATATCTACAAACCGAAATAAAACATAGGTTTGCCAGCAGAAATAACAATGGTGGTAGTACTTACTAACCCAAACTAGTTTACAAAGAGTTCTTCTGCTTTTAAACTTATCATCATAATCATCATAAATGTTCCCAATGCTGGGACACAGGACTCTCTTCGAGAGGGAGTGGGTTGTAATCAATCACGCAGGCCCAGTGCTTCGAATTTTTGGTGCAAGGACATGCCGGTTGCCTCACGATGTTTTCCTTTACCGTTTTGAGACCTATGGAGGTGAAATTGTTTACTCAAAGTAAACCGCCTGCCTGGGTTTGAACCTACGACCTACAAACTCGTAAGTCGGGGCCGTTGCCACTAGGCCACCACTCTCTCGCTCTGCTCTCGCTTCTAAACTAATATCCTTCATTACAACACACAATTTTCATCTAAATGCATACAGTTAATAAAATACACTCGCAGCGAACCAGACAAGCACACAAACTCCGTATTCCGGTGCATCAGAATCAGAACCAAATGCATACGACGCCACATTTGATAAACTGTGCGATAATGTACCGTTGAAATTCATTATAATTTTATTCATGGCTTGGTTTATTAGCCCGTCTGAAGGTAGATGTTACTGCTGTGATCTACAATGTAATATGAATGTCTGGAGGTAATTAATGTGGTTGCGAATTTTTAATCAGGTGCTTTATGGAGATTTAGACAATGTTGTTGGGGAAAAGGGAGACAGTGATTTGAAGGGCAGTGGAGTACCTAATGCCCTGCAAAATAATCAATACAAGATTTGACTTGATTTTGGAAGACGAGGCAAAGACCAGCAAGGACTATTTTTACCCGACTGCGTTAGAAGGAGGGTTATTTTTATTGCTGAATGGGCCCGCTCTTGTGCTCGATAACTCCTGATGAAAATCGATGGATGAGGTCTATTATGGAATGAGCGTGCCCAGCAGATAGTGTTCACTTTGGCTTTGAAGGTAGATGGGTTAAAGGTGGAAGGAAACACAACCGTTGGTAGAGAGTTCCACACTTTGGGCTATGAGCATAATAAATGTGGAGGAGAAGCGACGCGTGTACGACTAGTCGGGATAACAAAAGTGCGGATGGTACCCTGCAGTACGTCTGGTAGTCCGGTAGTAAAAGGGCGATGGTGGGATCTGGTCGTGGAGCTACTGCGCCGCACACTATTTGAAGTACAGTCTGTAGATGACCGACAAGCATTAACATTACGCCGAGGAGCCAGACTATGAAGCCACCAACGTCTCGTCGCCTATAAGCCATTTTGCTCTGCATTAATTAATCAGTTCAAGATAGTAAGCAATTTTACTTTCCTACCTATTGGTCCTAGATGTAGAAGCTTAAGTTCATTTTGTCCAGTTCTTTAAATTCTCAACTAAAAACTTAAGCATGCATTTCCTCAAACGTCTTCGGCTAATACAAGCACACGAGAGTCAGCCCGAGTGACGTGCCCTCAGCTGAGCACTAAAACCCCGAGTCATACGGTTAATTACCGGATGAGCAGCCCCCGGTGATTTACGAGCTAAGAAACCGAATGTGTACTGTGTTATGTTGTATTAAATTATTGCTGGCTGGAATGCAGTTGGTGGAGAGGTCTGTTTGCGGATTTGAATGAAAAAAAAAAGGCGTGCTGATTTAACGAAGTGTTGTAATTGCATAACACACTATCAGTAACAATGCCTTTCATTTTAACAGTTCAACAACATTCATTGCGTTATTCACGTTGCCGAGTAGACAAATTTTTCGAACTTATGAAGCAATAGATTAGCAAGATCCTTCAAAATGATTCAGATTGAGATTTATAGTGTGTTACGCAAATAGGGTGCTGGATTTCTATTTAAAAAGATACGGGATTTTAATTTAGAAATGTATGTTTTCAAAGAGAAAATATGATAGAGTATGAAAATAACATAATTCAGTTCTCCACATAAGTTCTATCAAACAAACCCGTCAAACAAAGCACGTAACTTTGAATACTTAGCACAAACAGGAGAAGGTAACATTTTCTTTCCCTAGTAAGCAACGTACGGAAGCAGTGTTGATTTTAAAATGCAGTCTCATTACTCACATGTAAGTTAGTGTTACCAGACTATATTAGCTCGGGGCAACTTGAGAGAAACGGATTCTTAAACCGTGTACGGTTTCTTGATGGGACATAGTGGCCTGACGCTTGGGGAACAATTTAGATGGGATATAATAGATAGATTTAGATTTTATTTTCTATGTATTTTTTTATTTTCTATATGATTCGGGATTGTCCGAAAGGGTTACCGCTGGCCCGGAACATAAAGGGCTAAGGAAGGAACACGGGTGGGTTTTAGTCAGTAAGAGTCTGACACTCCCTTCCGCTCCACCCAAAGCGGGAGGGGTCATTTGATAATATCCCATGCGCAAAAAAAAAAGAAGTTTAATGACATAGTAGAGGTATTTTTAACGAGTATCATCATCATTATCTGCTTAGCCTTTTCCCAACTATGTTGGGGTCGGCTTCCAGTCAAACCGTATTTTAAACGAGTATGTATACCTAAATAGTAATTTATCTCTTTGTGCAATTATGCCACTCTATTTTAAATTCATTTTCAGAAAGTTTCTACTTGCATTTAAACGGTATTTGATAAGATTTGCACCTCAGAGCTTTCCCAGCAGACACTGTAGCCACCAGCAAAAGATAGCCATTGAAAATATATGACGGAGAAGTGCCAAAAATGTGCACCGAGAATTTCGACTGTAAATACTGGACGAAAAAGCTCTCACTCCTCCAACTCTGTGTGTATCTCACTTCACTCAGGGGTACTACACCTTGTCTAATAAGTGCCCGCACTCACGTTAATGAGTTTACTGCATCCTTAGCTTGAAGTTTTTAAAAGTGCACGGTGTACAGTGGCGCCCAACCTTGTGCCTTGGTGTCGGCAATTAATGACTTGCTTCCGTGCTTCTTGGCTGATTTTCAACTTAAACAGAAAATATTTTAATTGGTTTTTCATACTTCAATGAGTTTGTTGTGTTAACTTTGGTTAGGACGTTTGAGAGCTGTAAAATTTGTGAATAAATATTTGTGTTTCTTGGATCCGCTTTGACAAAGTTTGTGATACTCCCTATTCGGTTTTAATCCTGTAGATTATGTTATGTGATCCAACTGATTATGAAATCAGAGTGGTCCTTGTGATTAAATTTAATGCTTCAATATTCAAATAAGTACAAAATTCTGATAGGGGCACTAATAAAAAAAATTTGGTTCTTAGATTTTTTGGCCAGTTTCATAAAAATTACCAATACGCCAAACCATGTCGCATTTCCAACGACAACGACTCTCAATAACACTTTACAACAAAAACAAAACATTCTTCATTCAACCCGCCACTGCTACCGGGGTGAAGTAACAACGTTAGCCGGTCCATTTCTCAATTTTACCCCGAACAACCCCTTTCTTCTTACGTGGACCCCGTGGTACCCACCACGGGGTACAACGGGGAGCGGGTGCAACCCTCCGAAGCCCGCAGCATTTCGCACAGGCCGCGGCATGCGCGTTATTTTATTGCTTTCCGAAGTATTTCTTGGTTTTAAAATGTTGAGAATTTGATGTGTGTTGATTTTGTTCCTAGTGTTTCTTGTCGAGTTGAGTTGTATTTAGTATTTGGTCTACTTCATTTCTAAGGTAGCTCGCCGACTACCATATTGGTAGAAAATAACAAAGTTATGTGGACTCTCTAACGTATGTATTTTACTTACATTTCAGGAAAAAACTTATATTTTTAGTTTATGTTGACTTCAGTGTTACCTACGCCATACAACTTCAATTTCAGAGTGTTCCACAGTGATATTTAGAAAAATCTTAAGTTAAAAAAAATATATATGTCTAAGCATTTTATAGGAAAAATACTGCAAACAAATAAAATGCATTAAATTGAAAATTCAACCTCTTAAAATCGCCAGTTCCCACATCCGTCCGCTGAAACTCGACTTGCCTTCATTGTGGTCGCATCCGCCTCCTCGCGGCATTATATTAAATTTTATTATCGCCCTGGACTAAGTAATGGGAATATCGTGTAAGGAGCGACCGTCCACAGCCCCAGGGCGACGGCGGGGGTGAAACGCGGGTGACGGGGGGTTGGTGATTAAAATTTCGACTACCGTTGATGACACGCCAGTACTGCGAGTGGAAGGATTAATGCCAGCTTTATGAGTAGATTACATTACTTGGCAGTGCGACGGCATTGTAAGTGTTGAGATTTCATTTGTTTCGTCACGATGACATCGTGTTTGTGTAGTTAGGATGTTAGGGTTACATTGTTAACGCAAGTTGAAATGCTAAATTTTTTTTTTTGGAATGCTTCTGGATATCGTTTTTAAATAATAATCCTCTGCCAATCAAAAACCTTCAAAGCTATATTTTTGTCATTGTGGTAGGTACGGCAGAAATATAAAAACTGTTAAAGAATAATGATCCCAAAACTAATAACTTTTATATACTGTTCCGAACTATCTTGTACTGACCCCAGCCCCCATTAAATACAAAACCTCACAAAATAACCAATAAAATCACCATTATCAACAAAAACACTAAAATATATCTCCACTTAAGGACATTATCGAGAAAAAAACTATTCAATATTTCGAATTACGACTAAAAGGCGAAGTTTCGACTATAAAAACGTCTAAGAGGTTCTCAAAGAGAGATAGAACTACAAACAAAGGTATTACATGTCCAGACAAAGTTGTCTCATAAGCTTTAATACACTACATTCATAAGCGTGGTTCAATTGTTTATCAAGAGCCTACTGAGACGAAGATCTAATGTTCATTGAAAGTGATACTTTGTGGCGTACATAGTTTTAACACAGCAGTTAGCAGAACGAAGGCGAAAAGTCACATAAAGATTTATGTAGATAAAACCAACTATTATTACATAGTCATCTAGATCGTATATAACTCAGAGGGGACATTCCCGTATTTTTAAGAACGTTCGCATTCTAATCTCAGTCTCAATCTGTCAAAAATACAATCAATTGACATACATTTTTGAGAAGTTTTTGACGTTGGTTGTCGCTGAGATAAGATTCCGACTTGAAATTTAACATTTTTTAAAGGGCTTACAGGACCTAAACACAAAAAACGCAAGTTTTAAAAACAATAAAATTATGTATATGATCGACTTCAGTAAACAAAATCAGCAAAATATATGATATTCTTTAGGATATATGCTAGGTAGATAGTGTGTTGAATAATACAACAAATTTGACACGATGGAAAAAATATGAAGATACAATCATTCTTTTTTTTTTTCAAATTATTCTACAAGCAACATACTAAAATAGTAGTGTTTTATTTTTTAGTCCAAACAATAGATTTTTTGTAATTTAATTATTGCTTCATATTTGCAATAAATTACCATCGTTGTGTCATCGCGCTTCTCTTTCTTTTCTATGCAGTCCGACAGTGACCGCGCTTTAGTTCATGTAAGCCCCTTAATTACGAGAATTGGCCTTCAGGTGCAACAATAGGAAACTAAGTAGCGCACAAGTAGACAGATGGAGATCGAAGAAGACCAATATTCTGTCTTAGAAAATCAATCAACTCGCAGATAGTCCAAATTACGTCACCGCCGTTTTGTGCTGAGACGCCAACATAAAAATGCCTCTACCAAATTATTACCAAATCTACTATTTATTACCTACCTCGGTTTATCTAAATTTCTTTCCTGTACCAATTCGAGTCACTTCTTAATTATTTCCCAATAAATCGTGAACGCACCGACTGAGCTGATCTCTGGAGTGTGAACGTTTATTTAAGGGCGGCTATATTTTTTCCACCCTCCCCGGTTCACTTCGTTATATTTATTAAAACATCGCCCGAGATTACAAAGAACACGATATTTTTTACACTGTAAGATGTGAAAACCAATTAAAGAGATAAAAAGGGAATCTACAGAGGTGCCTGCATTAATTTCTTTTTGCGGGGATTATTTTAAAATTGCATTATATTCTTGTTAAGACGCCGGCCGCCTCCCGGTTAATGATAGTAGTACCCCTTGCTTTTTAATTGCCCCGGGCTATTGCGAAATGAGTAATCTAAAGGTGCTCGGCCGGTACTCGCGATAAAACTTTGGAGACTTTGAGAATGGTAGACTGCTAGATAAGTATGGCTAGGACCGCGCCAGGACTTCGTAGATATACTGGTTGTAGGATTACATTAAAGAAGTTTAGCTCATTGTAGGACTATCTGTACAAACCGACATAAAAAATCTACTTTTATTTCCACGGACTACTAAAGAAACCGAAGCTTACGATACTCCGAACCATTACTATTACGAAAAAATTAGTGTCGGTCATAAAAATATATTTAGTAAACGCGTGTCTTTTTGGCGTGGGTACTTTTACAGGAGGACGCCACGAAACGACTTGGAACTCATAATAAAGATATAATAATTTCCCACGCAGATATAAATTGTGCGTCGATACCAATGTCTGTGGTACATAATTCTGACACGGACCGCTCAATTCGGGGGCGAACTTCTAAAGTGTTCGCTAGAAGTGGTCACGATTATAACTGGGGCCACGATAATCTCGCATTACGGTGTTGCAAAACAACCCTTAGGTCCATTGCTCTAAGATAAAAATCAAATGCAAAGTTAGGGTTGTCAAAGCTGGTTGCGATTACCTCACTACCGAGTTTTGTATGCAGTTAGGGCTATCAAAAATAAGCCTTATTTTTTGGCTCATAGGGTTGATGGAACATGTTTCTGTATAGCGGTGCTGGTTTATTAGTCATCGATGGTGGCGCGATAGGCCGGTGCCAGGCGCGGGCGGCGCGCACGCATGCTCTGTCAACACTACCTAATGAACGGCAGTTACACAACGCACGTGATGCTAAATGTCGCTATACTTCCTGCAGTAATTTTATTGTAATTTGTGCGTATTTATCATGTGAAGAGAATTATGGCTTTATTATTGTTTAGGAAACTATAATTTTAGTTACCGTGAATGATATTGAATTATTGTTCATTTGAAGCCCTCGAAGAGATAATAATCGTAACCCTATTGATATTAAATTTTATTAAACACAGGAACACTACAAGAAATACGTTATACTTGGACCCTCAGGGAAGCTATGTAATTAAAACTAGACTTAAAGTTTGTTCTAAATTAGTCTTATGAAAGGCCAGTAATGGACTTAAGAAAAATTTAATTCTAAGCCTAAATAAGTTAAGCTAAACTTATGAAAAAAAAATTCTCCAAAGAACTCAATTTTGGTGGAAAAAATTGTTCGACAATAGAAGTAATTTTTCCACTAAACTGAGTTCTTTAAAAAAAACCTTTGTCGCCTTTCCTAACATTGGCAGCACTGTCCTCCGCCACCAAACAAGACTCGCAAATGCAATTCCATATCAAATAAAAAAAAAAAACAAAATAAAAAAGCATCTAAATATCCTGTTCACCTGACAGATGTCACGTGATACAAAAATTAAGGCTGCGCCACAAAGAAACCGGAGCGAGGAATGCTAATTACCGCTGATATTTATACGACTGCAACCTCAACGGTTCCGTGACACCGCGGGGACGACGACGAAATAAATAGCGGCGAGATTGTGCTGCAGTTTATGTTGGGGGATTTGATACTTAACTAGCTTGGTTTTTTTTATACAATTTTGAAGGTACAGAAAAAAGGTTAGACCAAATATAATTACAAAAATAAACTCAAATGTACCTAAATGTTTGGTTCGCTCATATTATTATGTCAGGAATGAGTTAAAATCGATAAGCTTTACATTACAGTATTACCCGGAAAAACAAAAGAAAACTGCGGTCTTGGCTCGCTCATGTACATCTATCCAAAATTAATCATTAGATAATTATAGTATGGAAGACCCAAAATAATATTCCATAAGGTATTATTTAAGACCTAAAATACATAAGATTGCTGGCCATAATCTGCCAAAAAACTTTGAAGATGCCATTAAGTTTTTTTTTTTAAGTTTCTTAATAATATTTAACGGTTTTAAAGAGTTTTTTCACTCGCTAATTGCCAGTTACGGCTGGAGTATTTTGTAAGACCTAACATGGTGTCGGGCATTGTTTTAAGTTTTTAGGACCTACATCAAAGAAGTTTTATTTTCGTACAATCGCTATGGGCCATTGTGTACAGGGCCTTGTTAAAGGAAAATTCTCAAACATTTAAATTGCTATGAAGAGTCCAAGAAAGTATTGTTGGGTGATCCCAAATGCCGTATTATTATTTTTTCTTTGAGCTCAGCAGATTATCCTATCGTTTCCACATACATACTTATTTATGTCGGATATCTACCTTACTCAGAATTAAATACTTACATACTTAGTTTACCTTTTTTGTAAGTAGGTAGTAAAAAATACACAAGAAAATGGTGCTTTCTTGTTAAACGGATGTTCTATCTAAATCAACGACCTAAACTGCAATACAGCGCAACATGCACCACTGCTGCACGTTACGTTACGTTGCCGCAATGGCGCGGATTTCTGATACACCATGATTAGCTTTCTTGGTGTAAGTATTAGAAATGCACGAACTTCTTTCCTACGTATCTATGGACGTTGCCAAAATATTGGCAAGTACCTATGTCAAATTTTCTACTTATAACATTGTTGAACTGGCTTTTGGCTACTTTGTACCTAAGTGCGTGTTTTGTCTTTTTTTTGTACTGTAAGTATAATGGTGCGTTTTGTTTGTGCAGAATAAAGAATTTCTCTTTTCTTTCCCTTTTTTATCTGGCTTTAGATACCTACACCAAAGATCACTGACCTCTATCATACAAGTACGCGTATAATAGAGGTCAGTGCCAAAGTTGGATCTGTAGTTTATTAAAGAGTGCATATTATTATGCTCTGAATAGATACTAAACTGCTTGGTGAATATAGGATAAGTACCTCTTTGGTTAGTCAAATTATCCACAATCGGCGGATCTTTAGTCAAAGTTCGTACCTGAAACAAAGAAGAAAATAATGTTAACATAACTTGTTATTTAAAATCCAAATATCTAATTATTTAAACGCAGTAGACATGGCTGCTATGCGACGTAGTGAAGTTAAGTTACGTCAAAGAGGCAACCTTAAATATTTTTATGATTTAGGTCCTAAAAAATTAACATCTTATTTAAAAAATTGAAGGACTGTCAATTAGGTCTTACAAAATACTCCAGTCGTTACTGGCTACAATGTGTGAAAAACTCAATAAAAACATTAAATATATATAAGAAAAAATTAAAAAAAAAAACTTAATGTCATCTTACATGTTTTTCCACAGATTACGGTCAGCAATATTGCATTTTAGGTCTTAAATAATTCCACGTCTTTTTTGGGTCTACCATAATACTGATTCACTCGAATGAGACTTTTACGATCATTTTCGGACTGAGCTGACTCGTCCGATTCACACAATGGACATCTAAATGGCAATTGGTTCACTACAATGATACTGCATTCTATTTTCAGCGAACCGCTAAAATAACAATGCATCTTTTTCTTTTCATTATAAGGACGCGTTGCTTTCAAAATTAACCATCAAACTTAAAAATGAACTAAAGCTCGTTGTCGAACAATGCTTCACGGCATGAATTCCATTACAAAGTTAGTACAACATTGAGTAATTTTATAATCAAAGCGTGCAAAACCGACATCGTAAAGCTTTCAGGATGCTGGGAATCCCTAAAATAACAAAATAGAATTTCCGAGAGATGTGAGCTGGGAGGCGTGGCGGCCGGAAGTGGGCTGCGTTTGGACGGCCGGAACCTTGCGATCGCCACATCCGCGCCAGCGAGCGAATAAGTAATGCACTTATTATATTATTATTTGTTAGCTAAGTATTGATAGGGTTAATTTGTAACAGAGTCTCTTTGAATGGTATTTCATTAAATGTTAGATTTAGAGGAAAATTAATTGTGAATAATCTTATTTATTTTGGTAGTTGTTTCCCGTACTTACAAAGTTTCAAATCAAATCAAAATCGTTTATTTGCATAAAACGTGGTAGGTACAAAAGATGATACCTATATAAAATTGTGTGATAGGACTGACAAGATTTTTTGTTGAGAAATTCGCCGACAGAATAAAAACTATGAGATATCAACTATTTTTTCAAAACCACACACAATTTTTTGTAAGGTACTTAGGTACTTAGTTCTGATAACCAGATAGGAATGAGTTATATATTATGTAAGAGGTACGATACAGCTGCGCCTGAGTAGTTATACACACACACACACACACAGGAACAGGGATTTGGTACAGGGATTTTCAATAAATACTGTTTGTTAAAAATATTTTTAGTTTCAAAGAGTTTAAAATTAAGTTTAACAAATTTTGCGATTCCATAAAATGCAAGGGACGGTAAGAAGCTGTGTGATTTAAGCACTGGTCTACATGATTCAGACCAGTCCATGTTAAAGATTGTACAAATGCATTTTTTTGTGCTATTAGTAATCCTAGATATTTCCGTGGAATTTCCCCAAACAATAATACCAAATATAGGCGTGATACACCATCATCGCAGTTCGTTCAGATATATCATCCTTACCTTTTTTTTTACCATAAACAAATCTATTTATTTTCATACTTACATATTTTGTCAATGTGTTCTTTCCAGGTGAATTAGTGTTATCCCCAGAAATTTTGTTTTGTGTACTTGTTCGACTAACGTAAGTTTTATCTTTAGTAACTTTTAAAGCATTGATATCTATCTACGTGATGATGTTATTTATGGTGTTATTTATATACAAGTGGTCGCTAATAGATGGCGCTGTGGTCGTCAACAGCCTCTTTAAATTAATTCCTTTCATTTGAACATAATTTGATATTGATAGTGCATATTTTTTTTGTCAATTTATCATTACCTAATCGTTTCTGTTACACATAAAAATACCTGTTGCACAAAAAATTTTACTATAACAATCAATCACATTTAATTCACAATATTTTTCCTAAATAATCACCACTACACCAGCACAGGCAAGCTCGGGCCATCCCGCGCCAGGCACGGCCACCCATGGCCCATGGGCCACCCCACGTTAATTGATTCACCAGATAACGCCGGAATGTCACTCGGTGAACGCGATCCATGTTTACATCGCGATTCGTGACCTCTGTTGCTCAACGCGATGCGTGCGTTGCGATGAGGAGTGTATTCTGCTTGTAATTGAAGATAATGGTGTCCTATGATTTGATGGCAGATAGTCAGTATAAATGCATTTAATACGAAAAAATGAAAAAGTGTTTATTCACAGAAATATTTTTTACAAGATATATTATGCCTGCACATAGAACGTTTTGACGTTGGATAGTCGAGACCCAAGAGGTTGATTCACTAAATAATGCAAGAATGTCACTAGATGTATGCGATGCATTTTTGCATCGCGTTTGTTATTCAACGCGCTGCCTGCATGGCGATAACTAGTGCATTATGCTTGTACTGAACTTAATTGAGATAATGGTGCACGACTGAAGATTTAATTTAAGATAAGTTTAGATATTGCCATAGAATAGCTGTTGTCTGTGAGTTCGTCTTTGTGTATTTTGTATTTTATTATTTTTAATACAAATATGCAGGATGAAAAGTAACAAACATTTGTCCTTCTTCAGGCTCCAGGCTACTTAAGTATCAGACTTCTGTAACTATCGGTTCACTGGTTTAGGCGTGAAAAGGTCCCAGAAAGAGTTTATTTTGCATTTATAATAATTTGACTGGATAAAAATAGAATTACCTAGTCAATTAATCAAATAAAGTATTAGAAACAAAACGTTAATATTGTTTAAGTACATAGAGATCCATGCAAACACCGTTTGTACAACTGTCAAAACGAATCTTTTAATAAACGAATCTTTTTTCAAGGGATTCAGAATCCCATTACACCGTAACAAGACCCTCTAGAACGATCGATGTACCAGGAGAGCATAAAACAATGCCCCCAAGTAATTTACGAGTTCAACTAGCTTCGGACCTCTCTTTACGAGGCAGTAGGTACATCTCCTGTTGATAATGCCTCGCCTCTTAAAATGAGCATTAAGATTAAGGCAAATGTTATTGGGGTGTAACAGCGAAGTGATTTTTTTATATTTTGATTTTAAGGTAAAATCTGGTGGTGTTGTTAAACTTTGGTATTTGTGTTTCGTAGTGATTTTTTTACCGAATTCAAAAAGGACGATGTTCGAAATTCGACTGTATTTTATTTTGGATGTTTTTTTTTTAATCTCCGACATTTGTAGATCGATTTCTAAAATTGTTTGTCTTCATTTTTGAGACAATATACACATACAACACAAATCTCACGCGCCCGCCACACTCTCTCAAACAGTTTCATTATTCAAAAAACAATTGAAAAATGGTATTTCAATTTCGCCATAGGCGTTCGAAATATAAATTAAAATTAGGATGGGCGGCGTGTAATTCAGCAATAAAACGCAGCTGCGCTCCAATCAGATGACGATCTTGATAAACGAGCACCGTGAGATTGCACTCTTGCTCAGAGCCTGGTGGAAAGTGGAATCCTATTTCGAAAAAGGTATTTTGCATATTTTTTTTGCAGGAGTAGATTTCTTTAAAAGTAAGGCGTAAGTAAGATATATAGGATGTAAGATATATAGGTAAAAGAAAGAAGTCCCCTTATAACATCGGAAAATCTTTAGTATTTTACCTACCTAATATAGATCTTTAGTATAGGTACCTAAACACATTTAGAATATTTAGCTTTATTTGTATTTGTTTTACTTATATTTGTATATTGGCATTATTTACATAAATGATTTTAGTAAATTTTGAAGTGAAGCTAAGAAAAACACAACAGTTTCAATTTTATATTTTCCATAACTTGATTTCTAGTTTGCACAACTGACGCGTTGAAGTTCATTCAACATTGACGGGTCTGTCAATTAATTCGGTCGACCCCGAGAGTTACATTAACGTTTCAGTCAATAGTGTATTCGAACTAAGTATATTTAACTTGAAATTCTTTTAAAAAGCATTGAAGTCCTATGATAAAAGCATTTCAGTTCGTTTGCCGAAAAACTTTACCGCAACTTTACGAGATAACAAGATCGCCAAGGTCAGCGCCCTTTAAGCAGCGGATATTTTATGCTCGACAACTAAAGCTAATCCCGTGGACACTATTATTTATTTAACGTCTAATTTAACGAACACTGTCGCAATCTAGGACCCTGTCGCAACCTACAAAATGACGACAGCACATAAAAAATACACGGCAATGACAGAATAGAAATAATTACTTCGTATCCCGGGCAAGGCAGCCGTTCAACTGAGAACGTACGCTGAAAAATATATCCATCCCATTTTATCGTGTGGGGGTTACTGTGAACGAGAAAGGGACAGTACCACGTTGCCTAAATAAAACATAACGGCTGAGAACACGAGCGATATTGCCTCGGTGGAAAAGTTTTAAAAAGTTTTCTTTGCGGACCCATTACAAGTACGTCGACTTTGTGTGTGTGAGTTCGCTCGATACAAGCGGTCGATGGTCTTGTGATATATTAGAAGACATGCTTGTGAAGAATATTATGTTAAAACATTATTAATATTATTATGAGGATTTGTTGAACAAAATCAACAACTCTTACACCCACTGGAAGTTGAGTGAAAGAGGAGATTCTAGGAAAGCCTTTGATTATTACTTCATTATGTTTAAGTAAGTAACTGTTTACATTAAGTAAAAATGGTATTTAAAACAGAAGTATCTTCTGTTTATGAGTAAAGTACTTCTAGATAATACAAACTTCTGCCAAAGACAACAGCGAAAAACCTCTATTATACTTATTCATCTTCATTTCTTAGAAGCCTGGTTGCTACCAAAAATAAAGTACCCTGAAGTACTGAAGCATAAACTCTACATTCACGCTGATTAAATTTCTCCATATTCATAAGACCTAAATCGTCGTATGCATTATTAAGATAATACATGCGACGCTAACGTATTTTCATTTAAAATTTTAATCCATTGAAAACGTGACCTCCAACAGGAGTGTGTGTGTGTGTGAGTGCCCCTGGTTCACGCACACAGACAAGCAGCTGTGTACACAACGAAAGTAGGTTTATTTCCATGAAAAAGTTTTCAAAATCGATGGCTTTAGCTCCTACGCTCGGAAAGTTTTGCGCCATATAACCATAAATACAGTGTAGGCCGGTGTTTTGCTCGCTGTAGACATCGACCTACTGGTATTTTCTTCTAACAATTTTGCAAAATACTGTATTATGAACATTTTTGTACAGGAATGTTACTTTTTACGTGTTATTACAACATCTTTTCTTCTTCTTTTTTTATAGTCACGTGGATGGGAACATGAAGGTGTGGTTAAACACGTTTTTGATTGCGTTATATTGCTGAGATTATGTTATAACAGTACTACCAGTTGGCTGGATCATTGTGTTGTCACGTCGTCCGGGTGGGACGCAATTCGTAGTGTGTACGTTTTAAATGACGTGAACTGGTCGGACCATTATCCACTCGTAGTAGAATGCGATCTAAGTGTCACTAGGCGTAAAACATGTGTAAAAGATGCGCCTATGAGTAGATTAAGCCTTAATAATAGAAACCATGCTCAATTGATGAAGTATCGCCAATTATGTGATGTATATCTAGCCAATGTTGACTTAGAACTAAATTGTAACCATGAAAGTGTAGGTCGTGCGTGTAGTAATCAGCAATGTTGTGAATTAATAGATAATTATTACGGTGCGCTAACTCAAGCCATGAGACAAGCTGCTAATAACTCCTACGAAGAAAAGCGTTTAGCAAAAAAGTGTAGTTATGTTACCGGGTGGAACTACCATATTAAACCACTTCACGAAATCGCGAGGAACGCTTTTCAGAGCTGGTTACTTTACGGAAGGCCATCACAGGGTTGCATCTATGAAAATATGTGTTGTACTAGAAAGACTTTTAAAAATAAACTGAAGTGGTGTCAACAAAACCAAAATCAAATAAAAATGGATATTATTGCCAAGCAAAGGGCCTCTGGTGATTTTGGGCGATTCTGGAAATCGACTAATAACTTATCTTATAAGCCGAGTCGCGCAGCGAGTGTCAGTAATATACAGGACCCCAATAAGATCGCGGAGGCTTTTGCTACGCAATTTAAAATGACCGGCTCTGTGGGAGGCCTGTGTACTGGAGAAGGCGGACCTGCCCAGGGGCTTCGTCCCCAACCGAGTGAACTTAGCCTTACAATAACTTTAGACATGTTACTTGATTGTGTTCACAAAATGAAACGTGGGAAGTCTGCGGGGCATGATGGACTTACTTTAGACCATGTGATCCGCGGTGGGCCACAGTTAGCTGAAAAACTAGTGATACTTTATAATGCCTGCTTATCTCATGCTTTCTTACCTAAAGATTTTATGAAGTCAGTAGTAGTGCCATTAGTTAAAAATAGAAAAGGTGATATTTCTGATATGTCTAATTATAGGCCCATAACACTAGCGACAGTGTTGTCTAAAATATTTGAAAGGTTAATAGAACCTCAAATACAAAAATATTTAAACCTTAATAACGCTCAATTTGGTTTTCGTGCTGAGCATGCAACTGATACTGCTATATTTGCTTTAAAGAAAACTGTTAAATACTATTTAGATAGAAAAACTAATGTATACGCATGTTTCCTTGATTTAAGTCGCGCATTTGATACAATAAATTATAACACGTTATGGGATAAAATGTTCAAAACCGGCATACCACATGACATTGTTTACATCATGAAGTATTGGTATGAGGGCCAAGCTAACACAGTAAAATGGGGGGAAGCCTTGTCTAGCGAGTATGTTCTCAGAACGGGCGTAAGACAGGGCGGATTAACATCACCCATATTATTTAACCTATATGTGAACGACCTGATAGAGGAGCTGAGCGGGGCAGGAGTCGGCTGTTCAGTTAACAACGTACCAGTAAATAATCTTAGTTACGCCGACGATATGGTTCTGCTCAGCCCGTCCGTCACGGCAATGCAAAAGTTGATAGGAATGTGTGAGGTTTATGCGGATAAGCATGGTCTTAAATATAATGTTAAAAAGAGCCAAACAATGTGTTTTCGCTATGACAACAGCACAATGCATATTCCGGACATATTTCTATGCAACGCTAAGCTGGAATCTGTCAAATGTTTCACATACTTAGGACATATACTGACTGAGAAACTTAAAGATGATGAAGACATTGAGAGACAAAGACGTTCGCTCGCTGCCAAGAGTAATATGTTGGCGCGTCGATTTGCGAAATGTTCAAGTCAAGTTAAAATCACACTGTTTAACGCATACTGCCGGAATCTTTACACCTGTGCCCTATGGTACAAATACACGCAGCGTGCTTTTAACACGTTGCGTGTTCAATATAATAACGCATTCAGATGCATACTGGGTCTGCCTTGGCGGTGTAGTGCGTCCGGCATGTTTGCCGAAAACAGGGTTGATGACTTTTACGCAGTCATGAGAAAGTCACAGGCCTCCTTTATGAACCGTATTCATAACTCTGACAATGGAATATTGAGGGCCATATACGAGGTAAACTATTTCTTCGTGTATGGCAATTAATATTCCAGCGGCAATAACACCACCTATCTATTCCTCTGTTGTTGTGTTGTTTTTAATATGTAATGTTTGATATAATTTATAATTTAAAATTTTCAATTTTCGATATGATTTTTAATTTAATTTTAATTTAATTTAATGTAATTTAATATTTAATTTGTAATTTATTTTTTATTTTTATTGAATTTGTAAACAGGTTAAATTTTATATGGGTGTATTTTATATGGGTGTATTATACCTGAAATAAAATGATTATTATTATTATTATTATTATAACTGTGAGGAAAAATGTTTAAAAGTTCTCTCTGTTCGGTTTTGCAATTCTTTAGAAAACGATTGTGTAATTATTACAAGAATACTGAAATTTCAAAAACGTGATGTTTACCCGAAATGTTGTTGTGAAGCCATATGTTTTACAAGCAAAACGTGTAGTACCTATTGTTCAAAGTTAGTGATCAAGGTTATTTTACACACCTGTGATGTTGGATACAGACCGAAGTTCACGACTTTATTGTATTTTTCCAGTTGTAGTCCCGTTTTACATAAACTCACGCATTACTTTCTAATTTAATTTCTTATTAAAATTTATTTTCTCGCCGGCTGATCGACACTACACGTGACCAGAGGGCTGGTCGTTTTTTGGCCAAAGAATTAGCATTGCTATTCAACGTGGCAATGCTGCCAGTCTTCTGGGCACGTTTCCGGATGACAGCGATGCGGACGAGTACTTCGACGCCTGAATATCCTTTTGTTTTTGTATTTATTTATATAGTTACGTTAGTCTTTTAATTTAGTACCTAGTGTAAAGAGTTAGTGAAGAGTTAATGAAAATATTTTTTTTTCAATGATTAGCACAAAAAAGATTTAAAAATATAGATAGCATTACGTAGAACTAGTTTCAGCCAATCAAATGGTTCTAAACTAGTATAAAGTTGGTAACGCTTGAGTCTTGAGTCAGGTTCTGTTAAAAACTTGAATCGAAAATTATAGCACCTCGGAATCATTGTAAGGCCCATCATTTAACTGAGCAGACTTTACGTTCTAGAAAATACCCCAAAGATTTAAATAGAGGGTTATAAATATCCTAAGAATAAATATCCCGGATAACCGTACGGCGCATGACGCATTGTTGCGGGAAGCACCATCTTGAAAATATCGCTTTGATATATTATTGTTTATAAATAATGACTGCTAGACCCTCTTAATTTAATTGTGGCGTATCCCTGAAGCTTATTAACCGTCCGGTTAATATTTCCTTATTGGGTTGTAATTAATTTTGTTAGGCAGGTGCTGTGCCCGGAGCAGTTCGGGCCACCTTAAACGGCTATTATCTACCGCATTATTTTGTCGTGGCCAATTTGTTTGAAGCCTTTGACGGTTGTAACGAACAGTTAATTAAGTTCGATGAGATGCTCGATTGTTTAAGAAAGGATTTTGTTTATAAGAAAATGGTTTAACAAGGGATTGTTAAAGTGAATTGTTGGATTTAAAATGATTGTGTGACGGTGTTCAATCGTTCAATGTTTGTTTGTGATGATGTGATGTTTGATGTTTCCTTGGCGGGTTTCATGTGCTCTTTATTGTAGGTTTCTTAATATAAAAAAAAAACATGAAAATGATCATGATATTTATTTCTTAGTGAGACTTGCTTAGGTACCTATATTTAGGCGTTTAAATCAAGACTTAATTAATTGAAACTAAACTACGAAGATTTTGACAGAGACAGCCATGCCGCATTTCACAGTCAACTGGTATAAAACTAGCTAAGCAACAAACAACAGATAAATCAAACAGCATCCCAACACAACACAGCAGCCAATTACCAATTACACTCCGCACAATTACAAACTATGACCCGGCACAGCCAAACAGTAGTCCAAGTTGTGTCCAAGGTCAAATTAGCGCCATGACCCCCAACTGCACCCTCAGTCCGCTGGTCCAAGTAGTTTACGAACAACTGCCATAACTCCGCAGGTTCTGAAACTGGGTGACGGACTAAGCGGCCGGGCCGTTGACTCCGAGAAAAAGTTCCCTTTAAATATCCACAAGTTTAGTTTAGCAACTCAAATTTAGTTTGGTAACAAACAGAACAAACAACAAGTCGCAACAAATCCGGCGAAGTTGCGCGCGAGTCGGTTCAAGTTCAGTTCGGAGTGAACTCGTGATGCGCACGTGGGAGAGGAATGTGTGACGGATGTGTGTGTGTGTAATGGGTAGGTAAAAAAGTTTTAAAAGTAAAGTGGAACTTTTAAATACTTAATAATATTTATAGTTTTTTATTTTTTTTACTTATTTTAAGCAACTATTCTTATTTCATACAAAAGTTAAATAAAGTTACACTAACCTTATTATTTATAATAGTTATACTTATAATATCAAAGTTTTCAAATTGCCTTTTTGAATATGTTCAAAGTTAATAGTGTTATGAATTTGAATCTCACGTGAACTGAATGAACTTACTGTAGTACTTTTAAAATAGTTAAAAAATATAAAAGAAACGACCTCATAACTATACAGCAAAAACTGCATATACCACTGAATAAAGCATTTATATTACATACTTCGAGTACTTACCTACATTTACGTAGTTTCTTTGCTACGTTCAACGTAAGCTATCCGGGTCGTAGCCGCGGAGCTACGAGCTACGGGCTACGACGTAGGCGGTGCCAAAAGCTAGCCGCTACTTTGCTACGGCGGGGTGTGAGGCATCGTATCGATTGCCTCCCCTGTACCCTTAGTATGACCTAACCAATTTTATGACCTTTTAGGATAATATGTATTGGTTCATTGCGTTTTAAAGAAGGATACGGGTAAATAAAAATTGTATTGCAAAATATCATAACTGAAATAAAAATAACTCATCATTTTGGGGATAAAACTATTAAAATGTACTTGAAAAAATAATTACAGGAGCCGTAATATTTGAAAACATAAATGAAATAAAAAACGTCGTAACGTAATAAAAATCGGGTTCGCATTACGTAACTGCGCATATCCTGTCTCCGACCGGCCGCATCCTTGCGTCGGAGACAAAGTCCTGTACAGGACTGGCGCGTCGCCTCTGCGGTGTGCATACCGCGCATGCGCCCCCCTGCCCCCGCCGCCCCCTACCCGCAACACGGAAAACTTTTCCCCGACATAGCTATAACTACGCGCTTCACCCGTCGGCAACACTTTTTGCCCCCTCCGGTGGGTAGGGGGGGCAAAAGTTTTGCCAGCCCGGTTCGGTACTCCGTACACATCGCTCTTCCACTTTTTCCTGTATATTGAAATGGAGGTGCGGAGAAAAGAGTAGAATTTAGAAGCTGTCGTACAAATTTTAATGAGGAGTGAGAAGGTGAATGGTATTTCGTGAAACGAGCACCGTGGCCGTTGTATGGACGTTTTAATATTTCAATACACGCCGAAGTTGCGACACGAAACGTACAATTTGACAAAACGAACGTCTCATAATGAGGATGTCATTTGGATGTCAAATTATAATAGGTAATTTACAGAGTAACAATTTCTATCACAAATTGATTAAAGTTGAGGCGAATGAACTTGGTTGCTAGTAATAAGTTATGTATGAGAACTTACCTCAGATAATTGCAGATGACCGTCGACCAGTGGTCACCTAGTTAACTCTAATCACAATTAGGCGAGCCACCACTTCATCACGGCTATTCGATAACAAGGATCCTTCGTGAATGATTAATAACTAGAACCGCGGTTTGTTTGCATTTGGACGGTCCGCGTCCGTCGGCGAGAGTAACAAACTTATGAATAATATGCCGCATAAGTTGAGCGTGACTTAAGGATGAATCGATTTTCTTGAGCCGTCGCCACACGGCTGCTATCCTACCATCTCGATTAATTGCATGGGTTATTTAAAGAGGAGCCGTCAACAGTACATATTTGAGGTCTGGGAGTACATTCATCACGGGCCGGGTTGCAACGTCTGACCCTACGTTATCTTGCAGGAGCAGTGACGCGACCCAAACCTCTTGGTGACTGATGACTCGCCTTAATTAAATTTTATGAACTGTCTTTCTGTTGGTCCACTGTTTGTTAGTGCAATTAGCGAAACTCTGCTTATACGTTGATAATATCTGAAGGTATTTGCAACGTATTTATGTCCGAACAAATTATTCACTAAACCCTATATTGCAACTGCATTTAACTAAACAAAGTCGTCAACACACGACACATCTAATTTTACTGCAGCATAACTGTTGAAAAAGTTTTCACAATACACATCGCCAGTAATGGAATGACAGTCCTAATTCACGGTAGGTTTAGTTAACGTCTAAAGCAACTTTACAATTCTAACGTAGTTGCGTATTCTGTCCACCTGAAAACCGCCGACGAACTCCGACGTCGGCCACATCCAAAATTCAAGGTATAAAGACAGACACAGGCACATGTCCGACAGATGTACTCAGTTCCTGATGTGTGTGAATCAAAGACTAGGATTTGGTTCCAGAATTAGAGCGGGATATTACTGCCGGCGGGCCTTAAATAAACAACCGCTGTGAGGCCATGTTTGCACCGAGTTTTGTGTACGAAATTTAAATGGAGCTGCTATGGACTCTCTGTGAATAATTATTATAAATGAGTGCAGTGTTAAAACAGATTTCTCTACAACTCAGAGGTATATTAGTTGATTACAATGTATGGGATTCTCTAAATGTGTTACAAGTTTGGTATAATAAATAAACTTGTATAAGAGAATGTTTAAAGGTATCTTATCATTTCTGACTTGTAGTGAAAATGTTATAACGACTCCTACATAATCGATCAATTATATTCCGAATTTACCGCCAGACGCGTACGAGCACCATTTAAAAAGTTACAACGGTTGAATTTCGAAAATAGAATACGATGTTCAAACTTTGCTCTCAACCAGTTTGAGTAAAAACCATTAGTTATACATCGAATGGGACGCACCAATAAAATTATTTCCAATCGATGTTTTGGATTCAATTTTCTTCTAATTAAAATTTATAGGAGTTCGACTTCTGTCGACGTCAATTTTTAACGAATGGCAATAAAAGTCACAAAACTCTAGACGATTTTACGTGTATGGTTTTCTAACTTTTACAATAAAGTGCTATTTTTATTCCAGTGGATAAAAAAATATTCGAATAACAATCCTGATCATAAAAATGGATGATTGTTTGTTTTTGACGTGACAACGTCTTAAATTAGGTTGCGACTGGGAGTCACTTATGAAAAAGTGTAACGCTCGGTAACGTTACGATGAGTCACCGAACGAGAGAGAGGCCCGCCGAATGCCTTGCGTCTCTCTCCCACTCAACTATGATCGGATGATCGGTCGTTGTCACGTAAAATCTTCGCCCGTAAAACCGACTTTACAGGCAACCATTTTTTGAGTAATAAATAAGTTTGTCAGACGTCAGTCATGTCCGTTGAGAGTGTTGTGAAACAAAACAAAAGAATGTAGCGACATTTCGTTCAAGACGGGGCGATAACTCAGACGCCGCGCGTACTCGCACAGATTTATTGGTGCAATTGACAAAGTGGCAAATGGCCCATTAGAAATTAGGAGTTCCTCGAGAAACGCGCCATGGAAAAATGTACAGTAATATTTCCCCTGTGTAAGTAAAATTATAAGCAATAAATAATATCCGGGTGTTCTTATGTCGCTTGTGCAAAGTTAATTTGAAAAAGGTTTTAAAGGAACTGAAAATTTATTTGTATTCTGGACTCTTTTGTGTAAGTTCGTAAGTTGATAACTTTGTAGGTTTATCTTTACGTACTAATGCGTAAAGGTTTGGGACAGGAGATAAAAACTATGAACTTCTTTTAGGGTATCTGTTCAAAACTGCTACAGATATTGCTCTCATTTCTTTTTACGATTTCTTAAGTCTTTATATTACTTTACATAATAACCTAAAGTAGGTAAACCACCCGCTACATTAAAAACCTTTTATACCAACATTTCGCATAAACACCGCACTTTAACCAATAAACTGAATAATCGTCCAATAAAAAATAAACAGATAATCGAATACAATAATCGTAATAATCGAATAGAGGGAACTAATTCCATGAATGTTTTCAGTCGATAGCTTACGACATGTTTATCGTCATTGAGTAATAAAAACGAGTCTAATGACTCGGGAACTCGGCTCTGCCGGGATTGTCTCTCTATATCATATATGGGTCAATAAAATTTTATGTTCAGTTAAACTTTGTTAAACGCTTCGTATTTTTCTGAGGGAATTAGGAGCTTTTTGTTTTCTATACCTGTACCCTGAAGATAATACCTATTGTTTTGTTTTAGTATTACGCCTATACGTTTACGTAGAATATAAGTTGTATATTAAAGTAGGTATTTGCACATTTAGGCATGTTCACATGTTTTATTGTAGGTAATCCAGGACAAATATAACTTTGACAAAACTTTATTCATATGAATAGGTACATTAGAGCTTTACATGGATATATTTCATGCAACGAAATATACAATGTGAATAACAGCGGAATGTACCTACATGAACTCATGTTTCGTTTTATTTAGTAGTGAAACTGTGACATGACGACGTTACAATAAAACCTCATAAATGCACAAACTCCGACGAATTCGAAGAACTTCATCATTCGCAGTGCAACTCGTTTATTATTCGAAATTTTCTCACCTCTAAAATATAGAGATTAATACAGCAAAAGCTTGTCACCTCTATTTCAACGGCGTAGGGTTCTAAATTCGTATTAAAAAATGAAAATTTGTGGTTTCTTCTTTAAAATGGTGTGCAAACACATCAGCGGGTGTTCAGTATAAAAAGATTATCTAGTAAGAGCGGAAACAAGTAAACAGATTATAAAAAAGACGTTCCGTTCCCACTGCGACCCCTCCGGCTGTATTCATACGGTACTGGAAATGTCTTTGTATAAAAATATACTTTTGGGGATTTTGTTTTAAGGTATAGGTTCACAGCTAATGTTTGTCTCGGTTTTTGTGTTGGGAGATTCCTTGTATATTATTATTATATTTAATAAGTTTATTTGGCTTACTTTGTTATGGGAAATGTTCGGGAATACTGGTTTATGAACAGTTAAACCAGTTTAACTCCAACATAGCTGGGAAAAGGCTGGGCAGATGATGCAAATGATGATAGGTATTGTATCTATGTCTTCTGCGTCGAGTTCGAATTCTTTGACCATTAGATTTAGCCAAAAGGGACGCAAAGCGCCTTTGACCTTTTCTTCATAACATCTATATCTTCACAACCTTTAATCCAAAACAATATCCACCAACAAAAACCTCACTATCCCACTTTTTCTCAACAACCCGGCTAGGTCCCTTGAACACAGTTTCCCCTTTAAAACCTTCTTTTTGTCTCCACTATCTGTCCGGTCCCGCGGGTGCAATGCATCGGTGTCTCACTGTAGCCCTCCCCTCGAGGACTACCCCACCCCGCATACCCCGCGCAGTCGTGCGTGTCGATAAAAAATAATTGCTTCCGTCACCCTGAATTACAATACAAATAGAGGTTTCTTCGAATACTTTTCTGAGGTAAGATTGCTTATATGATTTTTTTGTTATTTCCGTGGCTGATTTCAGTCCTCAATGGTATGGTATATGACGTCACTGATTTTAAATATACACACCCTAAAGGGCTAGCCACATATATCAGGACTGTGGCAGGGTCGTGGCACAGTGCACACACAAGGCAGGCACAGAAGCTCCCAGAAAATTTAATCATCATCTGACTAACCTTTTCCCGACTATGTCAGGGTCAGCTTCCAATCTAACCGGATTCAGCTGAATACCAATGTTATACATGGAGCGACTGCCTATCTGACCTCTATAACCTAGTTATTGGTTAATACGATACCTCTTGCTAAGGCTAATTTTCCCAGAAAATTTAATTTTATTATCTGCCTAGCCTTTTCCCAACTATGTTGGGGTCGGTTTCCAGTCTAACCTGATGAACCTGAATACCAGTATTTTACATGGAGCGAATGCCTATCTGACCTCCACAACCCAGTTACTGGGTAATACGATACCCCTTGGTAAGACTGGTTGTCAGACTTTCGGGCTTCTGACTACCCGTAACGACTGTCAAAGATCCACAAATAACAGCCGGGACCAACGGCGAGGCACGGAGGGGTCTCGGTATGTAAAGATGGTCACCCATCCACAGACTAACCGCGGCAAGCGTAGCTTAACCTGATCGATCGACCTGTGCAGTTATTATTTAGCCACGGGCCCCCCCAGAAAATTTAATATTTACTAAAATACCTAAGTTAGCCGTACGAAATTAATATCTTAAGTGGAAGTTCTCAACAGTTAATCTGCGTTCATTCTCGATTTGCTCCGAATGAAGGCGCTATCGACTGTACGGCTCACAATAGATGCACTGGACCGAGTTCCAATAGCCGATCCGGTTTTATATTGCATTTGCTATGCGCTTGCGTTGTGGCGATAACTTTATAGTTTATATGAAATTGAATAGTATTCTTGTGTATGAATCTATTGTCAATATCATCATTATCTGCCTAGCCTTGTCCCAACTATGTGGGGGTCGTCTTCCAGTCTAACCGGATGCAGCTGAATACCAGTATCTTACATGAAGCGACTGCCTAATCTGACCTCCACGACCCAGTTACTGGGTAATACGATACCCCTACTGGTTGTCAGATTTTTGGGTTTCTGACAACCCGTAACGTCTGTCAAAGATCTACTAATGACAGCCGGGATCAACGGCTTAAGCAATCATCAATCGATTCAATTCTTCGATTGTCAATAAAATCAATCGTTATTCTATTTAAGGTTCACGAAAAAGCAAAAGGACTTTGGCGGTTATGTAAAGCTCAGCCATCATCAATCAGTCATCCGCAGCCTGACTTCACCCACTGCTGGACATACCTAGCTCTCTTTTCTTGTCCCAATCCCCATACTCCTTTGCCAGCCTCATCCAAGCTAGCAAGCACAGGCACATTAAAATCAATTTTATAATGTCAATAGAAAATCCATTAACAAATTGCCAAAATACGAAAACAAAAGCATAATCAAGATGAAACCCAAGTTTTCAAAGTAATCGCCTTAGTTTCGAACAAATACGGCAGGGAACACACGTGAGGGCTTCCATTCAACAAGTCAGGCATTATGGGGACGATCAATCATAATCACAGGCACTTTCAGGCTCTTTCACGTCGACTAATGGTCCACGAAATGCGTTTAAAATCTGCGAGTGTGAACGCATTGGAAGGTAACCGCTCGGAAAGGCACAAAGCCGGTGTGAGATTGATCCATCATGTGTCTTCACCTCAAACGTTACGGTTTTGAAATGTGACGTTTTATTTTCCGGCTACCAATGTATTTTCGTTTTTTTCATAAACGGTTCTGTTTTTAAATCATCGATCTGTTCAATGTATATTATTCGAATACATTTTTTAAATATAATTCGGTGAGTTACCTTCTTTATATGAAATTTTTTCACAACATACACATGCCCTTCAAAACACGACATTATTATCATAATTCCTTTGGCATATCAAAAAATAGTATTTTAAAAAGAATTTTTAATTTAACAATCTTTGACAGCGCCACGCCAATCACTCGACGGGCGGCTCCATTGTACTCTGTTCTGTTATTTTAATTTTTTCCCCGCACAGGAATGTCTTTGAGACTTCAAATGACGCGTGTAATATGGAAGTCTGTGTTCGTTTGATGTAGAAAGATTAGGCCATTTGTGATGAGTATTTTTCACTGAAATAAAAGCGAACAATGGGTGCGTCGATAAGCCACGGATCCCCTTTGCGGTCTACTCTGTTTACAGTGGCTTTTTTGATGTGGCCACTCTGCTTTATAATGTTTAATTTGCTTTGATTTTGCATTGAGGTTTTCTTTTTGGAATATTTGTGAAGTTTCTTTATTCAAGTGGTTGAAATATTAATTCAAGTGATTTTTTATCTTATTTTGAATTTGTGTTATTGTGTGTACTGTATCAGAAAAAGGGTTTAATTTTCGGTATCATAAAGTTCAGTTCTATTAAGATGTTAGTTCAACATTGGCTCAATAATGACAGCCACACGAGTCGAGCCAAAGGTTTAAGGTAGGTACGCTTGGCAAGGTCAGTCCTTGGATGGGTATCCATTACATACCGAGACTCCTCCGTGGCTCGGAAAACACGTTAAGCTGTGGGACCCGGTCTTTGACGGTCGTTACGGGTAGTCAGATCAAAAGCCTGAGAGTCTGACAAGCAGTCTAACAAATGGGTATCGTGTTACTCAGTAACTGAGTTGTGGAGGTCAGATAAGCAGTCGCTGTATGTAAAATACTAGTATTCAGTTGCATCCGGTTAGATTGGAAGCCGACCCCAACATAGTTGGGAAAAAGCTAGGCAGATGATGAGTTCAACATTATAAAGACTCCTTCTATATTTTATAAACAGTAGAACTACACGAAAACAAAACACAACGCTACTAGAAATAATTATCTCGTAACGAACCAGTCGCCGGCCACACGTCCAAGACAGCGAAACTGTCCGCTCCAATACGACGGACACTAAGCAGAAAATTCCATTGCGCCAAAGTTTTGATTGTCTCCGGCAGATGGCATTCTTGCCGACACATTCCTGGGGTCACTGAAGAGTATACGTTTTATTGTGGTCATATCGCAAGACGGAACGCTTGGGATGACCGGTGGTAGTGGAGTAGAAAATTATGTTTTTCTAAAGAAACATATTTTAACATTTTTAATAGTGTGAGGTGGAGATAGGTGTAAGATAGAGCATCGTGGTCAATAATAGAATCAGCTATAAACTTAAAAGGCAATTTAATTGAAACTTTGGAACAATGGAAAAATCTGTATTAGATCACATAAAAACCGATGGAAATCTTAAATACAACATAAAAGCTAACACTTATACTCGTATATAATATGTACAATATATATTATTTACAAATATATTAATAAAAGGGAAGAGCTCAATGGACATCAAAAAATTCGTCCGCATCACTATCAATGGGAAAAATGCCCAAAAGGCGGGTAGCATTGCCAGGTTGGATGGCAATGCTTTAACCGAAAAATAGGACAGCCCTCTCGTACTTGACGAGAAACCTAACCTTTAAACAACACAAATAGAATAACATAAAACTACTAAAATCTATAACAAAATTACATTGAACCCTTCCCGCTCGCATCTCCATTTAACCAACAATTTGCCAACGTAAACAAAAGGAGCAAATGCAACTTCCGACCCTCGGTCATTTTTATCCCTCACTAATTGTAATTTCATTGATAACACAGTTTACAGTTTGACCGGTCCATTAGTCCGAAACAAGGTGCCGTCCGGCCTTACGGCTGTATTTATAACCTTTAGTATAGTTGCGGCAATAATTTCATTAGCGAGGCACTACTAGAGGCCGGACAAGACAAATGGTAGCCATTAGGCCCCTAACGACTGCCCCCGTCAGCCCCTGAACTTTTAACGACGAGAATCAAAGTAAATACGAAACGTTATCTTGCCGATTTGGCGATCATAACTAGCAAGGGTTGTTAATAGGATGTAGGTACGCAGGTAGATTGTATCAGGTTTAATTGATGCTTAATGCACGATTTAGTGACCCTTAGCTGGACTTATCAGCTTTTGATTTAGGACTGAGTATGAATTGGTAAAGACTCTTTATGTTCCTCGCTAATGCTGCAACATTCATTGTTATTGGTAGCTCCAAATCAATTAGATAACCATCAAAATTATTTAAACGATGTCGTCCCTTTGGCTCTTTTATTTTGCTGTTCTTAATTTGTAAGAAAAGCTTGATTTCAAAATATGTTTAGATAGCTTTAATATTTTTTTTGAGAATTTTCGATTGAGACAGTAGCTTGAGCGATTTATTTCTTAACAACAAAACTTAATAACTTCTTATAAACGCAACCCTCCATTTTATTCAACTCTTAGTGCAGCCTCCCATGGGACGAGGCCGCCAAATCAGTCACATTCGTGGCGGCCTCGCAACTCTCGCGTTATTGTGTGAGGCGGTGAGGCCGTCATTAAGGGCCATTCGTGGCCTGCAACTTCTTCTGACCGTAATATGTGGGGATAAGAATGACGCGACGGTAGTAACAAATGTTACCAGCTGTCTTGTTTATTCTGTGGTAATAGGAGAGCATATGCCTTGTGTTGCCGAAATACTTGATTAGGGGTCGTTTTGGCTAATATTTATTATTAATATGAGAAACCTGTTGTATTTAGTTGCACATAACACCACATATCACGCCTGTAATCTCCAATGGATTAGGCAGAGGTGTACGTGTAGTACAGTCACATTGCTCCAATCCAAACTCCGGGTTGCAACTAAGTTTTTTTTTCTCAAATCGTTTATTGCAATCCATATTGTACAATTACAGAGAGTACAGTACAAGTAGAGAGAGGAAGGGCGCTTTATTAATTTTCCATGTTATTAAGTTAGAATTATTTTATATTAATTAATTATTATAAATTCCTGATGGTAAAATCCTAATAACAGTTCGATAGACGATGACGTCGCTGCTCTTGCTCGTAGTGCTGACAACCACTAGACCAACCACGCAGCTGGTTTATATTCGATAGAAATTCACTTTTGAAACTATTGTTTAGTTAGATCTAACTCAGACTAATAACATACTTTGAAACCTTCGCAAAATACTCAAAATATTGAGTCCTTTGATTCACCTCCCTTCACATATTCCCGCTCGAAATGAACGGTGCGAAAAGTCAAGTCAGTACATAACACGTCACTCCGTAATCCTAACCGTCAGACATAAGAGCACTAATACACGAAATAATGTATATCGGAAGCAACAGTAGCACGTAATCCCGTGACGAGGCCGAGGGCCGCACTCATTACGCTCATTAACTCCGTGTCTCGTGTGCGGAGGGCATAATAATGTACAGTCAATAAAAGAGATAAGTATGCAGGATCGTCGGATATAGTTGAAGTTTAGTAAGAAACCGATGAATGTTGTAGACTGAAATTTAATTTGATAAAAGAGCTGTTTGTTTTCTATTAATAAATTAAATTTTATTCGAAAATATCCATCGGTTTCTTACTAAACTTCAACTGTATGCGACGATCCTGCATACTTATCTCTTTTGTTGACTGTACATGTGTTGATCGATTAGTGTTATTAAGGGAACATGTGTCTAGTAAGATGAGTAGTTGGCTTTGGTAGGTGCCTATACCTATTGCGTTTATAGGGAACTTTCGTTTTTCTACTTGGGTTTCATAGCTAAATAGACTCTTTGGTCTTGTACTGAATGTGATAGGATAACTTCTTTAATGAACTTTCAGAACGTTATCGTGCAAAATTAATAGCCCGATTACTGTGTGCCTAGAATACATGGAATTAGGAAATAGACATTTACCCCCCTTTTTTTTTGCGGATGGGAAATCATCAAATGACCCCTCCCGCTCTACATTTACCCGCTTACGTATAAAAAAAAAAACAGATGAACACACCGATAAAAAGAAGTATTATTTATCAGATGAATAGTTACACACCGATTTCTGTCTTTCAGTCGTCAGTAATTTGACTTTCGAAAGAAGACAAAGCGTTGTGTAACTATACAGACGCTGTACAAGGTTTGTTAGTTAGGAGGGTAAGTAAATTATTGTGTAACTGGTTGTTATTGTCTTGTTTACTAACAAATTAACGCCTTTTAACCTCACCTCACCTACCTTTTTGTAATATCTCTCGCGCCGAAGGCTAGTCTGTTGAGATTTGCCGCCATGGCTGTGATACAGTCTGGAGGACTATATACTAAGCACCTTTTCATTTTTGATTTTTGGGTGTACTAGTAACAGTCCTACTAATGCGAGTTATGTAATAATTGTATGGACTGTGTGCCTGAAATTAAGATATTTTTTTATTTAATTATGAAATTAGGGAAATTACTCGCCGGCTGGTCGACACTTTACGTCACCAGAGGGCTGGGTCGTTCTTTTACCAAAGAATTTTAGCATTGCCCTTCAACGTGGCAATGCTGCCAGTCTTCTGGGCACGGTTCCGGATGACAGCAATGCGGACGAGTACTTCGACGCCTAAGTGTCCTTTGTTTTTGTATTTATTTGTATAGTAAGTTAGTTAGTCATTTAATTTAGTATCTAGTGTACCTAATTATTTAGTAAAATTTTCTCTAAATAAAAAGTTTATCTACATTACCTATGAGAAATTAATGATCAAAATTCATTTAAACTTTTAAGCTCGTGGGTTACCTACGCGACATATAACATTCGCGACCTTATGTACTTTGCCTTAGGTGGCAAAATTAGTTACTTAATTGTTTAATGTAGGTAGAGCAAGTCATTATCTGCCAAGCCTTTTCCCAACTATGTTGGGGTCGGTTTCCAGTCTAACCTGATGAAGCTGAATACCAGTATTTTACATGGAGCGACTGCCTATCTGACCTCCACAACCCAGTTACTGGGTAAATACAATACCCCTTGTGAACACTAGTTGTCAGACTTTCAGGCTTCTGACGACCCGTAACGACTGTCAAACATCCACGAATTACAGCCGGGACCAATGGCTTAACGTGTATGTAAATGTATTACATCGAACCTAATACTAGAATGTCACAATGCGCTCGAGCGGGTAACTGTATCGAACCGCAATACAGTGACACTACAATGGATAAAAGGACACAGTGGGTCGCTAGGCAACGACGCAGCTGATGAGCTGGCCAGAAGGGCTTCCAGTATGTCAGTCTGTGGACCGGAACCTATCGTGCCCATACCTTTCAACCAACTACGCAGGTGGCTACAGGAGCACACCCACACACAAGCAGAAAGCTGGTGGACGTCGTCAACAGGATGCAGGCAGTCCAAAGAAGCCATGCCGTTATTGGATGGCAGGCTAACCAGGCGCTTACTACGACTGGACAGGAAAGGCCTGCGCCTGGTGACGGGGACCATCACGGGACACTGCTCACTAAATAAACATTTTTACACATTAGGCATAACAGACAGTCCCCTGTGCAGGGCTTGCATGGAGGCTGATGAAACCATTGCGCATGTGCTCTTTGAGTGCACAGGCGTCACCCAGATAAGGTCAGAAACCCTCGGGACACCCAGATCGTACACAGATGTTCTGAACAGACCAGGAGATTTGATCAGCTTCTGGAGGGAGGTGGGCTGGTTGGAATAACCACCGACGGCCGCCATGGCCCACGCACAATGGTCCACTGTAGGACTAAGTGCGGAAACCAAATCCCCTAACATAGAACATAGATGGCTTAACGTGCTTTCCGAGGCAAGGAGAGGTTTTGATAAGTAAAGATGCAGGTCACCCATCCACGGACGGGGCCAGGGTAGCTTAACTTGATCGATTGACCCTTGTGGCTGTCATTATTTAGCCACAAGCCACAAGGCAGAGCAAGTCCTTATATGAAATGAAAAGTTGCATTCCCACATGCTTTGAATAGTAGGATTACACTATGTCAACATCACATTCATTCATTCATTAATTTATTCATAAACAATTTACATTACATTACATTACATTTTTTTTTTTTTTATCAGATACGGTATCAAGTGAGTACGTAGGCACGAGCCCGCTGCGAGCCGCTCGCGCGTGGAGCGCTGTAAGCTCGCAGTGACCCGCCGAGTGGCGGTTTCACTGCGAACACAAAGGCGGCTCGCAATGTGCTCGTGGACGGCGTCGCGACCGCTTGTGTAGTGAGTACGTACGCGCGAGCTTCAAACGAACTTACGTATTCAATTATTCATTATGGAGTGGACTGAAGAAAAAGTGTTAAATCTCTTGAGACTTCATATCCATTACTAAATTGTTAGAACGATTTCTATCTTTGAAAATTTCACTTTGCCAAAATCGAAGTGGGCTTTTATAATTATCTAAAATATTATACATGAATATGAACGCAGCACTAGCCACCATTTGAGACATGTTGTCGGCGTGACGTCGTCGTTGCGAGCACTGCGGATCCGGAAGCTCGTAGCTAGATACGCGGAGGACCGTGGACGAGCCGTACCCACTTGCAGGTTGATACCGTATCTGATACGTTACGTGCTACACTGCTAAGTGAGTACCCAGCTTAAAATTATCACATGCAGAAACAATACCAAATAAAATGTTAAATAAAATTATCACATGTGGAAAACAAAACACATAAAAGCCTAATTTGAATTGATGTGAGATGTATAAGTAGTTCAAGTCATTTCATACAAAAATATGTCAACAAATAAATTTATGTAATGTCAACAAAAAAATAATAAAAAATAAATCGTAGGTATAATGTCAAAATCAGAGTCAAAAATATAAGGAGTACATCAAGGTCCTAATTATGAGCACAGTTAAAGTCAAAAATAATTATGAGCACAGTTAAAGTCAAAAATAATTATGAGCACAGTTAAAGTCAAAAATAATTATGTGCACAGATAAAGTCAAAAATAATTATGAGCACAGTTAAAGTCAAAAATAATTATGAGCACAGTTAAAGTCAAAAATAATTATGAGCACAGTTAAAGTAAAAAATAATTATGAGCACAGTTAAAGTCAAAAATAATTATGTGCACAGTTAAAGTCAAAAATAATTATGAGCACAGTTAAAGTCAAAAATAATTATGAGCACAGTTAAAGTCAAAAATAATTATGTGCACAGTTAAAGTCAAAAATAATTATGAGCAAAGTCAAAAATAATTATGTGCACAGTTAAAGTCAAAAATAATTATGAGCAAAGTCAAAAATAATTATGTGCACAGTTAAAGTCAAAAATAATTATGAGCACAGTTAAAGTCAAAAATAATTATGAGCAAAGTCAAAAATAATTATGAGCACAGTTAAAGTCAAAAATAATTATGAGCAAAGTCAAAAATAATTATGTGCACAGTTAAAGTCAAAAATAATTATGAGCAAAGTCAAAAATAATTATGTGCACAGGTAAAGTCAAAAATAATTATGAGCACAGTTAAAGTCAAAAATAATTATGAGCACAGTTAAAGTCAAAAATAATTTTAATTTATGGCTTGTTCGCTGCTATTATTTTAAGCGACTATTTTTATCATTTGTCATAAAATCTGACACCGAGTATAAACATTTTTCCGACAAGAAGGCTTTTAATTTAGTTTTAAAAGAGTGAGAGCTATAATCTCAATAACACTATTTACAAGCTCATGTCAAGAGCAACAGCATATTGCCGAATAAAATCTCGCCTGCCCGGGATTATGGTGGATGTTCATAAAACGCGCGCGTTCATATTACGCGGAGTGTCCGCCAGTCAGTTCCGACAATTTGTTCCTACACCCTATACAGTTGATGAGTATAAGTTATTATGAATACAGGATGGTGAGAATGGTGGTTTTAAATAAACAAAATGTATGTGATTTCTGAAGACCCTTGCTTAGCATTGGACGTTACGTGCTTAAATTATATGGCGTTCATTGAATAATTCTTTGAAAACATTTGGGAAATCGATTAGTAATTAATGTTTTTTTGCAGACCAAACATTCATTCATTCATTCATTATTATTATTATTTAATTATTCATTAATTTTTCATTTTTTTGCAGGCCTTTGCCAGTTTAGACACCTTTAATGACTACTACAGTAAAAAATGGACAACCAAACTACATATTCTGCAAAAATTTCACCGTGAAAACTTAGGTGAAGTGACCTTGATGTTTGCTGTCACTCCACCTGATGCTAGTGATTTATACTAATCAGCTCACTTCACCTGAATTGACACTGAGATTTTTACCGGATAGAACTAGACCAAAATCTTCCAGGTAACTCTTGACTCTACCTCACCCTGTAGATCCTTATATTTTATACAGCAGATATTGAAGTACAGACCATAACGTACCTATTTAGTTAACGAGAGTCATCTCGTCACTGGCTTGGATATATTGAGAGGGAGTGGGCTACTGTGATTATTGTCAACAGAAGTTATTGTTTCATTAACGGTGAGTATTTTGGTTTTTAGAAGATAAAATAAATTGGTCTGATAAGTGATACGTACTCTGAAGATCTTCTATAAGTTATAGTTGTTGAACGATATACAATTTGGACTGCTTATATCCTTTATGTTTCACCACCGCCTCATCTTTAAAAGTTTTAACAATATGGCGAAATATCTTTTACATTAAGTTACCGTTAGTTTATGTTCCCTTTCACCGAGAGAACTGTGTCCCAGCAGTGGGAACACTACAGGCTGATTATGCTTATGCTATGTTTTAAACTGTGTAGTGAGGCAAGGAAGAAAAAATACCTAAAACATAGAAACTGGTCTACAAGTAGAAAAAAAGGTTTATTTATTTATACAAGGAGTTTTTTTTATGTCCCATCACTCTAGGGTATGAATGAGACCATATCAAAGAATCAACTGGCCATATGAATTATTTTTAGTTTTCATTTTTCATACAAAATAATTCGAAAAAGTCACGATTATTAATATTAAACACCCTTACGTGAAATATATGACAACGTCGCATTTTCTTAGCTATAAATATGAATGATTGGTTTGAATGACAATGAATTACTCGTATTTATCAAATAAACTTAGATATCTACATTATATCTTCGTAACTATGCATTTTTAGACCACATATTCTAAGACTTTTGTATTAATTGTACCCTAGAGTTACGGGATATAAAAAACACGTTGTATATACTTTATGTACAATAAAGTATATACAACGTGTTTTTTATATCCTTTATATTTTTTATACCAGAAAATATATAACAAAAAATACGATTATCACTACAAAACATACAACGGGCGGTTGTTGTTGCACAAAAATAAAAACAACACAACACAACAGCCAGTCGAAAAGCTTAAAAAACACGCTTCACAAATCATTAACAATTTCACTCGTACGAATCGAGGAGACGGGGACTAAACGGAACATACGGCCCGCTACTTTTTATTAATTTATGAAATAAAGTTATAATCTTGTTAGCGGGCCGCTCCCATTGTGTCGCGTTACCTGGACATTGTAATAGGATCAACTTATTCAACACTAAGTATACAAACATCAAAAGCGTTTTTGCAAAGCGAAAGAATGACGCTTTCGTTAAGAGGATTTCTATTTTAGCATTTTCATTATTTTATACAAATATTTTTTTTACGTAATTCCGCTTTGTTTATGATCAGAAATATTGTTGTTAGGTATTTCATTACTCTCTGTTGATAATAATAAACGATTTATTAGGAGTAATAATATAAAACCTCTCTCGGAGTCGGTGTACCGAAAAGCAATAAACATGATAACATCGTTCTGGTGTAATGGTTATGGGGCAAAATATTTGAGATCCATTTACCAAGGATATTAGCCGATAAAGAGGTGCTTGAAAGGCAATGGAGCTACCTTTCGGACCCTCTGGGAGGTTCTCAAGGAGCGAAGGAAGGTGTTGTGCCCCGTCCTAAATACGATCTAATTACGAAATAGTTTCTCTTCTTGATTTATAGATTAAGTTGAGAACGGCGGGTCGCACACGCGGTGCACTGGTATACCGCTGACATATTAAAATCCTTTCGCATGTGTGTTTAACCGACACTGTTAGTAATAATGTAAAATATACTGAAGAAAAATAAAGATTTTAACCAGTAAATAGAGCTTTAAAAAAACTAACAAAACAATTTATATCGGAACTCATCACTTTGACAGTTTGATATGTTTTCGTCCCAAATATACATTATTATGTTTGTGACAAATTTAATTTTCCTCGAGTTTTCAACAGATTTTCAGAACCGACTTTACAACCAAATTACTTAAGAATATAATCTCAAATCAATACAACAATTCAATATAACCAGAGCTTCATATAAGCGGCGGTATCGAGAGGTGTTAAAGGAAAGACGGGACAATCTCCGAGGCATTATCGGATTCCGCGGGTGCTCGGCCCACAATGGATGTTCTGGCCGATCCCAGCTTACTATGTGGGCCCACTGCTTTGTACCAAATCACTTCGCGTAGATTTATTACCCAGTGTCTCCATTACCCCACTCTCCCCCGTATAAATTGTAGAATAAGTGTTGCCATATTTACTGGTGACGTATTGCTAATCGCCGGAGCCTTCTGTTGCCAGTGGTGAATAGTAATAATTAATCTGGTTGTCCGATGACGAATTTGAATAATTTATATCGGTAATTTATTGGTACAAGGTCCGCGGATCAAAATGAGGAGGGGGCACATGTGCCGCTACTGAAGGGATCTCAGAAACTAATCATTTTAGTGGGAGAGAGTGACACTTGATATAATTAATGTGGAGATCTGAACCATTGTGTTGTAGGTACGGTGGCTTCCTAAAAAAATATATTTTTTCTCTTAAATTTGTGGTATCACGCCGTAGTTGAAGAGAAGTGGTGGCCCAATGGTAATGGCCGCTACTTACGAGTTGTAGGTCGGTGGTTCGAACCCAGACAGGCGCTTTACTTTGTGTAAATTATTTCATCACCACTGTTCTGGAAAACAGTGAAGGAAAACTTGAGGAAATCAAGTTTTCCCTTACAATCGGCATGTCCTATAACCAAAAATTCGAAGACATGTGACATCTACCAACCCGCATTGGGCCCGCGTGGTGGATTGCAGTCCCTCTCGAAGAGAGGAGGCCTGTGTTCCATCCCCCCCAGTGGGTTCCCGCATTGTCGAGGCGGGGGGGCTCAGTAGCCGTGGCTTGGACACCCACGGTGAAGCGAAGAGGAACCCGAGGAGGGGCCGCTCGTCAGGGCTTTTGCCGACAAGCCGACGACGTAGCGGCCAACATGTAGGTTGCGGTGCCGCTTGGGCGACATCGCAACTGAGGCGGGCCGCGATGTCGTACCGGAGGCATCGCGGCTGAGGGTTGGAGGCCGCGGCGGGAGAGGAGTGCCGGTATTACGGTGCGCCGCTCTCCCTACCTTCCGCGGCCTTGACGGGGTCGCCACCGTTCGATGGCGGACGCGGTGGGGCCGCAGGGGAAGAGGAGTGTTGGTATGACGTTGGCCACTCTCCCTATCCTCTGCGGCCGAAAATTGGCAGGCGGCGGGGCCAATGACCTGACCCGTCGCAAGGGGACCAAGGGTGGCAGAGACGGGGTCGTCTGGCGCCCATGTGCTGGTTTGGTCCCTGGGGTGGTCACGGCGTGCTATGTGTTCTGGTGCGCCGGTGATGGGGAGTACTCCCCGGAGGAGGGTCCGGTGACGGACAGCCGCGGCGGGTTCACGGATGAGTGCTAACGCGTGCCCGTGTTCCCGCCATAAGCGGCAGAGGAGGACACCGTGGAGTTTTAGTGGGTTAGAGTCCCACATAACTGCACTATCTCCCCGTGGTAGTGCAGTATGCATGAGCATTTCTCCACGTAAAAAAAAAAAAAAAAAAAAAAAAAAAAAAAAAAAGGCCTGTGTTCCATCAGTGGGAACACTATAGGCTGATTATGTATTTATGTATGTACGCCATAATTTTCGTCTGTCATCACCACATCACATGTAATTCTATTTAGCGATTCCCACCCCCCATGTTCACGATAATGTATTCAAAACAACCGGAATTGGGTCGTTTCGTCACGTCTAATCAATCGTCCGCATCGAGTGACCGTTGTTGGTCAAACCGACCGCGAAAACCTGATTACTAACCGATCGGACTGACCGATGACAGTTCACCGCTGAAATGTAATTACTATACCTTCTGTAGGTACATTTTACTAATGGTTGGGATTACTTGGACCCGACAACACCAAAGTGAATTTGTAATAAGACCCCCACAATCTCAAGACTTGTGTCGGCCTCAATAATTTATTTACTTTGATGATGTTCGTCTTGAAATCGAGGAAGTTTCGAGTGACTGTATGAGTCAAATGGCGACCTGAATTTATTTGCAAATTGTTTATCGAAACTACTAAACCTACTATGGGTTTCCATGGTATGGTATACTGGTAGATATTTAAGCAATACTAAAAACCTTCGTAATTGTGGCGTGGCTTTAAAAAATATTTCGACTATTTCTATTAAAAACCTAATTGGTCCAAAAATGTTAAAATAGTTTGTAGGTCATAAGTACGTTCTTCTTTCCCACTCCCTCTCACCGAGAGGAGGCCTGTGGCCCAGCAGTGGGAACATTATAGGCTGATTATGAGTAGATACGTTCTTCTTTCCTGGAGCGGCTGCTGCAGGAGCGGAGAACCTCAAACGAAAATAAAATATTCCAATATTCTACTAGTTTAACGACAATAAATCTTATAAATAAATTACCTTTTATGCGATGATCTTATTTGTTTCAAAATGCTGTTATAGGTAGGTACGTAGATGATGTTTTTGCCTCGAAAGAATTTATGATACCTACTTAAAAATAAATCATAAACCTTAAACGGCGAACATATTACAATCTTATTGGGAGTTATATGTTGGAGCCGTTTGGTGTCCAAGTGCCCACTTGGTTTTTCGACACATCGCCAATCGGTTAGCCAACTCTTCACATGCCCAGAGTGCTGGCCTTTATTTTTGGCCAAAGTTTCAGCATCGCCACACAACGTGGCAATACTGCCAGCGTTTTGGGCACTTTTCCTGTTGACAGCGATGCGGACGAATTTTTTGATGCCCTATGATTCTTTTCCTGTTTTTTATATATGTACAGACATCAAGCTACCCGAAACTGTAAAATTTTCCCAATCAAATTTAAACCTAATGCTTTAGCGATAAAGTAGAGAATCTATTATAGAAATTTGACAGATTGTAGTAACTTGATGAGTGGCGTCTGTAGATGCATATATTTTTGATATTATTTGTAGGTATCTACTATGTAATTTATGGATATTAAATACGGTACCTACTACATAAAATTTAATACAAAATGTCTAATCACTATAGAACAAGTCCCTCCACTTCACAGGAACAACATTGTTCTTTGATTCATTTGCAGTAATAACGTAAGTGGCGGGATAAGTACCTCCCATTATCTACCATACACGTGCAGATGGATTCCATATTATAAATCCTCTACTGGGGTAATGTATCAAACATCAAGTGATTAATAAAACAGTATGACATTTATATCCATATTTATTTTGCATTATTTTGTATTTGTTTAAATTAATTAAAATGTTTTATTTTGTATCCTTACTTTATTGCTTTTCATATCGTTTTCCTTTGTATGATTTTCGTGTGATGTATACTTATATTTTAAAGTTTACGTCATTTTCAAACTGATTATACCTACCTAGATTATAAGTGCATGTGTGGTCTCCTATGTTTTGGAAGCGCACACTATTATTTGTCCCTGTCTGTTGCGTTTGTAAGAGATCCAGTAAATAAATAAATTGTAAAGAGTAATTTTTCAAGTTTAATATTTAGGCAAGTATGAAAATGTTCTGCTACTTTACTTCAGTATAATCGTCAATAGTAGGTAATTTGCCTCAGCCAAATTAAAGGAGACTTAAAATATTGAAGTTGTAAAACGTCTCAACTTTACATTCCCAGTCTCTAATCCACTTAATAGGTGTTTGACTTCAAATACGGCAAAACTTTATCATTTTCCACTCTAATTAGTATGTAGTTAATTAATGGCAAAATTTTTCAGTTTGCTTAGTAACTTTCAGAGTCCCCTTTCGGTAGCTAATCAGCGCGGTACGACAACACAGATGTGTACGACTGCTCCACTCACTCCATATACTTAATTAATTAAAAGAGTACTCGAGTTCGAGCCAGCTCCGGTGCCATTCCTGTTTACCTGCGCCAATGTTTGCACAACTAACGAACTACTTAATCATCATTTATTCGATTGCAAACGAAAAGTTACAAACTGTCCAATGAGTCCACATGTATAATATATTCAGCAACCACGCCCAATTTCGACTGTCCTTCATTATTATAAATAAATCAAAATTCAATTTTCATAACGTAATTTTCAAGACCCAATTTTAGCATTATCTGATTAAAATGGGCCCCCATATCCGAATAACCGACGGATAAGAAAATTGCATTAAACCTTATTAACCGGTTTAATGTGTAGGTGTTAAGTAAATTTGGATGTAATCGGGGTAAGCCTTTTTTCCGGGGTTGGGTTTGCGGAGCTGAGAAAAAATGCGCCGGGATTTATTGGCTTGTTACCGGGATTTAAAAAAAGGATCGTCGCAGACGGGCCGGGAAGGAAAGGAATGCGTCCCGGACTCCGGACTCCCGGCCTCCCATGCTCTCGGCGCGCGTTTGATGGTTTGAAAAAAGGCGACCCTCGATGCTCATTTTTGTGATCGTTTTGATTTTTCCTCTTTTTATTTATGTTGGCTGCTAAATTCTATTTCATTTGATTTCTCAGTCATATTTGCTGCATGATTTGGACGGTTCATGGTAAGTTGGGATTTTTAGGGAGTAGTGAAAAATTTATTCTCTTTGAGCATGGGTTGGACTTTTTGAAACTTTTCTCTATTTCTTAATCAGCCTGAAAACTGCAACGATTACCTTCGGTTGTACGTTTGAGGAGCTTAAGTAATCCCTTAAAGTACCTAGTAAAACTGAAGTATTATTAGACGCATTTCAATTAACAGATCCTGTTAGCATATTGTTTAAAATCAAAATCTTTATACATAGTAGGGTCCTTTATATCTGTAACTCGATTGCTCATCAAGTATTTTAAGTGACTCTCGCGATCCTCTCGAGACTCACTCGTAGCTTCTTAAATATTCACAGACCGTGATTGTCGATCGCGTCTTTAGACTGACTGATGGTCGACTTTCTAGGTATCACTCAACCTTTTTAGGTGTAACTCAGTAAATAGGTACTATTTATCAGTTTTGTTTTAACGATTTTATAGGTATTTGAAAGACTTAGGCCGCTTGCGCCACAAGTTACTGAATGACTTTACCACTGAACGTATTTAAAATATCTTTCTATTTCTGTTAATCGTTAGAAGATGAAAGAGACATGCAAAATGACGCTTTAAGTATGTTTAGTGCTAAACGCATTAAGCGTTAATGGGCTTTTGTGTAAGTAAAATTATACTTTAAAAAAAACCATACAGTCATTGATTGGCTTTTACCGACTGTCCTCTACAAGTCAGGTAAAAAAACTGTTAAATTACGAGTATGTTCATTGTAGCAAAAAATCGAGTAATATTAAAAATAATAAAAATAGAGTATATTCTGTGCAGTGTGCAGCCTACAAACATTAATAAAACATTTAAGTCTTAACAATTCAAAAACAACAACCACCAAAAAAACCAGCAAATTGAAACCAAATAGGTACACAATGTCGGAATTCAAAAATCTCGTCGGTAGCAATCATGAATATTTTATAAGAAAAAAAGAACTGACTTTTTACTCCTTTTCCCTGTACGTGACGACTTCGGGCTGGCAGAAATAAATGAGCTAAATTAATAAGAGGGGGCGGTTAGTTACAATTATGTTTTTAAATGTAAGCAAGCCGGTTCCTTGTTACGATTTGATTTTTCTTGTGCGACACGCCATTTGTCGGTTCTACGACGGTGGAGGATAGAGTTGTATCTGTTTGGTTTTGTATTTTTGATTTTTTTTAGAGCAATTTAGATGAATAGGCACATTATAATGATGCATATAATAAACCCGATTTTTTTAAGACGTATTTTTTAATTTTTGGGCTTCTTTTTCAGTTTTGAGAATAGGAAGGATCCGAGGAAGAATTTCAAAAATCCACATTTAAGATGAAAGAGAGCAAGAATACCTTTAGTAATGGTTAAAATTACATACGGTCTATAGAATAAAAAATCGAGATTCCCAGCAAGTTTTATTCAAAATATTCCATAAATTAAACTTATACAAGAACCCCTTACCTCAGTATACATTTCTTATCAAAGCATTTTTCTTTACCATTTTAACAATTCGCATTTACATCCGTTTACAAATTCACCGTTATTAAGCTTTGATTTTGGGAAAGCAAAGGGTTAGAAAATAAAAATCGCGACCCTCCCGCGAAAAATCGGGCTAAGGAGGGGGTAGAAAAAAAAAAGAAATACCGCGCGTTGTTTTCTAAAGACGAGGGTAACCAGGTAGCGAGCCAAATGAATTGCAAACAGCATTATTATTTCCTTCAGGAAGTCGTATATATTCCCGGGCGCCTTTATTTTAACGTTTCTTGCTTTATTCTTTTTTTTTTCTTACCCCTTTTTTATTGCCGACAAGCTCGTAATATATTGTAAACGCACAGCGAGTGCCGGCTGTAAACAACTATTACAACTTAATAGGGAAGCGGGGTACCAGTTTATGGGGTTTTATTCTTTATTAGTATTTTTTTGGTTGAAAATGATTTTAGATTTATATCGTTTTTATCAAAATTTGGATCCGAGAGAGAGAATCTTGGAGATAGGTAATATGCTTTTATTAAAAATAATAAGAAGCCAAAAGAGAAATTATAAAATTTTATTATAAAAACGGGATAATTACTGACAGAAAATTATTTTGCTTCCAAGTTAGTTGTTTTTTGGGTAAAAATAATAATTTGGTAGACATAGTTTTACCAAAATAAAACCTAATATTAACACAATACCTCTAAAACATTATTACTATCCCAGTAATTAGGTCTAACAAAGGATCTAATCAGATACGAACGCGTACATTTCTTGGGTGAATAGTTTTGCTCATAAAATCCGCTATAAAAGGGCGATAACAGCCGATTATGGCCTCTGTAACGGCACTCTAATAATGAATTGTCTTTAGTATAATGTCTGATCGTGATTGTACTACCAGCTATAAGGCTTTTTGTTCTAGATTAATAGGATGAAATTCATAATTGCTTAGTTAAATTATGGCTCACTGTGTAAACTGGTACCTTTTGTTTTTAACCGACGAAAACAGGAGGAGGTTCTAAAGTCAACGCATATTTTTTTATGACCATGCTTTTTACTAACTATTATTTTTATCGTTTATTTATTTAGTTCCTTATTTTATAACATTTGCAAAAATATTTCTAAAATTATAAAAAAAGAGTAGGTATTGTTGTTATTTATTTATTTCTAAACAACTTAAACTATTTTACAATTTGGTTTCAGCCACACAAGGAATACTTCTCAGGGTTTAATTACCGGGATTGCTACATTTTGTAAAAAACAAATGCATTTGTTTACAAAATTATATTTAAAATGGCTGTTACATGGGCGTGATATAATAGTACATTGGTCGTGGCTGTAAACCAGGGCACATTTATTTATGGCAGTAACCTAGTTTTTAACTTGTAGGTACATTTGTAAGGCTACATTGAAATGTCACTCGACTCTACGTTCAAACCATATACACAAATGTTTTATGTTAAAGCAAAATATAAAAAAACAGCGTTTGCCCGCGGCGTCGCCCGCGTAGTTGTTGGAAATTATCTCAATGGAAAGCAATACCGACATCAAATTCTATGTGTTAATACAGATTACAAACTATCTGTGTGCCAAATTTCATCTAAATCCGTTGAGCCGTTTTACGTGATTGAATAACAAACATCTAAGCATACAAACTTTCACAACTATAACATCACATTTTTTATAATATTATATTAGAATGTCAATGAAAAATACTACCTCGTATAATCCACTACACTTCGACTAACACACACATACGACATTTACACATGTACAAACAATATTCCGTGTATGCTCTTAGTTATATCAGTAGAGGGTAATAAAGCAGCGAGTGGAGCCAATAAACGTAGATTATCGGGAGTTATGATGCGATTCACGTTAATGCGACATGACAACAGGCCCCGGGCTGCGATCCTGTGAGCGGTGCCAAAATAATAGAATAAAGTCACTTACGACGTTTTTGTAGTTAACAATATTTTTGGTGGAAATTTTGTTCCAATAAAATTTTGCAGTTACGACCTTTTTTTCAATGAGCCTAAAATAAATATTTATGTAGGTAGCTAGTTTTCGAAAATAAAAGTAATTTTAGAATACTTTTTATTATTATATCTAAGTCAGTGTATTCATTCTTTTCAGAAGTTTGAAGTTTTGTTTTATGTTTTGATAATTTTCCTAGTTTCAGAAAATCCCTGTCATTTTTTCTCAACATGTTTAACTCAATTTTCACTGACCTTTGCTTAACTTTTCAAAATCTGTAAAATATTATGCTCTCTGCTGTGTTTGATATCCAATTGATCCCCAGAAAGAATACGGGGAGGTCCTACCACTGAGCAAACAGTTCGACATCGAGTCAATGTTGACTTTGCCCCGATCTCCCCTATTCCTATAGCGACAATAAATCGTATAAATAAATTACCTTTGTCAATCTTCGATGATCTTATTTGTTTCGGGATGCAGTAGGTACGAAGAAAAACATTTATTATCTTTGAATAAAAAATATACCTAATAAGCGTACCTACCTGCTTTCTTACAAATAAATAATTAGCTCCTTTGAAAATACATTTGTGAGGTTATTTTTTCTACATCCTTTTTTCAAAATCTAAAAGGCCCTCCCAAAAATATTATTAAAAGCTTACTTTTAACTGAAACTTATTCCTTAACATAAATACAATTCTAGCAATCCGCATCCCCCTTCCAGTACACGACGTAACAAAAAAGCACTACACTTTTTTGGGGTGAAACGGGGAAATAAAGATATGGTCGTGGTCGCAAACAGAACGATATGTTGACCGTGGGTCGTAAAAAACACGTTAACATCCATTCACGTTTATGTCCCCTATTTGCGCGTAACCACCGGCCAAGGGTTACAAAGTAGCTGATTGCTCGCAGCCTAGCGTGACCTTTTGTGTGTTTTGGAGGGAAAACTGAGGAAAATATCGAGGAATTCTATTCTTTAGCTTACAATTTTTTTTTTAATAAAAAAAAATGTTTTGTGTAAAATAGTTGTGTTAAACATTGTAAAAGTTATATACAATAAATTTTCAGTTGGATAAGTATTCTGGGTTCTATGTTCCATCTTCATAAAAAAATTCACGTGTTGAAAAAAAAAATCTTTAATTTAAGAAGATGGAACATAGAACCCAGAATACATATCCAACTGAAAATTTATTGTACGAGTATATAACTTTTACAATGTTTAACACAACGAACTATTTACACTAGGTACTAAATTAAATGACTAACTAACTATACCCAAGCAGCAAAATTATCCTATAGTGCAGATGTTATAGGCCTCCAGCACTTGTAATGTTCTCTTAACGGTTCTAGTATTTGCTGCCACGCTTATAATAGCAAGCATGGAGTTAGTTGGGCCTTATAGTATATCTGATCTTATACATTAACTTATAGTTACTTATAGGTTGAAATTAAGAGTGCATTATAAGCTAGGGTGGCCTATAAAAGTATCGCGAGGGTGTAAATGCACTCAAGAGTAGATAAACTGGTAAGCTATACTTATAACTGCTAACAAGAAGCATTATAGAACTACTATAAGTAAAGTACGGCAATAAGAGTGATAAACCGAACTAAATATACTGGAAACTATTTGAATTTGTTACTTGGTTTTATAAGGCTTTACAAATTCACTTTACAGAACAATTATAAGTAAAATGGAGCGGTTTTATAGTGGTATAAATCAATTTGGTTAAAAAATCTTAACACGATTATAAAGGTTTAATATAATATACTTAGTATCCAAAACTATATCCGTGGTGTCCTGTACAAGAATACAGTGGTTTATAATGGTCTTGCAAATGCTATTATGGTGTCGGTTGCTAGCTTTGTATTTGGCGAAGAACGAATCGTAGAAATAGAAGGATCCGTACAAAATAGTTACTGTGAAAATTTTAGACAAAATGTTTATATTTTTGTTTTTATTTGCTAATATTTTACATATTTATTTATATCTGTAACTGCCCGTGACATCACAGCGGGCCCTATCAGAATACCAGCGCTGCGACCTTTATTTTTTTTTTTAATGTCGCAGCATCATGCTGAGATAGGAGCCTTTTGGCCTCGTATAGGACTTTGTTTCATTTTCCTTTTGTTACTTTTTTTTTATATAACTTGGATTTTTATTTTACTGTGTTTAGTTTAGTTTGTGATCTTCCTGTACGAGTCGCAATAAATACTTTTTCTTTCTTTCTTTCTTTCTTTCTTTATATTAATAATTCTGCACAAAACGACGTTTTGTCGGTAAAAAGCGATTTAAATTTAGACTTAGAAGATTGTATTAGTGAGGAACCTGTGCAAGAAGATGAAAGCGATATTGAAGACTATTACAATTTTCAGCTACATCGATTCGATGTTAGAAAATGGGCTGTAGAATACAATAATTATACGACATGCGACATGAAGTTCTTTATTGGAAATTTTGAATAAGAAGATTGAAGATGTCCTACCTAAGGATGCCCGTACACTTCTTGACACTAATAAAGAAAATCTGGATATTACTAATTCAGCACGAAGAGAATATTGGCATAATGGCCTTATCAAATGTTTATAAAATTTCTTTAAATACAAAATATTCGAAAATCCCTTTTAGTCAAAAAGCGATCGACGTCCAGAAACATTACCATTTTCAATGCTGACACCTAAAAAAAAACATTAAAATAAGACATAGGTACATAATAGCAATATAAAATAACCATCCGGTTATAGAAATATTAGCGGAACTCTAATTCCAAACAATATGGCCAAGCAATGGTTCTGACATTTACCATTTTTGAACAAAGTACGCCTATAACGGTTTCTTAGTGTATTTGGGAAAACCAACTTTGTCAAAATGGCGACTTTTCGTTGTATGTCATACTGAAACCAACATTATTTTAAAATTCAACTTAATGAAAACGCTAATTTCAAGGGGCGTGTAAAAATTTTGATAAAAAACTTATTATACTTCACCGAAAATATAGGTGCGCCATGCACATTCAACACATTATACATCTTGACTTATTGTTAACATCACTCTACTCATAATTGATATTCTAGATAATATTTATATTATGAAATGGATGCATATCTTACCTTTATCAATATTAATCTTTACAAATGTCATTCACCAATTCACAACATTTTTTGAGCATGTAAGAGATTCACTGTGTACGTTATTGTCGTGTTTGGTTCCATTATGCGCTGATAGGTAGCTTCGCGGGAGCAAATAGTTTTACGTAGTCCAACTATATGGTCGTTATTGGCCAAAGTGGTGTTCACCAAGTCTACTATAGATATTTAATTAGGTAAAATACGCCTATAAATTGGGCCCTTTTCCGTGGTTATAATTGCTTACTATTCCGTTATAGTCCTAATGAAATGGTGGTTCCAGGACAATTACTAGACCACATTTTGCTGCTTGGGTATATACTTACAAATAAATACAAAAATAAAAGGACACTTAGGCGTCGAAATCCCGCATCGTTGTCATCCGGAAACGTGTCCAGAAGATGGCAGCATTGCCACGTTGAATGGCAATGTTAATTCTTTGGCCAAGGAACGAGCCAGCCCTCTGATCACCCAGCCGCCGCGGGAGACGGTCCGGGCGTCGGGAGCCGCGTGACGACTCCCGGCCACCGTAGGCGCGGGCCTGCGGGCGGAGAGTAATGGGTAGTTCACCGTCCGATCAGGACCAGGGCCGTGCCGGACGGCGCGTACGTGTTCCACGCGCGCCTCAAAGAGATGTCAGCGTCGAGGAGGGGGAAGGCCCCATAGGGCCGAAGCCTGCCGGGTCAGCGGGATTGTCCGAAAGGGTTACCGCTGGTCCGGAACATAAAGGGCTAAGGAAGGAACACGGGTGGGTTTTAGTCAGTAAGAGTCTGACACTCCCGCCCGCTCCACCCAGAGCGGGAGGGGTCATATGAAGATTTCCCATCCGAAAAAAAAAAAAGCCCTCTGATCACGTAAAGTCCTATAATTAGATTAAAAAGTATAAAGATGAAGCCAGAAATGCTCAGTGTTTATGTGATCCACCCAATATTTTTATTTTCCACAGAAAGGAGTTTGATCTTACGACTAAGTACTCTCTCTCGACTCTAAACTTAGTTTATACTGCGTTTGGAATAAAAAAATCCCTCATATTTATTTTTATTTACGACATATTTTCCTCCTATTAAAACCATACAAAGAGTTCTTCCTCTACAAGATAAAGGAGACTTTTCGTATTCTTCCTACAGACGCTGTGTAACATTGCATTCTATCGGAGGTGCTCAAAACAAAAGTTTCTTACAAGTTTTATCATGGCTCCCCTTAGGAGAAGGGGTCCGTTGACCCATTTTTCTCGAGATGATCCACTGTAGCTGTAGCTAAGAACGTTTTATTACATGTAGCCTGCTGAAAAAGGTGTAGGCAGACTGAGGGAACCGTGAAACAAAAGAATGTTTTCAACAACCTTACCTACTTACAAACGGGGTAACAAAGTCGTAAGCTAAGCAGACGTTGTTAAACTCATCTAATTCCTTGCATGAAGTGTATTATGAAGTCTCTCGATCAGCACTGTTTATAAAAAGACTAGACACCGCAGTTTCGCACCGTTTTTACGAGTTGACGAAACATTGAGATTTTCTTATAAGTGAGTGAGTTAAATGTAAGTTTAATATTATGTGTGTATTTGTATGATAGTTAATTCCGGGAAGTGTATTATACACATACACCTTCCGGAATAAACTATCTAAATGATGATGTACTTTAAAAGAACAACGCGGTCTGATCACACTTTCGATTTCGAAATAAGATATTTTAGTAAGGTCCTTCGAGTCGAAAAAACTTATATAACTGTCAGACATACTCCCATAAATCCAAGATGGCCGGTCACACATCCAGTCACATCGGTCCTCGCTTATTGAGTTATCACAGTTGCTCGTCTATCGATTGGACATATCTATGAAGATACATCCATGCCAGTCCGCAGTTATTGTTTTATTTCACGGATAATAAGTGAAATGGACTGATTGTGCCTGTTATCTTTTATGTCTCTTTGTTCTGTGAGAGAAATCGACGAAAGTCTACTGGCCTATTATTACAATGAGAGAAATTGGGGTGAAGTATTACGAGATTTGTGCATTTTGTTGAATGACAAAGGCTGTTGTTTAGCCCGTCAAACGTTCGCCTACTAGAAGCCGTTTGCATGTAAGCGCTCAACGGTTTTCACGATTATATTGATGGTCGGGTCGGGGGGGTTCATACGATATTTAAGAAGTTAAAAGTCCAGTAAGCCTAAGAACACCAGAGGATATCGCAATCCCATAAACTTTACGTATTGTGATGAAAATATTTACCTCATTGAAGTGACCAATCCCTCAAATCTAACTGAGAAAAACTACGCAAACGGCGTAAATTTGATTTAAACCATACCTACCCGGTTACAGAATGATCAACAAACATGAACATTAAGCACAACAAATTCTATTTAAGCGAAATAAGTTACAACGAGGTTATTAATCAATCTAGTGGAATACCTACCTGAAAGCAGATCAAGGCGAAGCGAATTAGCCAGGCAAACAAGAGTCAGCCTGTCTTTCGATCTTATTTATTTTCTCCTCTATAATTCGTTTCCGACCCCGTTTAATGTTGATTACATTCCACTTCCAAGGTTCAACTTTGAGATGGAAATAACTCGTTACTTCTATTAAGTAATTAGTCAGTATAAAGCGATGCTTAAGTAATGAAGCGTAATTATAAGAGAGGACACGTCTAAGGAGTAGAATAATTAAATCAATCATCCTTTCCCCGTGGTGTATAATCTTTTCAGTGAAATGAAGTTTGAATTAAATACTCTTAAACGAATTGAGTCGTTGCTTTGAACTCGATAGCCTTTTGGAATAGAATTTGAGATGTTTGCGAAGTTCGCATCATCTCAACTTATATTGGATTTCGTCGAAAGCAACTAAATAAAGTATTATTTTCGTGTGTTTTGATCATTTTCGTACAACGTTACTTACAATGTTGTTGATTATTTGCTTTCGAAAATTTCATAGTGTTGAATTTTCCGATGTTCCTCATTGCGTTGAATTTTTGGTTTTATATGTTGTTACTGTAAACAAAGCACGGTATGATTAGGGCCGACTGGATGCGGAAGGCGGAAGACAGGGTGTTGTGGATCAGCCTGGGAGAGGCCTATGTCCAGCAGTGGACTAGGATAGACTGAGTTTATTGATTGATTGTTAACAAATATTATGGTGAAATAGAATCGGTAGGTGCATATTAGAGAATAGATTTGGATGCGGTCAACGAACTGAGAGGATTACAATAAATCGCGATAGATAAATAAACTTTCTTTATTCGTTAATTAATCTTGACAGTACCTACTATTGTTATAGATAATTTTGTATTGTAACAAATGTAATTAGATATCAAATATATTTTATGATGATTTTTTTCCCATAACTATTGTTATGGAAAAAAACTTATTGAAATAAGTCGACTTTTGGGCAACCAAGTAAAAAAAAAGATTGTTACGCTTTTTTAACGGACTTTCTCAGTTAAAACTATTACAAAACTATATCAGCAAAATATCAATAACGCAACATTTTTACATCACTCTAATAGTATTTGATTGGTAGAATAATTTAAAGCGATCGCTCTCCCGGGGTTGATGCGGGCTGGAGCAAACTTTTAAAGATATTATCCTAGAAGGGTTGAGGCCGAGCCGTGCGTCCTACGTGAGCCGGCGCGCCATCTGTCTTCAGCCGACTGGAATTTGTTTATCTCGTAGATATTATGTATTTGCGGATTAGAAATTGTTTTTTTTTTTTTTGTAAAAATAGATACATTTTCATATGATGTGTTGTTTAGTCATATAATCAACCTCTCAAAGTAATCAATTTCATGGCTTTCTTTTGTTTTAGTGAGGTTTCTAATAATTATTTAGTTTTGTCATTTATTGCTGTTCTAAAGTAAACACTAGATAAATAAATAAAATGAAAATTCAAGTAAAGTAGATATTTTACTCCAATAGGTACTTTTCATTTTATGTTTTCAAAGAGTTCACTTTTAAACCGACGAAAAATGGAGGAGTTTCTCAAGTCGACGTGTATTTTTTTCACATGTACAGACGCCAGCACATCAAGCTATCCGAAACTGTCAAATTTTCCCAAAAAAAAAAAAAACTTTGAACCTTATACTTTAGCGATAAAGTTGAAATCTATTAAAGAAATTTGACAGATTCTAGTAGCTTGATGTGTGTGACCTATGACTCACGCAAAACTTTTTTCTTAGTCACGATTTCCATGCAACAAAATCCACCACGTACAAAACCAGGCGTCAACAAATGAGACAGACAGTGACAGAATTATGCAAACGTGCCGCAGTAACCATAAAAATCAAGACATTATCCACAATAACCTCGAATCGACGCAGGAACTGGACGCACATAAATTTATAATTTTCCACTGCATAAAGCATAAATTCGAATCATTGGTCCTTCCTTAGGGGTTGAAAAACTTTGTTGCATGGAAGTACACTACATACATCTGAGTTTTTATTTGTTAAAAATAAAAACTTAGAGTAAAAAAATAAGGGTTTGACTATTTGAAAACTGAAGAAAGAATACCTTTCATAAACCTATCCAGGTGTCCAGAACCAATAGTTCATAATTCTGATACAAAAAATAAAATTTTTTATTTAGAAAATCCTCACATAGCCCCCTAAAACCGTATATTATACAAACACAAAAATAACTCAAGCACGTATACAGAATTCAAAAAAGGAAAATAGATTGAATAGGTCCACAGCATTGACAATAGAGTCCTCGCCTTTAGCCATACACTTGCTATGCCCACTTGTCACCCACATCGGACCGCGAGGGTCGAATCTACATAAAAATATCCATATTTTTAAATTTGATTTCAGAACTTGGACAAATGTTTGCTATTGAAAATTGGAGGCGATAGTGACGTGACAGAAATTCAATGCGACAAAGTTTCGGTGCATAATAAAAGATGGCGGACTTATTGAATGTTTTTGGCGCGAATACGGTCCTGTGTTTGGGGTTTTATTAAATTGCAACTGTTGTTTGAATAAGGTTGCTACACTGTATAGCTACCTTTTTGTGTACTTTGTCCGGTTAAGTGATAATGGTGGTTTTGATGTCCTGAATACCGAATCTGTCTTTCTGCGTCTCAAACTGGTTCAGTACCTATTAAAGGTGTTATGTTAGTTTAAATTTCAGACCCTTTTTGCCTATCCAAGTGCTTATAAAATTTTTTTCATCAAACTCAGGTCTGGTAAAAATCGCAAGCGTACCGAAAAGTTTTAACACTTTCCATGTCCTCAAGCAACTCAAAACTCGAACGCCAACACATCCTCACGCACAATCCATCAATACTGCAATACCCAAAAGAGATGCAAACAGCCACTGGGCAATACCTTACACGAGATACCGCGCTCCCAGTAAGTAAATAGTCATGTCTCAATGGCCGCTAATAACGCTGGAGAGTAGGCGCGTTTCACCCGGGGCGTAAAACTTTGGACGTTCGTGTTCTTGTATGTACTTGTGCACAGTACACATCTGTGCTGGCCGCAGACCAAGTTCTGGTACAGTGTTGCGGTGCTGACGGCTCCCAGATATGTCATATTTGAAACCCGCCCCCCTTACCCCACCCGAGCTGTGACACCCCCGCACGCCGCATTGGACATCTTCTCGTGTAATGCGCCGACTGATTGTACTTGTACGAGGATTTTGTGGTCTTGATACTTAAGAAGATGTTTAATGTTATTTTAGAAGGCAAACAGCTCTTAAATTTACTCTGAGGCTGTGTTGTTTATTTTACCTAACTACTAGTAAATGCTTCTAGTAATGCATCAGAAGCTGTTTTGGGCGATAGTTCGGATACCAAAAACATAATCAAACAATTGATTCTTCACAAACTGTTGCCATGATATTCAGAATTTAACTAAAATAAATTATCGTTTTTATGACCAGAGACGTCAGTCAATCAAACAAGTACTCGTAAGTAACTCTTGTTACTTACGAGTCATTGTGAACTTGGCTTCCTTGTGGTCCCGAAACAAGAAGTTAGTAGACTAATGCACTAAGAAGGGAAAATGTGGTTCAGCATGTTTGAGGAAAATTTTGCGACTGATATCAAAACCTACCAAGCGCGGTATAAGACGATGAATGAAACGAGTTAGTCCGCCCACTCTTGGCAAGCAAGTTTTCTAACGAAGACGTCACATATGCTGCCTACAACTTTCACGCGAATATTTGTATTCGAGACGTTCCATATATACGGGAACACAAATAAGTATGTACCTATCAGTGCAAGCTGGCTATGTACGTATCTTGCGGGTAGTTAAAGATTATGAAAAAGTTGGTTACTTGAAAATAGAAAAGTGTTTTTGTCACATCAGACTATATCGTGAATTTGATCGTGTTTGGTTTTGTCATTGTTAGTCCTTTTGAAATGTAGCTGGAGATATTTATAATTCGAAACAATAAAAAGCATCTGAGGGGCAATTCTTATCATTTTAAAAACGTTCACAGTCTGATCTCAGTCTCAATCTGTCAAAAATACATCTAATTTCCCAAAATTTTTGACAAGGTTTTGACATTGATTGTCCGCTGAAATGTGGTTGCGACTAGATTTTGAACGTTTTTAAGTACGGGAATTAGCCTTTTGGTTTTGTTAGGCCGTGGTTGGACCTTTGCCGATTTATTTCTTTTTTGACCTTTTTTACATTCGAAAACTTTAATTTCACAAGAATGCCCTTTTGCTGGACTAAATGCGTAATTTACGTAGGTACCTTAGGCCGCTTAGTGTCCAATGCGGCGTGCGGGGGTACGCCGCTCCTTCTAACACCTATCAGCAACGTCAAACTTGTAAATTATGCTCGTAATTAACTATAGTTGTAAAAACACCGATTTAGATAGACCACACATAACCAGAATAATTTAAGACCACCACCAGAAGAAGTAAACCCACTCCATATTAATTCATTCCTAAACATAATCAAACAAAATCATTGCGAGCCTCACCCAGTGAGTTGGTGGTCCACATAACTACAGGCTGCTCTCAAAGGAGCTATGTGTTTGATTTGGACCCGCTTACCCGCCCGGCAACAAATTGTGTTCAAAACTTCGCCTTGCTAGTAAAAACCTTTCGCATACCGTACTCTTTGCACTACATTTGCTAAAATAACGGATAAATGTACGGTTTTATTTCGGTTGTTGGTTGGTTTCTGTAACTGTAATTACGTATTTTGATTGGACTGTTTGAGAACATTTTTGATGTTTGGGAAAGCGCTGTGAATTACAATTTTGGAATAGCTTGGCAGGTTCATTAATAAAGACATGCTTAATTAATTTATCTACCAAAAGGCGACGATGGTATAATTTTGAACAAAGTATAAAAATATTTTTACAGTGGAATGTAGAAGTTAAAGCAGCTGCACCACAAAATAAAACAACAGAAGACATGCACTCGACTGAAATCCGGCACACGAAATCAAGTTTCCCCCAAAAGCTTTTCGAAGTCCCAACTCACCACACGTACTTTAAAGCGAGTCGCAAATTCCTGGAAATCCTTTAAAATCAGCGGAGCGATCCAGCCGGCTCGGAGTGACCGCGTCCTGATTCCATTAATACCTCACTCCCCCTCTTAGAGTACCCCCCTTTCTCAAAAGCAGCGCCCGAACGAAAGTATCTCCTAATCTAAGCTGGACATCACGATAACGATATTATAAACCATTGCCGCCGACTACAATTCGCTTTTAGAGGGGCATTACTAACTTCAACGCATTTAATCCGAACCCCATTATAGTGTGAGGATCTTGGGGCAGCTAGGGTTGCCGGATTAAGTTTTTGTGTCTTGTCAATGATTCTGATATCGGTGAATCGGACAAAGCCAATAAAAGTGAATAAAATGGTTTTTCATTTGTTGCGTCTCCGAGGATTTGGATTTTGTTTTGGTAATCTAAACTACGCAGATGTTTAGATTTTGTGGACACTTTCGAGTCAGTTATGAGTTCAATAATACGAACGAGTTAGCTGTTCCGTGATTTTTCAAATACTTTAATTTTAATGTCTTCTTGACAAATTAGTTACCGTCACTGTTAATTGTTTTATCTTCTTCTTCCGTCTCTGGTTCCGTTATTTGGGGGTCGGGTCTCCTCACTTTTCTACGCCAAGTTATTCTGTCTTGGCTTTGTTGAGCTTTCCCTTTTTATATTTGACCACCAGGTCAATGGCTGCCCTCTACCTCTACACTCTCTACTCTTTATTATTAAATTTTTATCAAACTATAAAGTACATTTCTGCTGTTATCATGATGGTTTATTTTAAGATAATGGCTACATTTTTAAAGTTTTTTACCACACTTTAAAGCGTCACCCCTGAACTAACAGAAAGGGTCTGCGAAAACATCGTAACGTCCACTTCAACCGCGTCCGCACACCGCGAGGCATTTGCGTAAAGCAATTAGCGCGTAATGTGGACGGACCCTAAGGTGATGCCGAGGACATAACACTCCGGAGACTGGACATGACATGAGCTTAAAAACTTAAAAACTTCTTGAAGTTTTTAGGAAACTTGGTTTGTACAAAATAGAATCACAGTCAGACAGACAGTTTTGTTACCATAAATTGTGTCTCACTGATGGGCAAAGGCCTCCCCTTTTTTCCTCCAACCCCCAACAATAGTTTTGATAAATTAAGTCGCACAAGCCAGGGATGTCTTGTGCGACTTAATTTATGAAAACTATTGTTAAAAAGGAACTCTTTGCAAATTCATGTTCTATGCTCCTATTACAGACAAAGCCTCTATTTAATAACATTCTATAATCCAGCATCCCTCACACCGGCTATAAAGCGCTTAAAAGCTGTCTTGCGTTTAGTGGTGGAATTCTTGAGAACGGACGGCGTGCATTCCTCGGAGGGAATGTCTTGTAAGTTTTATTGCAAGATTTTACCATCTCATTCTGTGGCATGTACCCACTGGCCAGGGTGTTGTGGTTGCTGAGGGTTGTGAAGCATGGGTGTTTTATATGCCCAGCTTGAAAGGAGGTATGTTTATATGTCCCGAAAACTTTGTGAAATGTATAACTAAATGAAATCCCTTCATCTTTATTTTATATGATTTAAATTTGCCGATTTGGACGAAGACGAATAAGTATAAGCCTTTTTTTACAAGAAAGTAATGTTAAAAACTCAGCCTAGAAACTTATGAAATCTTTGTGATCTTCAAGGTTTATTAAATCTTTATGTTTTTTTCTCTATTAAGTGTTTTGTATCTAGCTAAAAAGTAAAGCCGAAGAGTTTGTTTGTTTGTTTGAATCTTTAGAACTACTGGTCAGATTTGTTAAATTCTTTTTGCATTTAATAGCCCAATTCTTTAGGAAGGTTTCAGGCTATTTAACATCACGCTATGACCTTTAGGAGCCAAGCAAAAAGAAAAAAAAGTCAGAACGAAAGCGGAAACGAAGTAATAGCGCTATCAGGTGATGCGATGTGACGGGGTGGGTCGGGGAATAAGTTATTTTACGCGGACGAAGACGCAGACAGAATCTAGTAATAAAGTTACTATAATTTTGTAAAAAGTTCAAATAAGTAACTGTTTTTAGGATATCAGAATAATCACTTGGTTTCCAATTACCAATATTTTATTTCTTTGCCGACTCCCATACCATCCATTCTACAATGAAACCTCCAACCCAATCTGAACTGAACAATGTAAACAATTTACCTCAATAGCTTATTCCCAATAATCCTTGCACCGTACATATTATTTATTAGATCAATATAGGCGAGGTCTAGCCGCTCCCCACGCCATAATGGTTATCGGCCAACCGTTTAATTACTTGCGGGCTGAGACAATGGTTAATAAGAAGTGCTCAGCACTATCCCTAAGATTTATTGAGCTGGCAACTTTCAGGAGATTACATGAATTATAAAGTACTAATAACTTGTGTTAGTTGGTGAAGGGATTGGTGTTTTCCTATAGGAATGTGTTTAGGAAATGGTGAAAATTATTTGGGTAATTGGAAGATAAGTGTAGTTACTGATATGCTAAAATGAAGGCACAATAAAGTGATAATGACAGACAGTTTAAGATCAGTGTTGACGATGGTGGATACAAAAAACGTCAAACTTGTCAGATACGAATAAGAATCTATAAGAGAGCGAATAATTTGTGAACAAGAAATTCTATAAAATAATGGGTTATGTTACAAAATAGATGTAACTTTCAAAATGATAAATTGTTGCGTATATTTTGCCCTCTTTGTATAAGATGATACCTTTTAACCCCAGTTAGTTAACCTAACACCCAATGAACTCCTCGACTAAAACAACTTCTCGACACAACATAGGAACAGTACCCATAATTTCCTTGGACAAACTTACAAGCAGTACATCAAAGATATCGGCTGAATATTCAAAGGGTCTGACGAGGTATTCTGTAGAACTATCGGGCTCACCTAGCCCTCTAATTGATTGAAATATATTCAAAACAGTTGCGATGTTGTGTGCGGTCGACTGTTCCGGGAAGTTCGATTTTGATTGTAATTGTTTTAGGGATGAGAAAAATGATGTACCTACTGATAAATTCGTATAGAAGAGGTGGACTACATTTTTAGATTTACGATTGGATTTAGTTTAGTTTGTGATCTTCGTGTACGAGTCACAATGAATGCTTTATCTTTCTGTCTTTCTTTCAACTAAGAAAGGTAAAATGTATTTTAGACACTTATCCCTATCTCATTTGGATATCAATAACTTAAACGGAAAGGGATAAGATTGGTCGAGGTTAAGTCACTGACGGCGGATACCAACAGTGTAGGATACAAGGTCGTTAGTTTTCAATCAATTTTAAATGGTCATCATTTCAGTCGAAATAAATTATTGTTACTCTTTTTATTTATTTTTTATTTATTTTACGATCTCACGGCGGCCAAGATTTCTTATCTCCATACAGAGACTATAGATATAGCTACATATTGATATAACAAAACATTTACAACGATAACAGTTACACGAGTCAAGCTAACGTAATCTCTAATCTAATGACACATGATCAGCTGACGCGGCGACCAAGGTTTCTTATCTCCGAACACTTTTTATACGAATACGTAACAGTAGCTATTTATAACCCTCTCAAAATATATCAAAACCTTTAAAACAATAACACCATATACTTAAGACATCAACACACGAGCCAAGCTAACATAATCTATAATATAATCTAATGACACACGGTCAGCTGACGCGGCGGCCAAGTTTTCTTATCTTCGAACACTTTTTATACAAATACCTTTAGCTTTTCTTAACTATAGCTTTTTAAAATCCTCTGAAAATATCTCAAATCTTTTAAAACAATAACACCTTATACTTAAAACGTCAACACACGAGCCAAGCTAACGTAATCTATAATCTAATGACACACGGTCAGCTGACGCGGCGGCCAAGTTTTCTTATCTCCGAACACTTTTCATAAGGACGCTGCACTTGAGCAATGGCGGGGGCGAGCTTACCAGGACATAGGAATGTGTGGAGGTGGCATTGTGATATTGAATGTTTTTAATAACGCATCTGCCAACTAAGGCATGATGAGAAACTTAACAAAAACATTACCCTCCTTTTGGGTTCACCGCAGTCGGGTATTAAATAAAAGAGGTTAACAATTATTCTGATACAATGATGAATTCAGTTGTTTCTGCCAATCATTTAAAGTTGAGAGGAACAATATTTTGAGAGAGACAAAGTTATCCTCTGATAACTTTGTGTCTTAGTCTGCTTTTGTTATATTTTGAACAACTTGTCTTGTCTTGGTCACATTCAGAGGTAGAATTTGTTTGAGTTTTATTTTTTCAGAATTTTTAGGTTATGTTACTGAACTGAACATTGGAATTAATAATGCCAAGGTACCTAAAAGTCCCTTTATACCTTGGAATTCTAACTTCCAATGTTCAGTTACTGTTTCATAACAATAAATTATAAGACGAGTCTCAGACACTTCATGATTCGAAGTTATCCGAAAAAGACCAGGATGGACCGACATAGCTTGCAGATTAAGCAAGATATGAAGAGGCAGTGGGCTAGCCATGTTTGTCGAAGGACCGATGGCCGGTGGAGCAGACCAGGCCCTGAGTGGAGGGAGACCGCATATCGGCAAGCGTAGTGTGGGATGCCCCCACTTAGCTCCTGCTCATTTTTGTCAGAACCTCATCCAATTGTTTCGTAGCTCCGTACCAGAGTTCCATACGTCGCTATTTATTGCGATCGCTCGTTAGTGATAATGCCCGGGCGACATGTTGCGATAGTACGCAGATAAACGATTTTCTTCATCACTCTTTTGTTTTTGGCCGTACACAGTTTTATTGTTTGGACATGTTTTTGTTTGGACTCGAGTGTACTCTTGATGTATTGGGGGATGGTGGAAGAACTTATCAGAATATGAATAAGGAAATGCATAAACATATGGGAATTAAGGCTTTTCACTTCTTAGGTAACTATCTGTTGTCTGAAAAGTCTTTGTTTGCTGTTGCATAGTCGGGTAAGTGTGCGGCCACACGAGTGACACGCGTCGACGACAGAGGTAACTGCAGCCGTCGACGCGTGTCGGTGGTTGTCATTGACAACATGCCGCTCGTGTATTTGAGCACCGTATTTACTTTCACGAGCGACACGTTGTCGACGGATTGCCGCGTGTTGCCTCTGTGGTCGACGCGTGTCGCTCGTGTAATAAGAGCACTAAAATGAATATTATTTTCCGTAGTGTTGAAGTGGGTCTAAATTACACGACATGCTTGGTAAATAAAACATTAAATACTTAATTGTCTTAACCTATTATGTAACAAGAATAAATTATTTTCAATAGTGTTGAAGTGTGTCTAAATTACACGACATGTTTGGTAAATAAAACATAAAATACTTAATTGTCTTAACCTATTATGTAACAAGAATAATTTCATTCAGAATAATTTATTTCTAAGTACATTCCTTGCGCAAAATTGTATTTCGTTACCAAACTTTTTTCGATCGGTTTACTCAGCTATTTTTTCAGCTATAACATATTCAAAAACTTGCCTTGTCACTTAATGAAATCATGAATGGAAATTGAGTTATACTTATACCCAAGAGCTTCTAACTGTTTCACTATTCCAGTCTTTCACGTAAGTGTTTACTTTGTCTTATTACTTCAGCAGTAACATTAGGCGACATCTTGCGGCGGTGAACACAAGCTTGGCTGCAATATGACTCCTTGGATATTGTAGGAGTTTGCTTAGCATTATTTTGTTTTAGACTCAAATATCAAATTGTTTTATTCTGCACCCTAATTGAGTTACACACTATGAATCACAATCTGAATCATTTTGAAGAATATTGCTAATCCATTGCATCATAAATTCGTGTATTCACATAAATTATGTTCGAAAAATGTATCTGATCAACGACGTAAATAACGCAATGATTGTTGATGAACTGTCAAAATGAAAGCCATTGCTACTGATAGTGTGTTACGCAATTACCCCACAGGTAAGATAAGATCTTAATTTAATGCAAAGTATTAAATCGTGTTTATGTTGTATGTTATTAAATCGTGTTTTTTACGCCCTACCGCGAAGGATGGTCGAGTTTCTGTTTCGTGTTCACACCTCTGATACACAGACACGCAGTGATTTGATATGATTTTCATGGAAATGCCATTATTATTGTGTGAGCTCACTCTTCTCAGTATCTACACTTTTTCGCGCGACTAAGTACGGTGAACAGCACGGTACGGTATCCACCAACCCGCACTGGGCCCGCTTGGTGGATTACGGCCCACGGATATAGATAGAGGGATCTCAACGAGAGGAGGCCTGTGTCCCAGCAGTGGGAACATTATAGGCTGATTAAGTAAACTACGGCGAGGGACGAACGAACGAAATAAATCAACACGATAACAATTTAAATCTTTGATTAAACGAGTGTTTAAAGGCCTTAGTGTCAGGGTAGCTCAAATCTATCACTTTTGGATTTTAGAAAAGTACGTAAGTAATCTCATAGATTAGACTTTACAATGGGAAAAAGGAGTAAAGCACTCAGTGACGGTCGTCAGCCGAAGAACCGGTCGAAGTGGAGGTGCTTGGGGGAGACCTATGTTCAGCAGTGGACGTCTTTTGGCAGTGACGGTAAAGGGAAGGAAATTGCTTCCATCAACCAGTTCGTCTAATGAATGACGTAGCGAAAATAAAGGCATCAACTTACATACGAAATAAAAGCGGCTTATTTTAGTTGTTAATAATACTGTACGCTCAATTATTTTACTGTAAGATAGTTAAGTAGGTATTTTATGATTTTTTTATTTTGTTTCTTGAAACATATACTCAATATATATGAGCGTATCACTTGACAACTTGTTTCTACAAATTGGAGAGTAATTGTTATAAATTTTCCAACTTTTCTTTTGTAATATGCATGCAAAAGTTGTAAGTGATTCGATCGAGTGTACAAGAGACAGTCGAAGTGCACCGCGCGCCCTCGCGTATAAAATTCGGTTATTAGTCCCGCAAACTTTGATCAAGCGGGTTGACCCCGGTTCATCGATCCGCCGACTTTCACCCGGATCATAAACTGAGCCACCCACTTTCAAAACTGAAAAAACAGTTCCTAACTCACTTCAAAACTAAGTCTTCCTAATCACGCGGCGCGAACAAACTTCCTCCAAGTTTTTTCCAAGTTCAGTTAAACTTCATCGATGTGGGGATCGTTCACCCTGGCAGGGACACTTGCATACGACTCCGGCCGCCGGGCCATTGAAACAAAATGTGGAGCAAGGTTGGTCGAGATTACTTTCGTCGCGAACTTTTTGCGGATCGATATGGAAGTTAAAAGTTTATTACGAGCTCGACACCGCGACGTCGTAAACCCAACTTTGTCCATCACCGCTCACGCTGAAACGCGACAACCATGCTTTTAATTAGCTTTCATGCATCGCTCCCTGCTCCCCTCTCATGGTGTTCTTATTCTGGACTGCGATACCCAGTTCCGCTGCAACACGAAAGCTAAAAAGAACCTTTATTTACTTTACATATCAGCACCCGTAACTAACGAGCGTAATACCTGCTCAGCATTCGTATTCACAAAGGTTTTTCTACCTACGCCGGCGGCGGGCATAAAATAGGAGGCGAGTCGGGAAGGAGGCATAAAGGAGAAAATAAAATAAAGACGGCGCCAGCGAACGGATGTGAGGTCCGTGAAAAAAGTACGAGGAAAGCAGGCTTAATGGTGTGGCGCAGGTGAGGTGGGCGGGGCCGGGTGGGTGGTATGTTACGATTGGTCGGCGCCGCCCAGCCGCGAGTACGCCCCCCGTCCCCCGCCCCCCTCCCGCGAGGCGCCCCCCACCCCCGCGGCCACCGGCTATCGCCTGGCGACCACCTACAGCCACCCGACGCAAGCTATGCCTGTGTCGTGAATTAGTTTGCCAACTCTCTGTCTATGGCGTAGCTCCGAGGCTGTAAGTATGGACGGCGGACTGAATAATCGATAAAGGTGTTTATTGAAAACGGGTAAGGACGAAGCACTTTATTGCTTCTTTATTATTAAAGACCGAGTTGGTTGAGTCAACTGCTACGAGCGTAGCCGGTGCTGGCGTAGTAGCTACAGTCGTAGGCGTCGTAGCTGTAGCACGGCGTAGCGCTCATGGTTTCTTGGCCAAAGTATAAACTTCACAAATATGCTATATTAGTAGGTATATTTTGGGGTAAAAAATAGGTAGATAGTTAGTAGTTTGCTGTCTTTCTTATTCTAAACTTTGTTATGTTAAAGATTGCTGGCTCAGTAGAAAACGTATATATCACAATTAGTATTTATGTATACGTAAGCATTTGTTTTACGACTTATAAAGTTGAGAACTCGAACAATTACGTAATAAACAGCTGTTCTGCCCAGTCTTTTACAATACACAGTTAAAAAAAGACTTGTCAAAGTTGTGACCTTGTATACCTAATACAGAACCTTATTGGGCTACATTGACTTGTACAAACTGTGTAGGCTGGAAGGCTTATTTTGGCTTTTTTTTTGGCATTCGTTTCTACAAGAACTATTTTTTAACAGAAAAGTAATGAACAGTGAATACATTTTTCACCTTACGCACATGTGATGGACTGATGGTAGCGAAATGGCCAGGTGTAATTTTTTTTGTTGTGGGTATCTATCAAAACTCCCTGTACAGTCGACAACAAAGGTCGATTAACACTTCAGTTTTCTAAATCTTAATTATCGCGCAAGACATTTAATTAAAATCGGAACAGAAGTAATGATTAAACAATGTTAACTCTTAGGTATTTTAAGAAATGCTAAAAAGAAGATTATCAAATCACGTTGTATCAATTTACATGATGTGTAAAAGAAGCTGTGTTGATCGACCTTTGTTGCTGACCGTACCTGTGCGGCAATTATATCAATATGTTTCCACAACACAGGATAACAAAGAACGCAATGACTTTGTATTTCACGTCCCGTGACACAAAAACGTTCCCCCGTGTGAGCGAGCGTAATGTACCGTGAAATAATGACTGATTACCTTAGTGACAGACAATGTACAGACGCCAGCACATCAAGCTACCCGAAACTGACAAATTTTCCCAATCAACTTTGAACCTTATGCTTTAGCGATAAAGTTGAAAATCTATTAAAGAAATTTGACAGATTGTAGTAGCTTGATGTGCTGGCGTCTGTACGTGGATAATTAGTTAGACCTGAGACAGTAATCTCGTTGTACAAAAGATGTATGGTGTGTACGCGATGGGATGTCCCCAACGGCAAAAATTACGAACCTCAAAATACTAATTACATTTTTGTAAATATCTCGAAAATTATATATATATATATAGTTTGTGTTGAATTTTTAAAAGTAAGGATTTTAGACATTTCATCGAGTATCTTAAAGATGATTTGATGAAGACACAACAATCTTCAATTGAGTACATTTGTCCATAGTGGCGTGGGCAATCTTCTATCATGCTTTTAGACCCATCGGTTTGTGTGTCGTTGTTACTCAGTGGATTAATTAATTTAATAATTTTATTAAATAGAAGATAGGATTTCAATGAATGATGATACCTATATGGATATGACAAAATTCGCAAAGCTGCGGACGCATAACTAGTAAAATAGTGATAAGCTGGTATCCTTAACAAATAATGAATTTCTGGAAACCTTCATAATGCATCTGAAGGCAAGTTATTCTATTGGGAAAATCTTGAAAAAAATCGATGAGCAAACATCGCATCGATTTTTTCAAAGAATTTAATATTAACACTTTGACATCAAAATAGTTGGGAAAAGGCTAGGCAGATGATGATGACTTTGCGGGACACTAAACGAGACAAAATAGAAGTTTTTCAATTAATTAATTATTTATTTATTGGATCTCCGACAGAAGCTGCACAATTACATGCATATTTACAAAAACAGGGACAAATACAAGTTTGCGCTTCGAATTATCACAGTCAGCTTTATTGTTATAAATCTTTAATCCGTTAAGTGTCCTTCCTTAACTAAGTTTAGATTCGTGTCTATTATAAACATAGGCATAGGTTCAGAAACATACTACAGCAACTATTAGAACACTAGATAGGCTTTGACTGCTTTACATAAACACGTTAGGGCTGATAGTTGTCGCCCCCGACGCGTCTTACCAACCTACCGAGATGGGGGACTCTAATATTATAATAGTTTCCGCGTCAGGTGCCAGAGGATGCATAATTAAGTGCTGTAGTCTTAAGAAAGGTATTATTATATTTAGATTGTGGTTTTACAATGTTTACATGGGTTTATAAAGAGATAAGATCTAAATAAGTTCAAGGTGCATCAGCCTGCAGCTAAACCCCTAAAGAACTCGAAACTGCGACGCATCAATCAAAATATGATTCAATTATGACGTACATTTCTATATCAATACAGTTTCAAACGATCCACTTCGCAGTGACATCAATCGAATTCAAAAATCGACCAATCGCTCTCACCGGCAAAGAACAAAAATTCGCGCGCTCAAAAATGGCGAAATATCCCATACCATTGTCCGGCATCACAATGCCTTTACGACACTGGGTAAATAACGTTTTGAAAAAATGTAAAAAAGGCACCCGCAGTTTGTGGGTAGCGGGTAAACACGTCGACGTACCCCTTATTGAGTTGATCTGGCCATTTGTACAGCCCTCGCCCTTTGCATTTTGGAAAAAAAAGAAACTCAGCTTGCGAATTCAATTTCCAATATCCATTTTTGACGTGGCGTGATTAGAACGCAGTTTGGTCGTTAGCGGTGTGTTGGAGATGTCGTTTCCTTCCATTTTGTATCGGTATCGATTCAAAGTATGAGTTAGTCTGGCTGTCCGTTTTTTATTTGTGGGTATATAACTCGAAGAGCTTTAACTAACTGTGACTTTTGCATTGAAAGAAGTTTCTATGAGGTGTATGCATGTTATGATTTATGACTATTTCGTTTATTTTAATTTGGATACTTTTTCAGTGCTGTCAATTTTAGTTAGTGCCTAGTAGCAATTTAAGACGGCCTTACATAATCCTGGCAGGATTTTTGTAGAGCGTTGACAGATAAATGGGGTAATGGGGGTATCGTGTTACTCAGTAACCGAGTTGTGGAGGTCAGATAGGCAGTCGCTCCACGTAAAATACTGGTATTTACCTGCCTCCGGTTACACTGAATAAAAGGCTAGGTAGATTGAATGACAGATAAATGAAAATTGTACATACATATAGGCATGCTGGTACAATGCACCTTTTTTTTTACTTTCGCTACCTACTACTGGTATCCAATTCACATGGTGTACCTATCCCTAAGCAATTGCCACTACAACAAATTACACATTAATCAAAACAAAACTATTACATTTATTTGTTCCAATAAGCAGCACTTAATACATCTCACGAGTGTCTTCCAAGTCTTGTAGCAATAATAAATATATCATAGTTATCCCCTCGGGATAAATAAAAGGGAAAATAAAGCAAATCGCCGTCCCGGAAGGGTCCACAAAGAAAAACGATTAATATTAACTGAAATTGTTATAGCCCCCTTAAAGGGGCACATTTAATATTTTTACTGCTATTATACGAAAGAGTTTAGTTTGGAATTGAATACTCGTAAAATTTGAAGACGCAATTTTAGTGATTTGTGGTAATTATAATTGTTGAAGAAGGCTATTGCGGTTTTTGTCGCCTATGGCTTGATAATATTTTGGTGAAAAAACAAGTCAGGATTGTTGGATCTCTTATTTCTATTTTCATGAAATAAGACAAAACCGGATATCAATGGACAAAACGGTGTTGTTTTTCTCTTATTTTGTAAACAACGATTTTTTTTATTTTACTTGTAATATTTATTCTAGTCAATCACTGGACTAAACTTTAATTATTTTTGTGTTACCTATAATATTTAATTTTTAACTTTGCTCAAGTTTCTAGTCAGGATAAAAAAAATCACAAACAGGGACTTTTAGTAACATTTATAAAAACACCTTAGCGAAATATTAAAAAAACCGTCACCTCACTTAATTTTTAAAAACACCTTAGCGAAAGATTAAAAAACCTTGAACCTTAACCCTCCAAGGAATAACCTAAAAATCTCAACAAAAAAGCATGTTATTAAGGAGGGACTTTAATGAAATCTCAGCTCATTAATAGAGAAGGCAAAAAGAGTCGTTTTATGAACACGCACGTGATATTAACCCTTAACGAGTCCTGGGACGCCGGTGTTCTTACATTAAAATGTAAACATTGCCCCTTTACCCTCAAGTCACTGTAGGGCCGAATCGTCATTTGTCTGTGACATTAAAATTTTAGGCAGACGGGCGGTTGAAATGCTTATAAATGTATAAAGACTGGAAGAGGAAAGTCCTGATGATGCAATTTTGTGGTTATGTTAGATAATTCTAGCTTTTTAGAAAGACGTTTTATGATTTTCAAAGAGAAAATAAGTTTTACTCGTTACATTGAAACACGCTTTTTTCAAATCTGCTCATAAATCTCAAATACTCGTATTTCATTCTTCAGGCTATTACTAACGACTGTTGAACGATTTTGCTGCCGCAAGTATTAGATTGTTTTTTGAACGATGACAAATGTTACGCTAAACAAAATCAGAATACGATTGCATTTTATTCATTAGGTATCATGGAAATGGAACTGAAACATAACTGGCATAATAGGGAGTGATATGAAGATTCGAATGACGTTATTGCGACGCACGCTATTTCGAAAAAAATTAAGAGTGGTACGCCAGTTCGAAAACTCATAAAATCGAAAACCGCTATATCGAATGACGTTGTCGCGAACACGCTGATTCGAAAAACTGTTTGAATGGTACGCTAGTACGAAGGTCTTGGCATTGAAATCTACTGTTGCGAATAGCCTAATATTCCAATCTGAATTTGTCTGAGGATCGAACTCGCGACCCCGATAAAGCCTTAGCTTTGTATTGGGTTTGGGAAACAAGACCAATAAGAAGTACCTATTATTTTAAGTTAACTTTTGGTAATGAGTATACCACCTATAATTTTGATTTGTTGACTTCTGTGTTGTTCTTGTGTTTTGTTGTTGGGTTGGTTCTGTGTCGGGGGTCGCGAGTTCGATCCTCAGACAAATTCAGATTCTCGTCCCACATACCGCAGTGTCTCAAGACGAAAGTCTTTGACCAGTGCGTGTTGCCAGTGATGACTTATGGCACTGAAACGTGGTCGCTCACAATGGGCCTTATAAGAAGGCTAAAAGTCACCCAAAGGGCAATGGAGAGGGCTATGCTTGTAGTTTCCCTGCGTGATCGAATCAGGAATGAGGAGATCCGCAGGAGAACCAAGGTAACCGACATAGCCCGCAGAATTGCCAAACTTAAGTGGCAGTGGGCAGGGCACATTGCTCGCAGAACAGATGGCCGATGGGGCCGAAAAGTTCTGGAGTGGCGACCACGTACCGGAAGACGTAGCTTTGGAAGGCCTCCCACAAGGTGGACCGACGACCTTGTGAAGGCCGCAGGAACCCGTTGGATGCGAGAAGCACAGAACCGGTCGAAGTGGAAGTGCTTGGGGGAGGCCTATGTCCAGCAGTGGACGTCTTTTGGCTGAAATGATGTGTGGACATTCATGAAATAAATAATACTGTCAACCGATTTTATAATTTTAAAACCGAGCGTCAAACACGCTCAACAAACGCTCGTCTACCCCTCTTTCATAATAAGAGCGTCTAATCTAAGTGTCGAGTACCTCAGAGCGGTCATCTCTGTCGGGATCACTCCCACGGGTCCCCTAGACCCCAGGAATCCGGATTTATTCCGTCTGAATACCCACTGTCGCAAACGACACCTCTGCGATGCCTGAATGTTTTATGACGTGGCGCGAAGATGTTAGATTAGATTAAATTCAAACGTGTAAAGTTGGGAGCTTTGAAAATAAGGGTTTTGGTCAAATTATTAGAAGAGCAGTTATTTAAAGTTTCAGAATTATTGTAAGTTTATCTTTTCAGAAAACTGCTTACCTACATAATAATATGTTACCACAACATCATCGTTAGATGTTGATAAATATGAATTCATTAGATAACATTCGATAGATAGATTGTTCAGCTTTCAAAAAGTGTTATTTTTTTTTAAAAGAACATTTTTTTCTCATAATAATAGAAGGGATCGTAGCAGCAGGTAGCGTTCTGTAGTTTCTGCCTAACCCTATGGGAAGAGAGCGTGAGTATATATATGTATGTAATTTTTCTCAATTAAAAGATAGTCTATAAAGAATTCTTAATTTTTTTCTGTCACTATTTTTAATTAAATGGAACAACTACAAAATATTGAATGAACCGTTTAAAAACTATTTTGTTTGTATGAAATAGTAACGTATTATACAAGGTTTTTTCTAAAATTAATAGAATTGATTGGAACACAGTCTTTAGTCTTCAAAACATAGCAAGTATGTAAGTCTTCTGCTATTATGAACGTAAACTTCACTTAAGAATTTTATAAGTTGCGCAGTAGTGGTAATGAATCTTGTTTACATGCAAACACGTAGTTCACACGTCTAGACGAAATTGAAATTTACATTCATAAACTTCGCTAGTTTACAACCTAGCCCACTTAACGTGATGGATTCTTAACTTTTGATACACTTTCAATGGAGTTATGATAAAACAAGTTAATGACTCAAATAATAAGTACTTAAGCAATTAATAACTAATACTTATTTAATTAATAAGATTAACAAAATTAAATCCTAACTTATCTAAAACTACAAACAAATTAAAATATAGCGTCAAAAAAATTCATCTGCATCGCTGTCGACTGGTAATGTACCCAAGAGAGTGTCGGCATTACCACGTTGTATGGCAAAGCCTCTTCTAGCCAAGGTAAAAGCCAGCACTTGGGTCAAGGGAAGTGTCAACCAGCCGATTCGAAATTTCCTTAATAAGAACATGAGCACTCGGACCTTTCATCCTTGAATGTATTTGGGTGTAAAATATTAACTTATTTATTGTACATTCTTCGGAAATTGTGTGAACCCTCGCTCCTTCGCTGTCTCTCCTACCGAAGTAGGTAGGTAAACTCACAGTCGCACAAAAAGGTAAAAATAGTTATTATCGAAATTTATTTTTTTATGTTCTATTTTTTTTATTACAGGAGATGCTGAAAGAAACACAAATACTTAATGCATTCCAAGATTTCTCCATCCAAATTGAAAATGTATCTTAGAAAGTCACGAATCGGAAGTTAAAGAACTTTAGGGTACCGTAGTACCTAAATCAAAATTACGAAGTTCCAATGAGCGGTCTCTAACGACGAAGGAGATGGCCGAATTCTTTAATTATTTAGCTCAAATCGTTGCCAACGATGTCCTTTGACGTCGCTTGCTTTAATTTAGGATTCCTCCCCCAAATTAAAAATATAATGAGACTGAACTGAGCCGGTGTTAATTGGAAACCGATCTCAGAGGGTGGTATAGACAGGCTGTTGTTGTGATGTAGGTAGAGATGTATATTAATGGCAACGAGAGAAAGAAAAGACAAAAAAAACCTATTAAATTACAATAAATTGAGTGTTTTGTATAGTATTCAGCCAGTCATTTATACGTTATGAATTTGTATCTGAATATAATACTAAGCAAGGCCATTATTCCACGTCAAAGTCGGATTAAAAATTAGAAGTATAAACCCCCTCTTTACTCCCTTTATAAAACTCCTTCAAGTTACGAAGATGTTTTTATACATTCGTACCTTAAGTTTTTTTTCCAACCTATTGACATATTTGCACGTTGACGCGAAACACGCTGTAAGTAATCGCGCTCATTTGTCAATGTGAAAACAGCGCTGCAGCCGCTGGATTACCGTCATTCTCATCTTATCTTTTTTTCTTAAAAAGTTTGGACGAGTTAAGGGGATTACGTTGATGCGTTTCGCAAATATTTTTAGTTGAAGTTGACTATTCATTATTCCTGAAATAGGTGTCTCACATTTTAAAACGACAACATCTTTTTACATAACAAGTAGATAAGTACCAACGTCACTACATTTACTTGATAACATTTACGCGATACGAAAAGGGTTTCCTTATGTTAAGAACTTACCAGTTTCAGAAGTAGTTTAGCAGTTTTTGCAAAATGGAAGCCTACAAAAGGAAACTTTTGCTATAGATTTTTTCTAGGTTTCCTAGGAAAATTCTCAATTTTCCTTCCAGCAAAAAAATCTATAAGAAAAAGAATCAAATATTAAATGAATTATGTAAAAGAATCTATATGTAGAAAAATACTAAACATTTCACAACCTACCTACTTAGCTCCCTACAGTTAAAACGACGGAAATCAGTGTCTGCCTAAAAAATTAAACATTTTTTCCTTAACATTTCTAGTTATTTCCAAAGTAAATACGCAATTTTCTGACCAAAAAAACTTGTACTTACTACAAATTAATATGGAAATATGGGCACCGATATCAAATACCTACACATCTATCTATCAAAATTCATCAGCATACGAAACTCCACATTCATATTCATGGCCGCGGTCACAATGACATTCAACGGGCAAATAAAAACAAATAAAAAAACAGTAATAGAATCAGAGAACAAAATCCATCAGGGTGACACGTGTGACGTGGATACATGCGGCCTCTTTCTACAGCGTGCTTACGTAACGACGTGACAACTTTATCTTCATAAAACATAATGTAATTATTGGGTATGACTTTGTTTGTGGTGGGATTAGATTCTGGTGGTCTTTTGATGTTCGACAATTTTTATGGAGAAATTATTGACTATAATATGGTGGTCTCTTTGTACAGCGTGCTTACGTAACGATCGTGATGTGACAACTTTGTCCTAATAACAAATGATGTAAGTATTGGGAATGACTTTGTGGTGGGATTAAATTTGGATGGTCTTTTGTCATGTAAGACAATTTATAGAGAGAAATTAATTACTAAAGCAAGCGGCCTCTTTGTACATGTACACCGTGCTTACGTAATGACGTGACAACTTTGTCTTAATAAAAATAATAAAAGTATTGCCAATGACTTTGTGGTGGGATTAAAATTTGATGGTCTTTTGATGTAAGACAATCTTTATAGATAAATTAATTACTAAAGCAAGCGGCCTCTTTATACAGCGTGCTTAGGTAACGACGTGACAACTTTGTCTTAGTAAAATAATGTAGGTATTGTACCAATAAAGGCATGTAGCGAGATAAAATTGTGATGGTATTTTGATTCGTGACATCTTTATCTTAATGAAAAACTAGACCAAATTTTATGTAAAAACTGTTTGTCAGACAAGTAACAATAAGAAAAGTTTAGTTTCATATTATGTAATATTTCGGTACATAATTAATTTGTGTTTCCTAGATGTGAAGGTATAAAATAAACTGCGTATTTGAATGTGATGTAAATTGGTTTGCTTCATTATAGTAATTTATTCTTATTTTCCGCGGCTCCCTTCAGCTGAAGTATGCAAAAAATTAAATTACACGATGTAAACCCTAGATAAAACATAATTACATTTTCACAACGAACCTGTAACTTGTTACGAAAAATAAATAATTTACAACTAAAATACCAGCCTGTAGACAATGTCTCCGGGCACTGCAATATTTTGCCCACCTTTGGGGTCTCCACATTATGCATAACTGATAAGGCCCGATTTTGTATGCATGCGATCCTTAGCCTCAACGCTGCGTGGGTATAATGACGTCACACCCGTGGGAATAGTGAACAACACAGTTTTTAGCTTATGTTTACTTATATCTTATATGGTTGACGTGTGACATGCTTACAGGACTATGTATGTACAAAGTACTGCGGTGCTATTCTATAAAAATCTCACCGTGAAAACTTAGGTGAAGTGAGCGTGGAGTGAGCTATCAGTAGTGTCAATTCCTAGCAAAAACAAACTCACTTCACCTAAGTTTTCACGGTGAGATTTTTACAGAATCGACCGGCTGTGCAGTTTTCGATTGTTTGTGCGGTTAGGTATGACTTTAATATGTATATTATGTAACCCACGATTTCCCAACTATTGACAATTATTCGTGTTAAAATTGTGTAAAAAGGTTACAGGATTGGTTATTTGAATCACACTAATATTATAAAGGCGAACGTTTGTGAGTGTGTGTGTGAGGGTGTGTGTGCGTGTTTATATGTTTGTTACTTCTTCACGCTCAAACTGCTGGACCAATTTTGATAAAATTTTGTATGGAGGTAGCTGACACCCTAGATTAACATATAAGCTACTTTTTATGCCAATATTCTTACGGGATCGACATTTACGCGGGTGAAACCACGTGGCGCAGCTAGTAAACAATATGTAGAGACTAAAATGTGTCTTCAAGTTGATTAACGATAAACGTTTTTTTAAATAACTAGGAACTTTTTAGTGAAATCACGGTTATCAAGTAGTAAGATAGGCTAGGGCCTATCTTACTACTTAGCGGTTCACTACTGGACATAATATGTAGGCCTCTCCCCGGCTGCGCCACAACACCCTGTCCTCCGCCTTCCGCATCCAGTCTGTCACAGCCACTTTCACAAGGTCATCGGACCATCTAGCTGGGAACGTTCCACGGGCGATTAAAAACCTGGTGTTTTTTAATTAAATAAAAATCTGATTGTTTGTAAACTTTCCAGACCGACCATAGAAAAGGAACAAGATGTTATTGAATAAAATCCATGTTTTTAAGAACATTTTTTAGAGTACATTTTTATACAACAGGTGCTACTTAGGTCTAGGTTCAGATCGTTTTGAAGCTTAGAATGATTCTAATAGGATATTTTTAGACACCGCCGTTCGCAAGACATAAAACTATGAATAAATCGTCCTGCCACGAGATTACGTAAACAAATACTCCTACACGTCTCACAAATATAATTCAAGCAAAAAACAAGAGAGGTGGCCCACGCCAATCACGAAACGAGTTACCCTCCGGATATTCAATTCCTGGACATGTCCGAACTGGAGCGAAACAAATATTTATCAAAACCTGTAAGGAATACATAAAATGACATAAAACATGTCCGGCCGGACGAACAAACAGCACAGTGATGGATTATTGCCAGTGACCGCCTCTATTTCCTATTGGAATAAGGAATTACCATATGCGCCCGGACACGATGCCAGATGCGGGAAAGTAGTGTGGAGAAGGATTTTTGGGAAAAAAAATCGTTCTTTGAGTCGAGTTCGTTTTTTAATGGTAGCTTTGGTTATTTTTTAAGAAGACCGGTTCTTGTTTTTGGCTGTGACAGTTTTTTAGTTCAGGGAAAAGCAAGTGCTTCTATAGCGATGTGTTCGATTTATAAGTATAATAATAATGTCGACCAGTAAGTTGAGTTTAATTCTAAATACAATTGTCTTCAATTCAAGCTACTAAGGGTCAGTTCACACCGAGACGCGACGTGACGCGCAGTTTTCAAGATAGAAATACAATTACAGACCTTATCTACTACACAAAAAGGTACACGATTCAGTGAGCTACGCCGCGCGGCGCCGCGCTGCGTAGCTCGACGTAGTAGACACTGAATTGTGTACCTTTTAGTGTAGTGAATAAGGTCTGTAATTGTATTTCTATATGCGCAAACTGCGCGTCGCGTCGCGTCTCGGTGTGAACTGACCCTAAGGCATCGGTAATTTGGTAGTGTTGGAAATTAATATGTTTATAGAACATTGTTGCTTATTTATAGAACAAATATAAAAATAACAGTTTTAAAGCAAGCCCGTAATAATTATTAGGACTATTTTTCTTTATTTTCATTCGGTCAGTTATAAATTCTATAATTCCAGCATTCAAAAAAGCGCATTCCACCCCTCCCTACCGTTCGTCCGGGCACCGGGGTCGGCGTCACTCCGGCGACCGGAGACCCTTCAAAAAGTTTGATAATAACACCAGCAACGCCGGTAATGTGACAGCCGATACGTCGCCGAGCCGCTGCTGTTTAAATTTCGAACCTTCGAACCGCCATTGTCCGGCAGATGGCAATTTGTTTTCGTTGGGAAGTATTGCTTTGTATGGGCAAGCCTTTTTTGCAGTACAGAATAAGCAATGGTGCTATTTGAGATTGGCTAGGCTTGATTGCGGTTCAAGCTCAATATTATGTCTTAGACTGTTACGTATTCTATTGAAGCTTGTCAACGGTTCTGAAGTCTGCTACTTCGATGAATCTACCACTAGTAACTTTGTGTTTAATGTAGGTGGGTACCACAACATAGCAATAAATGGCTAAGCATACAGTTTCAGTTTCCTACAGGCCTTTTAAAATCCAACGATAAGTGGCCCTCTCAAAAATTGCACGCACCCTTATGATGAGAAAAGATAACATTATTTTGTCTATTTGTTTAAACATTTTGTAAAGTATACATAAAAGAGCATACAAGATATTATGTCACATCGCAGTCATCATCTTAGCAACCACAAACCAATTAAAGAACTCATTCCTTTATTCTGTTTTTTTACGTATCATCATAAACATAATTCCCACTACCTCATCACCATTACACCACAACTTGCCATCGTCACATCAAGGAGGGTCTTCCAACACATTAGTCCGCAAACGACACATGTGATCCCGCAGGGCACCTCATGAATCTATCATTTATCATCACTGAGCCATAGGAGCTTTGTCATTCCTTCATTTGCTGTATTTTTCTGTTGGTTTCATTTCAAGCGTTGTGTGTTCATGGATTCATTTATCATTTTGTTTGTAAGTAGGTTGGTTTGTGGTTGTGGTGTTGATGGCTTCGATGGGTACATGGCATTTTGTAGAAGGCCAAGACACGATAACGGTGGTGTAGGTGTTGTTTTTACAGTGTCAATGTCGTATTGAATTGTAAGATTAAAGTTTTCTGAAGGCTATGTAGACTCGTTATTAGTTTTCCATCTAACTGAGCCAAATAAAATGATTTTGAAATATCCTTCTAAACATTTTTTGACACGTAACTTTCATGAAGAATTAAATTTTAGTGAAATACACAATGACATATTTCTTAGATAACAAGACGAAAAAACTTCAAAACTTTAAAGTTACCTGTATAAAGAGTCTTACATTCTGATCTATATAAGTATTAGCTACAATTACATTCAAATTCTTACCAAAAAAGCCTGCCATACATACAAAACTTTGCAAAATAAAAATGTCTAGACTAACAGGCGCATATCTCACAAAAGCAAGTTTAATACATTGAAATATTCAATTGCTTGTCCCGCTATCAGATGGCTAATAACTTCGCAACTTGTTCGTGTGCTGCCAAAGGAAAATACCTGGGAAATGGCTTTGTTTTCAACTATATGCACTACATATGCCCGGGACGCTTGGAGACTGGTGTGTACATAATCTTGAAATTTATTCGTTAGATACGCTGCCAAATGTACGTTATAGTTGGTTATGGTGGATGCAAAATATTGGAAGGTTAGATATATAGTTTGAAAAACCAGGTAAAATTTTCTGTAGAATATATAAACTCGTCCATCTTTTAAAGAATTGCCTACGTGGTCAGTATTGTTTCAAATCGTCAAGATAGTTGTTTAAAAATCTTCTTCGGTCAACTATGCTTTGAATCTACATAATAAAAATCTTAAAATTATTTATTTACTGACTGACAGACTACGCACTGCCTAAACCAAATGGGACTAGAAGCATGAAATTTTACAGAAGAGTTCCAAGCTTAGCGAGCAAATGCGGGTGGTCGTTTCTCCATATAAACGCTCTCGCCTGTTTTCTTTCTGGATAATGACTATAAAGCAATGATTTTTACAGAATAATAAATATTAACTGGTACCTACTTGTATGTCCCTATGTTTTCCTTTTGATGATACATTATTTTTATTAGTACTAGAACCCTCAAAAAATGCCAATTTAAACCGCTGTCAACAGAGGCCTAATGTACTCGACAACTATTAATGAAAAAAGAGAAACATAGGGACACAGTGTATACTCGTATATCCTTCTTATTCAGGTTATGAAATATCTTTTAAATTGGTCCAATATTGGCGAGAGCCAAACCTCGAATTATGACTTTTTACTTAGGCTTTTCCAAAAGTCTCCCCGACCGAATTTCCTCTTAAGAATAGATTTTTGCTAATCCATCCCCTAAAGGGGTTAAATAGGGAATGAAAGTTTGTAAGAAAGTTCTTAATTTTTTCGATAGGAAATCCCATCACACGGCTTGTTATTTATTACTAGGTCAAAATCTTCCATTTGAGGTTATTGCTCAATACAACCATTTAATAACCTATTAACGCAAAGATTGAAGTTTTAAAACATTCAAAACTTTAAAATCGTTCACATCGTAAGCAAAATTATCAGCCCATCACTAATTTCACATCTCAAATACTCCGAATCAACACGACAGAGGAACAGTGATGCGTCGTGACAAGTCAGATGCTAATCAGTCAACCCTTCGGCCGACAAATCGGAAATTAGGGACGCATGAGCGATACAGGGTTAACCCGGACCGACCGGGGTCTTTTTGGCCCCGGAGACCAGCCGTCTTGTTCTTTGAATATTTAACGAGTAACAAATGCCCTTTCACATTCGTGACTTCACCTGCGACTGGTAACAGAGTGGACAATTTTATATGGGACTAAAACTACAGGGGTTGTTTTTTACTTTACTATTTTATGAGTTTAGTCAAGTTACACACCAAAAATTAAAGTAGTTTCTCAGAAATATATATTTTTTTGTTTGTTGTACAGTATGCGTAGATATCGACTAGGTACGGGTCTTTTTACACCCTTTTTGGGATGATAGGGGGGGCCTATTGCATAAGTGCTCACGCGTCAACGGGAGAGACTACTGCAAACTGCCGACACTCGTCGACGGCTGCAGTTACCTCTGCCGTTGAACGCATGTCGCTCGTGTGTATATTTATACGTTACATTTTATGTTATAACACAGAGAACCACCGATTGGGTCCTACCAAAACCCAGGAAGCCATCGCGGCAGGCGAAGACGAAGATGGCGGGACGAGCTTGACTCCTACAGAAAGAACTGGCCGGCACTCGCAAAAGACAGAAATGTGTGGAAAAGGGAGAGGGAAGCTTTTGCCCTGCAGTGGAACAATACAAGCTAGTAAGGTAAGGAAGTATATTTTAGACAGTTTTCAACTTCGATTTATGCTAATGCAAGTTTGGGGTATGAAGAAGAGGGGTGTAAAGGTCACTCATCCTCCATAGAAAAGGACGGTTCCTTCGACCAGACGGGTGTCGTGCCTGGTGGGCAACTGCCTGACGATTGATGTCGGATATGCTAGTCGAACGGTAAACTCTGCATGCGCGATGCAGGATTTTGCGTGACGTCAGTGTGATGCGCCATGTAGCGTGTGTGTGTTTCTCAACCTCGAACTGTGAACACCTATCTAAACATGTCCGCCAATTCTCAACAATCGCCCGTTCCCGCCTGTCTGAACTACCTTAGGTGACGAGTTCGTTGTCGATTACAGGCGCAAAGTACGAAACACTTTGATCGCGTTACCGACCGGTAGACGTACCTCTCTACCTACCGTCACTTTGAGAGGCATCGACTTGACTTGCTTTAGGCGCTATCGAATACTGTTTGATAATTTGAGCTCTGTTCTGTTGGTAATTGACCGTTTAAATAAAGGAGTACTGGAGTTTGCGTTCGATTTTAATTATGGCTAAGTTTCGATGTATATTTTGTGTTTTATTTTGTTGTAAGTTGTACAGTCAACAGCAAAAGTAGATGATCAAAATCAGAAATTCAATATTAATGAACGGAGTTCGCGTTAGAACTGTGTGGCGTCGAAGTGATTCAAAAGTATGTGATTGTAAATTATACCAAACATTTACTACTAGTACAGCTGCCATATATTCGTGATCAGTTTTCACTCATTGAATTTCTGATTTTGATCATCTACTTTTACTGTTGACTGTACAATACTGTACATCACACTTCACACTAATATTATAAAGGCGAAAGTTTGTGAGTGAGTGTGTGTGTGTCTGTGTTTCTAAGTTTGTTACTTCTTCACGCTCAAACGGCTGGACCAAATTTGATAAAATTTGGTACGGAGGTAGCTGACACCCTGGATTAACATATAGGCTACTTTTTATCCCGATATTCCCACGGGATCGAAACTTATGCGGGTGAAACCGCGGGGCGCAGCTAGTGATAAATAATGAGCCTTTGTAAAGACAGGATACGTGTCGAGTGGTCGACCTATAGACACTTCCATGATTGAGTAACTTGGTACAAAGCGTACATTTATATCAATACTAATAATAAAGCGGAAGAGTTTGTTTGTTTGTTTGAACGCGCTAATCTCTGAAACAACCAGTCTGATTTGAAATATTCTTTACGTTGTTTCGTAAATTTTTTGTTTAGTGTCTGTGCTTACTAACATACCTAGTCATAAGTTTTACTAACAATTTGTTTGTTTTTGAGTCTGAGTTACTCTAATAAAGAAAAATTCTATTCTATTCTATTCTATAGCCCATTTTTTTAAGGAAGTCTGGCTATTTAACATCACGCCAGGACCCTTAGGAACCGGGCAAAAAGAAAAAAGTCGGAAACGAATTATTAGCGAGCGCAGGTGATGTGATGCGACGAGGTGGGTCGCCCCAAATTTCACGCGGACGAAGTCGCGGGCAGAATCTAGACTCGACGGTTGAAAGGCTATTTGGTATAAGCGACATTTTTTTCAATAATGAGTTATATACATATTCGGAATCAGCAAAATTTGCTCATTCCGAAAATGTCGCTTATACCAAATAGCCTTTCAACCGTCGTAGTATTTTATAAATGAAATATTATGATTTTCTTATCTTAAACTTGCAAATTTTTTACCAAAAATATTTAGTACCTAAAAACCAAAAATGTACAACCCCCCGCATTAAAGCAGGTAGTCACATAACATTAGCCCATAACTCTTCATTAGCACGCATTAGATTCCATTCCGCCAATCCCTAAGACACAGCGCACATTTGCGGACAAGATAATGGCGACACACGCATTTAAATACAGTCATAAATATCCCGCGTCTGTTTGTACGCACAATGTGCATACCTCGGCCAGATGACGGCGACGTCTTAAAATATAGGGACCCTCTCTTAACCCCACCCGAGGTAGGTACCTACACTGTAATTAATAAATGACCCACACGGTCTTTAGGACCGCTGGGGATCAGATTAATATGAAATTAGTAGGTAAACTACTGGTGTTACAGCTGGTGGCTATGGTAAACCTGATTATCCAATTTTCTTAGATTTTCGTAACTTAAAAAAACAAAGTGAATGGGTCATAATTTATAAAAAAAAAGGGTTATAAAAATTACATTCATTAATTAAATTCATTCCCACAAATTGCTTTCTTATACATATTAAGTTGACAGGTATTTCTACAAAATTTTGTAAGTTGTGGGAGATCTGAGTTCAAACTTAGCCTAGGCCTGTATTTTAGAACTCCAGGTCCCCCATTACATAGTAAAGGTGGCCAACGAGATTGATGGTGTTTGTTGATGGTATCATAATCATAATACTGTAATTAGAATTCTTCTGTGTAAACATTAGTCTTATAAGCAATGGGACATACAGTATCACCATAGTCATTGAATTCGTAAGGAACTTTTAAGTTATATTGCTTATCTTCATCTGGCCTTCTAATGGCCACTTCTTTCTACCTGAATTTTAATCAACGATTACCATATCTTAACTTTCAACTCTTTAACAACACCACCTCCACCACCACAAACAAAACACCACACATTATCTAAATGGTACATAGCCGGCCTTTCAGACCGCGCAGCACCCATTAATTACTTAAATTTAATTCATACGAGACCCTACACCACTATTTACATTCAAAAACGTACCCTTACACCCTTACCCGCATCGTAACCCTTGCTAACAAACTTGGAGACCCCAAGACGCTAACTCCTAAGAAGACTTTCTTTGATAGCGCGCTCTACTGATTTTGAATAAAGACCATGTCTCGATAGAGTTCTGATCTGTAATTTTATAGCTTTGAGCCACCCCTAGCTTACGCTCTGAGGATTGTGGCCTATTGATCTGTTCTCGTCTTGTGTTTTTGTTCGGTAAGTACCGCGGAACTAAGGACAAAGCGGGCTGAGACGTGAATTAGGAACTACTGCACTATCGTGGGGCTTAAGTGGAGATAGCTTCAGCGATTTTCTTGGTGGAGTAATTTGATGAATCGTTTTAGTGACCGGTTATCAGATTAATCTGATAAGAAAATTAATTAATTACCAAACTGGCGCTGCCAAATTATTGCATAAATATTAAAGCAAATAATTAGGCTATACTTTTGCTTAAAAAAAAACAGAAAAATATTTTTGTTAAGAAATAAGTTACACTTCATTAAAACACTAAAGCGTGTCTTAACGTCTTGTTAACCTTGTATAATGTATTCTTCCCAAGAACTCAATGATAATCTAATAAATAAGGATCACTGCATAGCCTGCGGCAGATTAGCCTTCACCGCGATACTTATATGAGTGCCCCTTTTATTGCATTAAAACGCGGGAAGGGTTGGCTCACCGTCTCGAGAGTACGAAGAATTTATAAATAAGTTAAGTAAGAGCCCGCCATTCTTCCTCGCCGTCTTACTTTGTTTTATCATATTTAAATTATTAGAGTCAGATGTAGAACGTGTACCTAATTGCTGTACTTTGTTAAGATAATGTACCTTTGGCGCGACTCCACTTTTGTTTTCTTGTTGGTGAACGATATAAATTCCCGGCAGGACGCGGAGGTACGCCCAAAGTTTCGCGTTATGTTTTTGTTCGGACGTTCATTTCTTAAGGAAATAAAATTTGTTATGCAGCCGTTTGGAGGCCGTAGGTGCTTTATAATAACCAAGATTACGCATAAGTTAAAAGCGGAGGGAAATTGTAAATTTTGTGAGGAGTTAAGTGTTACTTTTGGCTGTGTGATGAGGAATGATTTGGTAATTAGGAGTGTTATGTTTTTATTACTATCTGTCTCGTTGGTTTAGCGGTCTCAACCCTGAGCATGAGGTGCTGGGTTCGAATCCCGGGTCGGCCAAAGTGTTACTGGATTTTTCCACCTGGAATTTTTCAGTAGTAGACCTTAGTCTGGAGTCCCGGATTTGTGTCTGGTTGATGGAAAAAGGCTCGCCCCCTATTACATGGGACTTAAACATAACTGGCGAAATCCGAGTGTTCTATAACTACAACTCTGTCTAACTCTTTGCGGAATACAGGCGTGATGATGTATGTACGAGTATGCTTTTATTAGTTTGGCTTGAATTGTCCTGGAATGAAATATGATAAGTACCTACTAGTGTTTTTTCTTTGTAATTTTATAATACATACCTAGGTCCTTTAGTTCCCGCGAAAATATATTATTTTGGTCTTTGTGACCTAAATAGACGCACTACCTCTTTTGGATTATTCTTATAAATATTAAATACAAATATTTCAATGCAATAAATCATAGAAAATAAATTACTTCCCTGTACACCTTCTTATATATTTCCCCAAACGAGATTTATTTCGACAACCATACACAATTAACCGTTAAACATCATCCCTAGTTCCACATCGAAATCCGAACACGTGCATACAAAATGCCTTAATTTACCAAGAAAACAATATATCTCATCCATATTAGAATATTTTCTATCGTAAATCAAGTTTAAGTGTTATTTCATTTCCTTTCTACGCAGCACACGCGTACTACGAATAAGTAATTGAAATTTTGAAACGAACTTTTGATTTTACGAAATTCACCCTGTACCTTGTGAAATTATTATGAATTTCCTTTATGAGGGACGACCCGTCTTGTAGGTTCTTTTCATACAAGGGCAAGGAAATGTTTTACATTTTCCGAATTAATATGTGGGTTTTGGATTTTAATGTTTGAGCTAAAGGAGTAACAGGGTTTGAAGGGCCAATGGTTTCATTTTATTTCTGTAGGGTAACGTGGGCTGGAATATTGATGAAAGTTAGTGTGCGTAGGCCAAATTCTTAGAATCAGGAAGATAGCCGTAATAAGCGCAATAAGCGTGGTCAAAAACTGAGCCCAAACAGTATAAGCAACATAGATGTACCGTCGAAACGGAATGACGAAAACTGTGAAGACACGTTTCTGCGAGGTATACTTATAAGTTAAAAAAAAGACAAGACAATTGATTATGATTTGTATAATGATGGTTTGTTTGTTAGTCATCTTTTCTTGCGTGGTGAAGTCATAGAAGACTAGGTTGGTGTAGGCCAAATTCTTAGAATCAGGAAGAAAATTGGTAGTTTCAGAGTGGAGATAGTGAACAACGCCTTTAACGTGGTTGATATCTTTTCACTAGGATTTAAAAAATATATATTTTAAAACTTACATCTATCATTACAGAGAAACTTATTGCGGTAGTTTACATGTTGAAACTCTTATCCTAACTTATTACTAACTCATTATTATAATTAAATTTTGTAACTTATTAAATTTAAGTACCTATACAAATAAATGTCAGTACTTATGTCTAACTGAATTAATGTACATCATGACAGTAGTTTGTTCAGAATCGTTTTAATTCTGCCATTTTTAATATCCCGTCGCATGTCGCGTGTTCAGGGTATGTACCATATGTACCGATAACAATAGAATTTCTATTGTGTCTGCTAATTGGACATGCGACGGGATATACGTACTTTTTTATCCCATAAATAACGAAAACTACGTAAATTGACGAAGTACCTACGCTAGACCCTTACCTACACGTGTGCGTAGATTTGTAATATGACCACAATTTTCTCCTACAATCAGTTTAAAAATAAACAACTTTGTATACATAATAATAAAAAAAACAATGTAAAGTGTAATCAATGTAAGTATGTATTATGTTATTAACATAATATTCTAATTGGGGTATTGAGTGGTGTGCGTTAATTCCGGGACATGTTGTATATAGTTTTGTATTGAAATTCTGTTTCTTCGATATATTTTCGAGAACGCGCTTCATACAATACATACGTTATTTATAATTAAATATAAATAGTACTGAAATAAAATAAACTTATTGGTAAATCTAAGAAGCTTCTATGCCTGAAGCTCGTAAATATATTAAATAGCATTTAGTTCTCAAAGACGAGAACTTTCCTATGGAGACGTATCAATGGCGTGTCTTTCCTGGAACTGCCAATCAGTTAAAAAGTTTGCTTTTGCCTCGCTTCTCGGTAATAATCTAGTTAGAAGCTACAACTTATAAATAATATTTTATGTAAGTATTTCTAGTAATATTTAAACATAATTCCGATAATTTTGCATTATTAAAAGTTAATTGTTATAGTTGTGAGATGCCAGAATTGAGATATTGTTGAGTAAACTTTGGGCACACAAACCTAATATTGTGTGCCCAAAGTTTACTCAGCAAGATAATTTTATGGCAACAAAAATATTATTTAAGATTTCAAACTTTTGTATAATTAAATGAATTGTGTTTTATTTAGGACCGCAAGAACAACTCTAATGTGTAACCTATGTTATTTGTATTGTAAAGGTTGTTTGTATAAGTCGACCTTATGTAGTGCAGGCTGACAATAAAGTTACTCTGGTTGCATTGGAAGAGTCAAGCAAAAGAATGAGCTTTCAAATTTTTGTATTAGGTTTTTGTTTGGAATAACGAGTGATACAGCCGCGCTTATGTAAAGACGTTCGCTTGGAATAAACGCAGAAAATATAATGTTGTGTGATTTTAACACAATTTAACACGAAACACATACACAATACTTTGTACTATTTTTAATTTAGTAGATGATTTTGTTCTTTGAACTTTTTTGATTTACCTGTTATTGTAATCTCCTGGTCATTTCTACAAAAATCTTACCGAGATGAGGGTCCTGGTGACCTGTAACACAGGTTTTATTCCTAAAACCTACTTCAGGCACCAGTCTCTCACAAAGGTGGGCAAAGTTTTGCAGTTTTAAGTTTGCTCTATTTTTAAGACCGCTTATTGTGAAGAGAGAATAAATGATATATTATTATTATTATAATACGAAGACATTCTACTCGTTACTTCCTTACAACTGTTGCATAAGTAAAACGAACCCATGACCTCTCGAACCCAAAACTCAACACCATATGCTTCAGGCTATTGTCACTCAAACACAAAACACGACTTTCATAGCAACATTTAAACACTTAATAGTTCATAAGCCCGAGATTTCCATTTACAAGTATTATCTATCATTCTCAATGTTACGACTATTGTACCCGAACTATGATACCCCCAGGCCCGAAGTGACAAGACACTGTCATCTAAACCCTTGCTCAAAATGTTCCTACAATGTTCCAAGTTGTCACAGACTCGCTAACAATGTCAGACAACCGATATATTTGTACCAAATTTGCTTTTTACTAAATAACATCGCCCGAAGCCTGATATGTTAACGTCAAGCTGTGTTTGTCAAACTTTTGTGAACTAAAAAGAAAGTAATGTGAAAAGTTTCTCGATTGTTCCGAAAACATGTAGGTTATGTTTGTAATACATCCATAATGTTAAGTAACTGTTTACCCATGTATTTACTTCCTAACTGTGAGTTTCATAATATTATTTGCAGAAAAGGAAACTATTTTTATTCGAATCCTTTGGATACTTTATCAGATCTGATAGAAACGACAACTCGGTTCTAAATTAAAATAAACAAATGACAAAGTAAAACAAATCACCTGAACAAACCAACGCTCATCACGAACGCTTAGAACATTCTTAATTCGACTATTAAAACCCGTTACAAGCAGCAAGATGTTGGCAACATCAATAAACAAGGAGCGAACGCGAGCGCGAACGTTCAAAGTTTGGTGCGCGCGGTGAGTGCAGAGGGCCCTTAATGAGGGTTAGAAATTTCGGCACATTGTGGCCCAAACCGCACCCGGTTTCTTAGCTTATTATTAATTCTGTAAGACGTGTCCCCGATGTCCAAGACGTGCGCTGAGATTCGAGACAAAAGTCACAAGGGCGGAAGGGACGGACCCCCTCGCCTCCTCGCCGCCTCGTACGTGTGCCGCGTCGGCAAGTCGCAGGAGTATGGGATTTACAGGTGGTTTTAATAACGGCAGCCACTAATGTCGCGAGATGAATACTTAATGGACGGATCAGCTGAGGATTGAGATGGATTGGAAAAGGGCAGCTCCTGTAATAATAGATGCGGTCGCTGCATTAGGCTGTCACGTTGATAAGCTGGCGGAACTAATGTTACCTTCGTCAGAACCACTGAACCATACAGAGTTTTCTTTGCAACATTATACTCGAATCGATGATATAACAAGAGATACTTCAGAAAGTCATCGACACTTTTGAGCTCGACTATCCTGGTCATATCCATTTCTCCAAGACAATTTAGTTACAAAGTGCAAATCCCTTTAAGATGGCGTTCCCTGACAGGGGGTGCTCTCAAAAACTCGTTAGGAGGTTCGCATTCTGCGGTGGTGGGTCACGTTGCGATGCGCGGCGGCTGCTCCAAGACAAAATGTTACATAGAAACTTTGTAGTCACTGTCGTGTGCCGTGTTTAAGTAAATTTATTGCTGTGCTGTGTTCCAGTTATTATAGAGGCTTGTTTCTGTATGTTTCTTTGTTTATTTTTGTAGAAAATGGCTATGCTTTCGTGTAAAGTTAAAATATCTACATTTTAGCAAGATACCTCTAGGCAAGTTCCTCTCAATCTATGTGGTGCTTTCCTCAAAAGACCATCTCAGACATCGATCTACATGGTCTTCATATAACCTTAAAGATTATGTCTGGACTCCTCTGAGTTTGTTTCGGCCTTTCTTCTCAGAGTAGTCTGATAAGAAACACCGACCTCATCTAGTTAAAAAAAAATATAATTGAAGTGTAGTGTTTGTGCAAACCTACTTACAAAAATAAAATATTTTATCATTTACTTTGAAATCAAGTCTTAAGGTCGAAAAATTGCATTGATGAATCATTTTTGTGAAATCAGATTTAAAACCCAAAGGTCTAACGATTTTTTTTTTTCACACAATATAATTTGCAGTAAAATTCATATTCTACACTTAAAATAATGATAACTACATGTATACGTGTGCTCCTGTATAAAAATAGAGGAAGGAATCATAGGGCAAGATTGAAAAACTGTCTGTCTGTATACTATAAATGGACAGTTGATTTTGTCTTCAAAGCATATTAAAAAAAAACATAAATTGTGTTTTTAGTTTCCAATCGTAGAAAACCTCAACACAAAACAATCGAGCAACTATATTTTTCTGAAATACGCTTTTCGTGTAGAGGCACACCATTTCTTCGTAAACTGCAGGCCAAATTAAATCACCAGCTATAAACAGCAACAAACCTCTAGCGAGTAGAAAAATTGGCAATCTGCGAACGTTACAGTGTCGTGATCGGCAAACGTTAGCGGCGTTTATCGGCAAGTGGCCGCGCGGGAACAATATCGCTCGTTGAATCGCGCGATCCTAATATATTGCAATGTGTGCACTTTATATGGCCCGATGTGTAATTGATTGTGTTTCGGCGCTCCTAGTGTTTTGTTTTTTTTTTGCAAAATTCGTAATTGAGTATTTCAAATAGCGATGGATGTTTTTAAATGTGATAGTTAAAAATAACTCTTATTTATTTATTTATTCTTTAATTAAAACGGTTTACAACCAATTACAGAAATTAAAGACAGTTTACACATACACATAACATATTAAATATAACTTCAAGTAAAAAGTCAACAACACTTTCATACATCCCTCTCACAGTACTTCTGACATGCCGACTAAATCTTCGACAACTCTTAACGCATTATATGAGCGCTGTACAAATAAACTATATTTTATCTATAACCAATGTAAACTCAACATCGCTTGAAACTTTACATCATTGTCGAACTTCTCCTCGCAAAATCGCAATATTTTTTTTGAAAAATTCATTGTTCTCGCTTGGGCAGTTCATCTTTTTTGGTATCAGCTACTAGTCTGGGTACCTGGGCACCTGTAAAATCTACAAAACATATAAGAAGAAAATGCCAAATCAAACTCAAAGCCTTCTCAAACCTACCCTCTCCTAGTCTGCTAGCAATAAATAACAATTAATGTTAAGGTTTCAATCGGTCGGTGCATAGCGGTAGTAAATTATCACGAAGGTGTTACCGGACGAAAGAAATATTGCCGTCAACGCCCGCTGTAATGTTCCGGTCAGTGTTGGGACAGAGGATATCGATAAAAGGTGATTCGAATGGTTTATGATACAATAAACATGTTTTATTTCTGAGATATCGATAAATTCACCGAAATAGATGTGATCGATTCTGTTCTCGTAGATCGTCTACGCGGGCTACGCGCCGTAGCAGCGGTCTACGCTTCGTAGCAAGAGCTACGGTGAATGTTGACCAAAAGGAGACTGACATTTTGAAGATTATAAACAATAATGAGATTCCTACAGAGAAAATTATAATCTTCTTCTAAGTATGTGTAATTGATTGTTCTCTCGTATATCTTCTACGTTTCCTCGAACCGGTCTACGCTATGTAGCAACAGCTGCGTAAAATATTAAGATAATGAAAGTAAGGAATTTATTTGCGATTCTGACATCTAACAATATGGCAGAATATGAAATTGTCATGGTAGTGAAACATATTTTCTTAAAACAACTGCCAGTGCCTTTCAACAACCAGTGAGTGATCTTTTTGCCGTGTTTAGTCGCTTTGCTCCTCGAGATCTATCGATATTTCCTGCTTATAATGACCGTTACTACATCGCTAAGTGTTTATAACTGTTAGAACAAATCGGTGCGTAAGAGAAGGCCCCCGACCGCCCGCCGAGCGCTTAATCACTTAACACTCCCGGATTAATGGGGAATTTATCGACTAAGTATTGTGTATACTTATACATTACTTAGTTATAAGTAAGCAAGCTATATTTAGTATCAAGAGCTATATTTAGTAGATAATGATCGCTTAATGGCGAGTCAATATTACCACAGAGGCCTAAAAGCCACAATTTTTTTATTGGGTGCGTGAGTCCAGCCGATGCCTATCTCTCCAGAAAGATGTGATCATGTGATCTTTGGAAAGAACTGCTTAATTTATTTATTTATTTAATTTGACAACATTGGTCCACTGGTTAGTACGTACGTATTTATTATTTATTTATTTCAGGCGACGCAGGCCCATACATAAATACCTTAACCTAAACATACATAATCTTATTATAAAACAGTACTCCTCTAGCTAACTCTTGAGCAGTTCTGTGGTATTTGTCCGCGGAAGCGACGGAACACCACGTCCTGCGGCTGTCTTCTTCCATGACGACGACGGGCAGATAGCAATTCGGCACGCGCACCACGAACGCTTTGAAGTTGACGTTGCGGTGCGACTCCAGTAACTGCACCCTTGGCGCGTACCTAGAAGTGGGTAAGTGGGCAAGTGGGTTCATGGAAGGCTCAGACCTCCTCCGGTGCGTATGCGGTGTCTCTCTACAAACAATGGCTCAGCTGCCATCTTGCACCGCTTGTCCTGTCACCTGCACACGTGAGTACCTAATGGCTGCATCAGCGAACGGTATCCGCGTTGCTGAATGTTGTCCATATAAATTTAAAAAACGATATTTATTTTTCGTGCTATTTTTGCTATCGACACGCTAAGAAGAAGAATATTAGTCCTTTTTTTCTTGAATTTATTATAACCAGCAGAGTTCTGACGAAGTGCTTCTTTTTCTAAGCAATGTAATAACTTTATCTCTACAATTTGACTTAATAGTAGTACTAGGTTCGTGATACAAGTTTAAACATTTTTTTAATGACTAGTTATTAACCTTTGAAACCCAAGTTAAGATTAAACTCGGAAAATATTTATTTAATAACCAACTTATAATAAATAGCAGTTAACTAATATTGTATACTCGTATACCGCTGATTAGGCTTAGAAAGATTATAGTATTTATTAGTTTGAAGTGTACATGGTTCTGGTAAAAGCCGTAAGAATCCGCTGGATGCGAGAAGCACAGAACCGGTGGAAGTGGAGGTGCTTGGTGGAGGCTTATGTCCAGCAGTTGGCGTCTTTCGGCTGAAATTCTGATGATGATGAACATGGTTGTTCCCAAGGTCTATTCAATCAACCGATAAATCACCATAATTGTCGCTCTAGCAGGCAGATTCCTGATCTCAATTTGTATATAATTATTTGCATAACATGAGCTCTCTTATGGCGTTGACGATTTGAGGCATTAATTTTGCACAATCAAATAAAGTCAGTAATGTAAAGTCATCTATATATCTACTAATAATAAAGCTGAAGAGATTGTTTGTTTGAACATGCTACTCTGTGGAACTACCCGTCAGATTGGAAAATTATTTAACATCACGCTAAGAAAAGAAAAAAAAGCAAAAAAAAAAACGCTAAGCCGAAACGAATTTTTAACTTTTTTGCGATGCGATGCGACGGGGTGGGTCGGGAGAACAAGAAATTTCACGCGGACGAAGTCGCTAGTTCTAATAAATATTTCTTTTTAAACGGAAAATGTAAAGCGTTTTTACACAGAGCCTATTTCACCAACCGTCTAAAATCACATTGCAATATCCAAAGGGTAGTTGTAGTAGACACAGGAGAATTCGACCCCTTTAAAGACATTAATTCTTACAAGAAAGAGAACAAGACAAATGGCCGGTCCGGGCCGGTTGTGGGCCGTGAAAGAAAATCCTTTTTATGAGACGTTGGCAAGGTGTGGACACGATGGGAACTAAATATGAATATAGATGGGTACTTTTTATTTGTGAGGCTCAAGTAATATTTTGAAAATGTTGAACAAGATTTCGTTCAGTATTACATTTTATTAATCACTCATGTACAGAAAGACCAAAAACGTTAGATATAAAATGCATTCGACGGGATAAGTAACGTTATTTATTTACGAAGATTATAAACAAAATGTTAGTACTGCTTTGTAAATACTGTAAAGACCTAGGTTCGATTCTCAGATCGGGCTTTATTTTATCTTTTTACATCGGACTGAAAACCAATGAAAGAAATTAACTGCTATTATGAAAAATACAAACACAGTTACGACATTAATTATTTATTTCAAGAAATATTATCAAATCAAAATGCAAGTGTCACCTAACCAGGAAAACTTCCACGAAAAGAACGTTCTAATACCTACCTACTCTCTCTGTAGCCAAAATAATTCTAATCCTACGAAAACCCTATCCACACTAAACCAACGGAACCCTTTGTAACGACAATCGTGTTTGTACGAGGTCATTCGACGATCAAAGCGATAGCCAATAAATAAATAGTTGATTTGCTTTCACAATAAATACCGAAAGGTCCCGAATAGTTCCGAAGGTATGCGACAGGGGGCGGTAGGGTCAACCTAACTAACGAGAACTAAGTACGTTTGCTTTGGATCGGAATTCTGTTTACCTCGTTCGACTGTTTGATTGATTTATTTGTTTGTTTTGGAAATTATCAGGTGTATTTTTGAAATGCCGATGTTCAACCATCGGCATTTCAAAAATACACCTGATAATTTGTTGCTGAAAAATACACCTGCTAAGTGGAAGCAATCTCTATAATAATCAAGCTATGTTGGAGACTTCGATGAAACCAGCGAGCTAAAGAGTTAGTTAGTTTGTTAGTTAGCTAGTTCGTTGCAGTGGGTGGCTGGGCAAATGATGCACGACCAGTGTGGGAGCAATAAGGCGACATGTGTTTGTTTCAACGAATGTTGTGGCCTAACTTGAAAGTGGGCTAGTATGGAGGGTAGGGATAATGGAATACGAAACACTAAGTAGATAGATTGCCATCTAAATGTAATATAAAACTATTCTCACAAATCACCATCGTCATGAATCTGTTAACTTCCAAACAGCTGAAATTGATTCAGTTATCTACATTTTTAACGATCGTGAAGCTATATTTTCAAAATCACCATGCTTTGAAAAAGAATTGGTACTGCACTGCAGATGTTGCTGTGTATCCCTCTGAAATAGTAGATCTGCTGCTACCAAAATAAACTATGCATAAGTTTGCTAAACTAAGCACGAATACATGTCCAAAAGCTCAGATAAATATCCAAAATATTTCAATCAGCATTGCAAACTTACTTTTTAAATATATTATAAATTAATATAAAAATAAATATATTTTTACTTTAACATTTAAATGTCTGAAACAGCGCCATCTCGACATTATTGTAAGAACTACTAGAAGCTCACGCTTCCTTACTTACGCAACCCTCCGAGGAGGATTGTGCCGTTCAAATACAAGCTAGGTAAAAATGGTTCTGTTTCGAATCTCTCTCGGTGGGCACAATTCGTACTAATCTTTGCAAAGTAATTTTTTTTAATCATGATGTTATATGTCTTTTTTTGTAGCTAATAAAAAATATGTGCCGTTAAAGAATGTATTAACTACCTACAATAATGCTTGTAATGTATGCTGTGATTTATTACATGTTACGTTGATCCAATTTTCACCGCTAGGGGCGCTTTCCAGAAAATAGAAAACGAATTAGCTATAAAGTTAACAAAACAATAACTTTCATTATCATAATTAAAAAATAATAACAAAAACAAAAAGAGGAATATTTTCAATAAAAACTCCTTTCGAAAGTAATGTTTTATTAAAATATTATAATTCGAATTTCCTCCGCTAGAGGCGCCACGGTAACGGGGAACTTTTACGACACGATTACCTACACTGGTTGTTTTTCTTAATAATTTATCGTGCTTCCACGAAGTTGGCTCGTTTCGTGCCGGGCAAATGTACCTATGTGTACCGTTGAGTTCTTCAATTATGAATCTGTTTTGTTTTATAAAGCGTTTGTTTCTCTGAAAAGTCAGTTACGAGTACTTTCTTTGAATTTCCACAAAGTTAAAGAGATTTATTATACATATGTATAATAAATCTCTTTAACTTTGTGGAAATGCTCCGTGACGAGTCCTTTACTTTCTATTATTAATATAATTACTTAAACGGAGAAATATTGTGTAAGTGGGGTAAAGTCAGGGAAAATAATTGTTTATCAAATTAACTTCCAACCCAAATTGCACGTACCTATATTCAAATCACAGCTGTCATTCTTTGACAGTTGCATGGATTTGCTATACCTACACGGCAAACTGGCGTAGAATGCCAATTTGATAAAAAAATATTTTTCCTGGCTGTACCTATTTTATTCCACATATCGTAAGCAATACAGTATATTGTAACGGATATTAAATGTCGTTTAGAGGACACTTATTTCCAATCAGAGTAGGCTACATTTAGCATTTGTAGGCCATGTAGTATTTTTATAGCACTTAACGATTCTCTTTTGTTTCTGCCAAATATATTCCAGACCACCTGGTCTGGAATATATTTTTAAACAGTTATTAATATTTCTTTTGTTGTAGACGCGACCAACATACTAAAATGAAGGCATTTAGGTACACAGCGTTCTCCTTTGTATCGCTAAATATCCGGCATCGCAAGTCTATAGAACCATTCGCAGTTTAGAAACGTTTCCATAAATAGGCATACCTATATCAATTAGCTTCGCGTTTCCAACTTACATTTTTTGTAAGGGAAGTCTTAAAAACTGTACCTACTTTCAAGAGAGGAGGTCAGGTCAGATGTTTACATTGTTTACTTATTTCTACCACCCGGTGACGTGCGAAGAAACATCAGAATAGAAAGTACAACTTTGAGTGGAAACATAGCTTTTCAAAACATGTTACGTAGGTACTGTGAACCGCACGTCACTAACAATTGAATTACGAAAGTCGCCCTTTCTGCTCCGACATAAAGGCTCTGTAGATTTCTAATTGTTACTGCATAGAGTCGTTTGGTTGACTATAAAGCGAAAATCAAAAGTCACCAATTCCTGAAAATAATAGATAATTATAGTCATACTAGCTGCGCCCCGCGGTTTCACCCGCGTAAATGTCGATCCCGTGGGAATATCGGGATAAAAAGTAGCCTATATGTTAATCCAGGGTGTCAGCTACCTCCATACAAAATTTTATCAAAATTAAATCGTCCAGCCGTTTGAGCGTGAAGAAGTAACAAACATATAAATACACACACACACCCCCACACACACACACTCACAAACTGTCGCCTTTATAACATTAGTGTACACAAAGTCCCCCCGCCGCCGCCGTATCTATCTGTCTCTTTGAACGCGATAAACTCAAAAACTTCCGAACTTATTCATTATCAAAACGGTTTTCACCAATGTGTATGATTCATTAAGGTTCTGTTTATATTGGCTGAAATATGTCGATGATTGTTAAAGATGTCGAAAAATTTTACCGAATGGGAATACTTTTATCCCCGTAGTATGTTCCCGTTTTAAAAGCTGGTTATAAAAAAAAACTTATTATAGAGCTTTTGCCGTAGAGCGAATGTAACTAACGTTTATTTAAATTACCGAAACGTTTAATTAAAAACAATCTCTAATCTAACAACAGTAAAGAAAGGTCTCATTCAAATAGCATAATTTATTTCAACTAAAATTAAATTCTAAAATTATATTTTGTTTAATACAAGGTCACGTTTTAAAGTTTTTCTCACACGTTTAGATTAATTTAAGGAAACTTCCAGTCTTTGCCACTGCTAACAACAAAATAATTTCAACACGGTACTTCGCGAGTCATAATTTATTATGTAGTCAACAAAGAGGTTGTTCAGCTACAAATGTAAGTTAACTGAAGGTACCTCAGTTGAAATTTTTACAAGATAATATAATATACGTGTTTGTAAGATTTTTTTATTGACGGGTAAAAATTCATAGGTACTAATTTATGAACATCCGGTACTTACAGGTATTCAAAGCAATAATTGGGTTGTATGAAAACCTGACAAAATTTGCGTCACTGATCACTTTAAAGCCACTTTTATACCTACAAGGAAGTATAAATTTTTTTGGTTCTTATGATACGGGAAGTCCTAGTACAAGAGCCAGGGCTACACTGATGTTTGTGTATACAAGTGAAAATAATAAATTTTATTTGCATCGTACAGCACGACATCGACAACGTTCTACGGTCAAAGTTTTCACACGCCGACTGTTGTGCATAACAGAAGGCCAATTCCGGTAAATAAAAACGTACAAAATCTAGTCGCAATCTCATCTCAGCGTCAATCAATGTCAAAAATGTAGAGAAATTAGAGGTATTTTTGACAGATTGAGACTGAGATCAGACTGTGAACGTTCTTAAAATTACCAGAAACGCCCCTCAGGTATTCTCTTGCCGGTCTAAAAATACACTGACCAGTCGGTCCTAAATAAGCCACTGACCTTGATGCATGGTGCGGGGGGGTGCGCCGCGGAGGGAGGGCTGCGCGGGGCATTCGGAAGCTGCAGCAGATGACGGATGCTGTACCCCTGGCGGGACTTGCGTGACATCCTGGGGGAGAGAAGAAATTATCAGCTAGGTAGGTACTGGATTAAAAAAAAACGAGGTACTTCTATTTATAGAATAACACCCAGTTTCTGGAACGGAAATTATATATATATATAATATATTATATAAATATATATATAGTGTCAAAATTAAACGCATCTCAAGTGATCCGAAGAGCATAATCAGCTTATAACGTTCCCACTGCTGGGATACAGGTCTCTTCTTTGTGAGTCTGAGAGGGAGTAGGCTGGAATCTACCACGCGGGCTCAGTGCTGATTAGAAGATGTCACATGTCTTTGAATTTTTGGTTCTAGAACGTGCCGGTTTCCACACTATGTTTTGCTTCACCGTTTTGAAAGCAGCGGTGATGAAATAAATTACACCTGTCTGGGTTCGAACTTACAACCTACAACTCGTAAGTCGGGGCTGTTACCACTGGGCCACCTCTGCTCTTTCCTATTGGCTGTTGATAATTGAATCAACCAATCACAACAGATTACGGGTGCTTGACAATTTGGAAGATAATGTTTCTGTTGACTTACATAGAATAGAATAGAATACTCTTTATTATGTACACCATATAAATTACAGACATAATTATAGAAACTGCACAAAGGGTGACACAATGGGCGGTCTTATCGCTAAAAGCGATCTTTTAAAGACCCAAGAAACCAAGAAACCAAGCTAGAGATATTTTTTTTCTTCATCTAATCATTCTGGTTTATAATTACGTATCTAAGTACCAACATAAATATCGAAAATTGGTCTACATTCGATATAGTTATGGTTACCTACCGGAAAAGTGTCAACGTACTAAGATTAATACAATTTTCCGCTATGAGGAAAAACCCGACTGTACAACTGTGACTGTTGCTCAACATTGGATTAGTGTTAGCATCAGTGGCCATTCAGCTTGAATTCAAGTGGAACCTGAAGTTAGTCAACAACAATAGCACTTGATATTATCCGGATCTCCTACTAGTATATGGTAGATGATGGAAGGCCTCCCAGAACGTGGACCTGGTGAAGGCAGCAGAATGCGAGAAACGCAGAACCGAACACAGTAAGTAGCGGTGCTTGGGGGAGGTCTATGTCCAGCAGTGATGATGATGATTACAAGTATGTGAAATCTGTGTACCGCTCATTAAATATATCTATCCCTCATTAATCCAAGTAACAAGGATAAAAATGGAAAAACACGTAGAACGTAGAATTCATCATTCTGACCTCCACAACCCAGTTACTGGGTAATACGACACCCCTTGCTTGGTATGACTGGTTGTCAGACTTTCGGGCTTCTGACTCCCGTAACGACTGTCAAAGATCCAGGAATAACAGCCGGGACCATCGGCTTAACGTGCTTTCCGAGGCACGGAGGGGTCTCGGTAGGTAAAGATGGTCACCCATCCACAGACCAACGGCGGCCAGCGTAGCTTAACCTGATCGATTGACCTGTGCGGCTGTTATTATTTAGCCACGGAAAGTAGAATTATTGAACCTATTATATACAACAAACTATGTTTCAATTGTTTACTCCCGGTACCCTGAGAGATCGTAAAGCTCTCACAGTACTTACCGTGATCCAGCGAACTACGAGTGAATCAAGATAATTATTCAATTGTGTACCCTTCAATCACTATCTTCTTTACAAATATAAAACGATTTTAACACCGAGTCTGCCCTAGTAAGGTACTAGGCGCGCAGCAGTCAAGGTCGAGTCGGCTGGGGATAGTCTATTGTTAAGACTCACAATTAGATACAGAGCCAACTCGACCAAGTCTGTTCAGATTCTCAGAACAAACAACACACGATACACTAAAGAACTGTGGAATACATAGACATTTATTTAGTTATTTGTATGCCGACGATAACTGTCATAAGATTCGAATTTAATTACTTTAGCATAGTGAAAGAAGTATTTCGATATTTCAAACATCAGACGTGACCTCCTTTTCTTTCATTTTATTTATTTTTACTGACTGCTGAACCCTTCACTTAGATTTCAGACTTGTGACAAAAATAGATTGGTAGAAAAACTTCCACTGACAAAGCTTTTATTATTAAAACTTTACAAAAAATGGTTGCCTGTAAAGTCGGTTTTACGGGCGAAGATTTTACGTGACAACGACCGATCATCCGATCATAGTTGAGTGGGAGAGAGACGCAAGGCATTCGGCGGGCCTCTCTCTCGTTCGGTGACTCATCGTAACGTTACCGAGCGTTACACTTTTTCATAAGTGACTCCCAGTCGCAACCTAATTTAAGACGTTGTCACGTCAAAAACAAAATAAAGTTCAAGATCCACAATAAGAAATTCTAAGTAACTATTATTAATTAACTAATATAATCAAAGAAAGAAAAGATTTTATTTTTACTCAAGGTTCTACGTTATCTATTTTTCATAGATTACCTCCTGAAAATGTATCGCACCGAACTGATCATAAATAATAGAATTTCGAAGGAAAATGTTAAAGTAATATTTACCTTCATTTATATTCATTAAATACAATAATAAAGTAGGCTACGGATCTATATCGAAGTGTGGAAAGATTCATGTAAAAATGTATCTTAACATCTGCGATATAAAATGAATTTTACAACAACAGCTCTCATCCTATCTACGGACTTCATCTAACTTATCTGCGCTACTGAAAACTGAATTCAGTTGCTCTCTCAATAAGGTTTAGTTTGGCTTTGTGTTAGTTTGGCGAGTAATAAGCGTGAGTTGACTTTGACTTAAGTACTTGCTTTCGTAACTATTGTAACGTTATCAATCGGGTAATTTGTGATGTAGAGCTTGTTATCGTGTATACTAATAAAGAAAGTTAACGTCACTTTATCGAAAACTTATTTTGTTATGACTTTGTTCGGGTGAGCATAGATATTTCATAACACGACATGAGAAACAATATTCATTTAAGAGGACAGGCCCAGGGTAGCCCACGATATGAAAATTTTCTTACGTTTGTTGCAATTTGTAGATCAGCGTCATAAATGTTGAACAAAATATGATTCGAGACCGTCACGTCACACACAAGTAAGTTTTACAGAATTATGATAATTAAAATCATCAATACAACCCTCTAAGTTCATAAAACCCTATTTAATTACTCATTATCTGCCTGCCTTTTCCCAACTATGTTGGGGTCGGCTTCCAGTCTAACCGAATGCAGCTGAATACCAGTGTTTTACATGGAGTGACTGCCTATCTGACGTCCACAACCCAACTGGGTAATACGATACCTCTTGGTAAGACTGGTTATCAGACTTTCGGGCTTCTGACTACCCGTAACGACTGTCAAAGATCCACGAATGACAGCCGGGACCAACGGCTTAACGTGCTTTCCGAGGCACGGAGGGGTCTCGGTATGTAAAGATCCCGAAAGAACCAACCGCGGCAATCGTAGCTTAACCTGATCGATCGACTTGTGCGGCTGTTATTATTTTGCCACGGGCCCCTCCCTACCCTATTGAATTACTATTTCATGAAACATCAATGGGCTACCAGGCGTAAAAAATTTAAAAACAAAAGCTTAAGGGGCCGGCGAACTACGCATGCAAATGCGTAGTTCATACAAACTTAATACCAAAATAATTTGTAAATCAAACATATTCTTAAGGTAGTGTGTATTTATTCCGATTGGATAACAGAATATCTAGGTTCCCAAATATATATTTTGAAAGGACTCTGATATAAAGACGAGATACGAGGAATTTCAAATTTCTATAAAAAAAATATTTTTCTCATAACTCGTCTTTAAATCAGTGTCCAACCAAAATATGTATTTGGGAACCTAGATATTCTGTAATCCAATCGGAATAAATACACACTACATTATGAATATGTTTGATTTACAAATTATTTTGGTATTACGTTTGTATGAACTACGCATGCTCCGCCGGCCCCTTAAAACCTAATTGTGATGGGCAGTTAGTAACCTGAAAAAGTCTCATTAATCAGGCGATAATCGTTTAGGCTGACTTGAATTAAATTCGAAGTACTTACTTAGCCACACCTACTTACTTTAAGGGGCTTACATGACCTAAACCGCGGTCACTGTCGGACTGCATAGAAAAGAAAGAGAAGCGCGATGACACAACGCTGGTAATTTATTGCAAAATATGAAGCAATTATTTAATTACAATTATTAATCTATTGTTTGGACTAAAAATTAAAACACTAATGTTTTAGCATGTTGCTTTTAGAATAATCTGACAAAAAATCAGAATGATTGTATGTATATTAGTATGGTTTTATTGTAAAAAGAAAGTTTTTGGAGGTACCGTCATGATTTTTTTTTATCGTATCAAATTAGTTGTATTTTGTTTTCAACACACTATCAACCTAGCATACATCCTAAAGAATATCATATATTTTTCTGATTTTGTTTACTGTAGTCGATCTACTTTTATTGTTTCTAAAACTTGTATTTTTTGCGTTTAGGTCCTGTAAGCCCCTTAATATGGTGCCACTACCAGTCCGTAGTGTATAAGTGGACCCCAAAACCAGTTTTCTTCAAGCTCCAAAATAACATATTGTAAGTACATACATTTATTATTTGGATGAATATAATACATAGCTAATATGGTTGCTCACAAGCATTGTATTGTACCTACCTATTGTGTTGTCGATTTAAAAGGCCATGAGTTTAAACGATGCGACCTCGTGCCGCTATGCTCCACTCTTAGCATTTACTTGCAAAGAAAATTGAAGTTGTTCTCAGAAAATGAAAAAAAAAATGACGTAGGTACAGTCAGCCCCAAAAAATGTATACACGGACACGTAACCATTTTTTTTGTCTACAACCATTGTTCCATGACATTGGATCCATCGTCCAGGTACAAAACATAGTATTAAATTTATTTTACCAAAACAAGGAAAAAATGTTGTCCCAAAACATCTATAGTACCTACCTAGGTACTTACATCCTATGCCCAAAACACATAAACAGTGATAATTCCAGAACAAGGTAAACAAGACCGACAACGTCATACGACTTATAACGAATAAGACGTCTTTAACTTCGTTTAATAAAAGAACAATAATTTTATTTTTGTCCTCTTTATTTCATCCATGACGTCACTGACGTGTCTCTTGTTTTTAGATTTCATTTTTATATCTTTTGGGGCTGACTGTAGCTTCCTACTAAAATAAATTTCCACTAACCTGCTAAAATGGTAACATTGTAAACTTCGCGGAAAGCCAAATTAGACCTTATTTTATGAAAATAAGACATACATTTTTCTAGGATATCTGGGGGCACGGGAGTGCCCCCGCCAAGACGAGCCAAGCGAAGCGCTTACATTTTCTTGGAAATCTTCAACGTCATCTTTCGTGATAAAGTCTCAATACCGTACTAAACCTCCATCAATGGGTCTACAGGAAAAACATTTCTAGTCCAAAACTTCTCAAAACCAATACTACAGTATGATATTATTATCAAGCTACACTCTACATATAAAAGGTATGTATGTATTCAAAACTTACAAGCTACATAAGTATCGATATCGACTATTTGTACGAAGTTATTCAACTCCGACATCCGCGTGAAACTTATCGAATGGTTTCGGCACTAGTAGGTATATCGATATCGGCAACTAGATACTAACTGACTATCGATAAGGTCGGCCCGTACCGAGAAGTTGAATTAAAGGGTATCAACTATTGATACAGTTTGTCGATAAATTACTAACCACTATTAAGTGTTCCAGGAATAAATGTATTTCTAGTTTCTAGGCCAGTGCTGTAATCAATAGAATTAACTTTAGAGTTGCTGGTTCGCAAGGAGAGAGTCACGGTTCTAATTAAAGGGATTACAGGACCTAAACGCAAAATGCGAAGTTTTAGAAGCAATAAAAGTATTATTATGATAAAACACAGTAAACAAAATCAGAAAAATATATGATATTCTTCAGGATATATGCTAGGTAGATACATAGTGTGTTGAAATCATAATACAACTAATTTGATACGATAGAAAAAAATATGAAGATACCTCTAAAAACTTTCTTTTTACAATAAAAACCATAGTAATATACATAAAATAATTCTGATTTTTTGTCAGATTATTCTACAAGCAACATAAAAAGATAGATTTTTTGTAAATAGATAAGTGCTTCATATTTTGCAATAAATTACCAGCGTTGTGTCATCGCGCTTCTCTTTCTTTTCTAGTCCGACAGTGACCGCGCTTTAGGTCATGTAAGCCCCTTAAGAAAAACGGTTAGGAAAAATCATAAACAGGAGAAAGGGTAACTGATATACAATGTGTAGGTACATTTTATGTAAACTTTGACAGTTAGGTGACGTTTAACATTTAAATCCCTAATCGAATTCGTTATTATTAGCAAGAGCCGACCTTTCACGAAAAGCAACCCCGAACGTCAGCATCGTATGTCCACGTATTACGAAGGAATAAAGTCGCAATTAGCACAACAACGATGTGTAAAAGCGGTTCATAGGCAGCCTGAGGTTTCACGGCTTTCAAACTAGTACAAAACAATGTAGTTGTAATAAAAGAACATCCAAGTTTTCAATACTTTTAAAAGTACTTGGAAGTTTCAAGAAAAATACCAAGATTAACGTTTTATAATTCAATCACGGAACTTATACTTGTATTTTATTACTCTATCCTCCCATTTTTAGGGTCCCTCTGACCTCATATTATGCAAAATCAAAATTTTACAACCCACTCATGAATTATCCAATAAAATCGAAGCCATACTGTTTACGCTTGCATAATATCGCTAAGTCACGTATGTAAGACAGTTGTGTAGTCAAGACCCATTTATTGTTCAAAGCAAATAAAAAGAAACGGAGCAAAATGTACTAGAACAAGTGAAAACTGACTCGACAGCTACGAGTAGTTGTACAAAAATAAAACTTAAGTGGAAAACAATAATGTTTTTTGTGATGGGCAGTTAGTAACCTGAAAAAGTCTCATTAATCAGGCGATAATCGTTTAGGCTGACATGAATTAAATTCGAAGTACTTACTTAGCCACACCTACTTACTTTAAGGGGCTTACATGACCTAAAGCGCGGTCACTGTCGGACTGCATAGAAAAGAAAGAGAAGCGCGATGACACAACGCTGGTAATTTATTGCAAAATATGAAGCAATTATTTAATTACAATTATTAATCTATTGTTTGGACTAAAAATTAAAACACTAATGTTTTAGCATGTTGCTTTTAGAATAATCTGACAAAAAATCAGAATGATTGTATGTATATTAGTATGGTTTTATTGTAAAAAGAAAGTTTTTGGAGGTATCTTCATGATTTTTTTCTATTGTATCAAATTAGTTGTATTTTGTTTTCAACACACTATCAACCTAGCATACATCCTAAAGAATATCATATATTTTTCTGATTTTGTTTACTGTAGTCGATCTACTTTTATTGTTTCTAAAACTTGTATTTTTTGCGTTTAGGTCCTGTAAGCCCCTTAATATGGTGCCACTACCAGTCCGTAGTGTATAAGTGGACCCCAAAACCAGTTTTCTTCAAGCTCCAAAATAACATATTGTAAGTACATACATTTATTATTTGGATGAATATAATACATAGCTAATATGGTTGCTCACAAGCATTGTATTGTACATAACTATTGTGTTGTCGATTTAAAAGGCCATGAGTTTAAACGATGCGACCTCGTGCCGCTATGCTCCACTCTTAGCATTTACTTGCAAAGAAAATTGAAGTTGTTCTCAGAAAATGAAAAAAAAAAATGACGTAGGTACAGTCAGCCCCAAAAAAATGTATACACGGACACGTAACCATTTTTTTTGTCTACAACCATTGTTCCATGACATTGGATCCATCGTCCAGGTACAAAACATAGTATTAAATTTATTTTACCAAAACAAGGAAAAAATGTTGTCCCAAAACATCTATAGTACCTACCTAGGTACTTACATCCTATGCCCAAAACACATAAACAGTGATAATTCCAGAACAAGGTAAACAAGACCGACAACGTCATACGACTTATAACGAATAAGACTTCTTTAACTTCGTTTAATAAAAGAACAATAATTTTATTTTTGTCCTCTTTATTTCATCCATGACGTCACTGACGTGTCTCTTGTTTTTAGATTTCATTTTTATATCTTTTGGGGCTGACTGTAGCTTCCTACTAAAATAAATTTCCACTAACCTGCTAAAATGGTAACATTGTAAACTTCGCGGAAAGCCAAATTAGACCTTATTTTATGAAAATAAGACATACATTTTTCTAGGATATCTGGGGGCACGGGAGTGCCCCCGCCAAGACGAGCCAAGCGAAGCGCTTACATTTTCTTGGAAATGTTCAACGTCATCTTTCGTGATAAAGTCTCAATACCGTACTAAACCTCCATCAATGGGTCTACAGGAAAAACATTTCTAGTCCAAAACTTCTCAAAACCAATACTACAGTATGATATTATTATCAAGCTACACTCTACATATAAAAGGTATGTATGTATTCAAAACTTACAAGCTACATAAGTATCGATATCGACTATTTGTACGAAGTTATTCAACTCCGACATCCGCGTGAAACTTATCGAATGGTTTCGGCACTAGTAGGTATATCGATATCGGCAACTAGATACTAACTGACTATCGATAAGGTCGGCCCGTACCGAGAAGTTGAATTAAAGGGTATCAACTATTGATACAGTTTGTCGATAAATTACTAACCACTATTAAGTGTTCCAGGAATAAATGTATTTCTAGTTTCTAGGCCAGTGCTGTAATCAATAGAATTAACTTTAGAGTTGCTGGTTCGCAAGGAGAGAGTCACGGTTCTAATTAAAGGGATTACAGGACCTAAACGCAAAATGCGAAGTTTTAGAAGCAATAAAAGTATTATTATGATAAAACACAGTAAACAAAATCAGAAAAATATATGATATTCTTCAGGATATATGCTAGGTAGATACATAGTGTGTTGAAATCATAATACAACTAATTTGATACGATAGAAAAAAATATGAAGATACCTCTAAAAACTTTCTTTTTACAATAAAAACCATAGTAATATACATAAAATAATTCTGATTTTTTGTCAGATTATTCTACAAGCAACATAAAAAGATAGATTTTTTGTAAATAGATAAGTGCTTCATATTTTGCAATAAATTACCAGCGTTGTGTCATCGCGCTTCTCTTTCTTTTCTAGTCCGACAGTGACCGCGCTTTAGGTCATGTAAGCCCCTTAAGAAAAACGGTTAGGAAAAATCATAAACAGGAGAAAGGGTAACTGATATACAATGTGTAGGTACATTTTATGTAAACTTTGACAGTTAGGTGACGTTTAACATTTAAATCCCTAATCGAATTCGTTATTATTAGCAAGAGCCGACCTTTCACGAAAAGCAACCCCGAACGTCAGCATCGTATGTCCACGTATTACGAAGGAATAAAGTCGCAATTAGCACAACAACGATGTGTAAAAGCGGTTCATAGGCAGCCTGAGGTTTCACGGCTTTCAAACTAGTACAAAACAATGTAGTTGTAATAAAAGAACATCCAAGTTTTCAATACTTTTAAAAGTACTTGGAAGTTTCAAGAAAAATACCAAGATTAACGTTTTATAATTCAATCACGGAACTTATACTTGTATTTTATTACTCTATCCTCCCATTTTTAGGGTCCCTCTGACCTCATATTATGCAAAATCAAAATTTTACAACCCACTCATGAATTATCCAATAAAATCGAAGCCATACTGTTTACGCTTGCATAATATCGCTAAGTCACGTATGTAAGACAGTTGTGTAGTCAAGACCCATTTATTGTTCAAAGCAAATAAAAAGAAACGGAGCAAAATGTACTAGAACAAGTGAAAACTGACTCGACAGCTCCGAGTAGTTGTACAAAAATAAAACTTAAGTGGAAAACAATAATGTTCGTTTTCAATTGAGTGTACGAATGGAGGTTGTTACGTTGCAAATGGCTCGAGTTATTAGGGTTTAATTCAGGAGCTAGTATAAATTCTGAATGTGCTTGAATGTATAACATACTATATAATTAAATATGTTGTTACTGTGAGCTTTCAGGTTTCAGGGAAACTTGTATAACTGTTTGTAGTATATTATATAATCTTGTTATATAGTTGTGTGAGTATCAGGCTTGAGGGATTACGTCTATCTGTAGTTATAATATTTAGGTTTGTTTATTTATATCGCAACATATTCCTTTGTCTCTATATTTAGAGTGCTTGAAGTGCCCGGGGTGGCTACATTTTATATTTTCGTTGAAGCGTAAAAAGTTTAAAAATAAAGGCCGTTTAATGGATTGTAAAATAAGGTTAAGCAGGCGAATATTGGAGCCGTAAATCAATTTATGTTTAAATCCAAAAGTACAAGTTTATAAAGTTACTCGTTATTACTTATGTAGGTTTGTAAGAGTACCTACTCGTAAAAGAAAACAGACAATGTATTTCCATAAAAGAAAATTAAACGAGAAAATATGCTTTTAGAATGAATCCTTTGTTACTTTGTTACGCAACAGTCAACACAAAAGCATACCTATACATTAACAGAAACATAAATCCTAAACAAATACAATAAGCAAACAACATACACGTACATAAACCGTGATATATTATAATTATATGAAGCGCTCAAAGCTAATAACGATCGGATATCGTCGGCAGATTCAATCGAACAACTGTCAAAACTGTGATTGTCTCCCATCACAGCTAACATCCGACAATCGATCCACACACCTCTAAGCACAGCTGCAGACTACGCCATTTTGAAGTGCTTATTTCCATTATAACATTGTACTAACTACACTGAAATGTTCTACAAAAGTTCGCGTTTTGCTTCGTGAAGTCCAGAAGTTTCAACTCAACGGAATACCCCAACTCCCCAATCGGCATTACGCGAAAACAACATTTATTACAAGCGGGTACAGATTGAATTAGCCCGCGGTAGAATTCCGCTTACAACTTTGCGCAAATACGACAAGTTCAAGTTATCTGAAAAGTTATTTAACAAAGTTTCATAGCTTTCTTGGGTTGCGTGCGAGATTGGGCTCTAAGCGTAGGAGATTAAGTTAATTATCGTTTGGAGGCTGTGTAGAACATGGGTCCTTTCAGAACCGAAAGTCATCTGCGTTATCCCATCGAGAGCCGTGACTGTAGAAAGATTTTCCTTCTACAATGGACTGAGACTGGGACCGGTCGCTGAAATGACTTTGTAATAGCGTCCTCAATAAAACGACCCAATATCGTGGGCTTTTTACTTTATTTATGAGATAGTTGGACAAGACTTTCGTTACTAAATAAATGTTTGCGTAAAGGATAAAAGGGAATGTGCGCATACGAAAATGGATCAATCGCAAATAGGCAAAATAAGTCCTGAATGTTGTTTACAAGCTGTACCTAATACTGGTCTTGGCAGTACAGTCATGAACCAAGTTTTGTTGAGAATAACATCGTGGTGTTTCACTTGCGGCTATTGTAGAACGTTGGGAACTGTACCACTATGATTTTATAATCTCTCAAAGTTTTAATGAGCTCAATTTAGTCTTCAAAAGCTGATACACGCGTTAGTTTAATATGCTTAGAGTGTATTCAGAGTAAGTAGCGTTAAGATCTAAAGTAAATCGACTGGAAATGTTGTAACTAAATGTCAGTTTAAGAATACATTTATTGATCGATTTTAAATAGATTTAAGTAAAATAATTGAAATATTTATAAATTTTAATAAGTGGTATTGCCCCTATTAAACCTCTTAGCAAGGTTAAATCGTCCTTAAATATGATTTTAAAATTCCTTTTCCGAGAAGCTTTATAGCTTGTGCTCGACGTTGGACGATTCCAAGAAAATTAATTATTTTGATGTAATAAGAACATTATTTCTTTGTTGTTTGATTTAAGAGTCATTAAGGAAATTTAATTCGTTTGGCGTTTCCTTTATTACGACGCTCTGTTTTCTTCCCTATCGTATATTATAGTCTTTAATCACATCAACGTATGAATAATAATATATATATTTTCCCGAATAATAATTCATAAAGCCGTTTGTATCACGATACTGACGATAAACATGCCATTTATAGTTTTATCACACAAAATCACAACATTGTCTCAGTTTCGAATCATTTCCCACTTCATATAAGTAGTTATAGTAACTCGTAAACAGTTTTTGAGCAAAACTTTTCACTGACACAACTTTTCTACGGGCCACATAAACTAGTGAAACAAAGTTTACTACCTATCACCTGTCACTTATTGGAGTGCCTGATCCATAGGCAAGGTCACAACAGAGCTGCGAGCGTCCTCCTCTCTGTTGCCAGAAGTAAACACAAATTACAGGAGCATCCAAGGCACGTCAGCCGAGTTACACTTCAAAACAATATCTCAAATGGACACAAACACTCGTACCCAGCCTCCCCACAGTCACAATAACACTAGAACTACACCTCCGAGTCAGAATACGGTCTTTCGTCTTCCAGCATAACCTCAAAACATCTTACTGACACTCCGCGGCCCACAGGAATTAATAAAAAGTTTCTTTATAAAACAAGTGGGTTGTGAGCATGTTCCAAAATGGCGGAACTTTGCGTTAACTTCGGAACGTAGAGCGACGTGAAGTTGTAGGGTGCGCGACTTGTGCCGCCCGCGGTTCAGTTGCGCAGCAAACACTAACTTTTCTCATTGTAAGTCACATATAAAACTTGTAAACACTTCTTTTGGCACACGTTAACACTTGAGTAGGTCACAAAAAGTGATTTGGAACACATGGGTATCTACAAAAGTAGTTTTAATCGCGTTTTTGAACAGTTAAAAAGTGGTATAACCTCGTAGCGCTCCCGTACTGCACCGCGAGCCTCGTAGTCGACAGGGGTTCGGTCGGGGAAAATCAATAACTTACGGCCGACTCTCTCCGCCGCTCTCCGCGTTTAATCATACACTTTGTGAGCAAAACATTAAAACTTGTCCGTTTGTTTGTCGGAGGCGGATCGTTGTTCGAAGTGAAGCGGGGGGTGGAGCGGAGCGAGCGGAGCGATCAGCGGGAGCGGTCGGCGGCGACGGCTCCCGGCTCCCGACTTAGCCACTTCGCGGAGTTTACTTGCGACAAAGTTTTGCGAGGTGTTCTTACAAAGAAGTACGGTTATGTACTGCAATGTGAGGAAGATTGGCGTTTCCCCGCTCCCTGCGCGGACTGCCACAAGTTTGCTGCATTGTTATCGCTGGCCAAGTTCAAATTAAAACTTTCTTTACAAGTTTGCAGTTGCCATATTGGATTTGCGCGGACTCACAAATTACTTTTTTCCTATGTAGGTAAGTATTTCATGTAGATAAAGAGTTTTCCTCTAACAGTAGGTCAGTGTAACCTCAGTTTTCAAGCATTTGGTTTTCAACAAAACAAATGTTGTGCGGTGACTCACCTAATATTAATGGTTTCTCATTTACATAACTTTTATGTTGGTAGGGTGATTGTGCAGCATAATGTATGTAAATGTGATAATCACTTTTGAGCTGCGGTGGGTGAAACACACCAACATAACACACAACATAAAATATTCAATTGAATATTTTAAGGAACTCTTTGATAAAAAATAAACTGTTCGAGAAAAACTTTTTTTTTAATAATTACAGTTACATAATAACAATTAGCGCACAAAATTCATTATCAAATAAAAGCGAACCCTTTTAAACACAAGGGGAAACAAATAAGTCGTTATTTAAGTCAAAAGTCACCGGACCACTTTAGGCACGGATATTGACTTTAGGAAACACCGACTAGAGTGATTTAATTCCGTAAGTAGTGTAAACAAGTTCTGTCCTTAGATGACTCCCACACCCCCCGACACTCCTTTTATACGAATTATCCATAGAATTGTGAACAAACAAATCTGGCGACCACTATAACGTGACCTTCCGCGACCCCTTCAATGATGTGACAATAAACTCAGCTAACGTGAAGAAATACAAATTCAAAGGTCTTAATAAATTGGATTGTTGAGTTGCCCGATCTGTTGAGCTACTCATCCAGCTTTGGTAGGAGCTCTTCGTAGCACAATTCCCGGGGTGGAGTATTAACAAGTATTTTACGAGATAAATAAGTTAGCTCGAGATACTGTTGATGTTTGTTGCGAATAAGTCGAGCTATATAATTTAGGTTTATAATTTTACATAAGATGCTTTAATTTTGCTTGTGATGGTTGGTTATTGCCAAATTGTTTTATTGCGGCTTTAAGTTTAAGATAATATATTCCTAATGAAGTAAACCTTATCTTTAATGGCTTGATTCGAGTACATACATCAGGTAGGTAAAGTAAATCTAAAATGTTTTAGTTTGATATAACTTTCTCTCTCCCGCTACTATCTCTATCGTTTTAGATCGTGCTATACGAAAATAGCTCATAACGTAAGCTTGTCAGCAAGGTTGATATTGAAGCTGACTACCGAACAGGATGCATCAGAAATAGCTAACCCGTTCGCTGCCACGTCAGACACATGTGCCTGACGCTAGGGGAGGTTTGACCTTCAACATTTTAGGGCCGGCATTGGCAGTATAGTGATTAGTATCGTCAATCGTGGCACACATAGGGTGCATTTATTTTATTAATCGACTTCTAAAAAGGAGGAGATTCTCAATTCAGATGTAACAACATGAATAAACATATAAATGTTTTATTATTATTTTATTTTTTTATGTATGTTCGGGCATAACTCCGTCATATACCTATAGACGGTTTTGCAAAATTCATTTTTGTTCCAAAGAGGTGTATTCCGAAATGGTCCCATTTAAATTTGGTAAAGATCTGATGATGAGTTTCGGAGACAGACAACGGAAGTCTTCAATAAATGCCAGCAAATCAACCGCGATTGCTGCTATCGCATTATGTATGCATTGTTTATCCAATCACTCGACATTACATCACGTCTGTACCTTCTAAAGGGCTACGCAGATGTGTTCAATAGGTTCCTGACATTGATAAAAAAAAAAAAGTTATCACACTAATATTATAATGGCGAAAGTTTGTGAGTGTGTGGGGGTCGAGTGTGTGTGAGTTTATATGTTTGTTACTTCTTCACGCTCAAACGGCTGGACCAATTTTGATAAAATGTTGTATGGAGTTAGCTGACACTCTGGATTAACATATAGGCTAAGCGTAGCAAGTAAAAAAAAAAAAAAAACTGCTGCTGATTTAAATTAATTTCCATTACATTATTATATAATGAAACTATCGCTTTATTGTGTCCGCTATTGTTTAAAGTACCGAGAGTTTATAATGAAGCAGAGCGATGTATGACGTCAATGAACTTGCTTAAAATGAAATATTGTTTCGTCATTTTCTACAATATGTAAAGGCCGGGAGGATATTGACCTATTACTGAATGTACTGGAACAGTTTATATTATTGAGAAAAGTGGTTTTTTATTGCTTTTCTGTTATAAAATCTAACTTCTTATGCTAGGTAGATATATATCTAGCATAAGAAGTTAGATTTTTATTATTAGGTAGGTACCTGTGTGTGTATGTTCAGTGTTCTGTATTTCTGTAATACCTACAGGTTTTTTTTATAAAAACCTACTTCTCACAATGTGATTTTTTCGAAACTGTTAAGTGCTATAAAACCATTGTGAGAGAAAATAAATAAACTTATTATTATTATTTTTTTCAAAGACAATTAAATGTCCATTACCGTACTAATAAAAATAAATTCTCAAAACATAGAACATACCTACATAAGTTTTTCAATCAATTGTATACACACAAGCACTCAAAACATAGAAAAACAACTTTTTCTTTTGGTAACTAAACTTACTTTACTATTAGGCACTTTTTAAAATCAAACTACTAACAGAAACATCTAACTTTCGAAGGCATTACTTACTAATCAATCACAGATTAATTATCATATAACGGGATCACAGGTTATTTTGTAACCTAGCTAGAAGAACGGTGCTTCACCCACTCGATTGTAGACTACCCATATAAGATCTTTACTATAACTATATATAACTATGTAACCTACTACAATCTGTCTGTTTGAGTAAATCAATTTATTATATTATTATTAAATAAACTAAACTAAAATTCCAGATTATTAAGTCTACTGCTGGCCTGTTCTTACGGCTGCTGTCGAGTAACCGGTGTAACCCCGGCCGCCCACTCCCTCCGCGCTCTACTACCTGAAGCCTTGAAAATTTTCCGTTAGCTCGCAGAGAGCTCTAATAATAGTAAAATATGAAATCTGTAGTACAGTCAACAGCAAAAGTAGATGATCAAAATCAGAAATTCAATACTAATGAACGGAGTTCGCGCAGAACTCTGCCACACAGCCACACAGTCTCTGCACACAGCTTAACAACTACAACAACAACAGCAACAGCTCTGCCATACAGTTCTGACGCGAACTCCGTTAATTAGTATTGAATTTCTGATTTTGATCATCTACTTTTGCTGTTGACTGTACCTAGTAAGTAATGGCTGAGCGACAGAAATAACTTCCTGCCTTTTTCTTAGATCTTCCTAAGGTTGGTACATTTAAATCTTATAAAAAGAATATAGGGAGGCTTTTGCCCAGGAGTGATTTATTCAAATTTTCTCTACCAAAACACGTTTGAGGAAACCATCCCACATAATATTATGATAATAATGCCTATAGATGTCCAAATTAAATGGCTAATCCCTGCATGAAATCATTAATAATAAATATTAGCTCTAACAGTGTGCACCCATAGTAACAAAGAAGCAAAACACGGAACGTTTAACATACAACACAGATCAACCAACACACGTACCTACGTAATAACAGTTCAACTACTTATAACATCTAGGGTGTTAACCCTGCTCCCAATGTCGAGTTGCCGTGGTAACCCACTGCCTTCAAGTAATTCATAGCGCGTGGGATGATAAGTACTGAAGCCTTTATTGCAATTTATAGCTCAAACAACGAGCTAATAATAATAAAATGTAAACTCTGCAGTAATTGGGGATTGTGCTCCTTGAAAAAAGATGGCGGGACGAGCTGGACAAAACAAACGACCAGTGGTCCACTTTAGCCCTGGTTCGAAAGAGCTGGAAGTCTTGGGGAGAGGCATTTGCCCAGCAGTGGGATGATGCAGGCTAACAACAGGTACATAGCCGAATTCTGGGCCGAGTACCTACATTTATAAAAAGCAAAAAAAATATTAGATTGCTATCGACACGCTAAGAAGAAGTAAAACTCCTTGAATGATTTCCATTTTAAGGTATTGAGAGGAAATGGGGAATTGTTTAATTTGTCATTGTTCTAATGTGAGAAAGAGATGGAAGTATACAGTATAAATAGCGCCATCCTTTTTTGCATGCTTTTCTCAACGGTCCTAGTACTTAAACCACTGTACCTTGTTCAGTTCTAAAAACAATACCTACATACAAAGTTACGGAACATAAATTACAGCTTAACTGCTTACATAATCAGCTTATAATGTTCCCACTGCTGGGACACAGGCCTCCTCTCGGTGAGAGGGAGTGGGCCGTAGTCCACCAAGCGGGCCCAGTGCGGATTGGTAGATGTCATATGTCTTCGATTTTTTGGTTCTAGGATACTTATGCCGATTTCCTCATGATGTTTTCCTTCACCGTTTTTGAGACCAGTGGTGATGAAGTAAATGACTTAAAGTAAAGCGCCTGCCCGCACCCTAATTGCGTAACGCACAATCAATCGCAATCTGAATCATTTTGAAGGATATTGCTAATCCATTGCTTCACATGTTCGAAAAATTTGTCTACTCAACAACGTAAATAACGCAATGAATGTTGTTGAACTGTCAAAATGAAACCCATTGCTACTGATAGTGTGTTACGCAATTGACCCGCTGGGTTCGAACCCAGTAAGTAGGGTCGTTACCACTGGGTCACCACTGCTCACAACTGCTGCTTAACTACTTGTTATTAAATAAAGCTATCTGCAGATCTAGATTGACAACCCTCTTGCACAATTCAGTTACCGTAGTAACTAGAAGCCTTCATGTGAGAGCCTTCATGGTGATTCATAGCACGCGTTAAGATAAATACGGAATATTGCTTCTATTTCACTCGCCTATGTAACTTAATACCTATGTACAGACGGCAGCACATCAAGCTACCCGAAATTTTCCCAATCAACTTGAACCTTATGCTTTAGCAATAAAGTTGAAAATCTATTAAAGAAATTTGACAGATTGTAGTAGCTTGACGTGCTAGGCTGGCGTCTGTACCTAGGTATTGGGAAATTTAGAGGTTTTAGCTTCCTTTAACCCACATCAAGCTACTACAACAAATCCACAAGAAACTCGGTCATTCGGTGGTTAAATAACTCCGCTGCGCACACGGATATCGACTATGGCTGCGCATCATGACTGCATTCATCATAATTTATTAATAAGTTACAGGATAGGTACTAATGAAACATCACAAACATATGTAGGCAGTTATATAAGCTATAACATAACTTGCAAATAAGTCTTTCTAGCCCCTATTCGAAGTGCTAGGACCGATTAAAGAATATTTCTATTTACCTAAATAACTTCTGAACGGTGCAATTTCTTTTTTGTTTTTTTATTGATAAACAAATTCAAGCCAATTCATAAGAAGTCGTGTGCAAAAAACAGTGCGCGTAATCGTTTCAGAGATCCAGCAAACACTTAAACGACAGCAGGATCGTGAATATCTTCGCAACCATAAAAGATACAAATACAAACTAAGCCGCAACATTTACCTCGTTTATCGAACTAATTTTGTAGGTATTTCAATATACCCATTATTAAACAAAGGTAACAGGACACTTGCGCGCGAAAAGTCCATTCGCGGAAAAGTCTTTTCACGCAAGTGTCCTTAAACTAAACTTCTGGCCACGGTAACGTTACCGCAGCCAGAACTGTTTTTGTCAAATAACTAAAATACTAATAGCGCTACAAATTTAAAATCTACGCAACAATTATAGAAGCTAATTATTTATTACACTCAAATTACGATATTCGACATTTTCTGGCTAGCGTAACGCACACTATTATTAATACTCTTCCACCGAGTTACCGTTTAACTCACTGCCTTCAGGTGATTCATAGCGCGCGGGATGACAAGTACTGAAGCCTTGTAATATTCCGTCAGCTCTCTCAGATTGCTTCCAATTCAATAGAAGACTAATTTAATTTGTGAGGTATTCGATTCGACGCAAATATTTAATTCCAAATTATGCAAAGTTTGTGAGTTTGATCATTGCGTAAGGCGAATCACACCCTGCATCGCGCCACGCGACGGGGCGCAGATATCGCTCAACCGCGCGTGATTTTATACATACAAATTCAATAAAAACGCGTTTCCGCGCGGGGAATTTGGCCCGGGTATTTGTGGCTGCTGAGATCTTGAAGCGGCGCAAATATCCCCTTTAGAGGGGATATTTGCGCGATAGTTTATAATGTTCCCACTGCTGGGACACAGGCCTCCTCTCGGCTAACCGAGAGGAGGCCTGTGTCCCAGCAGTGGACATTATAAACTGATTATGTTGTTATGGGTAAATACAGTTTTGAGCCGTTTGGCGTCGAAACACTGAGGTCATAGGGCCTGATTGCGCGTCTCCCTTTTCACGAAAATTTCTCGAAAGTGACCAGGGCTGGCTCGATCTTTGGCCAAAGAATTAGTATTGGTATTTAACGTGGCAATGCTAATTCCTAAGTCTCCTTTTGTATTTTTGTATATTTAGCTAGTTAGTCATTTAATTTAGTACCTACCTAGTGATTTACAATAATTAGTTACATTATATAATGTGTATAATCATTTTAATGTATACGAAATAAACGTTGATGTCAGGAACATCTAATGAGACTAAAAATATAATTAATTCCAACAACCACAAACAAGACCAAAATAATTTCAAACTAAATAAAGCCAGAATTTCTTGCTAACACAAATCGTAGCTAAAGGCCAAATGTAGTATTTATTAATGATCGACTCGCAAATAGAACTCGCCAGTTGCCGTTGCATTAATAAATAGGAACCAGAGAGATACGGTCAACAACTAATTGTAGCCACTTCTAGCGGCGTACCTACCTAGTGATATTTATTAGGTAATGTTGGATACTACTACCCGGCCCAGGAGCGCGGGGGACGCGGTCACTGAAAGGAGGCTGCCGCAAGCTGCAGGCCAGGTTCTCTGGTCTTTGTTTGGCGGTCTATGGTTTGTGACAGCGTTGCGTGCAGAACAGCATTATATTGTAGTCTTTGTGCAGAAGCGCTATCCGTCAGCCGTTCGGTGTTATCTGGTATCTCAATAATCTCTTGTTGATTTCTTTAATTTGATTAGTGATTATTTTGTTCCTCTGATTGTAATTTTGCTATGGTTGATAATTCTTTTTATAATAATTACATGTGATTAGTTTTTAGGATATCAAATAATTCTTCTATTTAATTGTGATTTCACTTCTGTCTTAGCAGTATAATTATTACCTTCTAGTTATTTGAACACAGTGACCAGAACATGTACTTAATAAATGAGCTGAAAGAACAATTACTATAGGTACTGTAACTGCTCACAAGCAGTCACGACATCCTATTTTAAAATAGCAATTAGTTTAAAACAGTTGCCTCTCACAGAGAGGAGGCCGGTGTCCCAGCAGTGGGAACATTACAGGCTGATTACCTATGCTTAAACTTGGAACACTTAACAATAAATAAAAATGGCTGACACTAAAACCATAGGTACATCCTGAGTGCCCCGGGCAGTCAGCCCCGCTATCCCTTTGTTGACCGTTTATTTATATCACGTTGCGACGTTCTCTATTATATCCACACTATCGGAATTTTTGGTAGGGAAACCAGCACCCACCCTACAAATTGCGTAACACACTAGCAATCTCAATTTGAATCATTTTGAAGGATATTGCTAATCCATTGCTGATCATATTATGTTCGGTAAATTGGTCTGCTCAACAACGTAAATAACGCAATGTATGTTGTTGAACTCTCAAAATGATAGCCATTCTTACTGTTAGGGCTAATTTTTCTATTTTATTAATTTAAAGAAATCAGTAATACGGTCGCCACCAAATAAACGCCACTTATAGTCGAGTAGCTATACAATAAATTACATTATCTTCATAACATTTTCTATTTATAAATGAAAGCAGAGGAAAATCTCTGTACTTAGAGTAATAGTTTTCATTCCAAGACTTCCTTTGTTTTACCTCTACTCTAGTTTACTAGGAAGTAATATGTAACAGCAGTCTCTTGGATTATTTTCTGTTTTAATATTGTTATGTTTATATTTCCTGAAGGAACGAGCATTTCATGAGTGAGTGCTGAAAACTGGCTGAAGTGGTATTTGTTTCTATGACTTTATAATTCATCCCGAGGTACCTACATGATAACATGGTTAAATATTGATATGGTGATAAATCTTACGTAATATAAATCTGAAATTCATTGAAACTGAATATTCTTGTGTAATAAATGGTTTGGATGGGTACATTATTTATGCACGCACGGTGATGCCTGCGGATTATTAAATTTTTATGTTATTACTGTTATTGTAGTTGCTTTATATTCAAAGTAATGTTTATTTTTTAGGGTTCCGTACCCAAAGGGTAAAAACGGGACCCTATTACTAAGACTTCGCTGTCTGTCCGTCCGTCTGTCTGTCACCAGGCGCGTGCGCAGCGCGTGTCGCGATAGCTAGACAGTAAGGAACTACACTTACCACGATCGTCGTAACTAAAAAAAAACTGACCAACTGCGAGTCGCACTCGCACACGAAGGGTTCCGTACCACAAGGCAAAAACGCCGAAAAAAACAGGTTTGTTGTATGGGCGCCCGCCCCCCTTAAATACTTATTTTATTCAGTTTTTAGTATTTTTTGTTATAGCACAGAAATACATCATCTGTTAAAATTTCAACTGTCTAACTATCACAGTTCATGAGATACAGCCTGGTGACAGACGGACAGTGGAGTCTTAGTAATAGGGTCCCGTTTTTACCCTTTGGGTACGGAACCCTAAAAAACATCAAATAATACTTTTTCGTTTTCTAACGTTTAGATATCGATACCCACCACATCTGCGGAGCTTCGCTAATCCTGTAGACCATAAGTAAATAAATCATACATCATATTGATTTATTTTCACTTCATACTCGAACGGGGCTTAGAACAAGCCAAAAGCAAATGTCCTCAATTTATTGGATGATTCAGTTATTTAATTCCTATATTTCCTATCTATTTCTGGAAATATTTGAAAGGCAGCTGACATAATTATCTATTATCTATATATATAAAAGAAAGTCTGTTAGTTACACTATTTATAACTCAAGAACGGCTGAATCGATTTGGCTAAAAATTGGTGGGGAGGTTGCTTAGAACCAGGAGACGGACATAGAATACTTTTTATCTATTTTTTTCTTTATAGGAGTAGGGTATGAGTAGTGTAGGAGTAGGTTAGGAGTAGGGTAGGACTAGGGTAGGAGTAGGGTAGGAGTAGGGTAGGAGTAGTGTAGGAGTAGGGTAGGGGTAGGTTAGGGTAAGGGGTAGGACACCACGCGAACGAAGTAGCGTCGGGCAGCTAGAAATAATTTATATGGCAAAACAACGTTTGCCGGTTCAGTTTGTCTCATTATAAAGGGAGTAGGTACCCTAGGTAGGTAGCTCGTGTAATAACCCTAATGATTGGTATTTCATGAAATAGTCATTCAATAGGATTATACGAACTTAGAGGGTTGTATTGATGATTTTAATTATTATAACTCTGTAAAGTCATATTTGTTACGCTCGCAAATCATATTTTAATTTTAATTCAACATGACACTGACCTGCAAATTGCAAACACCGTAAGAAAATTTGAATTTAGCTGAAGACATAAAATATGTAATATTGTAAGGCCTGAATTCCCCTTACGCTGAAGCCGCGCGCCGGTCGCGTACCGGGGTCACGCATACCAAGACGCTGACGATAAATGAACGTGTAGGTATCGTAGCGAAGGTCAATTTTTGTAAGAGGTAAGCCGGAGTAGATATCTTTAATATGATTATATTATTTGTCTATAGAATACTGACTGTGCCATTTTTCAAAGGGAAGCCGGTAGGAATCGAGTTGTATGGAACCTTCGCCACTGACGTGTATAGTATAGCGCCGATGCGGACTGTCAGCGAGCGCGAGTCCATTATGAATGGGTACGCGACCGATGTCAGTGACCGACGTCGGTTATAGAGAATTTCCATAATTAAGCTACCAATCCGCTATGATACAAGAGATAATTTTCGTTTCGCCATTGTGAAGTTATTAAAATGGAAACGTACAGACGTATAGACGCCAGCACATCAAGCTACCCGAAACTGTCAAATTTTCCCAATCAACTTTAAACCTTATAATTTAGCGATAAAGTTGAAAATCTATTAAAGAAATTTGACAGATTGTAGTAGCTTGATGTGCTGGCGTCTGTACATCTAGTAATCCAACTTCTACTCGTAGGTATATTAAATAATTTCTAGTCTAAGGGCTGATTATTGCAACGCCATCGCCAGATAGTTTTATCCGAGGAATAATTTTGAATTTTTGACAGTTCTTCCATACAAAATCTGTCAGATGTCAATTTGATTCAACGAACAAAAATTATCTGTCGATTGAAAAATTCGTTCTTAGAGCCGATTTCTCAATCTTGAGATAACTTTTGTCTGAGGAATGAAAATTGCGGTTTGACAGTTTTGGCTTCGAAACTATGTAAAACCGCCATATTTATTCTTAAGATAAAACTTATCTGACGATTGAAAAATCGGCTCTTATTTACATACCTTATAACCTCATTCGAAATTGGACCAAAATAATAATAAGCAGATACATAAACATTTCTAAATACAACATTTTCATCATTTACGTTGTTACTCTTTCGCTTGACTTTGTCGAGTCGGGTAAAACTTTCTCGGTTCGTGCCAAATGCTAAAGTAAATGGAATAGACTTCGTGTATTATTTTCGCGGTCAAATAATAGGTTATAGTCTAGCAGGGGATCGAGGAGGGGTGGTGGAGGGGGTTCAGGGGATCAGACCGGGATAACTCGCTATTGTAGGTAATGTATTGGGAGTATTCTATGAAATTTAACATAACTGTAATACAAAATAATATGTCTACTCTATTATATGTATACATAGAGTCAAATTAAATTAGCTAGCAAAACTCCGCAGACGTCATGGGTATCGATATCTAAAAAGATTAAACAAAAAAAAAATATTTTTTTTAGGCCCATGACAGCAAGCAAGTAGTACTTGAAGTAACTTCAACCTGGTAAAGTGGGGCTACCTCGACGGAAAGTCGGCAGTAGGAAGCTATGCGCAAACCATGTTCCACCTCCTATCCTGCCCTCTGTGTCCCAAAACATGCAGTCAAAGTGACCTCTGTACTGCCACCGACGACGGCGCGAATGTGGTGAAGTTTTCGACCAACAATATCTGAAATATAGTACTTAAGTTAGAAGTAAATACCTAAATCACAGCGGTAATTTTCCTCCTAATGTTCAGGAAAAGATGATTATTGATTACCGAAAATTACACGTATTATTCCAATATCAAAGAAAATGTCTTTAATGCTCTTCAGGATTCATAAAGTTTATCACTATACTTCTAACGACAAAACCTTTCCACATGTTTTTCTTAATAAATAATAATATCCGACAAAATTGAAACCCATTTATTCCTATAGCATTCAGTGAAGCGCTCTCCAGCAATAGATATTTTGTTCCGATCTCAGGAAGCGTGTATCGGGAAGTCGAGAAATATTGCGTTTGTTTCTGGCGGCTCAAGATGGCTCCACTGGAAAATAGATGATAAAATCTCTCTACCGGTGCATTTCGTGTCGAGCATAAAAGTGGTATTAGGTACTAGTTTTTGAATATCATTAGAGAATAGGAATAGGCAGTGAGTCAAGTCTTTTTTTTCTTTTTTTTTATTGCTGAATGGGCCCGCTCTTGACCTCAATCACGCCTGATGGAAAGCGATGGAACGAGCGTGCCCAGAAGATGCCTAAAGCACTCGAACTCCCACGCATCGACGAAACACAGCAGGCTGTTTGGCGTGGGTGGCTCTTTTTTCATGGCAAATTATTTGGATTGACGACCTCAACTGTTTAATAACTTTGTGCTAAATTACTTTTATTTTCGCATGTCAATTTTTTTTTAATTCTTAGAAGTGAGAAGTGACAAGGTTAGCCATCAGCCCCAACCTCATCACGCAGATTTTTAACAACTTTTTCAATGGTTCACTAAGTATAATTATTTTGCTTGCAAATACAGACAGACGATCTAAACATCTAAATAAGCGTTGCTTTTCCGTGAGCATACTATACACCAAGTGCTCAAACGAGAACGGTATAGAAATAGTCACTGTAGAATTTGGTAACTGCACCATCACTCCCGTTTACCCTTGAAATAATTGTTTATATCTATTTGGGTTCCCCCCATTAGATATACGCATCTATAGTTAGTAACTATAAGCACCGACTTTTGCCTTTTTTTCTCCATAGCTACTGTTTTCCAACCTGTTGCGCACCCTAGGTCAAGGTCAGGTATAGTAGTCACGCCAGTATTGAAGCCTATATGCACGGAGGGGTCGCCATCTTCACGTCGTAGATGAAACGAAATAGAGAAATAAAGGAGGTCATTTCCAACAAAAAATCTTTCTACAGCATGGCCATAATTCAATTGCCCTAAAAGTTACGAAAAGTAACTTACTGAGGACCTAACATCATTAGCACATAATTCACGCCTGTATTCCATAAAGGGTTAGGCACAGTTACACCTATAGTACACCCACATTTAGCCTGTTATGTTTAAGTCTCTTGTAATAGGAGCGAGCCATTGCGCCAGGCTATAAGTAGTTACCAAATGTTTATTTTATGAGCTGTTGCCATCAATGGAGTACAAATCCAGACTCTGGGCTGCTACTGGGAAAGGACAAAATACTCATAAAATAAACATGTTGTAACTATAGCCTACAGATATCATCTGCCTTGCCTTTTTCTCAACTATGTTGGTCGGCTTTCAGTTTATCCGGATGCAGCTGAATACCAGTTACTGGTTATTTATAGTTATATTTTTTATTACTACTAAATTACTGTAATTTACATGGAGCGACTGCCTATCTGACCTCCACAATCCAGTTACTGTGTAATACCGGTAATACGCTACCCCTTGGCGACTGGGACCCCTTGGACTTGGAGACTAGTTGTCAGACTTTCGGGCTTCTGACTCTCGGGCTTCCCGTAACGACTGTCAAAGATCCACGAATGACGGCCGGGACCAACGACTTAACGTGCTTTCCGAGCCACGGAGGGGTCTCGGTATGTAAAGATGGTCAACCATCCACAGACCAACCGCGGCAAGCGTAGCTTAACCTGATCGATCGACCTGCGCAGCTGTTATTATTTAGCCACGGGCCCCTCACGATACGACATAAATTTATTTATACTGATTACAAAGGTACTGCTTATTTTTTACAAATTCTCGTCATCAGTTTCTCGGATGTTTAAATTTGCCGTTTCCATTGAAAAGGAATCAATATCTAGTCAGCTCGTTTGACGTTCAATAACAAATACTCAGAAAGAATATTTTCCACACGAAGTTTGCCGTGACGTAATTTAAACGAAGAGCTCTGTTCGCCTTTACGAGGTATTCTAGAAATATCTTGTAGCAACTTCGTTTAGATTTTATAAATAATATTATACTATAGGATCTGTCAAACGCAGTTTTCACAATTTTTTTAAACATTCAAATCCTACAAATTGACTTATCTTACAAGACGATTGGTAGACTTGCTTCCCACCGGTGCTGACCGAAGATCAGTTCCGTTCTCAGTTCGTCTTACAACTTTTTATCCCTCACAGAGTATTCTGGATTATTTTTATTAAAAATTATACAAGCACGAGTTTACCATCGGAACAACTAAAATCACACTTAAAGACGCGCTTTAAGTGTGGTTTTAGTTTTTCCAGTGGTACCTAAACCCTGACCTTGAACAGGCCTAGAGTAATACGGACCTGCCATAGAATATGAGGCCAGCTTGAAAGTACTGGTCTCGTGATAGTACCTATTTTTATCTCACGACGCAACACGCGCTTTACTTGTGCTTCCCAAGTATACTTTCACGCTGTCAATGTGTGTGTAAGCGCATGAGCTCTCGGTAGGTACCATCCGAGACAATGGCGAAGTAGAAACAGTACTTTTGTAACAACACCACGCGCAGGGTTCTCTTTACACCGCTTTCAATTCGTTGCTCACACCAGCCAGATTCTATTTGTATTTTTACCATAACCTTTGAAAACCATATCGAAATAAAACGGCCAATAACGAAAAATAAAAAGGTCATTACAAAAAAAGGCAGACGCTTTTTTACGTCATTTCCTAGACGTATTAATGAGGTACATTTTCCAAAAATAAAATATTTCCAAATGGATTCTATTTCCGCTGGGGCCAAGTCCCAACCCCTGCGATGCATAATGAATTAACATTATAAGAATATCATTTAAATTACGTTAAATAATTTAACACGGTCAGTGAAAGGGTTAAGATTGTCAGTTGTCACAAATAAATAGGTATGGGGGCAGATGGGGGACGAGGGGATCGGAAACGTGTTAATTATTTTATTTTTTGTTATTGACCGTTTTATTTCGATATGGTTTTCAAAGGTTATGGTAAAAATACAAATAGAATCTGGCTTGTGTGAGCAACGAATTGAAAGCGGTGTAACGAGAACCCCGCGCGTGGGGTTGTTACAAAAGTAACGTGATATTTTAAGCGGGTTTGGATATTCCCACGGGTTCATAAATTACAATATTTTGTAACAAAAAATAAGTCTACAATAAAGTAAAAAGAATGAAAATAAGTTTATTTGACCTAGGTTAAGTAACAACAACAATACAACAGCAAAAACAATACACAACACAGAACAACACAAACACAACAACAACAATATGTATAAGTATATATATTTCTAGGCAGCTATTTAGGTGACTAGAAATCGATATCCTTGCTAGAAATAGTCGACCTATAAATTTTTCATTTATTTATCGCTAGCTGCCCCGCGCTTCGGCCGCGTCTATGCCGGAAATTGTCCCACGGGAACATACTACCGGGATAAAAAATATTTCATCCAGGTTATAGGTACCTATTGTGTTCCCAATTTCATCCAAATCCGTTCTGTGTTTTTATCGTGATTGAGTAACAAACATCCTAACTTTCACATTTATAATGTTAGTAGAAATTCTCGTCTCGCGGTATTTGTAATGAATCCCTAATTACAAACACCAAAATCAAAATCAAAATATTTTATTTCACATAAGCCTACATGGGCACTTATGAAACGTCAGAAGCTAGGTGCACGGTTCCAATTGGTCGTTTCCTATGGAGAAGAACCGGCAAGAAACTCCACGGTTACTCTTTTTAAAAATAATTGGCTTTTACAATATTTTCAAATTACAGTAGGAATGGGAGGATAGCGTAGGCCTGTCAACAAGTATCAGGTACTTGATAAAATAAAAAATGGTCTACAGATCTAAAGTCTACAAGGCCTACAAAGTCCTCACATTTACAAAATAAGAATCTATCAAAAGGATAAATAAAAAATAAAAACCTAATAAAACATAGTGATATGATTCCCATTACAACCACAAATAAAGAGATGAAAACTTTGAATTGTCTGTATATAATGTCAAGTAATAAAGAGATTATGTCAAAAAAGTATGTAAAAAAGGTAAATAAAGTAAAGTAAATACAAAATGAACATCGTAATTTGAGAGCAGTTAATAGACATTTAAATAGTTAAGCCGTTAATGAGGAGCCAGGGAAGCCACATGTGCAGAAGGAATTATTGCCAAACTACCTTGTCTTCAACATAGTCTTTAATCTTATAATATGCTTTTTTGATAAGGACACGAGGATAGTATAATATTCATATTCCTGCAGAACATACCTACTAAGACACCAGACACTAAGCAAATTCGCTGATCGGAATATTTCAGCCATATTGAACGTATACATACAATACAGTACAATTCTACGAAGATGAACTCTCATCTCATATTCCCGCCTCTTGTCCCATATATTTCAATCTGATCTAAGTAACGCGTTTTTCTAGGAACGTAGGAAATGCCGAGAAATGCTTTAAAAGTTACCTAGGTCTATTTTTTTTTCACATGAGTTTGGGTTGCCAAATCTTAAACTAGCTACTTATTTCAAAAGTAATAAGGTAGATTTTGTTAACTTTCTGATTGATTTAATGGCGTGCAATAGGAGAGTACTATGTCCAACAGTGGACTGCTGCAGGCTGATAATACATATTTTTCTATATTGCCATTAATAAAGGTTACAGAAAAATGTGAGACCCTGGCTCCAGAGCTAGGTTAGAGTACATGTAGTGTAGCTTAGGAGGCAGTGACTTCTTCCATTTAGGTTAAAATTAAGCAAGTTTTATGCAGCAAAAGGTGATAAAATCATATTAATTAAGTTTAATAAAACATTTAATTTATAAACATTTAATTTAAGCACTAAAATAGAATTAGAATTAAATCAAGTTAAATAATCTCCTTCCACCCTGGAAGGAGTGGAGGGAGGCCTTTGCCCACGAGTGGTCAATAAATCAAAATAATCATGTTATTGATGATGATGTCTTGCCACGCCCTTTAAAAGTAAAACCCACTTTTTGCAAAACTCGATGTAATGTGCCATTGATATTAACAGCCGGGTACTGTTAATGGTTTATATTAATACTCATTGTATGTTGTTTACTGCAGCGCGACGAGCGTGCTTCCTTTTATTGGAAAAGCGAGCGATTTAATACGAAAGCATTCTAGCTCTAGTGCTTATTGTTTTCTTTCACTTAGCTTTTTATACGTTTTCAGACATTGTTAATAGTTATTATTATGGGTGTTTATTTTAGAGGAAAATGTTAAGTTGATAAGGTTTTTTTTCGAGACATACTCACGGGGCTTGAGCCATTGATATTTAATTAAATAGCCTTTCAATTGGGTTAGAAGAACTTTTTTTTTTAACAAAATTTGAATTTCGCGGGCTATCCTGCTCTGCCTAGCGCTTCTCCCTTAAGCTTAGCTTAAGGAGAAGCGCTACGAATGACAGCCCTGATCAGCTGTCATTCGTAGATCTTCGACATTCGTTACGGGTATTCAAAAACGCATAAGTCTGACAACCATCCTTACCATGGGGTATCGTGTTACCCCGTAACTGCATGGGTTGCGGAAGTCAAATAGGCAGTTCCTCCATGTAAAACTGGCATTCAGCTGCATCCGGTTAGACTGGAAGTCGACCCCAACATAGTTGGGAAAAGGCTAGGCAGATTGTATTGTTGATTTATTTAAAACCATGGCCAGAATTAACGTTAACCCATCCAATGAACAGACGACAGCACATCAATGTAAACTCTATACATATCTATAAATAACTGCGACGCACCATATAGTATTAGAAAGAGAGTATCTAAACCCACATGTTGTTCGTCGCCAATCCAGCATCGAACCGCGAAGCCACAATGACTGATTGAGAATACGCGAAATTAAAGATTAGGTAGTAAGTATTGCCGTGTTACTTAAAAGCTTTTCAACTTTAACGACAAGAAGATAATGATGTGTCAGGCAATGTTGGGTGGGTCAGACAATGTTGGTCACCGACTGTACGCACTGCAGCACGAAACATTACAAGTAAGAACAGACAAAAAGCTACATATTATATATTTCGCACGATTCTCGCTGTAGTTGCTCATAACGCGTTCAAGGTCAAAGTGGGGTAAATTGATGTGCTGGCGACTGTACTTAGGTGGAACGAGTAGGTTTTCGTTCCAAAGCCTTTTAACAAAATTTGCACTGCCAACAAAAATCCAGCATACTTACATCCTACCGACACAATACAATTCAGGCCTCAATAGAGACCAATACTCTTGTATTTTTCCCCAATGTCACAATAAATACGGTTTGTTCGAGAACACATGACGTAAATAAATTGAGGACGATTGGTCCTCCGGTCCGGAGAGCTTGTCTGAGTACCCGAAGCTTAGTCCCAAATAAAACCTTTTTTTGTAAGTAAGTTTATCTATCCTGATAAGTTTTGACAATACGTCTTGAAGTTTGTAAACAAAGTTAGTTTATTTGAACAGTATTCTGGAATACAATTAGGACCTACCTAACAAAACGTTAAAAATTCATAAGTACTTCGTAAAATTTCGTGATTTCTGCAAGAGCCTTTTTACGTGATCTCACTCGCAGTTAAGAAGCTTATACAGGGCGGCAGGAAAAATTTTGGGAGATATTTCGCCGGTTATTAAAAAAAAATGCAGTTCCGTACATTTTGACTGCGCAGGTTGTAGTTACTTTTATAGGAAACTGATAACTGTTTTTTCCATAACCGATGAAAAATTTCAACGCAGAGAGGTCCAGAATCATGTCGATGCCGCGTCCCTGCCACCTTAAAAACTAGCTCTATCCAGCTCTATGTGAATTTCATGACAATGATCTGCCTAGATCAGTGGTTCTCAAACTTTTTTGGTGAATAGTTTTTAAAAGTGTATTCTTTATTAATAAGCATAATAAAAGTAGAATGTAACAGTTACTAATTATTACTTACTTTACCTTAGATAATGAGGGATGAGGTAAGACTACTAGACAGTTTCAGTCGTATACAGGGTGTCCCAAAAGGTTACGTAGCTGGGAAGGGGGGTGATAGGGGTGGTCACAAGGGTCACCAGAAAAATAAAAAAATAAATGGCATATTTTAAAAAACTATTTTTTTTTTCTGGTGGCCCTTGTGACCACCCCATCACCCCCCTTCCCAGTTACGTAACCTTTTGGGACACCTTGTATACTGATTAAATTCAATACATCTACCCATAACATCCACCAACATATTCAATTCTACACCAATCTATCAAAATCACGAAGACTATCCTACTTAACATCAAACTTCGTCCATGTGCAAATATGTTCGGAGCGAGTGTATTAAGGTGTTTATCGTAGGTACCTACTCGTCGCAGTCCGTCGGAATCTATTAAGAGGATTACGAGATGCAGCCAGGAAGACGAGGGTCGTATCCACGTCTCGTATGAATTACGACCGCCTGTTACACCGTGGCGCAACGTCTGCTTGAATTTCGTACGTGATTTAAGATTTTCGACGATTGGAATAAGTTTTGGGGGAATGATTTTTGCGATTGAGCGTCTTAAGTTAGTCGTAAGTTGTGCTGTAGTGGGGAAAATTTTGTGTGCTCGAAGATAACATAAATAATTACTTATTAGTTATGTTATAGCTACCACCATGTGGGTCCCAGAAAACGTCCGGCGACATCAAGGCAGACTCAAGAGAAGATGGTGGGACGAGCTTGACGCCTACAGATAGGATTGGTCCACACTAGCTTAAGACAGAGAAGAGTGAAAAGAAGAAAGAGAGAATAACATGGGCTAAAAATAAAATAAATAATAATAATATGTTTGTAGTCCCGCAAATTGTATTTGTTTGTAAGTCATCAATTAAGAGACACAATTTAACAAAATTGTTAAACTGCAATATTTAGTAGTCTGTAAGGGGTATTCCTCGAAACGCACCAAAGTATTTCTCGAAAAAAAGAATAAAAATAATTATAATTTTATTCCTCGAAATGCATCAATGATGAAACATAGAGGAGGGCATGAAGGATTCGTAATAAACGATATCGATAGAAGTTTCATTTGGTGCGTTTCAAATTTGGTGCCTTTCGAGGAATACCCCGTCTGTAAAATTGATAACAGACCATCGCTGCATCGATTCTTACTAAGTCACAAATAATGTTCCATTTTACGCTCCGTTGTAAACGCAGCCTTCCCTAATCCGCCTTCAGCTAAATTATTTATGCATTTAAAAGGATTTACTCTTAATATGAGGTGTAGCCGCGCGGTCACGACTCTCCGACGCGCACTGAAAAGCTAATGAGACGCATCATAATTAATATCTAATCAAGAATTACGTTCCCGCGACATGATTGAGACGCGAAGCTATTTATTACTTACGTGTTTGATATTTAGGGGTAGTCCTCCAACCTTGCTATACTGGCTAATATTTAAAAACCGGCCATGTGCGAGGGTTCCGCGCCACCGTAAAATATTTAACATACTTAATAACACACGGTTGACACTTCCCGTGACCCAAGGGCTGGCGTTTACCTTGGCCAGAAGCTAAGCATTGCCATATAACGTGGTAATGCCGACAGTCTCTTGGGTACATTACCAGTCGACAGCGATGCGGAGGACTATTTCGTCGCAATATTTTAGTTTTTTAATAGTTTTATTTAGATTAGGTTATTATATTTTTATTTTAATAATTTTTAGTTTATTTAGTATTAGAAGTTTGTATGTACCTACATAGTAGTGTGTTAATTATATGGGCTAAAATTGTAATTGTCACAAGACATATAAAAAAAAAAACACGTTTCTTGTATGACTTGTAGACCCCTCTCATTTTTAACTTTATTTTATTTTTATTTTAATACTGTTAGTTTTTTAAATTATGTTTCCACGAATAAAAAAAGTTATACCTATGGGAAAGTTAAAAAAAAAATATTTTGACTATTTGTTGTTATAAGAAATACACACTCTGTGAATATTTCAACTGTCTACCTATTACGGTTCATGAGATACAGCCCGCTGACAGACAGACAGACAGACGGACAGCGCAGGCTTAGTAATAGGGTTCCGTTGGCACCCTTTGGGTACGGAACCCTAAAAACAGCATGAGTGAGAGACACGGAAAAACAAACACATTGGTACCTAACTAATTACCTACTGTGTACTGCCATAACTTGATTTCTACTAGGCTAAAAATGTAACAAACGAAATAAAGCCGATATAAACCAAGCCAAATAACAGATTAATTTCTATCTAATTATCCGCAAACATCGTTAGCTCATCTTCCCAAAATAATCCAATAACAGAATATGAAAACAAAAGGAAAGCCCTCAATTAAGGAATAATGAGTCACTAGATTAGATAAAACGTTGTTCGAAGTAAACTCGGCGAGACAAGAAATAATAAATCTTTCGGTACCAATTATACGTATGATTGTACCTAAGGCACCCGCGGTGTCGGTCGGCCACTGGAAGAGAATGGCCCTACTGGGAAATAGAGACAATTGGGGTGAATCTCAACCGGTTATGGAGAATCAGAATGCATTGGATGTGTCGAAGGCTGAATCGATTTACGTTAGATTTGTTGGGTGTTGTGTTTATTTCTAACGCTTTTATGTTTATTTTCTACTTGTTTGTTTGGTCTAGGTTATTATTTATTCTATTTTATTAAATGTAGCTGTTGTACGACGAATTTAATTATTGACATAATACCGTGTGTATAGGATTCTATTAGGTATAAATGAGAAATTAGTTTACCTACTTACTTGTGGTAATACTATCAAAATAAATTTTCTTTTCATACAGAATAATATCCTTCAAATACCTTCAAAAGGATCTTAACTGTATGAAAACAAAAACCACTAGATAACCTTCAACCATCCTTTTTGCCCCAAGATGCGATTACAAAATACTTATCCCGGTACAAAAATAAGCTCGCCACGTACCTGCCACGATCCGGGGACGTGACGACTAAGATGTACCTTATAACTTTTAAGTTATTCGTCAGCGCCAAGCCCCCGAGGCTTTGAAACTTGGCTAAGTCGCGGTCGCGCACCGCATCAAAAATACGCCGGTCACAAAATACGACGGTTGCAAAATACTTACACCCTTTGTAAAATACGGAATGTCTTAATCTAATAAGAAGTGATTCCGCTTTCGCTTGAGGTTGGACCGCGGTCTGCTAATTGAGTTAAAATCTTGCTAAGAGTCTGTGATGTTTGTTGTGGTTAAATTTTTACTTTGTTTCGTGCAAGGAAAGTTGGAGATTTCAATTTAATTTTAAATGTAATAAACTGTTTTTATTTACGTGTTTTCCTCCTGGATCGATTAAAAACTCATAATATTTTTTTCAACACGCTTGCTCGTAAAGTGGCTCTTATTGAACCGCTTTAAGGTCCATAATGGAGTGTATTACGAACGCGTGCTTTTTCTTTACTTTAATCCACATGTTCTGTAATACCACAGATAACTATTTACTAGTCGGAGACGCGCGCTTTTTTAATCTCATCAAACCCTGCGTTCCGAATTGGGAAATAATCGATGTGTTCCGAATTGGGAAATAACCGAATTAGCGTGACCGCGATAACGATAACGATGTCCCGTGAATCGTCATAGATGACGTCATGACATTCGCCATCTTGCGATAATGCCGACCATGCCCTAGAATAATATCACCGTGAGCGCTGTCAAAAATTACAGTGTGTGTATGAGGTTGTGTCAGTGTGTGTTTTGTTTTGAGTTGCATCATCTTTAAATTAAACTAACGTGGCATTTTTGAAATTGAAGAAGAAATGTGGTGTTTATACAAAGAAATACTGTAATAATATCTTTTTACCATTGTGTAAGCACTGTCATGTGAGCGCGTTCACGAGTGTTCCGAATTGTTGCCAGCTCTCAGCAGTCATAATAGTACTTAATATCTAAATCGGAACGCATGTGAGATGATGCATGGACGTAATATTACGTCCATGGAGATGATGTGAGCGCTGTGATGTGAGCGATTATAGCTAATTCGAAAAGCGCCCAAAGAGACTTCATGCCGAAAGAAAAAATCCGCGGGCTAAATTTCAATTTTTTTTTAAATAGTCTGTATTGTCCTTGGTCGCAAAATGAACTCGCAGGGGACCACAGACAATTTAAGGTGAATGCGCAGTGGTAGACCGCGAAATTCTTAGGTTTTTTGCAATTTTCAGGTTTGTGTTTATTATATTTTTTCTATAGGCTGTATCGGTTTTGTCTGTGCCATAGATTAATATATTTAAAATGAGTCAATGTTGCGCGCGCATAGCTAGTGCTGGCTAGCACGGCGCGCGGGAAAACAAAACCAGCGCGCCATTTTCCATACAAGTTAATATTTAACAATACAAGTCTGTTTTTTTTCCTCGCAAGTGTGTTGAAAAACGTCGTATGAAACGCGTGTGCATTAATCAATATACACTCGGCTTTCTTATCGCTCTCGCCTGCGGCTCGCGCGATAATATCGCCTCGTGCATAATGATCAACATAGCAGACATGTATCATAATGTACTATTACCCCATTCTTCCAAAGATATAAATAAACAGGCGTTTGCTTAAACATACATGGTAAGTAATGAAAACAGACTTTACCAAAGCAGAAATACAACAAGCTCCAAATAATCACGTTTCACAAAACACATTGTCAGATAGGCTTTTAGAATAGCGTCAATCAATGACACCTCGGTAGGAGGCAAGGCAATTTGTTAACGGCGTACTGAAAGGTGTGTGCCAACTTTATAATTGGTGGCGGCGGCAATATGACCATTGTAAAAGAACAATGAATCGTCGAAGGTGTGAGGGACAAAGTATTTGTGGAGTGATATTTAATTGGGTCGGTTTTATAATAGAAGGTAGTAGAATATGGAAGTGTATATTTTGGTTATCTAGGCCCGTATTGTGTAAATTAACTGCTGTTATTAAAAAGGTAATTCTTAAATAGAAATTTATTGCTCTCTTATGTAAAACCTCTCATTGAGGAAGAAATAAAATATTGTTGTTGTCATCCATTCATGCAGTACAGTGGTAACGGTCGCGACATACTAGTTGTAGGTCGTAGGTTCGAACCCAGACAGGCGGTTTACTTTGTGTAAATAATTTCATCACCACTGATCTCAAAACGGTGAATGAAAACATCGTGATTAAACCGGCATGTCCAAAAATTCGAAGACTTGTGACATCTACAAACCCGCTCTGGACCCGCGTGGCAGATTAAAGCCCACTCCCTCTCGAAGAGAGGAGGCCTGTGTCCCAGCAGTGGGAACATTATAGACTGATTATGTTATGCAATCCAGTCATTGGTTATAAAGTTTTTTTTTTTTTGTACTTTCTCCAAATTTGGTTAATCCTGTTTTGTGATTGCGTTTACCTACAAACGGAACAAAAACTTCTGTAGGCTGAACAAATATTCGGTTTAAAAAACATGTTTAATTAACAAATGTAATAAGGAAATTATAAAGTTCTGTCTTAGTAATTTCCTACTTTAGCTGCATCAATAAATTAGCAAAACTCACTAAAAGGAAAGCTTTAGAGCTAACTCAACAGCGGAAGCTTTAAGGTAAATTAATTATGCCTTAAATATTTGCAGAGAAAAGTTAATAATTCTGAGTAACTTTGCAATATCTAATCTATATTAACTTCAGTACTTCGGTACCTACATTGAAAAATATATTTATTGGTTGGACCGAAGTAACTGGTTACATGTGGCTAGCACTTCTATGTAAAAAAAGCAGCCAAGAGCGAGTCGGACTCGCACACGAAGGGTCCCGTACCACAAGGCGAAAAACGCCGAAAAAAACACGTTTCTTCTATGGAGACCCTCTATTATTTTAAAAATAAATGTAATACCTAAGAACTCTAAAAACCTACATTTAACTTTGTTTTTTTTTTTTAAGTAGATACCTGCCTAGTTAGATGTTAATAATATATTAGTTAGATTTTACCTAGGTATATTGGGTGCAGATTTTTGTCAACCTGCTATATAATAAACCCTTAGTTATGACATGCGCGGCTCTATTGTTAAAGTTAAAAAGGTGAGCGTTTACATGGTTTGCTCATGAGCGAATCTGTAAAACATTTAAGACTTCTGACTATCCACATACATTACTATTTTTATGAAAGGTGAGGTGAACTGGTTTGCGTGTAATGGTATACAAATACTCGTATAAATAAATAAAAATGAAATGTTCGTTGGTAACCACATCACTTGAGAACGGCTGGACCGATTTGGTATAACTTTTTCAGATGTTCTAAATAGTCTGAACAAGGTTTTTGGTTTTAGATTGTACCTAGATAGGCAGTTCCTCCATAAAATACTGGTATTCAGCTGAATCCGGTTAGACTGGAAGCTGATTCCAACATTTTTGGGAAAAGGCTAGGCAGACGATGAGTCTGAATAAGGTTTTTATGGAAAGAAAATTGAAAGTTACACGGAAAATTTTCAAATTCGGGAAAAACAGATTGTCCTTTTTTGTATGGGACTTTTGTATGAATTTTTGTGTAGAACAGGACAACGTCTGTCTGGTCAGCCAGCTAAATTATAAAAGGTACTTTATAATGATGACGGCACGGTTGGCGCAGTGGTTATTAAAGCGATTGACTGCTGCGCTGCGTGTCGCGGGTTGGATCCGCACGGAACAAATATTTGTATGACCTACAAGTAGTTGTTCCGGGTCTGGCTGTTTGTGTATGTGAGATTAAATGTTTGTAAACGCACCCACAATACAGGAGAAATTCCTAGTGCGGGGGCAAAGATTAATTAAAAAAAAAAAAAAACGGTACGGCCTACTACAAAAGTAATGTACGCAGTGCAGCTATAGTCTTCGCAATATTATGCTTCATAATGTTATCCTTTTATGGTTCTGCCAAAGTGGCCTCTTTAGGCCCCCTGGTCATCGTTTTAATATCGGCAAAGGCTTCACGTTCCTTTCATTGTACCTAATCTATCTTCAAAACCTAACCTTTATAGTTAATTCTCAGGAAAAAAAATAAGTTTTGTAAACATGAAATGATAAAGTTTCTATCACAATTAGATACTATAGTTTCTTAAGACTGAATTTTGTAAACATTCGAAACCGTGAAACTATAAAACTCAGTTTCCACTGTAACAGTCTATTAAAAGTTAAAGTAAGATTTCGTGACCTAGTTCTGTAATTCAATACTTTTCAATAGCGTCTATTTAAGTTGGCAACTTGAAGACTTAGTAACTACGCTTTCAAAAGAAATGTCTTGATTTACTTTTCCTAGTACTCTGTAGGTAATGGTGGGGCGATTTGTTTGTGTTAAATGAATGGATTTAGACCATCTCAATGTTTCCCTGCCATCCAACGTGGCAATGCTGCCAGCCTTTTGGGCACTTTTCTTATTGAAAGCGATGCGGACGAATTTTTGATGCCCTTTGATTATTTCCCTTTTTTTCATATATCTACTTTGAAACTGTTAGCTTTTTGAATTTGGTAAATATAAATAAAGATTCTGAGGTGAAAAATTAAAATTTGAAAGAAAGCAAAATATGTTTAGTTGTCACAGAAACACGTAAACCTAAAATAAACATAGTAAGTGATTTGTGTACGTTCTGAACTTCACAGAATAATTTAAACAGTTAATATCATAGTGGTATTTTCAGCTTAGATATTAATCTATATTTTACCAAAATTATATTTTATACTTGTCTTTAAATAAAATACTTATGTGGTCTACCGCTATACATACGATTAATATTATATTTCATCATCTGCCTCACCTTTTCCCAACTACATATGTTAGGGTCGGCTTCCATTCTAACCGGATGCAGCTGAATATTTTATCTGGAGCCATCTGACATCCAAAAACCAGTTACTGGGTAATCTGATGCCCTTGGTAAGACTGGTTGTCAGACTTCCAGGTTTCCGACTACAAGTACCGACTGTCAAAAATCTACGAATGACAGCCAGGACCAACGGCTTAATGTGCTTACCGCACGGAGGCCCATACACAGACCAACCGAGGCCAGCGTAACTGTTATTACTTAGCCACGAGCCCCCCGATTAAAATTATCTTTAATTCACCTTATTCGAAAATTATCCTCATCAGCTACCTAAATTTTTTTTGCGAAGTAAAATAATATCCAAATATTCATGTCTCGACTGTTTTGTTTTGCTTTCCCGTAGCCTTGGGGTTTACGGTGGCAAATTGCTGTAGAAGGGGAAGGGGACACTTGCTTACGGTACGATTGTTCCTTGATAAGCCAATTTCTTTTTTCCAGGTGAGTAGCTTTGTAAAATGTCCTTTTTCGGATGAATTTTTGTATACCTACCTAAATAATTTTACTGTTGCTCTTTAAAGAGCTGCATAGATTACAAATTTTATGGGTGGTGGAGATTTTTTTTTTTAAATACGAGAATTGATAAATATGCCTACCACGATTATTGTATGCACGACGACATATCAGGCATACATTTCCTGTATAAGTTGACTTCGCATTCTACGAAACGCCTAGACGGGTAAAAAATAAACAATGCGAGGTCAGCTAAGAATCAAAATGTCGGTATAGCTTGATATGTCGTATGTGTGTAGTTGTGTACGATACGTAAGATGTCGGTATAGCTTGATATGTCGTATGTGTGTAGTTGTGTACGATACGTATGATGTCGGTATAGCTTGATATGTCGTATGTGTGTAGTTGTGTACGATACGTAAGATGTCGGTATAGCTTGATATGTCGTATGATGTGTGTAGTTGTGTACGATACGTAAGATGTCGGTATAGCTTGATATGTCGTATGTGTGTAGTTGTGTACGATACGTAAGATGTCGGTATAGCTTGATATGTCGTATGTGTGTAGTTGTGTACGATACGTAAGATGTCGGTATAGCTTGATATGTCGTATGTGTGTAGTTGTGTACGATACGTAAGATGTCGGTATAGCTTGATATGTCGTATGTGTGTAGTTGTGTACGTTAGGTAAGATGGGTTCACTTAACATGAAAAACCTTTATTTCTATCTGAAGCTATATCAGTTCAAACTCTTAAAAAAACTAAATCAACCATGCGTTTTCCTTTAAAAATCGCCAAATTTTAACTACAACACGACAAATAACACACGACAAAAAAACTTAGGGATCTAAAAACATAATACGCGTAAAAGAAATCATAATAAATCCGGCCCAAATAAATGAACTAATCAGGGTGGAGAGGGCAACTCCGCTCACTCAATAAAAACAAGGCTTGAATGTCAGTAAAAAAAACTCATTTTCCTTTATTGCATTGAGCCTAATTTGAATTGAGTGCTATGCAGTTATGATTCAAGAGAGCGGATAATTTTAAGTAACTGTGGACTGGAGATGTAAACAAGGTTGAGTGGTAAATGTAGAAAGGTATAGGTATGTATGTCATTGGTACCTAAGTTTGTAGCGGGCACAGTTATATTGGTGTTTGTTACAGTCGACACGGTGTTTATAGAGACTGTTGAGTACTGGTGTAGGTACACCTGAAAGCTAATTCTAGTATTATAAAACGTTCAAAATATAGTCGCGGTTTCATCTCGGCGACAAACAAATGTCAATAACTTGTCAAAAATGTAGGGAAATTAGAGGTATTTTTGACAGATTGAGTTTGACATCAGACTGTGAATCAGTTCGAGAATAGCCTCTCTCAGGGTTTCGAAGCGCGTCGGTTCGACCGTTTTGTATGAAGACGTAATACGTACTGCTAACTTTATTACACTGTGATATTGGTAGGCTAAAACTAGATGTTACCTAGGTACTTTATGTGTGTGAAATTTGTTTTGCAGAAAGAAATGCAAATAAAACAAAAAAGCCCTGAAAATATTTTGTATTGCAAGTCGAAGTTGAAATAATGTGATACTTATTTTGAACCCGTTTCCAAAGGTCGAGAACCAGCTACTTCAACAACCTTAATTTTCATAGAAATAAAATAATTTATGTAGCTAAAATAATTAATTAGTAATATTATAACAGTTTAATTACAGACAAATAATTATATACTACACGAATGAATCACACTAATATTATAAAGGCGAAAGTTTGTGAGTGTGTGTGGGGGTGTGTGTGTGTTTATATGTTTGTTACTTCTTCACGCTCAAACGGCTGGACCAATTTTGCAAAAAATTGTTATGGAGGTAGCTGACACCCTGGATTAACATATAGGCTACTTTTTAGGCTACTTTTTTTACGGGTAAAACCGCGGGGCGCAGCTAGTAGACTATAATCCTCACCATCTCTCCGACTATTAAGTCCACAAAGATACCTAGTACACCTCCAGGCGAGACTGGAGTCTTGTCATGAACTTAATTTATGTGTATTGAGATAAGACGTTATAAATAGGCACAAGGAATAACGTTTTAAAATAATGGCTCTAAATTGCTCCATGAACGGAACGGAATTGTGGAGGGATGCAGTGAATTATCAGGTTTCTTTTAAGTAGCTTTATATAAAAGATCATAAACACGTAGATTATATCGAGGTTAATATAACTAACTATGAAAAAACGGAGAAAAAATTTCTTTAGATTTTCCTTCATGAAAAGGAAATGCGGGTGGTCTTTTTTCCATAGAAACGCTCTCGCATGTTTTCTTTCTGGTTAACGACCTTACAGCAATGATTTTTTACAGAATAATTAATATTAACTACTTACTTGTATGTCCCTATGTTTTCCTTTTTCGTGATACATTATTTTTATAAGCACTGGAACCCTCAAGAAATGTTCAAAATTGCCGCTGTCAACAGAGGCCTAGTGTACAAATTTGACAACTATTAACGAAAAAAATAAAAAACATGGGACACAGTATATATCCTCCTTATTCATTTTATGAAATATCTTTTTAAATTGGTTCAATATTGGAGGAGGAAATAGGCGAGAGTCAAACCTCGAATTCTGACTTTTTACTTAGGCTTTTTCAAAACTCTCCGACCGCATTTCCTCTTAGGGGTTGCAGTTTATTTTGGCTTACTGAATTTCTCATTTTCTTTATATTTTTATATAAATCGTTGTAAGGTAGTTAATAATGTTATAATTAATATTAAATTGCCTTCTGTAAGCCCTGAGGTTAGATTAGATCTTTACTCCAAAAACAAAGGTAATCAGCGGTGCTATTCTGTAAAAATCTCACCGTGAAAACTTAGGTGAAGTGAGCGTGGAGTGAACTGTCAGTAGTGTCAATCCTAGCATCATGTGGAATGACAGCTCACTTTAAGCTAACTTAACCTGAGTTATCACGGTGGTTTTTTTCCCCAAAATATTAATAGTCCCAATTAATGTCAAAAAAACACCAACTTAGTCATATAAATTTAGACCTATTTAGATACTCTGATGATGATCGTATAACAAGATAACGTTAATTATACGAGTAAGTGAGCACCTACACTTTTTACTTAATTTTAACTTGGAGTTTCTTAAGCGCTTTAGAGGCTTCGCCAACGTTTTTTTCAGAAAAAAGTTGAAGTTTATCCGGCTGCGATGAAACTTAACACAAGCATTTTTTTAATTAGAGACGAATAAATAAAGATTTCTGAGAAAAGATTTTTATGAAAAAGTGTTACGATTGCCTTTTGTTTAAAGAGAAGAAAAGATTCGTAAGTAATTGAAGATTTTCGACTTTAATTTGATTGAAGTAAGATTGAGTTTTGGGTAACATTAAGGACTGGCGTGGGTGTGACTTCGGGCTTTCTTGCAAAGTAAGAAAGGACGTAAGCTAAACTTGTTTTTCCTGTAATTTTCCTTTAATAACAAAGCTTTCCCTTCGCAACGAAGCATTAAATACACATAATAATAACATTGCACGCTTGATATAGAGAACAATAGAACATTCTGGTATAAAACTGAGTACCTCTTACATATGTAGACCTTGATTTACAGAAGCTTATTTTTAAAGGCACATCCACAGACATAGTTTAAGATCCTTTCATCAAAATTATAACGGCCAAACATTTATTATACTATGTCCACGCAATCACTGTCCATTCCAAAGTTGCCTCTGAAAGAGATCGCAGAAAGCGATATGGTCGCCCGTTTTAAGTTTTGTAGTATTAAATGCTTTTTGTTGTGTATTTTCTGGTGTACAATAAAGTATATAATTAATAAATAAGAGGTCCACACTCGAGGTTTTGCAGAGAGCTTTCGAACGGAGTATTCTGGGTATTAAACTTGTGGACCAGGTTAAGAATACAACAACCCGTTCCATCAATAAAATAACTGACGTCACTCGGAAAGCTGCTTAAATGGAATTGGGCTGGACACATCTGCCGCATGTCAGACGATCAATGGGCCAAACATACGACCCTGTGGGTCCCGCTTAATGGCAGTCGACATCGCGGCAGGCCCAGATGGAGAGGATTGGATGAGCTGGACTCCTTTCATAATTATTGGTCCTTGGCAGCTCTGGACAGAGAGATGTGGAAAGAGAGTAGGGAGGACATCCAGCAGTGGGACATTAACGGCGAAATAAAAAAACAGAAAAAAGTGGCACTCCGGGAGTGCCGACAGAAGTGAAAACTTGAACAATTACGTGTGTAATTTTTAATCGTCTTATAAACAAAACACGCGCGGTGTCGGTTACGGTAACAGTGTCACGAGTTCAATGGTTTTTTCCCACCTCAAAAAATGCCAAACGCGGCTAATAAAGTTTTCACTTCAAAAAAATTTAGTACTAACACAAATGATATAAGGCACTGCATACCTCACTGTCCTAGCACCACTTCGCAAGACATTAAACAGCCCTTACTTAACACAAATTATAAGAACTATGTTTAATTTAACAAACTTTAAAAACTCAAAAGTAATCAAAGATAAAGGGACAGCGATAGAAACGCGAAATACCTAACCAAAGTTTCTTCAATCTTTCGGCGAGGAATTTAATTAACATTTCGGGGTGAGAGAGGCGATGCTGGACATCGGGCGGGTCCTAATTGCGGCCTGTCACTTCCAGCGCTGGTCACCCTACTCTAGCGTTACCACTGTCAAAACATTGCGCTAGGATTTAAAGTGAAACTTTTTGTTGGTTCGTCGTATGCAAGCTTTGTAACACCTATTCTGAGTGTTTTCGATGTTGTTAGTTTGTTTAAATTGCAATGAATTTCAGGGAAATAATTTGTGTAGGTAAATAAATTCATCACCAATGCTCTCATAACGGTGAAGGAAAACGAAAGTCCTAGAACCAATTTGAAGACATGTGACATCTACCAACTCGCACTGGGCACGCTTGGTTGATTATAACCCACTCCCTCTCGAAGAGAGGAGGCCTCAGTCCCAGGAGTGGGAACATTATAGGCTGATTATGTTACACTACAGGCAAATAAATATTTTCAAAATACTTCCCATCGCCCATTATACTAATTATCCTACGCTTTCAATTAACGTTTTTTTTGGAAAAGTACCTTACTTATAAAAAATACATAATGCCCTCAAAGAAGAGCATTAAAATCCTTAAACAAAAAGTAGACCTACCTACCTACCTACATAATTAGCTTGGCAAATGACGCGCGAGCTTTGTTTTATGTAATTAGGATATTTTAATATAAAAATCCAGACAAAAGGTGAAAATTGTAGGTCAACCACTCGAAAGCTTATAATCCTGTTCCTTTTTTCGTCTTATCCAACTGGTATACATATTTAGTTTATAAGTACTAAGTATGTTTAATTTATAATATTGTATTCTGTAATCAGGTTTATTATTAAATTAAATTAATTGATTTCAGACTAACAAATTTGTCCAATTTGTAGTTACAAAGGTCTTAAAACCATGTTAGTCAATACTAAAAACAAAATCAAATAACTGATGTAAAAAAAAACAACGTGTCATCTCGTCGCATAAAGCTGGCTGAATCTCCCTAGCGCTGCAGACTCTGGCCTCTCAGAGATCATCATATTATATTGCTAGCAAGAGTTCAGGGGGCCTAAAAAGGCCACTTTGGCAGAATCATAAACGTATTTTGCTTTTTTTCGTTGCAAGAGATTGGGATTGGATTTGGATTGGTATTTAAGCACAGACAAAAAAAAAATAACTGAAAAATCCTTCACCAATGGGATTTGATACGATTAACTTAACAGTTAACTGTCTATTATGATTTATAATGATTTGATGAATTCCTTTTATGATTCTGCAAAAGTGGCCTTTTTAGGCCCCCTGTAATATCTTTGTCTGCTCTTTTTTGCTAGAAAATAACACTATTCTCAGACAAGGACTTTTAGAAAAAAAAGTCCTAAAATACACATAATAATTATAATGCCCGTAAACATAATCATGTAGCGTACACAGCGGTCATAAAAACGCAGATAATTCCCGCTGGATCGTAAAAATACGGATACAGGGCTTTTAAAAAGTAGTAAAAACTCTCAGACATAATCCGGTAACAGTTGGCAGGTGAAGTCGGATCGATAGCCGCTTGCTGCCTTATTAAAATAATTAAGAAACTTTTGCCCGTTCTCAATATTTAAATATCTTGAAACTTGTTTTGAAATATCTTTTGAAGACTGACTTTTATTGTCTAGGTATGAAACATCTTGAATGAGAAGAATTTCTGATAAATCTATTTTCTTCTGGATATCTTCAGGAGAAAAGATTTCATTGGAATCCTGTAAGAAGCTTTTACTTGCCATTTTTCGAATTTCTCGAAACACTGTAAATAGTTATAAGTATGTACGGTACCCAAGATATTCTTGGGTACCTACTACCGTACTAAGAACTACTTACAATGGTGGTACCTACCTAAATAAGTAGGTACTTTTGTGAAAAGGAAAAATACCTCTGGTAGAAAATGTTTTTATTAGCGACACAAATAATGTTGAATGTTTTTTTTTCCTTTTTCGCAACTGAGCCGGTGTCGATTTTTTTGCCAGCATCATATTGAATGTAGAACACTGAATTCTTTGCACTGCTATCAAAACTATTCCACTTCCCACATTTTAAAAACTCAAGATTTTATTTCTCACTAGCCGATCCGGCGAACCTCGTGCCGCCTCAGTACCATAAAAAAGCCCTTATTCTGCTATTCGGGGTAGAGACAAATCCAACAAATCAAAGATCATAAAAATCGGTCCAGCCATTCTTGAGTTATAAATGGTGTAACTGACCCGACTTTGTTATATTTATAAGATAGAAGAATAAGAACTTAATTAACAGTTCACTTATACTAAGATACAAAGTGCTCACATCTAAATAATATCATTTATTTGCCTGTGGGGGCGTTACATGGCGACGTCACAGGGTACATACAATGTTTTTAAATAATAATAATAATATTCCACAACTAAATACTATCACACTAAGTTGAATCCTGCGGTAAATCATTAAACAGTTGTGCTCTTCCCTCAACCAATATTAAATACAAAAATACATTATCTTATTTAGTTGTAGGTTTCAATCTACCTTTAATAACCGTCCTTTGCTATGAAATAACTTTAGGAAAGGCGAAAGACCTTTTCCCCCTTAGTTCAGAAAATCAAACAGAATTGGAAAACAAGCCGCATCTGTGATTTATGACCAAATTCATCATACCCATCAGTTAAAACGCAACCATCTCCTCTTCAGAACACAAAGATACAGTCATGATCTACAATTTTTATATCTCTTTGCCCCTTAGTGTTGGACAGATGCGCCTGCTATGTTCACCGTAAAAAACATATTATCTCCTCCCGCCCTTGGCCAGGGTTTATTAAGCAGTCGTAAACGAAGACTGGGGACGGTAGGTTACCTATTAAGAGCGAGAGATACTGTTGCTCTGTTTATGTAAAAGGTGAAACTGAACCGACTGTCACTATGAAGGCCTAACCTAAAAAACACTGCAGTTAGAATGTGGAAAACGTGAAACAGTGTGTGTATATTGTATTGTGTATCTATTTATTGTTGTAAATCTTCTATGTTTTTAGCGATTGAAATGACAGTGTCGTTGTATATTGTAGTAGTAGTAGGTAGATAGTAGATTTAATCCATACTAATTATTATAAATGCGAAAGTGTGTCTGTCTGTTAAACCGCACTTCACGCTTAAACCGCTAAATTTGGTATAGAGATAGTTTGAGTCCCGGGAAAGGGCATAGGATAGTTTTTAACCCGATATTCCCACGGGATCGACACCTATGCGGGTGAAACCGAGGGACGCTGCTAGTAAACAACTATAGGTTTTTTACAAGGTATTAGGTAAACACCTACCACCTACCTAAAAGGTTAGAATTTTGGTCCGAGTTTTTTGTGCTTTATAAACGTGGAGATTAGTTCTAAGTATAACACATCATAACATCACGCTTGTAATCCCCGAAGGGTTAGGCAGAGGTGTACCTACTTACAGTAAGCAGGTACACTTAAATTTAAAACAAATATGAATTAATGGTAAAATAACTTTAATTCCTACACAATAAAGTTGAGTTTACGCTACAACTTCAAATATTTTTATAACTTTGTCAATAGTGCTAATCACTCTGAAATCAACTTGATATTTTTTAAACTTGAAATGCGAAGGGGTGTGCAGCACTGCGCACTTTTGCTTTTGGGTTTTTTTTTTATTCTTGTTTTTTAACGGAGCTTGCGGTAGGGACAGTAGGGAGTTAACTTGTAAAAATCGTAACGTAACGAAACAGCAATAAGCAACTTTTTTACACATAATAGAAAGAGAGAGAGATAGTTTTCAAGGTTATCGAGGCTGCTGAAGCCGATAGTGAGTTTAAAATGAGAATCCGAGACAGCGGTCGCAATTTTTTTTTTTTTTTATAATCAGTGTCGGTTTCATTCATGGTTTTCGAGTGCGGTCAAAATGAAAATCCAAGAGGGCGGCTACGAAAATAGCCGCCATCTTGGATTTTCATTTTGAACTTCATTCCTGCCGGGGCCGGGGTCCCCCGATTTTTTTTTATGTAAGTAGGTTTGTTACCTAATTTAAAAAAACCAACGGCTTAACGTGCTTTCCGAAGCACGGAGGGGTCTTGGACTCTTGGTATGTAGGTACTACTACTAGGTACTGCGTATCTCAGAAAACATTACAAATGCCTATAAAATTTATTGTCTAAAAAGCACATTAACGTTGTTTGTTTGTATCAAACTCAGCTTTACTTCTATCAACTTTACGATTTTTTCAGCATTTGGCGGTGTGCCCGCTGTGATGGGCAATTTCCGTTCAACGATGTTCCAGATTTTCACTTAGTTTTCATTATCTAAGGCTATCGTCGGATTTTTACGTAACTTTAGTTTTTTGCACACTTTAGTTTTTAAGAGCGCCTGAATTTCATGAGCGTGGGAGGTAAGTACCTAAGTAGGTATGGACTGAACTGGAAGACTGTTAGAAGATAGTCGACCGACTTTTGAAAAATACTGATTGACATGGCTTATGTGTGTAAATCCACAGATTTATCCGCGTGTTGGAAGACGTATCGTCAAAAGGCCTCCCACAAGGTGGACTGATGACCTTGTGAAGGCTGCAGGAATCTGCTGAATGCGGGAAGCATAGAACCGTTCGAAGTGGTGGTGCTTTGGGGAGGCCTATGTCCAGCAGTGGACGTCTTTCGGCTGAAATGATGATGTAGATAAATCCATACTTGAATGATGATTTGCTACGAAGAAGCAATCTGTAAGTATGTACAGTCAACAAAGGAGTTAAGTATACAGGAGCGTCGGATATTGTTGAAGTTTACTAAGAAACCGATGGATATTCTCGAATAAAATTTTAGTTTATTAATAGAAAACAAACAGCTCATTTATTAAATTAAATTTCAGTCCAGAACATCCATCGGTTTCTTAGTAAACTTCAACTATATCCGACGCTCCTGTATACTTAACTCCTTTGTTGACTGTACCTAGCTACCTATTAAAAAATAATGTAGTCTTAGGCTCAACTCACACCAAAAGAGCGGCGAAGCGCCCTATAGAGAAGCCGCGCGGATTCCAGCGACTGCCCGAGAAGTCGCTGGAATGCTCGAGAAGTCGCGGGAATCCGCGCGCCTTCTCTTCTTCTTTCATGTGTTTATCGCTGTAATGCCTTGATTTGATATTGTATAGGCAGTCGTACATTTGCACCAAATAAATAAACTTTTCTTCATCCATTTCCATCACTTTTGTATTCGTTGCACTGCAAGGAATGAATGCGAATGCTCGCGCGCAAAAGACGCGCGCGGGGAGCGGGCGCGAGGGGCGGGATATTGCCAGCGGCCGCTCGCGACTGCTCGAGCATTCCCGGGACTTCCCGCGCCTTCTCGCGCAGTCGCACGGCTAATTCGCTGGAATTCCAGCGGCGCCGCTGGCATCCGCGCGACTCGTTCGATTTCTCATGCGATAATAAGTATTATAGTAATGAAAATAAAGTTAAAATTCATATGACACTGAAACTGCGATCCGATTCGCCGCGCTTCGACGCTCTTTTGGTGTGTGTTGAGCCCTATTGACCTCAAAAGGGTCTGGCTGTTTGTGTACGTGAATTTGAATGTTTGTAAACGCACCCACGATACAGGAGAAAATCCTAGTGTGGGGCAACGTTTAATAAAAAGTGTAAAGTGTAAAAAAAAAACCTCAGTTAAAAATCGTCATTAGTCTTTCGACTAATAAACATAACGTAACATTTTATATCACGTTAAGTAAGTATTTGAAGGTTTCCAAACAGGATTGATATGATATTTTTTTTAATTACCTATCTACGAGTAGGTATGGTACCTACTCACTCAATTTTCAATGTTTACAAATCAAAATGCAGAAAAGTTTCTAACTATTACACTGTCAAATATGTGACGAGAACTAAAATGAGCATGACTGTGAACAGTGGGGCATTTGGTCGCACAACACCTAATGAAAAAACTTTGTGACTACCTACTATAACCAAGTGCTGAATGTGGTTGTACCGAATATGTTGCGATGTTGCCATCACGACATCGTTGCAACAGCTTCCCACTTCAATATGACAAAACTTTTATGTTACATCGTGATAACCCGCGCAATTTGTAGAAGAATATTATTTTTTTATTAATTTTACTAACTCGTTTAACATAAATTATTACACACGTATAAACAGAAAAGGACAACGGAACAGAAACTACAAAGGTGATGCTTACTTCTAAAGAAATCTTTTCCAGAATATGTAAAGTATTACATAACTAATATAATATCGTTTATTTATAAAAATGGTGCAGATTTACAATAACTTATCTTAAAAATTATAAAGAACACAGTTGCTCATTTGCCTGAACTAGGTAGGACCTGTGTTTCAGGCTAGAAAGGTGCTTAGAAATTTAAAATATATAATTAACAACTGAGAAAACTAATTATAAACTAACATTAACTTAAAAGACTAACATGTTTTATTTACAGACAACGAGTAATTCCTCAGTCTCACTGTATGATATGCTAAGTAAAAATTGCAGAATAACCTTTTTACAGTCGTAATTATTTAATTTATAGATACTTAATTTCTTATTTAATTTATTGTATAGAAATGGGCCTAAAAATGTATAAAATCTGTTTACAAAGACATATTTAGAAGATGCATTTGACTCGCATACAATATCCTTTCGTCTCTTATTAGTACTTTCAATGTTATAGGAGAGCATGGTGTGCTGTTTTAATACCAAGTGCGTTATGAAAAGCTGGCGAACTGTCAGCACGTTACAGGATTTGTATAGCAGATCTGTAGGATAGAGAAAGGGATGGAAGTTTGCTACTTTTAAAATTGCTCTCTGTGCTCTTTCAAGAGGCAGTAAGTAAGTTTTTTTTTAACTATCTCCTATGTTGATTGTAACAAAAGAAAGTCGTTCCGGAGTAGGGAAATAAGGCACTGAATTATGAACATGGACATGGGTGATTGAAGCGCTTTACTTCTAAATAGTTTTCAGTCAAGTTGGTTTTTAAACCAAAACATGCTCACAAAAAATAAATTCTTCTGCCGCCATGGCAGAAGAATTTATTTATTTTTTGTAAGATCGATCTAGTAACCATCTAATTACCAGACAATACCCACTAACAGTATCAGACAATGGTAACCATCATTATTTTCCTAAGGAATACTATTATTTCCAGCCAGTCAAAATTCTAAGAAAGGTTATTCCTACCACATTTGTAAATCAGAACTAAGTATCTAATGATAGAGGGCAAACGATTAACTCGGTTAACCCTACAATTTGCTTTATTAATAGGTACACTCGACAACTTTCGTATTCCGACGCATACACGTAGTGTCTACATTTAAGTTCACGAACAATAATTATCGACAACAGTTCACTCCTTAATAATTACAACTTCGAACTAATATTGCCACACGAAAATCAACCTTATGATAAGAAGGAGAGAGTCGTTACAATTCAGGTTTAATTAATGCTGATCGTCACATGGGAAAAGACCGAAAACCATTTAGCTTGTATTAAATATACATGAGCAAATTTCTCGATGATTGCTGGGTACGAACCGTGATTTGGAAACTCCCGTGAGAATTATACATACGGTTTAATGTCGTCTGACTGTTTCTGAGTAGGTATAACTTTTAATTAGGGATGCCTATAATTATTGGGATTGATAGAAAGTTGTATTTCTGATAGTAAATAGCGCATAGGTTTACAACGCTGGGGTCTGTTTATGACAAACGTAGCAAAGTGCTACGGTTTCGTAGGCTTGCTACGCGTAATAGCATTCGTAGAGGCACAAAACAGATTATGTAATTTACTACTGGGAATGTTTGTAGTTGCAAGTATTTTTTACTGTTATGGGGCTTACATGACCTAAAGCGCGGTTACTGTCGGACTGCATAGAAAAGAAAGAGAAGCGCGATGACACAACGCTGGTAATTTATTGCAAAATATGAAGCAATTATTTAATTACAAAAATCTATTGTTTGGACGAAAAAATTAAAACAGTAGTATTTTAGTATGTTGCTTGAAGAATAATCTGAACCAAAAATCAGAATGTTTGTATGTATATTAGTATGGTTTTTATTGTAAAAAGAAACTTTTAGAGGAATCTTCATGATTTTTTTCTATCGTATCAAATTACTTGTATTATGTTTTCAACACACTATCAACCAAGCATATATCCTGAAGAATATCATATATTTTTCTGAATTTGTTTGCTGTAGTCGATCATGTACTTTTATTGTTTTTAAAACTTGCGTTTTTTTTGTGTTTAGGACTTTAAGACCAACACTGTAAGTAGGTACCAACATAATCATTTATTTGTAGGTATTGGAAATAAGTGGCTACGTTTATGTGCTACGCTTTCGTAGGCGTGCTACGCATTGTAGCTTCGTAGAGGCACTAAGTAACTTTGCAACAATGTAGTTGCAAGTATTGTTCGAGATTTGTGAAGGTGCATCCAGTGGTTTTTTAGGGTTCCGTACCCAAAGGGTAATAACGGAACCCTATTACTAAGACTTCGCTGTCCGTCCGTCCGTCTGTCTGTCACCAGGCTGTATCTCAAGAACCGCGGTAGCTAGACAGTTGAAATTTTCACAGATGATGTATTTCTGTTGCCGCTATAACAACAAATACTAAAAACAAAATAAAATAAATATTTAAGGGGGGCTCCCATACAACAAACGTGTTTTTTTCGGTGTTTTTGCCTTGTGGTACGGAACCTTTCGTGTGCGAGTCCGACTCGCACTTGGCCAGTTTTTTTATATGTACCGTTGCCTCAGGCTGAGGTATCTAACATATTAAAAAAATCATTTGTGGCGCATGCCTCGCACTGTCTGGATGCACCTTTATAGATTCTTCGTATTAACGATTTCATTCGTCACTAAATTAAAATGTATAGTAAAACTAAAGTATTAAATCGTTTACCATACCGACCAACTATTATCATTATGATTCAATAGACTCCAATAAGTGTAACAGACAGACACACCAAGTACCTACTCCATTCAAAATTCACCTATAAACCATCAACCCTTCACATAATTGCACAATCACAAGGTTCGCAACTATTTCACGTATAGCCGAGTCGAAGTTAGTGCAAGATTAGTGCCGCGTGCTTCGGTCTAAGTCCTAATTGTGCATAATAATAGTCGGGACAAAGGTGTACGGGGAAGTTACGTGGAGCGGCTGTGCGGTCGCTTGCACGTAGGTAGGTAGTAGGTGGGATGCGAGAACAATTTGCGGCCTCGCTATGTTATGTCGCCTTTTGCTGATACCTACGTCTTGCTTTTGCATTAGTTTGAAGTTGAGATAGGTAGGTATGGGGAACGTAATTTGAATTGAGCTAAGATTGATGTAGTTTTGTACTCTGGAGGTGCTGATGTTATTGGGTAGGTACCTATGTAAAGGTTTTTAGCGACGTAGCAATGTTTATAGCTACGATACCTAATCGTGGGTACACATGTGGAACGTAACATAACATGCCGTCGAAATATATGCAATATAACATGTTGAATCAAATTCGTCATGTTGTTACATTTTTTAACCGACTTCAAAAAAGGAGGAGGTTCTCAATTCGACGGTGTTTCTTTTTTTTTGTGTTTGTTACGCGATTACTCCGCCAATTGAGGACCGATTTTCTTAATTATTTTTTTGTTCGAAAGGGTATACTCTGGAGTTGGTCCCATTATCATCAAGTTGGAATCTGATGAGAGGATCCCATGGAAATCGAGGGAAACCCTCAAATTTTATAGGCAAAGCTATAGCGATTTGGGTATTTTTTAAAGTAACTTGAGCATTTGCTGTCGGAAATCATCATTTGGTAAAGTGGAGCTGATGATGAAGACCACAGATGCCCATCGGAACTACTCAATGACAAATATTTCACGGGTTGCGATTCGATTACTTTAATATGGTTGCTAAACGATTTATCATCGTCACAATGCGTATGGTGAGTGGTTGTTGAGTCGGTGGCAAAAAACTAAAATACAAATCCAAAGACACCGACTTCCGAAATTAAAGTTATTTCTCACTTTATAGTGTTTTTTAGAAGTCGGTTGTTTTGTAGCACTACATATTATATTTTGACAGCTTGTTCGTTTTAACGTAGGTAAGTACCTATGTTACACATACGTTTCACATATGTGTACCCACCAAATACCGTCTGTATCTGTGAATAGCAATCATTGTTTTATTACGAAGTTGTTCTTTGGTGTAGCCTGATATGTAGCATGTTTCCCCTTTCCACTTCAGACGTAGCTATACGATTGTATTTCTTGTACATAACTTATTTACTCTTTTAAGTTTTGGTATGGTGTTTGGTAATGTAAATGATAATATTGTTATTCGTTTACAGGCTAAGGCTGTCCCCGCTGTGGTAATTTCAGTTTTATTCTGAATGTAAACGAGTAGATATGTAAGGATCGTAGCAGGTTGCATTCTGTAGTTTTTGCCTACGTCCATGGGAAGATGGCGTGAGTCTATGTAATGTTTATTCAAACTTGTTGTATGTAATGTTTATTCAAACTAAAAACTATTGAAAATGTTTTAAAAATGTTTGAAGTTGTATCGTAGACTGAACTTTATTGTATAGGATTTAAAGTTATTTTTCCATCAACTCATATTTGTTTACATTTATGGCAAATAAATCGCGAATGTATATTATTTACGCAAGAATTCTGGGGCCAGTGTGACCGTAAAATATGGCCCCATGGATGTCATGGGGCCATATTTTGATCAGCTTAGTGTTCTTCAGACTTCAATGTATCAAAGGTTTTCAGTGTGTATAAAAGTCCTGTCAGCGGTGACTGTTTACGCGAATCTCGCACCACCGGCCATAGCCAGAGGTGGAACACCGCGGTGGTTTTAGCCGGTAAGAGTCCGGCATGCCCCTCTGTCACTCCCACGATGGAGGGAAATCAAGAGGATTTCCTCCGCGCACCAAAAAAAAAGTGTGTATAAAGGCGTTTGTTCATGAAATAAAAAACATTATTTTAATTAAGTTTAGTTTATTCTCCATACAGAAATGGACACAAATTGTGACACTTTACGAATGTCTCCATAGTCGAGTCGATACAAAAACATCGGTAAAGTAGATTAAAATATCAAATAGAAAAAAATATCTAAGAGGATCCTAAGTGGACAATCAAGTAAATTATTATAAATCTTATATTAAATGATTATATTATTCTAAGATACATTCTTCTAACGGTTTAGTGCTTCTCTAGTTTTCCGTATATCATAGGAGTGCAAATAGCCGATATTATTGGTAAAACTATAGTAAAACGTACTTCATCTTAAGTACAACTCATAAAATAATTGAAATGATAAAAAACATGCATACATTCATATCAGAAAAGTTTCGCTATTAGTCCACGTGAATTGAATTACATAAAATTTTGTTATGCTTAATCTCACTACTTAATCTACTCGTCAGAGAATATCACATTCTCTGACGAGTACAAATACTAAACTTAGCCTACAATAAAAAAAAATCGTACTCATGGCTACCTTCGTTCTACAGTCCTAAGATTCGGCCTTGTTTAGAAGGGCAGGATAAAAAAAATGGCAGTCAAACATTAAAATTAAACTTCGAATACATGACTCACTCAATCAAACAGTCTTATTCATCATTTAAATAATGATTCATACAAAATTGTAACAAAATAATAAAAAAAAATTATAAACTCGATCATTCTTAAATAAATCCAATACTTTAAATGCGCATTACTAATTCAATTACAAGTACTAAGAAATACGATTTTAAAGCCTATAAAAAATCTTAATCTTATAGAGTACCCTATTTTCCGATTAAACGCATTTTATACGTGTGCGTATAAAACAGCGATATAACCAATGCAGGGTTTCTTTTCCGAATATTTTGATGTTTAAACATAAACAAAGTATAAAATAAAACGTTTGTCGTGTATAATTTCGCAATCATTGTTGTTTTTATAGCACCAATGTAAATAAACCCGAGTTTCGGTTGTAATGATTTCTGCTTGGTAACGTTTCAAGCTTTGTATTGCATTTCTTAGCTGCTCTTCATCACAGATTTTAATAACATTGTAGTTGCGTCAATTAATCATTGATTTTGAACATTATTGCATAGGCATCAAATTGAAAAAACGCCGTCATTTGTCTCCAAACTAGACTAAGACAAACTTAGCGTAGCTAGGAAACTTTAGACGACTAAAACACTGGTAAATTATACGTAAGTATAATTCATGAACCCTTATTACATGAAGTTCTTTGAAGGGAAATGTATATGTTATGTTAACTGAATACATCACTTACAAAGTTGATATTGATATCATTGCGATGTATATTGAATTTTCCATTTACGTATATCATTATTTTAAAATAGGCAGAACTGACACAACACTAACAAAAACACACTACATAATAATATACCTTAAGTAAATTGAACTGAATTCTCATAAAATATGTCAACGCTTTGCTAGATAAGGGCGTTGAACCTAGAGGTCGGTGTCGTACCAAGCGGCGACGTTGTTGTTGTCATGCGGGGGCTCAGGGAACGCCAGATCAGCTGACGCAGCGCCCGCGCCTTCATTCTCACCTATATCCATGTCCATGCCGAAACCGCTGCCGATTTCTAATCCCTGCATTGAGTCTATCGGTATCTGATCGTAGCCTGCGAAATAGAGGGAGGCTTAAGATGTGTTTTTATGTTTAGGGGGCTTACATGACCTAAAGCGCGGTCACTGTCGGACTGTATAGAAAAGAGAAGCGCGATGACACAACGCTGGTAATTTATTTCAAAATATGAAGCAATTATTTCATTACAAAAATCAATTGTTTGGACTAAAAAATCAGAATGATTGTATGTTTATTAGTATGGTTTTTATTGTAAAAAGAAAGTTTTTAGAGGTACTCTTCATGATTTTTTCTATCGCATCAAATTAATTGTATTATGTTTTCAACACACTATCTACCTATATATCCTGAAGAATATCGTATATTTTTCTGTTTTTATTTACCATAGTCGATCATATACTTTTATTGTTTCTAAAACTTGCGTTTTTTGCGTTTAGGTCCTGTAAGCCCCATAAGGTTGAGCAGGTATTGGTATTTAGTTTGAGCATCGGGGGCACACGGTATGGATGTTAATGCATGGAAGCAGATATTGTTTTCACAAATAAAACTTAATAATAACCTCGCAACGTGATTTGAGCTGTGAAACCGAGTAATAAGGTTGAAAGTAAAGGGCACCACTATGCAGCATCAATATATAATATAATGTATAGGAACATGGATGAACTGCTCAGGTCTGATTGCGAGGATTGTATTACAATAATAATAAGCTGCTGTTACTCTGTTTCCACAATGTTCATAAGGTGGAGGAGATCTAAGTATGTATAATATTATCCTCCGTCACCACAGATATACCTAGATAACGCAAGTATCACGATCTGTATGAAAACCAAGCGAGCCATTTTTTTTACTACCTACTATGACGTCACAAGCACTATTTAGTGATGGGAAACTCAAGATTCAAAGACGCCGCCACGTGCGGCACCCCCCTCGCCCCACCCCCGGGGCCGGGCGCCAGCGCGAGCGCTCACCCAGCCAGCAGTACTCGGGATTGAGCACGAAAGTGGCGGCTTAAGATTTTTGTACGTAAGCTGGTGAGATTTTTGGCACGCGAAGTAGTTGCTCTTGCGTTATCTAGGTGTATCTCTATATCTGTGTCCGTCACCTTTTCAGCGTTTTGACTAACATTGGAATTATGAACCATTGTGATCTTTAGATAAAAATAGGATCAACTAATTCAAAATGTTTTTGCTAGGTTACTCACTCGTATGCTGGGACCTAGCATAATTAAAGCAAAAACAAGGTAATATTGCCATATATCCTTTCCTATAGGGAAATCCTTACCTGCCAGGTATGAATAAAACACAGATTAAATATTAATAATGTGACATGCCGATAGCAATTAATGGAAACCACAAATACTGTTACATCACAATAGGAGACCATATATAAAAATATAAATAAAAGGTTAACACGAAAACAATAGAAATAATATTCCCATCACCTGTGTTTAGTGATAAATAGGTCCCGGGTTAAGCTGCGTGTAAAGAAGAGAGAAAATCGTATATAAACAGACACCTTAATATTCTTATGATAGGAACATAGTATAATAGTGCTACCCAAATATACAATTGTGAGGACCCGACAAGTATTTTTGTATGGAACATGTTTACAGGAGAAAGTGATAGCAAAAATACTTCTCAAGTAGTTTTCAGATACTACATAACCTTACTGTATGGTGTGAAATGTTTTTACATAGATACTTGTATAAAAGAGCTGTATAATTTCAAAATTAGTTCATCTATCTAAATACTGTTTTCATGGCTAGACAGACACTAAAAAACCACTAGTCTCTATACTATACTCTAGAAGTGAATTTAGAATACAACAAAACGTGGGGATGACTAAATAAACTAATAAAAAAGTTTTTTTTTAAAGAATGGCTTGGAACGAGATATAATGCAGTTTTCTATGAAAGAAATGCGGATTTGAAAGTTAATGCAAGGTACTGTCAATTACGTAGCCAGAGAAGACACAAAACTTACAATTCATTATGACTTGGACGCAAATGTGTTTTAAAATACTTTACAAAGACCCAATTTATCATACAGAAGAACATGTCTGCAAGTGCAAAAGGTGTACTAGCCACTAAAAACAAAACTAGTGAGGTTTTGTAACATCATTTTCTGCATATTTCTAAGTGTTAGTCGACCAAACTTCTACAAATGCGTTCCCAACTTACCTTGCTGGTGAAACGATGGTCGTGTGCCATACAGCCCCTCATAGCCTTGTTCAGGCCCGAGCATATCCTAGTGAAGGGAGTTCGGATCAAAATTAAATAAAGTGAGGAGTCAAATTAAAAGGGGGGAAGCCACATTCACAAGTACACACAAATACGACATAGGCGTCAAATTGGTACACTCAGATAAAAAATGTATTCGAATCCATCAAGTACACCCCAAAACATTGATTTTACAGTTACTGTAAACATTACTGATTCGCAAATAATAACTATAGGGTTTATTTGTAAATGTTGTGCAAAGTTTAGAGGCGTACTTACACGTACACACATTGTAAACATTAATTATTACCAACTTTCAGCAGCATTTAAATAAACCCTTAATTACACAATAATTAGCCTAACAACGACAAAAAAATGCCCAACCTTTTGACCGCCACGTCAATCACGAAAATCCGTGTTCTCTACGCCAAGCGACAAATTCCATCTTTCATACCTACACAATAATTGTTTATTTTGAACTGTAAAAAGGGTTATTTTAGACGTGCCGTGCGTTTAAAAGTGCTCACGACGCCACGGACGCGTCCGTGGCGTCGTGAGCACTTTTTGATTTGACGTCCATAGACGTCCGTGGCGGTCAATAGGTTAAAAAAAAAACTCTAAGAAGCACATCTTTCTTTTACTAAATATTTTTGGCACCAAAAAGAACGAAAATTTATAATCTTTCATATTTTGAATCTCGATCTACACAACAATCATACCTACTTTGATAAAAAAAAAACTCCTTACCTGAAGATCAGGCTGCATGGCCAGATCGTTGGGCCACATCTGATGATCATCGCGGAACAGAGAGTTGGTCAGCTCCATGGAGAGTCTCTTCTTGTAGTCATGAGGCTTGTCTTCAGACATACGGAATAGTACCGCTGCTGCGTAAGTCGCTACGCCTGGAAAGAAGGGAAGTAAAATAATGTTACGATAATAAGTCAACAATTCTCTCGGTAAACAATACAATGTGAACAATAGATGCCAGATTGCAGGCAGCTAAATATGTATTATTCTGATGACAACATAAATAGATACTAACAGCATGATTTAGATATACGTGCAAGTAACGATATGAGGAATTGTTCTGAAGAATAAACTAGGGTAGTTTGCTCAATCAATCTGTCTAGCCTTTTCCCGTTGCAGTTGGCTTCCAGTCTAACTGGATGGAGCTGAATACCAGTATTCTACATGGAGCGACTCCCTATCTGACATCCACAACCCTGTTACTGGGTAACACAATACCACTTGGAAAGACTGGTTGTCACACTTTTGGGCTTCTACAGACGACTCCTAACGACTGTCAAAGATCCAAGAATGACAGCCGGGACCAACGGCTCAACGTGCTTTCCGAGGCACGGAGGGTCTCGGTGACCCATGAACGGTACGACCGCGGCAAGCGTAGCTTAACCTGATCGACCCGTTCGGCTGTGACCTGTGCTTACGTAGATATGAGCCCCTCTTAAACCAGGGTACTTTACAGACCGAGATTAGATTTAACAAATAAGACACGAATTTTCTGTTATTTTCATAGTGGTTACATTACCATGAGTCAACATGCGATTACTTGCGCATGCCTTATCAGATAGATGAATTGATGCATTATCATTACAAAATGTTTTTATTTCAAACACCACAAAGACTATCAAAAGCCAACTCTACACGAAAACACGAGTGGAGCGATAGACATTTTTAACCTTTTGAACGCCATTGTCACATATACGTGACAAGCAAGCGCGTGCCCTGTGCGCCAGCGACACAAATATGTGACAAAAAATGTGGTGCACTTTATCACGAAATAAATAATTAAATCATTACTTTTGTGTGTTTTTATTTGTATTCCTTAAATATTTAAAATTGTGGCTTGGCGTGGAGGGCACGCGCGTGCGTTTATGCTCTGGCGTTCAAAAGGTTAAACGCTGACCCGATTTGGTCATTCAACCCGACGCTTTGACTGACCGAATCAGAACAACATGTAAATGTTTGTCTATCTTGCCCTAAGAAATATAATTACTTGAGTAGCAACCTTCGTTTCGTGAATGCAGTAGTTCCGTAAGCGGAGCCGTGGCGCCTTCAGCTTCTATCATCTCGGCTCCTTCCTTCTCGACAGCCAGTTCGCACAGCACTCCTGCAGCCACGCGCTGAAAGAATTTGTAAGTAAACGTAAGTATGTTATTTTGTTTTTCAACTACAAGAAAAAAGTTTCGAGTTAACCTTTTTGTTACCTATCACTTCTAGTACAATAATTTCAACAAAGACAGAATATATTTTTCAATAGGCAGACATTAGGACATTAGAACAAAGAATGGAATGGGATTAATTGCGGGATTTAATGTTCAGATGACGATTTTTCGTGGCAATAAAAAAGCTTTGCCTGATGTTTTATATTTAGACATAATCATAAGTGTTTCATGTAAAATCTATGCCAAGAGAAGATAGTTCAGTATGCAACATGTGTATTAGGTCCCATACATGAGGACTTTGAAAGCGTACCTGGATGTTCTCAATCTCATTAAACAGCAGCTGCACGAAGATAGGAATGACGTTCTGTTGACGTATAAGCTGCCTGTTCACGCTCTCCCTGGCTAGAATATGCAAAGCTCCCACTGCTCCTTCCACAATCTCTTCCATACGCACTCCATCGGCGTAGGCTCCACCCGCCGCACCTCCACCCGATGAACTGCGTTGCTGGAAAGTTTAAGTTAAATGTAAGAACTTGAAAGTTTTGATTAGGTCGAGTTTTGGATTAAAAATTGGATTTGGATTTTGGATAAAATGTGTGTAATTGCATGTAGCTAGAAAGATCCCAAATCTTCGAAGCGCATCAGCCCTTATGTATTTTGCACTAACACGTTTTTAAGACGGCTATTTCCAAGACTCACCCTCTGCGTGTCGTTGAAGGCGCGCATGAGCAGGCGCACGAGGTGGTGCATGGCGCCGTGCTCGCGCAGCGGCGCGTAGTTGGCCGGACACAGCGCCAGGTTGCGCACCAGCCCCACCACCGCCTTCACCAGCGGCCAGCGGGACGGCGGCTGCAGCAGCTTCACGATCACCTGCGGGCACACCACTCCTTAGCGTCAGCGTTTATGCTAATAAATACTAGGAGGAAACCAAGTACGTAATTTGTTGTTGTTTATGCATTTGCATTTTGCACGAGGTCCCGGGTTCGATTCCCGGATTGGGCAGTGTTGTTGGGTTTTCCACCCAGAATTTTTCAGTAGCAGCCTGGAGATTAGTGCTCAGTTAATGGCAACAGGTTCGCCCCTTATTACATGGGATAAGTACACCTCTGCCCAACCCTTCACGAAATACAAATGTGATATTATCTTATGTTATAAACATAATACTCATTACTTCCTAAGTTCTACATACCGGCAATCCATAATGCAGCCGCACCGCGTTCTGCGCCATCTCGCTCTCGACGTGCCGCGAGGTGAGGTGCCGCAGCGCGCACACGGCGGGCTCGGTGATCTCCTCGCGGTCGCCCGCCGACACCACCGTGCGCACCAGTGCGTCCACGCCGCCCGCCTGGCACACTGTCACCTAGCGACCAAATGTTTGTTACAATATTCGGCAGAGTACAAATGTCGTTGAGCTCCGTAAGTTCTAAGCTACACGATTACTGACAAATGCAGGCGCTGACTTCTCTCTGACTTTTCCTCAAACAATAATTTCAGACACTAATCTACACGGTCCTCACATGATCTGACCAAGATTATGTCTGCACTTTAAAAGAGACTAACCTTTGAGTTTATTTCTGTGTTTCTTCTCAGAGTTGTCAGATAGAAAACACCAACCTTATCTAGTTTTTAAAATATATTGACGTGTATGTGTAAAATATATTGAAGTGTTTTTATAAACCTACAATACGACCGGCGGGCTTGAACATAGGCACTAAGAACTTTCGCGCATGTTCTCTAACTCGCACTCGCCTCATGTCACCATTTAGTTCCTAAAAAATCTTACTGCGCGCGCAGCCTTCTGCGCAAAGTTCAGGCCCGTCATGTTACGTCGGTCGTATTGTACATTACGATTTGTTTGCTTAGCTCAAGATCTCTCATACATCTCTATTATGCGTGTATCGGTTTTTTGAAGTGACAACTTCTTTAGGCGCGTTGCCGTAACCGACACCGCTTCGGATGTCTTCGGGATGTACTCGGGTTTTAATGTATATCCAAAATGTCAGTAAGTGATGGCAAAGTATTGTTTATGTTTTGTTTTCAATTCTGTCAGCACTCCTGGAGTGTTTTTTGCATTATTATGTTACGAAATGGCTCATGGTGATCAAAGAAATCTAACTGCAAAGTAACATGGCTAAGTAAACATCAACAGTGTAACATACTTTACGCAGACACAGCACAGTATTATTTCTGTATATTTTTAACTATCTTAGTAAAGCTCAAGTAGATCCAATAAATTATGTCACTTATTGACAAAGAGTTCTGTTTTTACCTTTTCCATTACTTAATCTAAAAGAGAATTGCATCAGCTTTTGACCTCAACATAATTTGCTCTTGATAAATTACTATCCTTTGTATCCGCAAGATTAATTGTCACAATGGACATCATCAAAGGGTTCCACAGTGTTATTTTTGCGCCTGCACTTGTAGACGAATGAAAAAGAAGATAATGATGAGGATTACCTTATTGCGTTGGTTGTTGCATGTCAAGTTGGACAGGATACCAGCAGCGCAAGTGACGATGTTGACGTCAGTAGAGGCGAGAACTTGCACGAGGCTCTGCAGCAGAGCTTCCAGGCCCTCCACCTCATGAAAAATTAAAATAAAATCATTATAAAGTTCACATAGATTTACAGCTATACTGTCCATGTAAAAACTTGAACAAAAGCTCAGTACTTTATTGCCGATTGAATTTAAAACTGAGAGTTCCAATATATATATAAATATAAGTCATAACATAGAAACCATAATTTTGTAATACCTTAGTTGCTGCATCGGACAGATTCCTCAAAGTCCAGAGACAGTTCTGCACGAGGCGACCGCTGGGGTTGCCAAGGTGCATGGCCAGGGCTTGCATGCCACCGGCCTCGACGATTGCAGGCTTGTTGCTGGAGCAAACTGACAGAACCTGGGGAATAAGTTGGTATTACAGTAACAGTGTGGTGAAAAGCCATGGATCGACATTTTTATACTTCAAAGCTAACAACATACTGCAGTTTCATAATAAATTGTCCTCTGTTGAGTTTTTTTTTTAGTTTTAGTCACAACCACTTATATTGTGTATCTTATTAGTCATAAGTTTTACTAACAATATTGTTTGTTTTTGAGTCTGAGTTACTCTAATAAAGAAAAATTCTATTCTATTCTATTCTATTATAATGTGCTTACCTTCAGAACCCTGGAGGTAGTCCACAGCAACTTTTCGTAGTCGTACGAGCGCATAATGCGGACCAATTCGATAGGTCCCTGGGAAGCCAGAATGATCAACTTCGACTCTTGGTTTCCATAGGCCAAAATCTGTAGGCAATCAGTCACAATCGCCAGGAACTTCACATTGTTCCTCTGGAGTAGAGCCACCATCTTCTGAAGACCTCCAGCAAGACGTACAGCCATCTTGGATCCGTCCTGATGTAGGAGCAAGTTATGCAGAGTCGTGATGGCGTAGAAGAGGACCGACTCAACTGGTGAGCTTAGAAGCTTCACCAAAGCAGGGATTCCACCACTCTTGAAGATGGCAAGTAGACCTTGACGGTGGTGAGATAAGTTGTGCAAGGTTCCCACAGCCCCCTTGGTAGTCTCCAGGTCATTGGAGTTGGAAATGGCGCGCACTAGAGCAGCCACCATTTGAGGCGAGTTCATGATGGCATGGCGAGAAGCCTCCTTCTTGGAGAGCTGGTGAACCATCATGGCAGCTTGAGAGACTACAACTTGATCCTCGTCATTCAGTAGCTTGATCAACTCTGGTATAGCCCTGGAATGAAGGTGTATGGTCAAGTAATGCTGCCTTTTTGAGTCAATGTATGATTCGAATTTAAATATGCTATCACAGATGAACATGAGTGGCTGTGTGGCCAAGTCCACTATATATGACATTGGTATTGATCAATCATTATTTCGATGTTTATTTTCTGTGAACCTCAGTAACTAGCATGCTATAACTTTTTTAAGTTTAACTGAAATCCGATTTGACGGCCTGCTTTTTTTTTTAAATATTGTTTTACTGTCTCATTGGTGTAGTGATTCCAAGTGTGACTACTGAGCATGGAGTGTAGGTTTTATTTCTCATATTGGGCAAGTGTTCATTAATTTTTCCACTAGGAATTTCTGAGCTGCATGAGCTGCATCTAATCTCCACATTTTGGATTTGTGCCAAGTCGATGCCAATAGGCTCATCCCCATAAGTAATATTGACATAGCTGGCGAAGAGTGAGTGTTCTATATTAATATTTTTTAATTACTACTGTCATCAAATCATTGAATGATAAAAGAATACCCACTACATATCTGTATTCTTATATCCATACTCATAATTCAGTGTTTTATTTAGCAGTCTAATGCAAATTATCGTTAATTGTGCGGAAGTGTGCGAGTGTTTGTGAAAGAGGAAGACTGACCTGCCGTGATACAGTTTTCACTAGTACGGGAGTCAGTGTGAATTAAGCTCAAACAACCGCATACACAGGTATTTATTAAGACATACGTAATTATATGCTGTACTAGTAGACACAAATCACAGGATTGTTATGATTTGTGTGTAAGGTTTGTTCTTTTATTTTACATTGTCAATAAAGTTTCAAACCCATATAAGTACCTGCCCTTTAAGACGCGGCTTGTTATGTAATTCAACTTTTTATCAAAATGAGAGCTTAGTACCTGGTGGCTAGATCAGCATCATCCTGATAGTTGATGAGGTTAACGACAGCATGCTTGAGCATCTGCGACGGCTCGGCAAGGCGCTGCACGGCCGTCGGCTGGGCGGGATCCAGTTGAGTGGAGGGGATCTCGATGCCTTCCTCCAGGGTCTCAGGGAACATGGCAGCCCGGACACGCTGGGAGCGCGTCTGGGATAGCTGCTGGTTCATGTCTAAGAGAAAGAAGGATTTTAGCTAATATAATCAGCAAAATGATTGAACAGTTCCTTCTGTCTTGAAGTATTTATAAGACAAATCTGGAAAATGTATGAACAAGAACTTGTATCTTAATTTGTGGGAAAGTCCAGTCTGAGCCTAGAGGTAAGTTGTAAGCTATAGAATTTGGCATGCAAAAGAAAATAAAAATTTTCAATATTTTTTATGGGATGTTTCAAAGTAAATAAATTAATCATAGAAATACATGCAATATTTTTATCATAAACCTAACAAGTCATTAGTAACCTGTCCCATGTAACAGATTAATAACTCAATTAATATGAGAACTTGACTCCTTTGACTATCATATTTTGAAATTAAATGATGAGCTAAATTAAATATTTAATCAAATTCATACAAGTGTAGTATTTCATTATCTAACTTACCATCAACTTGCTCCTGGGTAAAACCCTGAGCGAATCCCTGATCCAGGTCAAACATGAGCTGGTCTCCCTCCATCTCGTCATCTTCCTTGCCCGTAAGTGATGGGACCTATGAAGGAAAGATAACTTATAATATTCCATAAGCTATGTCTATACAGAGAAACAAGTCTTATCTTATTCCAAGTTTTTATGGAAGAAATTCTACCTCATAAGAATAAAAACACCACTCCTTTTTCTGGGCAGTCGTGCAAAATTCATTCAACTTTGTTTAAATGAAGAAAATTATGACAATTTGATGTCTTTCGATTCTTTGTCCTTAGAACATTTTCGAAAAATAGAGTTACAGCCAAATTAGACTAATTTTAAATTTTCCATTGAAACAGAGATTTCCAGTTATCTTTTTTAAAACAAGACATTTCGAAAATGTTCTTAAGTAACTTTTTAGAGCTTTGTATCTTGCTTATGTGTATGCAGTTTCATTAAAATCGGTTCATTCATTTCGAAAAACAAGGGCTTGAAAGTTTGTATGAAATGCCGTACGGTGTAAACGCTCTTAATCAATATTAACTGTTTTTTATTAGAAGTGTGTAGATATTTTAAATGTTCTGAAGAGTGGAACACAGAGAGAAGAGAGAATATTATGATCATGATTGTCCCTACAGCTCTCATACTTTCAGATAAAATAATCAACAAATGAGCGGAGTCTAGCCTAGTGAATCTTTTCACTAGATACACACAACATATCAAGCTATACATTACCAGTTTGTTTGTTTGTATAGCTTGATATGTCATTATGCGTACTGCGTACCTACATAGACAAAATTAAATATTAATGTCTCAATACTATCATTTATGTCCTTCCCCAATGAATCCATACATTGTTTAGACTGCCTGTTTATCATTTGTTGACTATAAACAATCATACCCAAACTTAAGAGGTGTATTGTATATACCTGAGTAGCAGCCCCGGAGTTGATGCCAGAGTCAACCAGGTAGGAGTTCTGCTGCCACATGAGGGTCTGCTGCTCCTTGCTGGGTGCCATTGGCACATCAGAGCCTGCATAGTTGCTGTGAGACACTGGAAAAGAGAATGAGTGTTTGTAGTTACACTTTCAAATTTAGCCAGCTAGGAACACAACCTCCTGAACTCAACTAAGTAAATGGAAATTTTATTAACAAAGAGATTATTGAACATGGAATGCAATAGATTAAGAAATTATTTTAGGGATTCAACCAACATTGCATGGAGTGTGTAAGAGGTACCCAGTTAGTTGAAGAACTAGTAATCATAGTAAACACATGAAATAACCAAGGTGATATAGTGTGGTATTACCATCCTATGCAGTTATAAATTAAATTTATTTGATAATATTGTCGAAACTACTGCCAATACCTTTGATATGAGTCACATCACAGTCACAACGATCTGAAAGTAGGTACCTACCTACAATCAGTAGGTATCTAGAACACTTCTCTATTTTATCTACTCCTGCATACTTATTGATTCATAAATTAATGAATACTAAACAATGTTGACTTACTCGTGCGGCTCTGGGACGATGGTATCTGATAGCTCATGGTTCAGAGGATGCAACAATGCACCCTGCGCCTGTAAAAAAAAACACCATGGTTTTTAACGATCACTACGCGGCCATGACTATCGATCTAAGGTTTTGAGTAAACAAATAGATTTAGGTTCTTTTATTCACACACTTCAATCTGCACCATGTTTAACGCGTTTATCGGCTCTAGGAAACGTAAAATCAAACAAAACAAACAAGTACTCCATGAACTAAATACCAATACCACACCCGACCCCATAAAATGTTTGGTATTCGATTGATCGTTACACTTAGATTTATTTCATTCTATTGCTAACTAATGTGACGCGCATAATACTTGCCTTGACTACTGTAAGCTGTAAGAGATTAATACAATTAATTTACACTAATATTCTGATAAAATGATGCACAATGAACCCACCACCGTCACAAAATTGACATGACAATATGGCGGCCATGCAATCGTAACTTTTCGTTTATTATCGGGTGTTCTCGTAGAGATCGGTAGCTGAGTTAGCTATATTGCTATCTCGTTTTATCTTGTTAAGCCTACGTAAGTTTATCTTTTTCTTTCATCAAAGCAACAGTTCACAACAGTAGTACCAACTGAATGATAAACTGACCCACGTTTTGTTTTACGCAAAAACCTTGTTGACAAGGCATAGCACTATTTACTACAAGGGATAAAACATTTTATAAAATAATTCACTTCGAAAAGCTATCCAAAATTGGCAGTGATAATCAATGATATTCCAGAATACTCCCAAACATATTTTGTCATTATGTCATGTATTTTTCTGGGATTAAGGCAAGCGGTATTGTCTCCACAGGGATAGTATGTACCAAGTGCGAGGCGAACTACCTAAGGGTTCCGTAACAACCACCGTGGCCGTGGGTACATAAAATATCAGTGAAATAACTGTTATTATTTGTTTACAGAGTACAGTACAACTCAGAATAAATCAATGTTTGATGTTTGTGGTAGGTGCTTTTTCAAAATAGAGCAGAAACAAAAGTCATAAAAAATCGAGGTTTCAAACAGGTAGTACCTACCCATAACTACACTATTATTCTAATCTGTTACCTACAACTTCAACTGGTTAGCTTAGTAGGTAAGACCGAGAAGTTCGGCCATGGCGACCAATCTCAGCGACGAGCGACCAGCCTTCAGTGTGGGAGATATTATAGTGCACAAGTATGTGCACACACAGGTGTACACTCTCTTAACTCACTCTCATAGTCCGATGGAGAGAGATCAGGCGCAGGGCCAAAACGGCTTAGCGTGCTTTCCGAGGCACGAGGAGTATCCACAGCGCCAACATTCAAACTCCGGCCCCGGGGGACTAAAAAATTCCCAATGAAAAAACCTAATAACACTTTGCCCGACCCGGGAATCGAAGTCGCGCTTGTGACCACGAGACCAACGGGGCAGTTACAGTAGTCTACAATACAAAAGATACAGCCCCTAAAAACAGACAAGCAAAAAACCGACTTCCAAAAAAAAACACTACAAAGTGAAAAATAACTTTAATTTCGGAAGTTGGTGTCTTTGGGTCTGTATTTTAGTTTTTTGCCATCGACTTCCGAAATTAAAGTTATTTTTCAAAAGTGAAAAATAACTTTAATTACAAAAAGAAAAACCGACTTCCAAAAAACACTACAAAGGTAGTGTTTTTTTGGAAGTCGGTTTTTCTTTTTTGTTAAAAAGTTTTTATTTCCCGCTTTTTAGTGGGTCTGTTTATAATTCATCTAAGTTACAATAGCCTAATGACAACTTGCTCATCGCCTTTACTTTATATTGCTTTTCCCGATGCAGGGAAATTCATTGTTGAGAGTTCTCCTGGTATTTCACCATCAGCTCCAAATCACCATTCGCATTGTGACGAGCATAACTTGCTTAGCAACCATAATAAAGTAATCGAATCGCTACCCGTGAAATACTTATTATTGAGTAGTTCCGGTGGCCATCTGTGGTCTTCATCATCAGTTCCACTTCACCAAATAGTGCTTTTCGAGAGCAAATGCACGACTTACTATAAAAAATACCCAAATCACTATAGGTGTGCCTATAATATTTGAAGAGTTCCTTCGATTTCTCCAGGATCCCATCATCACATCCTGACCTGATGACAATGGGACCACCTGGAAAGTATACTCTTTCAAACAAAAAAATATTTTTTGAAATCGGTCCAGCCATCTTCGAGTAGGTAATCGGGGAACATACATAAAAAAAAATAAAAAAGGTTCCGACGAATTGAGAACCTCCTCCTTTTTGAAGTCGGTTAAAAAGACGGTGTAGGCCATACCGCTGGCCCGGAACATAAAGGGCTAAGGAAGGAACACGGGTGGGTTTTAGTCAGTAAGAGTCTGACACTCCCTTCCGCTCCACCCAGAGCGGGAGGGGTCATTTGATGATTTCCCATCCGCAAAAAAAAAAAGGCCATAGTGTAGCCGTTCTTTGCACACGGAACCAAAGAGTATATTATATATTAGTAAATACGAGAGCACGGAACCCAAAAAATATTATTGACGGATGACTTCATTGGCTGCTGTGGGCTGCTGTCTATTTCCATTTTGCTTTGATTTACTACATTGATTCTATAAAATATCAGAAGAAATAGTACTTGAAGAGGACATCTGCACATGGTGTTAGATAATTACTGGATTTATTAGGTACAGGCATTTGTGCAAACATGAGCCTACGCGGCGTTTCAACCTACAGTTGCAGATCAACTTACAGCCGCTTTAATGTTTCTGAAAGCTCTTCAGACATCAGGGTCTTCGTTCGTGAGTTTAAGGAACGAGTAATACATTGCTTGAAACGCGAAGACGAGCAAGGTAGAACTCCATTTAAGTCATTTGCTGAAAGGAAGCTCAGTGTTCCTGAAATAGCTTGGTTACAAGATAACACTGAAAGATTTCTTAAAGATACTGCTAATGAAAGTTTAGTGCAGGAACATTATTTGGCTGAATGTGGCTTTATCTGTTCGATGATTTATACACCTGACGGAGAAGCTGTCATCCTGGGACATTCTTCTGGCCTGATTCAGGTATGTGGGAAACTCTGAGTGGATAACCTACACAGCCTCTATTATTTTCTGAAGTAGGGCTACCAGTAATAGAGGAAGCAATTAGAGTCATTCGTGGTAAAAGGACGCTGTGGGCAAAAGTGCGTACCTAGTGCTTTCTTCAATGAGGGGGTGGAAGGGCCCCGGGCGTTGATTTCTCGAGAATGTGTGCGGCGCTGTGCGCAGGGGCCTATCTCAATAGATAGGCCCCTGCGCACAGCGACACGCACCGCTTTACGGCTTATCTATGAGACAATTCTCCTAAGCCGTAAAGCGGTGCTTGTCGCGTTTGCGATTTAAGGTGCAAAAAATTGGAATCACCTTAAAATTCCGTAGTTTTCCTCTACTGGGGAAAATTTGTGGAAGTGGAGTATTCGCACTTCTAAAGCTAGCGTCGCCTTGAGTGTACCTATTTAGTGAGGCTGAGTGTCTGGGTTCGATGCCTAGGTCGGTAAAATTGTTATTGTTGATTTTTTAGTCCGATTTGGTGCAAGCTATTGAGTTGCCCTCAAATAACATAGGTTTTGTACAATTAACAGGCGAAATAATGGTCGAATCTGTACCAACCCCTACGGGAAACGTAGGCCTGGTGTTATTTTACGCAGCTTAGGTAACTATATGGTTATCATCATTAGTCTGTGAAAGTATATCTATGTTTATGCGGGGTAGATAGGTAGGAACCTACAACGCAAAACTTTCAATTTGCCGATAAACAGGTAGGTCACGCCAAAATGCCAGACCCTGAACTAAAAGAGGTTCTTCAGGAATACGCAAATAATATCAAAGAATATTTTCGCAATGAATCACACCCGAAAACATGGTATCCGATGTTCTATCGCGAGAAATCTAAAGAATGGTTTTACCCATGGAAAGAATGGGTAAAAGAGAATAATGACAAGTACTTGAAAAACACACCTAACAAAATATTGCAACACAGATGGTACTGTTCTGAAAAGGGTGCTATAACTTCAATGCAGTTTGCACCAAATGGATATCATGTTATTGTTGGCCATGCCTCAGGCAGCATTGAGGTGAGCTTCGGTACCAACCTACCTAATTGTTATAGCTCCTCAAACTCTACTGAAGCTCCTAGATAATAGAATGAAGAAAAGCAAATGGATGATATTGTAAGCTAACCTAAAATAACAACCTCTCATAGATAGGAACCCAAAATTTGTGCCTTTTGATGTGCGGCAAACGAACTGAAACGACCATGACCATGAAAACCTCAAACATTTTGTGTAATTACAGTACCTATTCCAATTTGATTCTCTTTGAATAGAAAGGCACTTTCAGAAAAAAGATTTCTAAATTATTCAAATTGAGTCAGCCCGTTTTCACGCGTTGTAGGATTTTCAACTTTCGGCGCTAAGCCAAGTAAGTTGAATATCCAACATAGCAATGTGCAGCGTGCTTTTATCCATTTAGGTGTCGCTTAGTGTTAGTGAAAGCGGGCGCATTATAGGTGGCGATTTTTGTTATAAGTATTTTTGAGTACTGGCCTAAACTTATTTCATAGGTATATCTATGGGCTTAAAACATAATCTCTGTAATTCCAGATGCGGCACGGCAGTACAGGCACGGTGCTGTGCACGTTACGAAACATTCAGTTCCCGCCGAAACCCGTGCACGCTCTGGAGTACAGCCCAAATGAACCGAATATCTGTTACGCGGCCTGCATGGACGGAGCCGTGTATCGTATCGAGATCCCACACGTATGTGAAATCCACATCTATTCGAATCTATTAATAGCACCAACTATGGGTATTGGATACAAGCTCCTGTTTAATTGGAGGGCAGGTATGCTTCGCTTTGGTTGAGCTCTACGTTGTCAGGGGAAATTTGGAATTGGAATCTTTAATTATAAGTCAGTGGCGGATCCAGGGGGTCTACTCCGAAGCGGTTAGCCACTGTATCGGCCGAATGTTCGGTCATTTTCTACTACCATTAATTTCTGCCAATCCGAACCTTTTTAGAACCCTTAACCCATTTTTTACCTTTTTTTTTTAAATTCGTAGTAGATCAGAAAATGACCGAACATTCGGCCGATACAATGGTTAACCGCTTCGGAGTAGACCACCAGGGTTGTCGTTTGGGAGGAGCTTGACTCCGCTGAGGGTAAACACTAAAAAAGGCGCGCGAATTCAAAATTCATCACGTAAACAAAACATCTTATACCTAGAAATTCAAAACTTGAAAACATAATAAGTACTTATTAAGTTAAGGATGATTATTATGACCATTGTAGCTTAGGTAGTGTAATGCTTGCAAAAAGTTTAATTAGAATAACATCAAATTCACTTTAAGATTTGTCAGGGGAGAACTCAGATGCTTTCGACTTTGGGCCGCTTAGCCTTTATTTTATTTTTTTTTGCGGATGGGAAATCATCAAATGACCCCTTCCGCTCTGGGTGGAGCGGAAGGGAGTGTCAGACTCTTACTGACTAAAACCCACCCGTGTTCCTTCCTTAGCCCTTTATGTTCCGGGCCAGCGGTAACCCTTTCGGACAATCCCGCTGAAGCCCCCCCACCCCTGGATCCGTCACTTTTAAGGATACATTTACACGATAGGTACTTTATAGAGCTGCATACTTATCTATAAATTCGACTTAACGTAAATGTTGAGCTTCCTGCAGAACACCAAAATAAGGAATCACAAATTGTTTTCTTTTACGCATCGCATAACCCTTTGTTTGGTTTACAATAACACCTATGCTTATCTCAGCGGTACAGAGAAGACCATTCATTTTTTATCATCGGGGTAGATAGCTACCTGTGAAATTCAATATTCGTACATTGTTCTCTTTCAAGCAAAATTCCTGAGTGGATTCAATTCTTCAAATAGAATTATTTATCGGGGCACAAAAGCGCGTGTATTCATTTCCGTTGTTGCTATTGCGGTGTAGCAAATAACAACAGGGAATAACGAAGATTAAAATGTTATCCTCCGTTCCCATTGGTATTAAGCGGCCTAGTGGTTTAGGTATGTAGGTAGATAGCCTTTCACCAGAAATTGTTCCTGCGAGGCTTTGAAACAAGCGATGCGATAAATTGTACATTTGCTGACTCAGGTGATCATGGTGCGGATGGTTGGGTTAATTTGTTACCTACTTGTCTAAGTTATCTTGGTACCTTGCGTGAAGGTACCCAACTTAGCCGTGGACTGTAGGTACTTACTCTTACTCAATTATTGGTGGTTGAACCTATTATATATATTATATAATTATTTACCTATTATATAAAATTCAAAGTCCTGACTGACTGATTTAACAGCACAGACGCACAGCCTAAACCGCTGGTCTTAGAGACATGAAATTTGGAGGGTGTGTTCTTGGTGAAGTGTAGGTATCCACCAAGAAACCAAGAAAGGGTTTTTCGAAATTCCACCTCTAAGAGGGTGAATTTCACGCGGACGATGTCGCGGGCAGAAGCTAATACTAATATCATAAAGAGCTAAAATTCGTTTTTTTGTTTGTATGTAGGGGGTATTCATCTCTGGAACTATCAGTCGGATTTGATAAATAAACGCTTTTTGCATTTGATAGCCCAATTCTTGAGAAAGGCTATATAACATTACGTTATGACCCTTTGCAGCCAAGCAAAAAGAAAAAAGTCCGAAAGAACTCTAAGCGAAAACGGAGTGATAACGCGGGCAGGCGATGCGATGCGACGGGGTGGGTCGGGGGAACAAGAAATTCACGCAGACTAAGGGTCAGTTCACACCGAGACGCGACGCGACGCGCAGTTTTCAAGATAGAAATACAATTACAGACCTTATCTACTACACAAAAAGGTACACAATTCAGTGAGCTACGCCGCGCGGCGGCGGCGCCGCGCTGCGTAGCTCGACGTAGTAGGTAGACACTGAATTGTGTACCTTTTAGTGTAGTAGATAAGGTCTGTAATTGTATTTCTATCTTGAAAACTGCGCGTCGCGTCGCGTCTCGGTGTGAACTGACCCTAAGTCGCGGGCAGAAGCTAGTTTTCAATAAACATAATATGCAATACATTACAAGACTTACCGAGTGGATAGATTAAATTACCAATCGCCAACGCAACTTCGCTTGCTTCAAAGGAGCAAACCTACGTAAATCAACTCAAATTGGCTGTCGAAACTACCGATTAACATTGTCGATTTATTTGTGAAGATAGACACCCCCGTGACAGACCCTCCCAAGTGTTGCATCAGAGCTGACCCGATGCTGGAGAGCCTGAACTTGCAGTTTTATGGAAGCCCTGGGATCTCGTCGTTTTCTACGCCGTTTATAACACGTTAGTTTTACTTCAAGTTAAGTATATATCGTCGACCGTAGGTTCAATTAAGGTAAGGGACAAAATACCCAAAATGAGTTGAGTATACAGTTTTGTTCAGAATTTTGCGCTCTTTCGAATGGTTTATATGAAAAAATTCTAGCTTAAAAAATTGTCCCTTACCCTACTGATTTTTGGATTCGAATTTCGAATCAGCCCCATAATAACAATGTATCTGAAAACCTATGCAATATAGCAACTTGAAATGGTGTAATTACCCCAATCAACGAATTATTCTTCACACATTTTTTCAACAAGACCTTTACACTATTTTTTTATTATAGATTGGATCCAACGTAGAGATCAATTTAATGTAAAGGACATTACTAACAAAATACGTTGGTGTAAGGGACGTCTATTTTCTTAAATAGCTAACTTATTTAAATAAATGTTACACAGGTAGATAGAGCACTAAAATACAAGATTATGTGTGAAATCAGATCCGAAAAAGGTTAATAACAAAAAAAGTTACAGGCGATTTAGTCCGAAAAAAAACTTTGTCGGCCTCTCCCGAAAAATCGTATTATGTCCCTTACCTCAATTGAACCTACGGTCGACGATATACTTTAAGATATAGTCAGTAGTGACATAGTGGTCTATGTACAGCAGTGGATCTATAGATCTAGTGGAACTATGTGGACTGATTAATAAGAAGACCACAATGAGGTAGTGGTTAGCACAACTCCCAAATACAAAAGAAGTAGGAATTAGGATTGTAGCACGAAGAGTTTGTTCTTGTTGTTTTATTAATAAACGTTGTCTGTCGTCTGTATAGTTACACAACGCTTTGTCTTCTTCTTTCGAAAGTCAAATTACTAATGACTGAAAGAGAGAAATCGGTGTGTAAGTATTCTTCTGATATAATACGTTTATTAGTAAGGGAGTTAATGTGGAGTGATTTCATATATGATTTCAGTCACCCATTATGTAAATATAAAAGCTGCACTTCAAACCCGGTACATAATACTTTTTTTCTGAATTAAACTAAAGCCACTAAATTAGTTCACGTCTATTGACACACTAGAAGCCTCCGATGATCAGATTTCGCACATGTCTCGGTGTTTCAGTAAAAGTCCAAAATTACGGTAGAAACGTATTCGGCTAACTGGCTGCCAGACAGTATTCGTTAATCCATGGGTACTGTAAGGCTCTACAGTCGACTCAAATTAGCAATGCAGCTGGGCGCCGGCCGGTCGGATGGACTTCAAACAGAATCAACGAATGTTCTTGCTTTTAGCATAGTCACGTTAATGGATAGATCATTAAGTTCAGTATGTACTGCTATTGTTATATAATTAGTCTTTAGCAGTACACTGCTGGTTGTAAAGGCTGGCCGAAAGAGCTATAAGTAAAAACAATCAAGGGATGTTATGAGGCATTTGGTGATGGCAAATAAATGAACTTTTGCAATATAACTGTTTCAGAGGTGCTTAATGTTGGTATCACAGAGATTTTAAGTCATTATTGTTACTTTCAGTCGCTTCATGTAAAATTCTGGGGTTCAGTTAAGTACATCTGGAAGCTTACCCCAATACAGTTCAGAAAAGGCAAGGCAGATGATGAATCTTTCTTGACTTGTTCTTCATGTTATGCTAAAGACATATTTTGTAACAATATTTGCCTTCTTTAAAGTAAAAGAGCTGTTATTTTTTTATAGAACGTTTTGCGGCACTTTCATTGGGTATAATGTCGGACTCAACGAAAATGGCCGTCGGCTATGCAGACACATCAATCAAGGTCTACGACATGGCAACACAGGAGGTGCGTTGATCAAATGTATGGATAGAACAATAAATAAGTAAATCATTTTATTTAGTGCACACAAAAGAAATAGCACAACACACAAAAGCACAAGGAAATGATTATAACAAATTACATGAATTTAAGAAAAACATTATTATTTTAATATTATTATGAGCCTGTTATGTCCCACTGCAGGGCAAAGGCCTCCCTTCCGTCTTTCCATTTTTTTCTGTCTCTAGCTAAATCTGGCCAATCCCTTAGGTAGGCGTCCAATTCGTCATAGAAAGAAAAACATATTTTATAGAAAAAATTCTGACGTGACTCTATGACTATTATACACTTTAAATCAAATAACGAACACAAAGTGCGGTGTGTATAGCAAGGTTGCACCAAATGGGAATACATGCCTACTTATCTGACGCTGACATTCTGCTGGATCCCTGCAGTGACATACGGATCTCGAGCAGGCAATATAAATATATATATAGATGTTGTAATATGTAAATATAAATATATATACATATTACAACATCAATATTGGCATATTGATGTTGTAATATGTTACACAGGTATTCCTGAAAACTGAGTAAAACGCAGTCAGATGCTGTTGAGTTCGATAGTAATTATATTGGTATTTTAACGCAGTTGTCGTTTTTAACATAGGGCCAAGAGTAAATCCTTCTATAAACTCGTCCATTATGCATAATACATTACGTCTGTAAATTTCATTATTTAAACCTTCATCTCTCGAACACTCGCAACATATTTCAAACAAAAAAAAAAAAACAATAAATACCAAGACATGTTTTTAAGTAAGATTTTATTTGTTTTTTTTTTTTGTAAAACAGCCTAGCATTAAGTAAAGAAAGCATTAGGCACTGAAATATACTGAATATGCATAGTCTAATACATTAACAGCACATTTATGTCTTGTGAAGCGATTTAAACATTTTCTTTTGTTACATGTTTTAGTAAATTTATGTTCATTGGATATGTTATTACGTTTTGAGGCATTTATTTACTTTCTCTGCAAAGAAAAACGTTCTGAAAGCGAAAAGCGGCCGTTCGTATTTTTATTGTTATTTGAGAAAAGTAAAATATATTCTTTTTGTATTTATTTTCGTCTCTAAGCCTTTTGGTAATCTTTTTGTATTTGAGAAGCCTCCCTCCATTTTTATATTGTTTTGTGAAAAGGAAATTGAAATTGTAAGTTACAATAGGTAGGTAAGTTTTTCCCATGTAGGTACCGATAATTTAGTCAGGCCCGAAGTAGGTAGGTACTAGTAGGAATCTTCATAATATGCGTTCAAAATTCCTACTGCAATATCTTTTTTAAACTAAATAGTACAATATCACTTTTGAAGTTCGCTTATTATTATTTTTGGATAACGAGGCTGGTTGCGTTGCGTGATTACTTAAGTGTTTTATAAAATATCTGTAGGTACCTACATATTAAGCATTGCGCAATTGTTTGTTATCCTGAAAAAAAAAACTATAGGTAAGTACTTCTTTCACATGTGAATTTATTACTTCCTTTCAGGCTGTACCTAGCTACAGCCTGGAAGAATCTCAAAGGCATTCATCAAGTTCTTATCAACTAACTCGTTGGGTAGATACAAGGTACTTACTGTTTATTTCTTAAGAAATTTCTTCCAGCAGACCTGCGAAAGGAGAAATGAAAAACAAATGTAGACACTAGTGTGTGAGAACAAGAAGAAAAAAAAAAACCACGGAACCGTTTTTCAACGCAAGGTTGTTCAGAATCATGTATCCAATCCATGGTAAAAGTTTGCGAGTCGGTGGCTATGCCACCCTATACAGCGTGTTACGTAAAGGGTATGGACATATCAAACACACTGATTCTTTTGGTGATAATGAACTACATGGCAACATTTTTTAATACCTATACCTACATAATTATAAAGTTAAGAAACATTTAACTAAAAATCAATTATGCTTCCAATTGAATTCTACACATCACTAGACCAAGTCAGCTGATTGGTGTCAATAAACTACACACAAAAGAACAACTCTGTAAAAGATTTGTTTCCCGCCGCCGTTGCAGCGCCGTGATGTGCGTGTGTGCTAGGCGCACAGACACATAATGGATAATGTTTATGACCCTTGTAGTGCGTTGACACGTTTGTTATGATTTTAATTTAATAAACTATCGAAATAAAAAAAATATTAAGCATTTTCACAGTTATTGCTTTTGAGCTGAAACTTTGTACAGAGATTCTGGACCAGATACACTCTTCAACCCGTTTTTATGGATATACCTTTTCCGTAACACGCTGTATAAACCACAGATAGGTACTACAACAACTTTATGGATTGACCGATAACCAATTCCATAAATTGAAGTTTATCTTTCAAACAATGGGACCTACCGTCTGTCTCTTGCGCGTCTATCTAGTGGGCGAACTGTAGACGAGATATATAATTACTACGTTACAGTACAGTCATAACATAAAATTGCAAAGCCAAGCAATAAGGTTTATCTTACAAATTGTTAGATACGCAAAGCTTATAATTAAAGGGTTTTATGTGATATAGAACCTTAATAATTTAATTCAACACGACCAGAGACGAACTTGAAACTCTCAAAACTCTACGACATATTGGGCAGTATTGACGGCTGCACGACGTGAAAACTAAACTTTGGCATAAGTAAGCCTGTGAGCACTGGTGGCCTTGTGGAAAAGATCGCGATTTACGAGTTGTAGGTCGTAGTTGAACCCAAACAGTCGCTTTCTCATCATCATTTCAGCCGAAAGACGTCCACTGGTGGACATAGGCCTCCCCCAAGACCTCCACTTCGACCGTTTTGTGCTTCTCGCATCCAACGATTTCCTGCGGCCTTCACAAGGTCGTCGGTCCACCTTGTGGGAAGCCTGCCAACGCTACGTCTTCCGGTACGCGGTTGCCACTCCAGCCTTTCAGCCCCATCGGCCATCTGTTCTGCGAGCAATGTGCCCTGCCCACTGCCACTTAAGTTCGGCAACTCTTCGGGCTATGTTGGTTACCTTGGTTCTCTTGCGGATCTCTTCATTTCTGATTCGATCACGCAGGGAAACTCCAAGCATAGCGCTCTCCATTGCCCTTTGGGTGACTTTCGGCCTTCTTATAAGGCCCATTGTGAGCGACCACGTTTCAGTGCCTTATGTCATCTGCACTGGCAACACGCACTGGTTAAAGACTTTCTTTTCCTTTTTATATTATTTCATCACCACTGCTTTCAAAAGAAAAAAACATCGTGTGGAAACCGGCATGTCCTGGAACCAAAAATCCGAATACATGAGACATGTAGGTACCAACACGCACTGGGCCCACGTGGTGGATTATGGCCCACCCACTCCCTCTCACAGAAAGGAGGCCTGTGTCCCAGCAGTGGGAAGATTATAGGCTGATTATGTTATGCCTGTGCCAGATTTACGTTGCGTGGTAAAGCGGGTTACAAGTCTGTTACTTTCGTTACGGCTTTGCTTTGCATAAAATGTAACCAGTAAAAGGTTACGGCTTAATCTCGTTTGAGTGTAGTAATAAAACTGACATTTCTGTATTGGATTTATTATAACTTTGATGTCCTTGACATTAAAATTTAGGTCGAAGATTTTAAATGTTATTGGAAAGATGAATCGTTGAACTGAGTCAAAATGGAAAAATGTGTGATATCGAACCTTAAGTTTTTAATAGGTGCCACACATGGCTCTTACGAATGAGAAGTTGTCAAGCTTTCCATACCGTGCTTATGCCAATATGATTCGGTTTTCTCTCCGGTCCTTTGATATTGTTTTAGGAAATACTGGCTGTAAATAAAAAGTCCGTCAATCAATTTACCTCCGCAGCGCTCAAACCTCGGACGGCAGCAATGTGCGACCAAATTAATAACCAATTTGCTGGACAAACATATTAGGTATCCCTCATTTAATAAGAATTGTACTGAGAAGGAATTATAGACAAGACGATGTGATATAATTAAGGGGACTGCAGTACCTAAACGCAAAAAACGCAAGTTTTATAATGCTTTTAAGTATATGATCGACTATAGTAAACAAAATCAGAAAAATATATGACATTCTTCAGGATATTATGCTAGTTATAAAGTGTGTTGAAAACAATTATATTTTCAAAAATAAAGTACTAATATACCTACATACAATCATTCTGATTTTTTGTCAGATTATTCTACAAGCTATATACTAAAGCACTAGTGTTTTATTTTTTTAGTCCAAACAATATTTTTTTTGTAAATATATAATTGCTTCATATTTAGCAAAAAATTACCAGTGTTGTGTCATCACGCTTCTCTTTCTTTTTAATGCAGTCCGATAGTGACCGCGCTTTAGGTCATGTAGGTACAATACGACCGACGTAACTTGGTGGGCCTGAACATAGGTACTAAGAACTTTCGCGCATGTTCTCTCATTCACACTCGCCTCATGCCACCATTTGGTTCATAAAACAAGATTCGTGCGCAGCCTTCTGCGCGAAGTTCAGGCCCGCCAAGTTACGTCGGTTACTCAAGATTTCTTTAATATATGTAAGTTTAATATAAATATATTTATACACATAAACCTTTTCGAAATAAATTCTCTGATAATGGTGAAAACCGCATCAAAATCCGTTGTGGAGTTTAGAAGAATAATACACACACACAGACAGACACGAAAAGCGACTTTATAAGTATATAAGTAGATTGGGTTTGGTTGATCGGATTTGGATGATTTGTGGCTTGTGGCTAAGTAGTAACAGACGCACGGGTCGATCGATCTGGTTTAGCTACGCTTGCTGCGGGTGGTCCGTGAATGGGTGACCATCTTCACGTACCAGGACCCCTCCGTGACTCGGAAAGTACGTTAAGCCGTTGGTCCTGGCTGTCATTAGTGAATCTTTGACAGTCGTTACGGGCCGTCAGAAGCCCGGAAGTCTGACAACCTGTCTTACCAAGGTGTATCGTATTACCCAGGAATTGGGTAGTGGAGGTCAGATAGGCAGTCGTTCCATGTAAAATACTGGTATTCAGCTGCATCCGGTTAGACTGGAAGCCGACCCAAAAGGCTAGACAGATGATGATGATGAGGTATTTACGTAGATTAATTTCGTCTCTCTGTTTCTCATTGCAGCCTGTACTAACATACAAAGTGCACAAGTTACGGCTGCAGTTTATACCGAAGAAACTGCAGAGGATGCACTTTGGTCAGGTGGTCGCGTTGAGGACTCATCCGCAGAATCCGTACATGTTCGCCAGTGGGGCCTGGGACAACACCCTTAGGGTGAGTAGAATATCTTCTGTTTTAACACTATATATTTGAGTATAAGATGAATGACTTTCTAGCTCTCCTGTAAATACTATCACAATGAGAGTTAGAAAAACTACAAAATATCCAGCAATGAATTAATTAATGGAAACTGTTGATCTGATCGCAACTTGATCTGACTGAATGTGACTTGATTGTTGATGCGTTATTACCAAGACCTTTAGGCCGATATTAATAAAATTTAGTTCTCACAACACTGACTGACTAGGACAATTTGACACTTTTGTCACTTTTTTTCCTGGCACTGTGACACAACTGTCAAATGAGACGTGAAAGTCAAACCACGTGCTAAGTGACGAATATAGATTATGCCTTAGTTCTCAAGATTTTCTTGAAAACTGAATCAGTAAAGATAATTAGAGTAGGTATCTTTGCTGACCAAAGACTACAATATAATGACTCAGTTTTCAAGAAAATTCATCTACGTAGATAGTCAAAATAATAGGTAATAGAGCTGTAGATAGTTTTCTTATAATGACCTCCTAATACCCCTGTAACCAATTAAAACAATTTCAATCACTTTGACAAAAACTTGGTAAACCTTAAAGTTACGTATGTACATATTTTGTAAGATTGAAGCTTTTATGAATATATGTGAAATTGTGACAGATTACGAGATAGTTAAGGTCATGTCTCTGACTGTTGAAGGGGGTCGAGGGTCTTGGTTTAACCGTCCGGACCGCGGGGAAGATTAACCTCTATAAAAAATTCCCCAAACCTTCAAGCGGCGGCGCACCGTGAGGGTTGTAAACTTGGCTAATGGGTAGCTTGGTTTAGCCGCTAGACTTTGAGCAAATATCGATCTTTACTAACAATACTGCTGAAGAGTTTGTTTCTTTGAACGCGCTAATCTGTGGCACTAACAGTCGGATTTAAAAAAACAATTTTTGCATTTGATAGCCCAATTCTTGAGAAAGGCTATTTAACATCACGTTTGGACCAAAAAGCTGAGCAAAAAGAAAAAGAACACTAAGCGAAAACGAAGTAATAGCGCGGCCAGGCGATGCGAGGTGGGTCGGGGGAACAATAAATTTCACGCGGACGAAGTCGCTGGCAGAAGCTAGACTGTAGCATAAAAATTAAACTAGATATAGCTTTGTTAAATACGGACCTAAACATTTACAAGCTTATATGAAACAGATTTTAACTCGCAACTTTTTTTACACACGAGCAAACAGAAACAGAACTGTTGTTCAAAAAACAAAATTGTTCACATAGTTGCAATGAAAATAACTTTGTTATGAGGTACAACAAACAAAAAATAACAATACAGACGTTGTTAACTTTGAAACTATGGCTGCAATTTGACCGCAGAATGTTTAACCCTGACGCCCACTGTTTAGACCTCGCCTCGACGAAGGTGAAAAGAGAATTCTGGTCGTGAAAAATATAGAGCTTCTATAGTTTGGTCGTCACGCCTATTAACTGCGAACAAAGTGTTGTTATGCTCCGTTTGAGCTCAACAAATTAGTATTATTTAGGTTATTTTTCCTAAACATGTACCTAGTATAATTTTTTATTTGCATTTATTTAATTAATATTTTGAGAATTTGTCCAAACACACCTATATTACTTAGGTACTTAAACTTACAAGATGGTAACTGTGAGTGAGCTTTCTAGGTGGTTATGTAGCTAGGTGGAATATGCTTACAGACCGATTCAAACTTTATGGCGGCTCGGAACTGCTCGGAACATGAGGCGAGTCGCTGCGCAGTAACAACAGTCACGTGTTAGCGGGGGTGAGGGGTGAGGTACGCGCAGCGAGTAGCTCACTTCAGAGCCACCATAGTTTGAATCGGGCTGTACTAAGCGTGATGAACCACAGCCAATTAAATACCTAATGCCTCGTTTACGGAGGGGTCTCTGACCAGGCTTGCATAAATAGGTACGACACTCAACCTTTACTGAAAATTCTTAGTTGACATGTTTTGTAAGTAAATATCGTAAGTATATGTCATATAGACAGGTAGTTCCACCACCCCAATAAACAGTTTAGGTGATAGTTTTTTAATACCCCCACGCTCGCAGTCGTCGTCCTATAAATGTACGAATCTGCTGTCGGCGAGTACGTGGGGCGAGTAACTTACTGGAACCTAGTAAACACGTGCTGAATTAAACATGGCGGACAACGACCGCGGACAGACTCAAAGCATCTCTGTCGAGATTAAAATATTTCTCTCGGCGGTTAACTGCTCAAATTATTTATTAAGCGCGCTTTAACAGACGGTACAGTATTGTTCGCAGGTTATTGTGGAATATTCTATTCTTTCTTCGCTAGTATTGCTTTGGAGCTTTGATGTTGGTAGTTTTATAATCAGACTTGCTCTCTATCATAGTTGTGTAAGAAATAACGAAGACGCAGGCAGACAGTTCGCGTTTAGAATGTATAAGAGCTGGTTGCAATGAGGTTACCTAAAGATGTGAGTTTCTTATTCAATATACGGTCTATTAATTTTCTGAATAAATAGAAAAATTTATTTTTATTTTCGGTACAGCCGGGCGATTCTGTAAAAATCTCACCGTGAAAACTTAGGTGAAGTGAGTTTGTTTTTGCTAGGAATTGACACTATCGCAGCTCAGTCCCCGCTCACTTCACCTAAATTTTCACGGTGAGATTTTTACAAAATAGCATCGCAGTATTATTTTTTATCTCGATACAAACACGCTGTGAATGTGTGTTAGCGCAGGAGCTCTCGGTACTGTCCAAGATAATGGCGAAGTCGGAAGTGTGTGCGCGTGAGTGTGTTATGTGCTGACGCTACTCGTCTTCACACACACATTCACAGCATGTTTGCACACTTGGTAACCACAAGTAAAGCGTGAGTCGCTTCGTGAGATAAAAATACTATAGGTAGGTAAAATACGACCGACGTAACTTGGCGGGCCCGAACTTTACGCAGAAGGCTGCGCAGTACGATTTTTTAGGAACCAAATGGTGACATGAGGCGAGTGCGAGTGAGAGAACATGCGCGAAAGTTCTTAGTGCCTACGTTCAGGCCCGCCATGTTTCGTCGGTCGTATTGTACTATGAATAAACATTTTGATTCGAAGACCGAATTCAAATTCAGAGAAACAATGAAATGAAAACCAATGAGTTGAAAAACAGTTATTAACGTTTTCAATTAAAATTTATGATTACTAACCCATTTTGATTCCATTTGCGGTGCTGGATATTCATTTTAATCCTAAATGGGTTTAGACGTTACTAGATAATTGATGATATTCATTGGATACGTAACTATGACCTATATGGTACTTATGTAATAAATTTTTATAGACATTTATAGATCGGATCGCGTAAAAGCTCTGAGTGCTCTGACTGTGTGATACATTCTCATGAAGTTCATGATCAGGCATCAATTTTACTTACCTACTCAGGTACTTATTTTTTATAAAGTTTCTGTCCTATAGCACAGCTATAGCGAAAGAAAAGAGACTGGACAGAAGGGAGTGAATGGTAACCTAACGGTTAACAAGGGACAATTGGAGAAGAAAACGTACTGCGCCGACCTCCAGTAACATAAGACGTGCGCAGGAAGCTGATGATGATGAAGATGTGATAATTATAGCGAAAGGAATCGAGTAAGATTTTGGTCGCGTCAAGTTAATGTCTCTGTTATTAAGGGAACTTTATAATAACTTATAAAATGCTAATAATAAAGCTGAAGCTGAAGCTAAAGCTGAAGAGTTTGTTTGTTTGATCGCGCTCAGTAATTTCTGAAACTACCACTTGCAGTCGGTTTTTGTAAAATTCTTTTGCATTTGTTAGCCCAATTCTTGAGGAAGGCTATCGTTTCGTTTTTATTTTTAAAACGCTGCCCCACACTAGGAATTTCTCCTGTATTGTGGGTGCGTTTACAAACATTTGAATTCACATACAGACCTGGAACAACTACTTACTTGTAGGTCATACAAATATTTGTTCCGTGCGGGAATCGAACCCGCGACATGCAGCGCAGCAGTCGATCGCGTAACCACTGCGCCAGCCGAGCCGTCAAACATCACGCTAGGACCAAAAAGAAAAGAGTCAGAAAGAAGGCCTAGTGAAAACGAAGTAATAGCGCGGGCAGGCGATGCGATGCGCTGGGGTGGGTCGGGGGAACAAGAAATTTCATGCAGACGAACTCACAGACAGAAGCTAGGAATTTATAAAAAAGAAAATATACGTACGGACAACAACAAAAGTCGATTAACACTTCAGTTTTTTTAATCTCAGTTATTGAGCAAAAAATTGCAGTAGAAGTACAATGAAATTTTGAACAAATATTTTGCTCAATAACCGAGATTAAAAAAAACTGAAGTGTTAATCGACTTTTGTTGCTGACTGTACCTAGTTTTGTGTGATGTAACTTCCCACGTTAGTTCTAACATAACTAGATAATGTTTTTAAGACTCAATTGAGAAAATGATAATGAACAAAACGTAGGAACTTTTGGGCGTTGCAACAGACTCGGAATAAATTGCTATCCTTTGTGAAGTTCTCAGACTAGCGAGTACTTAGGTGTGTTAGCTAGTTATCCAGCAGAATTGTAAGTCTTTTTTTTTAAACCAGAACTGGTTATAATTCCATGAACCAATGGTCCACATTGATTGCGTACCAAAATAGGCCTCTGCAGACACAATTTGTCGAAGTGAGGGATTACTAACCCATCCAATATCCAGTGCGAGTGCGGCGCCTCTAAGGGTCTAACAGACGGACTGCATTTCAGCTGCAACATCGCATTTTGGATGCAGTTGACTTAACTGCTTCGAAACCTAGTTATGTCAATTGTCAGCTGCATCCAAAACTGCAATGTTACAGCTGACATGTAGTTCAAATGCAGTTCGTCTGTTTGGACCCTAATCAGACCTTGTTGGAGTGCCCTAAGTGCCCGTTCACCTACATCTTGAATAACCTAAAGAATGCCACTGATACCGCAATCAACCTACTGGGCTCAAACAACATAAAACATCGAAGAAGAGTACCATCAACACGAAAGGACAAAGAGGAAAGATGGTTCACATTACAAGAACAGTACAATACGACCGACGTAACTTGGCGGGCCTGCCGGTCGATTCTGTAAAAATCTCATCTTGAAAACTAAGGTGAAGTGAGTTTGTTTTTGCTGGGAATTGACACTATTGACAGCTCACTCCACGCTCACTTCACCTAAGTTTTCACGGTGAGATGGTTACAGAATCGCACTGCTGAACATAGGCACTAAGAACTTTCGCGCATGTTCTCTCACTCGCACTCGCCTCATGTCACCATTTGGTTCCTAAAAATCTTAGTGTGCAGCTTTCTGCGCAAAGTTCAGGTCCGCCAAATTACGTCCGTCGTATTGTATAGGTAACCAGTAAAATTTACACATTTTAAAGAACAAAGTAAAAAGTTATTTGTTAAAAGGTTTACCTACAGATTTGCTCGAATTTTGCCACATGTGATCAAACAAAATAGAATAAATGTGTTTTATAAGCAACAAGATCAAAGATCAGACAAGATCTTATTGATCGTAAAAAAACGGGATATCGAGCGACAATAATGATCGTCAAAAATCGAGCATATTCTGTAGACACCTTTATAAAATTTTCCCACGCGGCCTTGTTACCTCTATATTCCAAGATTTTAAAGTTAAAGGAATCTTCAACATTAGTTTGTTACAATAATATTTTCCTTTTATTACAAACTCATTCATAAAATAACGTTTCTTTATTATTTTTTTAAGTGCAATTCCCTGTTTCCTTTACCTTTTAATACTGTTTTTCAGTCATGCAATAAAAGTATTTCTTTATGTAAAGAAATAAACCACGTTCTAGCTTTTTCTTGCCCTATTGTTCTCATTTTTCCCTTTATAGCAACTGCTAGTTTCCCATGTATAAAAATAAAACGATGGTTGGACTTTGTGAAACACGATATGGCTAGAAAGGGGTGAGACTACAACGATGACGACTAAGGCTGCATTTCCACCGGAGATGAGCGAGGATGCGTAGCGAGGGATGTGTGTGAAAGCAACCAATAACATCGCTTCATTTTTATAGCTTGAACTAAATTAGCGTTGGTATTATTTAGTTTTACACACATCCCCCCTACGCATCCTCGCTCATCTCTGGTGGAAACGCAGCCTAATAGAGAAGTATGGAAGAAAAAGACACGTTGCGCAGACACCAAATAAATTGGGATAATCGCAGATTAATGATGCAGGGGCCCGTGGCTACATAATGACAGCCGCACAGGTCGATTGATCAGATTAAGCTACGCTTGCCGCGGTTGGTCTGTGGATGAGTAACCGTCTTTACATAACGAGACCCCTCCGTAGGCACGACCGCAGCCGGGACCAACGTCCCGGCTGTCATTCGCGGATCTTTGACAGTCGTTACGGGTAGTTAGAAGCCCGAAAGTCTGACAACCAGTCTTACCAAGGGGTTTCGTATTACCCAGTAACTGGGTTGTGGAGGTCAGATAGGCAGTCGCTCCATGTAAAAATGCATCTGGCTGCATCTGGTTAGACTGAAAGCCGATCCCAACATAGTTGGGAAAAGGCTAAGCAGATGATGAATGATGATGATGAAATAAAACCTACTTATCTAAGGTCTGCCTCAGTGCCTCATTGCTTCAATGTTCGCAAGTGGGACTGCTGCTGCTGCTATGGGGTTCTGGGGGCCTAAAAAGGCCACTTCGGCAGAATCATAAAAGAATCATGAATAACATGGTGAAGACAGTTCGTGTTTTTCTTTTTTTCGCTGCACTACGTAGGTATAATCAAAGAGATTGGGATTGGATTGATTGGTATTTTAGCACAGACAAAAAAAAATATAACTGAAAAATCCTTCACCAATAGGATTTGATACGGTTAACTTAACAGTTGACTGTCCATTATGATTTATAATGTTATCCTTTTATGATTCTGCCAAAGTGGCCTTTGTAGGCCCCCATGGCTCAATTCCTATGTCGAGAAAAGTGTTATTGGTTTTTCTTCATTAGTTATTTCTCAGTAGCACCCAGGAGTCTGGATTATTGCCCTGTAAGTGGCAATAGGCTCCCCTGTTACCTATAGGTACTATAATTAAAAATAACTGGTTATATGTGGGTGCAATCCTCCGCCTCAAAGAAGTTATCGTCAGGTTATTCCAAACTTTTCAATACGAACATTTTTCAATACTTTTAGATCTGGGACGTGAGATGCCCCGTTGGCTGCGTCGTGACATTTGAAGGCGTTGACATTTGCGGCGATTCGATTGACCTCAATGTACGTACATTTTATTTAAACTAGCTTCCATGGGAATATTGGGATAAAAAGTACCTATTCTATGTCCTAATACAGGTCATGATCTACCCATGTAACAATATTTCATCCAAATCTGTTCAGTCTATTTAGCTATTCACAACCATTTGACAGGTTGTCAAATCGAAAATGACACATTTTCAATCAGCATTTGCCTTGCCCCCGACAGCACAAAGCTGTCGAAAGAATGGCGGTCGTCTATTTGATTTTAACTGAGAACATTTTCGGGGTTTGGCTTTGTGAACAGCTTTTAGATGACTCTTTTGATAACATTGATTGATGTTCGATTCCACACGGAATTGTATCGAACGGTTGTGAATAGCTATGCTGGCATTTCGGTTGACCTATACATCCACTGAGCAGTGGTGGCCAAGTGGTGACGGCCGCGACTTACGAGTTGTAGGTCGTAGGTTCGAACCCAGACCGGCGCTTTACCTTGTGTAAATTATATCATCCCCACTGCTCTCAAAACGGTGAAGGAAAACATCGTGAGGAAACCGGCATGTCCTAGAACCAGAAATTCGAAGACATGTGCAACCTGCACTGGGCCCGCGTGGTGGATTACGGCCCACTCCCTCTCACAGAGAGGAGGCCTGGGAACATTAGGTATAGGCTGATTATATTTTATTATTATACATCCACTCGTATACCTCGTCCTCAAATAGACAATGAGGCAGCGTTCACACAACCACAGGTTTCCAGAAATAAGTTCCTTCCCCTTAATCCCGGTTCTGTAACACCAAGCACGATTTTAAAAGTATTAATGTAGGTTTGCACTTTCAATGTTTATCTTGGACATAATTATTATCTGATAGCCAAGGAAAATATCCGGAAAAATCCGAACATAGACAAACATCCGAAAATTTTATTCGTGATCAATAACTGTTTCTATTCCTATTACATTCTGGAATTATATTCATTTATTGCATTCCTTAAAGTATTTTAGACTAACTGTTGCCCACGACTTCACCTGTGATCCAATATAAAAAGTATGTATCTTATGTCCTTCTCCTGGTCATGGTCTACCCATCTTATACAGACTGTACTTCGGAGAGTGTGCGCAGGAGCTCTACGACCTGATCCCACCATCGCCCTTTTACCACCGGGCAACCAGACGTACTGCAGCGTACCATCCGCACTTGGTTGATATCCCCAAGTGGAGGAGATATCAACATAGAGAATATATCAACCAAGTGGAGGAGAAGCGCTGAGTACGCTCAGCGCTTCTCCTCCACTTTTATTATGCGCACAGCCAAAGTGTGGCACTCTCTGCCGGCATCTGTGTTCCCTCCCACATTTAACCCGTCTGCCTTCAAAGCAAGAGTGAACAGGCATCTTCTGGGCACTCTCGTTCCATCATAGACCTCATCTATCGCTTTCCATCAGGCGTGATCGGGGTCAAGAGCGGGCCCATTTAGTAATAAAAAAAAAATAAAAAAATGCGCCAAATATCCAAATCCTTTCAGCCATTTTGGCGTGAAAGCGTAACAAACAAATTAAACTCACTTTTGCATGTATAATATTAGTTAGGAAGTTATTAAGTATATAGATTACAAAAGGCTTCTATGTACTAATTATACAACACAAATAAATCATATTGAAGTGTCTGTTTGTAATGCCAAAATAACAGCTTTTTACAAAATGCATATTATGGAATTATATACGGTTAGTACTGATAATATTTTTTTATACATTTTTGTCTGCCTGTCTGTCTGTTTGTTCCGGCTAATCTCCGAAACGGCTGAACCTATTTTGACGATACTTTTACTGGCAGATAGCTGATATTAACTTGCTGCTACTTCGTTCGCATGACATTATTACTTTTTGATTTTCCTTAGTAACGTAGGCTATTTTTACAAGCTTTTATTTAGCTTGCACAGTTCGTAATGTATGTAAGTTGTCCGTCAAAATTTGCAAACCATTTTTCGACCATTTGTTGGTATCCGATTGAGCTGAAATTTTTTATTTTAGAAAATGAAAGAAAATCCAAGTTAGTTTTTATTAAGATACCTACCCATACTAATTTTAAGCAAGGAACTTCGAACACATTTTGTCTAATATTGATGTTACGAGGCTTGTGGTTAAAGTAATAACAGCCGCACGGGTCGCTACGCTTGTTGCCGCGGTTGATCCGTGGATGGGTGACCATCTTTACATACCAAGAACCCTCCTAAAAAGCACGTTAAGCCGTTGGTTGGTTGTCATTCGTGGATCTTTGACAGTCGTTACGGGTCGTCAGTAGCCCGAAAGTCTGACAACCAGTCTTACCAAGGGGTAACGTATTAGTATTACCCAGTAACAGGGTTGTGGAGGTCAGGTAAGCAGTCGCTATATGTAAAATACTGCATCCGGTTAGACTGGAAGCCAACCCCAACATAGTTGGGACAAGGCTTGGCAGATGATGATTGATGTTAGGTACGACGCATGTTTTTAATTCACATTAGATACCCGAAAAGTTAAGTCCACATGCCGGAGATCTCCCGTCCTTGTATTTACATATTCTAACGTAACCCTAAACTTTAGTTTTACAACATATTTGGGTGTTCGTTTATCACATCACACTAATATTTTAAAGGCGAAAAGTGTGTGAGTGTGTGTGTTTATATGTTTGTTACTTCTTCACGCTCAAACGGCTGGACCAATTTTGATAAAATTTTGCATGGAGGTAGCTGACACCCTGGATTAACATATAGGCTATTCCCACGGGATCGACATTTACGCGGGTGTAACCGCGGGACGCAGCTAGTATAATATAATCACCATTTTTTGTGCACTTGTTGTTCGTAATATTATTCCCAAGTTGTCGGGTTTTCGTTAAATAAGTATGTGAACCAAAATAAGATGGCATATTTTTGCGAATTTCCTTATAAGCAACCCAACATACATTAAAACGAGGAGGAGTATCGTATCCAAGATTTTTGCAAAATTATCGCAGTTAAAATGTTATAGTTAAAATTATGACGAAATTTTTTTCGTCAAGTCAAACTCCTAGAATTTTGTTCAGTAGTATTATTTTTTCTAAATCGCTTTTTACTATGTCAACATTTTAAAATGTAGCGGTATCTACAACGCCACATGCGAACAACGCGTCATACTACGTCACGCAAATCCTACATTGCGCAAGCAGAGTTTACCGCGCAATTAACATAGATACAACGGCCCGACATGAATCATTGGGCAGTTGCCCGCCAGACATAACACCCGTCTGGTCGGAGGATCCTCCCTTTTCTATAGAGTATGAGTGAACTTTACACCCTGTTCCTCATACCTCTATACTGGTGACCCCGAACATGAACGTCAGCGCAGCCTTCGTGCACCTACTCCAGCGTGACGTCATCATCATCACTCCCGCAAGCTTTAGCGGCGAGTCACCCAGCCAGCCAGCATCCACGGCTTCAACGGGTATCCTGACCACCAGCATGCAGCGACCGCGCATTCCTGGTCATCACCCTCAGCCTCATCAGCAACCTTGGCACAGCACACTGCACTTTCGGCCGGTCCACAAGCAGAGCCCTTGAAATACGCTCTCCTGGTCGACGCCAGCAGTCAGCCTCAACCCGGCGCTGTACCAAATCCGACGCACTGGAGCATAACGCAGCGCCACCCCGACTCACTGGGGACATCTCCGCAGACAGTTCCGACTCACCGTGAACTATGCGGCAACCGGTTCCGACTCACTGGAACCTCAGCTGGCCTGGCAAGCATCGCAAGATACAAAACTCAGCCCACTATCGACCTCCGGTCTCCGGGGGGGAGCGATGTAGCGGTATCTACAACGCCACATGCGAACAACGCGTCATACTACGTCACGCAAATCCTACATCGCGCAAGCAGAGTTTACCGCGCAATTAACATAGATACAACGGCCCGACATGAATCATTGGGCAGTTGCCCGCCAGACATAACACCCGTCTGGTCGGAGGATCCTCCCTTTTCTATAGAGTATGAGTGAACTTTACACCCTGTTCCTCATACCTCTATATAAAACAAAATTTTCTTTGTGCACTTGTGCAGAATATAATTATACAAATCAATTTGAATTTTGAATTTATTGAACCAATGTTACATGTATTATCTTATAGTTATCTTAACATCGTTCGGTCTGTAGCTGTTAGCGATCATCATTTGGATCTTTACAGCGGTCCCCAAACTAGGCGGCGCCTGTATCTTGGGGACGGTTGTGACTTATAGTGCTATTTACCACTGTAGTTTATTTAGGAATAGGTGAGTAATTGCAAGCAATTATATAAAACTAGATTAAGTATTGAGAAATCTTAAAACGAAAATTATTTAAAAACAGAATAAAGCTTAAATTGCACTGAGCAAAGCCTAAAACTAAAACTATTAAACAATTAAAATTTAAATCAAATCACGTTCACTTTAATACATACGTATTTATGTAATCTTCAAACTAAGTGCTAGATTTAATAAACCTCGTATAATGTCTTTCAACGTCAACTACATTAAATAATTTAGGTACGTCAAACAATTTAGAACTCAAATGTTTTAAAACACTCTAATTTTAGAAAAGAAAAACTGTTTTTGGCGTCATAATTTTATTTAGGACCACTGAAGATCGCTTAAAAAAGTGGTTGTAAATAAGTAATGCAAGCCTCATGCATAATGAGCTTCGGCACTGCTGTAAACCATTAAACATTCCATGTGTATTATTGCTAAGAGATCTGCCCAAACAATCTACCCCTTTTGCATACGTGATTTGGGATTAAATCGCTTTGTCTGATAGACGTAAGTTATTAAATCATTCTGTGAGTCGTGTTTTTGGGCAGTATTTCAAGTAATTACTTTGTGATCCGTTAAGTACTTAGTTATTCCCTTTTCGTCTATTCATCAATTATTATTTTCCACTTTACTTATGCACCCTGTAAACAAAAAACTACATAAACACTGTCAAGCATTTGAGTAGTCTTCTCTCTTCCCTTCTTCTTTTTCATTTCCAATAATGTCGAGAGCAATTCCATAGCTTTCTTCAATAGGTAAATACCTACCCCTTACCTACCCTTTACCTTCCCTTGGTAATAATAGCCAATTTGTTTTTCATTTTTCCATAAAAATTGTTCATCTAATCATAAAATGACTCCATTCCATTCCAAGTAATTTTTCTGATATACTACCTAAGTACAAAATTATTTTTGGTCCTTACTTTGAATATAATGTATTTTTTTCCTGCTAAGATTTACTTCGTTTCAGTTAAATTTCAGTAAAACCTTACAAAATTTTCCACATTCTTTTGAAAACATCAAAATAATATGGTCCTGAATTATCTCACACAAAACTCCAGGTCTTAGGCAGCAATACAGGTCGCTTTAATTAAAAACTCTCGCTTTGTCGTAGTGCAAGTTCGCGGTGTTTCATCTACAGCTTAGCCGTTGTTTGGTACAGGCAACCGCGAGTATATGTCAACAGTTGTACCCTGACAACGCGTTTATTTCTTAGCGGTAAGGGCGGTTTCTTTGTTTGAGTGTTACCTTGGAAGAGCGTTTGACTGTACCTCGTTATGAAGTTTGATGCTCCTGCGTAGTTGTTCTTTGCTTTGAAGAATATTATTATCGCACGGCTCTCGATATTTTTAGTTTGTAAAGCGGTTTAACTTTGTCTGTGGTCTTGGTACTGATATTGGTTTGTTGTACCTAAGCACTTTTAGGTGCTCTTTTTAATTATTTTGAGATCTAAGTAACTGGTTATCTTATTTAAATGTGTGGTTGTGGTGGATGCGTTACCTGGGAGGAAAATTATTTATAGCGGTATTTTTAGGTATTCAGTACCTTAAAAGGCAAAACCGGAATCGTTATAGGATCACTTCGTTGTCCAGCCGTCTGTCTGTCAGTCTGCAAAGACCCTTTTTCTCAGGAACGCGTAGAGGTATCAAGTTTTAATATGGTTTGGTACAAATAAATAATAATAATTGTATGTTTTCTTTCGTGAATGAGTAATTCAGTTAATTTGTCAATGTTAACCTATTTCGATACACGCATGACCTTGGAAGGTTTTCACGTTAACAGTAAGCTTTTATTAAGTTTTATGGGTGCCCCCCCCCCCCTTTTTGTGTAGAAGTTGAGTGATTACCGGGAAGTTGTTATAATGGAAATACATACTTATTGTTGTACATAATAGGATATTTTTAACCTTACGTGATAAGCGGCTTATATATTACTAGCTTCTACCCACGACTTCATCCGCGTGAAATTTCTTGTTCCCCCGACCCACCCCGTCGCATCTTGCCCGCGCTGTTACTTCGTTTTCGTTGTTGCCGTCCTTTTTTAGGGTTCCGTAACCAAAGGGTAAAACGGGACCCTATTACTAAGACTCCGCTATCCGTCTGTCACCAGGCTGTATCTCATGAACCGCGATAGCTAGACTAGTTGAAATTTTCACAGATGATGTATTTCAGTTGCCTCTATAACAGCAAATACTAAAAACAGAATAATATAAATATTTAAGGGGGGCTCCCATACAACAATCGTGTTTTTTCGGCGTTTTTGCCTTGTTGTGGTACGGAATCCTTCGGGTGCGAGTCCGACTCGCACTTGGCCAGTTTTTTTGATTTTGCTCGGCTCCAAAGTGTCCTATCGTGAGAATTTTTCTAATTCGACTGGTAGTTCCAAAGATTAGCGTGTTCAAACTCTTTAGCTTTATTATTAGTATATTATGTCCCTTAAATTATTAATTTTTAAAATCAATATTTTTTTTACTTTTATCTATCATTATCATAAAGAGATGTGATATTCTCCGCTTGAATTCATCAATTTGGTTAAATTCAATAAAAAGTATAAAAATAACAATAGCGTTTTTGTATTTAGCTCTGTCTAGTTAAAAAACAAAACATACCTACCAGCAGACCCGACCGTTTCGGAAAGGACCGGATTGGAACCATTCAATCTATTTGATGTTGGACACTGATTGAATGGGATGTCTATGTTTTGACACTTGGCAGACAGGAAAGCAGCCGTAAAACACGACAGGCGGAGGACACATCTTGTTTCTACTTCGGATTATTAGAAGTATTTTAGAGATCTGTAGTGCGTACGGTTGTTATTACACGCTGTCATTTATTCTAAACTAGCTGGCCCGGCGAACTTCATTCCGCCTCAGAATCAATAACTGTTGTATTCATCAAAATAGCCGCTCCATACTAAATTTATAAGAAACAAAAATATTAATTTAAAAAAAAGATTTTTTTTTTGGGAAATTTTCCCATAGTTTAAATAGTTATTCTGCTATTCGGGGCGGAGACAAATCCAACAAATCAAAGATCATCAAAATCGGTCCAATCGTTCTTGAGTTATAAATGGTGTACATGGGCTTCACCCACAAGGTATGTCGATAAAAATTATCCTATGTACTTCCCCGGGATGCAATCAATCTCTCTGCCAAATTTTATCGAAATCCGTTCAGTGGTTTAGGCGTGAAAAGGTGACATACAGACAGACAGAGTCACTTTCGAATTTATTATATTAGTATGGATAGTATGGATCTAGATAGAAGAAGAAGATTCATCTTCATCATCTGCCTAACCTTTCCCAACTATGTTAGGGTCGGCTTTCAGAAGAAGATTATAATCAGTAAATTGTCCTAACGATGCCTGCGGCGTAATTGCGTAACACACTATGTGGTAATGGGTTTCATTTCGACAGTTCAACAACATTCATTGCGTTATTTACGTTGTTGACCAGACAGATTTTCGAACATATATGAAGCAATGGATTGGCAATATCCTTCAAAAAGATTCAGATTGAGACTGGTAGTGTATCGTAGGGTTCAGGTCTTTATGTATGTTTACCGAAGGACCAAAAAGCTCCTTAGTAACGTTCATCATCATCCACAGTCCGACTTCACCCACTGAGCATAAACCTCTCTGTTCTCGTGCCAATCTCCATGCTCCTGTATTCCTTCTCATACAGGTTCTACCCGCGATGGCAACAATATCGTCCGCTCATATCGCCGCCGGACGACCGACACTTCGTCTTCCAGTCCTTGGATGCCACTCGGTCATTGCCTTACCCTACCTGCCATTACTGCGCCTTATCAGGTCCTTTTTTTTTTTTGCGGATGGGAAATCATCAAATGACCCCTCCCGCTCTGGGTGGAGCGGAAGGGAGTGTCAGACTCTTACTGACTAAAACCCACCCGTGTTCCTTCCTTAGCCCTTTATGTTCCGGGCCAGCGGTAACCCTTTCGGACAATCCCGCTGACCCGGCAGGCTTCGGCCCTATGGGGCCCCTCCTCGATGCTGACATCTCTTTGAGGCGCGCGTGGAACACGTACGCGCCGTCCGGCACGGGCCTGGTCCTGATCGGACGGTGAGCTACCCATTACTCTCCGCCCGCAGGCCCGCACCTACGGTGGCCGGGAGTCGTCGCGCGGCTCCCGACGCCCGGAGCGTCTCCCGCGGCGGCTGGGACGGGAGGCTCTCTCCCTGAGCCGTCCCGCCACCTCCTTCGCTAGGATGACTGCTTCGCAGAAGGAGGTGACTGCCTCCCACTCCCTCTCGCCCCGGACCATGGCCTCAATTCTGCTATTACAATAGTGTCAGAATGGTCTATCATTGATTTCATAATTGTTGATTTTGACAAGTTTAATGTAATGTATAATGGCGTCATTATGACTTTCCAATGGTCAACCACTGACACTCCATTGAAAGAAATGGCATAGAATGGTAATCTCGTACATAATGACAAATAAATTACGGATTTAAGCGGTAATCTGCTAAAATTTTGACAGATCCTTTGATCAGTGACCTATCATTAGAACGTCATTGTGCAGACATTGCTTTTAATTCGTTACGAGTATCGTATTTATGTCCTGTGCCATTGACCGACCAATGATAGACCATTATGAATTTAGCAGATTACGAACTTTTAGCAAAATGACAATGGGATCGTGTTGGAATGACGAATTTATAAAAATAGCAGACTTGGGCCCCAGGTGTCCTGTCCAAGTCTATTTGAGTTCCAACTCGTTTTCCGATATCGAAAACTTTTGAACGCCTCGGATTTCGACGTTTGGAACTCGGTCTATAAGCCTTATGCCAAGCATGGAACGCTTCATGGCTCTCTGTGCCACTCTTACTCTGTACACAGCCTCCTGCATGAGCGTCGACGTCTCAGTACCGTACGTCATAGTGGGCAGAATACAACGGTTATAGAGGTGGGACTTCAGGCATTGTGGAATTTTGGATTATTTCAGAACATCGTCCAATTTGGATTTCTCTGTTTGTTGATGCCATTTCCCAAATAAAAGAATATGGCCAAGATAATAATGTTACCTATAAGTAGATAATTGGAAATTAAGAAAACATGGCAGAAAAGAGAAACAACTATCTCTCGATTTATTTGTTAGACCGATACTCAATAACTCAAATCACCATATTTTATGTTAGCACTAGCTGCACCCCGCGGTTTCAACCGCGTAAATATCGGGATAAAAAGTAGCCTATACCAATGTTAATTCAGCTACCTCCATACAAAATTTTATCAAAATTGGTCCAGCCGATTGAGCGTGAAGAAGTGACAAACATTTAAACACATACATACACCCCCTCACAAACTTTCGCCTTTATAATATTAGTGTGATGGTTAGTTTCGGCAACACGTAGCCGCAAAAAAACCAACATGAAATTCGAGTTCAAGTTTAACTTTAGATAGCTAACTATTGTCATACCTCCACTAACGCCATCTTAACCCAGATATCGTCCTCCGTAGCTCCAAGTTATCCCATACCTATCTGATGTTATGTAACTTATGTTATCTACTTCCAGCGCTCACTTCCTTGTAAAACCAGGAAAGTGTGCAATACAAAAATGTAATATGCCACATTTTTATCTCAATCCCGGAGGAGAAAGATTTACACGTTTGGGGTTTCCGTTTAGGGTTTACGTGTGTGGTGGTTAACGGTCATATCTACTCAGTACTCACACATACATAGGTAGCTAACACGTGTATTGTTTAGCTAAACGATAAGGGTAAATAATGTTTAACAGAATTCAGTTCGGCGGATAAAAGCAAACTTTTGATTACTTAATTGAAATAGATTTTCCAGTGGTTTGGTTTATATCAGACCTAAGTAACATCAATTTGAGACATGACATTAAAGGTATAATACTTTTATTAGTAAAATCTGGGTATCACAGGTCATCAAAAGATAATTTGGGGACCGTAATACATCGTCGTGAGCAGTGGTGGTGGCCAAGTGGTAACGGCCGCGACTTACGAGTTGTAGGTCGTAGGTTCAAACCCAGACATTCGCTTCCATGCGTGGCATGTGTCTGGGTTCCTGTCATTATGTCTGGGCACCCTTAAATTTGGTTGGTCTTTGAAGACTAACTCTGTAATTTAGCTCAGAAGCATTCTTCTCATGTAAGTGACTTCGGACGAGGTTCGCACAGGAGCGTGGAGATTGGTATATGAAAAGAGAGGCCCATGCTCAATAGTGGATGAAGTCGGGCTATGGATGATGATGGTGATGAAGTGTCTTTGTGCTTTTTTCGAGAACAAATATATATAGATCTTATCCTTTACACAGAGAGAGCACTGTATAGCTGGGAGCTGGTCTCCGACTTCAGGTCTAAGTGTGTGGGACCTCACAGCAAGAAAGCTGCAGAACTTCATCAGGGTTCAGAATCGAAGACCAGATGTTGATGGCGAGTATGTCTACGCTTGCCGGTACTGGCGTTCTACAGATGTGCGTATAATTTTGTTCATTATTACCTTCTCTAACAAAAACCCCGTTTACATGATGTAAGTGTCCCTGTGACATACACTAAAATTGAAGCAACAAATGACTTGTATCGTCTAAACAATGTTTAGACAGAGCAACTTCTTTGTTGGTTCAACTTATGGTCTCAGACCAAATAAAAAACCATACGGTATGCATATACCACAGGTAATTAATCACTCCGTTTAAATCAGGATTTATGCTCAATAATCACCCCATGCTAAACATATATTATGAACTTATCTAAGACCGGTGCTTTTTTAAAGGTCAGGAATGTAACATAACGTAACGTGACGGGTGTGACGTATGTGTAACGTGTGTGTGTGGAGTTCGTGTGAGTATAGGCTCAAAGACACAAACATTTAACAAGATCCCGGGAACAGCTAATTCGATCCGTTCAAGTACCTGCTCCCAATACCTTAGCTTCTAATGACTTCTTAGTTCCGTTAAAGTAAAGTAAGACTATCCATTTGTTTTCAGAATATAGAAAATATTTTACCGGTAGATTGAAAACTAAAATGTATAGTTTGTGCCAGTAACAAGATTGAAAAGAAATAAAGCTTCCAACGCTGCACCGGTGAAATGTTGTCAAAATCGTTTCAGTGCACAGCGCATATTCGAATACACAGAATTCCTTTTACTGTACATATTCATTGATTCGACAACAATATATGAACGGAAGTATTACGGTGAAACGAACACAATTTTTGTGAAAATAATTGCTCCTATATCTGTTTCTAGCAGTTTTGGTACAGCCATAGATAAATTATGAAAATATTTATAACGTAAACGTGTTTTTTTGTTGGTACAAAGAAGGTGGTAGGGTGGTCATAAGAATAGACTTTCTTTATTGTATTTTTTGAATAGTGACTTTTCGTTTGCCTAAAGCTGAATTTACCAAAGTATAATAAGTATATATATACTTTATGATATATTTTATTCGTGTAACAAAATTGACGTCTGACAGTTCTAATATGAAATAAATGTTGTGACTGTCTGTCACTTACTCCTACAAAATATTATTTTCATTTTGAAATCGGCCTATAGTTCGGGCCGCTTAGAAGCAGATATTATGTATATTCTCTATTCAATGGAAAACAATTTTGGGAAAAGTACTGGCGGAAAGTTCGACGTATGCAATAATTGAAAAAAAATCTAAAGAAACTAGTGAAGTATCCGATTTCTAATCTTAACAAACAATACTAGTTGCACATCTGGTGCCATAACTTGAGCCGGGATAAAACCCAAAACGGACCCTTGAAACAAATGAAAATTTTTAGAAAAACGGCAATAAAACTTATTCTGCGAAAATATGGGAATATGGGCAGAGTGTGGTGATTTTAGTATTTGAGAGATTGAGTGTCACTTTAAGGAAGTGTTGCTCTGATTACTTCGAGTGTAGATGTGAAGTATCGTGTGAGTAATGGATGATCAAATACATCACGCGGCTGGGGGGGGGGGGGGGGGTTTCTTCACCCTTAGGGTACCGATAATAATATAAAATTTTATAATACATAATTAGGAAAAACGAAAATTTTATCAGCTTAGGGTAATTTAGGAACAGTCACACTGTCAAAAATTTCAAAAATATTCTAGACTTATTCTATATATAAAAGTTTTGTCAAATATGCCCTTAATAGGCTTTTTTTTTTGTAAACAGTTTTCCATTGTTTGAAGTTATAATTTAAGTTATAATTTTGTAACTATTTTTCTACTTAAAATAGCAAAAAATGCGCTACTTTCACGATTAGATGAGCGCTTCTTTTTTACTCGTAAAACTCTGAACAGATATAAATGAATGACGAGCAATTTCATGAAACCAGCTGCTTGTTATACCTATACATCCAAGTTATCTCAACCGAAAAAACGTTGTGCACAAAAAAATCCAATGAATAAAAAAAGCTCTATCCGTTTTAGCGATATTTTCCGGGATACCCTAGATATTTTTTTTGTTCGCATACAATTTTCCGGACAGTTTCTCCAGCGAGATTTTCCACCCGGTTATGAACTAGTGGTTCAAATCTAGTTTAACTTTCGCTGAAATAACCCGAATGTCACGTCGTAGCGTTGGCTTTGTCACTACAGTTCGCTATCGTTTTAGATCCTGGTTAAACTTCCATCGTGGAAGCTGAAATGTGTTGTAGAATTACTAAATAGTACTAAAATAGAACTAAACGTGTTTTATCAAAACAAAGGCAATGTCAAAGACACATTTATGAGCAAAACATTGATCTAGTTAAAAGTTATTGAAGTATATCTAACGCAACAGTCTATTGTTTTATATTTTAGCTTAAAACAAAATCGACTTGCAAAGTGATCCAACCTTATCCGTACAAGTGAATTTCCTTACAAAACTCTTGTTTGGTAAGAAAATACAATTACCGCAGAATAAACCTCGGATTTTGGGGTTGCCAGCCTGTCAGATACACTTGACGTTTGTCGGTACCGTTGTTACATCGATCTTACAAAAAGTCGTTCGGAAGAGATTTTTTTTGCACTTTTGTGACTGGATAGACTTTTTGTCCCAAATTGTATCCAGTAATGGTCACGACCTTTAGACATGGTCTTGTGAACGCAAGCGCGACTGCGGAGCGTGGGATCCTGGGTTTAATTCCCAGGTCGAGCAAAGTGTTATTGGGTTTTTCCATTAGGTAATTCTTAGTAAAAGCCCGGAGTTTGGAAGTTGGTGGTGTGATACCCCCGTGTCTCGGAAAGCACGTTAAACCGTTGGTCCTGCGCCTGTTCTCTCCAGTCCCATCGGACTATGAGAGTGCACCTGTGTCTGCGCATACACTTGTGCTAATATCTCCCGCGCCGAAGGCTAGTCTCCGTTGAGATTGTCCGCCATGACCAAAATACGGTCTGATGGTCTGTCTGTCCACTATTAGCCAGTGCTAACCTTTCACTCAATCCTTCCATCGTTTCTTTGGTCTTCTTCTAATAGTAAAGCCTCAAATTTAAGTGGAGGAATAATTTATAGTACATATTTTAATATGCCAGTCCCATCTCACTGCTTCAAATTAGCACCTATCCATTTTAAACAAAGGGCAATTACCTACCTTTACTTTAGAACTGTATTTCTACAGTAGGTTCCTAAATTATATCAGTTTTTTGCTGTGGTTCAATGTACAGTGAGCGAAGGTAATGTTTTCTTACATATCACGTAAAGGGTGGGTTTCAGGTAGCGTTGCCCTCAGAGATAAAGTCGACTCATGTCGGGGATTTCATGTAATTTGCTGTCGTATTTAACATTAGTAGGTTCAGTGCTCTGCCTTGTTTTACAATAGAAACAGTGAAAGAAAGAAAAATGCGTGTATTGGCATTACAGCAAAATATATACACCTTAAAACCATAAAAACAGAAAACAATGATTATATACCAAAAGGGATACCAGAAGGATATACCAAAAGGGCCTCACCTCAGCATAATGTCAGATGACAGCACAACAAAATATGCTTATCAAAACTAAGTTTAGCAGAATGTCACTGTAGGTAAAGTAGGGGAACTCATTTTTTTATCAAATAAACTACCAACTTATTGCCCTTAAATTGAAATCATAGCTGTCATTCTGTGATAGTTTAATGAAACCGCTATAACACGGTGAATTGACGTAGTTTGACAATTTGATAAACAATTAATTTCCCTGACTATACAATAACAATCATAATACAATCCATTGCCGCATTCAATTCCCACAGAAAGATGACTGTGTACTTGTGTAGGCTAGGCTTCATTTCAGGGCAATCAATCTTCAATAGTGTTCTAATATACATGCCCATTTACTAAGTGTTATTTTCGTCATGGCTAATAGAACAATAATGAACATGGCAAAACTAGCAGAGTAAACATCCTTGAATTATATAAATATCTTAATCTGGAAGAAATATATTTTATTTCGGATGAAATATTTGTCTGGCCCACATTGTACCCCCAAGGCAAGTCTTTTACAGTACCTTAACAAAAAGCGGATATTGAGTTTTCAAAAAACTCAATATTCGCTTGGCTTCGTGGATCGCCGTTGTCTCTGCCACTAATTGCTCGATATGTCATACATAGGTATGCACGGAAATAGTATCTCCTATGATTCATGGATTAAGACATGCCTAAATAAAAATATTACATAGAAAGACGGTACGGTTGACATCTGTCGGGCATGCCGCCGGCCGAGGGAATCAATCAATCAGGGAATCTCAGGGTGTTCTCGTCTAGCTAACGAGAGTACTTGCATAGACAAAACCTAGGAACCAGGATAATCCAGATAATTGCCGAAAATAGATTTATATGGCGTGCAATAGGAAAGACCTAATCTGCATTCGCGATTTATTTGCCAAAAACGTGAACAAATATGAGTTTATGGAAAATAACTTTAAATCCTACACAATAAAGTTCAATTTACGCTACAACTTCAAACATTTTCAGTAGTACTAGTCACTCTGAAATCAACTTAATTGCCAATGAAATAAAGTTGATATTGGTTTAACTTGAAATAATATTAATTTGTAACATAAGTTTGAATAAAATTTGTGTCCAGCAGTGGACTACTTTATGCTGATGATGATGATGACAGAAACTCAAACCTTTTTCCATGGGGGTAGGCAGAAACTACAGAACACCTACTACGATCTGGTCATACACACCGGTTGTGAGTTTATAATAGTAGTAGGTGTTGGTAAAGTTAAATTCAAACTCAAAGCATTTATTTCAATTAAACCATAACGTAAAGTAAAAGTAAAAAAAAAGTAATGTAAAGTTTTAATACGTCCTAATTTTGTTTTGAAAGTCAAACATAGTATTTATAGTAATAACGATTCGATTCGATTCCAAATTTTTTCTGGGTTCGTTTGAACTGATTTGCTGAAAATCAAATAAGTTTAGTTTATGAACACCTGCGAGTTAGCGATTGAATCGAGAATTTCTTGGCTAATGAAATTATATGGCTGTGCTTTTAAATTTACTTACTGATTTTCCACTCGGTCGATTTACTTTTCAGTCAAAATGTTCAGGTATTTCAAAATTAAGGTGAGTTAAATGAATCAAGATGAATAAATCTTAGTAAAAGTAATTTAGATAGTTATGGTCATATGAAGCAAATAGTTGTTGCTGAGTAAAAACTAATAATATATGTATGAAAGACTCAAATTGTGTTTTAACAACAGTATTTTTCAAGGCAAACGCTTCTATGTTGAGGTATATTATACTATACAGTATACAGGTCAATACTACGAAGTAATTAATTCATATTGAAATCATGGCTCATTGAATATCACTCTCATTGAATAATTTACATTTAATATACGACCATCAAAACGGTAAATCAAAGCTGATATTACCCAATTACAGACCTATAACTGTATTCATAAATTACAAAGAAACAGTGGCACTCCGGGAGTGTCGACAGAAGTGAAAACAAAACACAAACAGAATACTTTGCCATCACTCACTGACATATGATTATCGGATTTAAAACCGAGTACATCTCGAGGACAGCCGAACACATCCGAATGTAGCGCGGTGTCGGTAACAGATAGTGTCGCAAGTTCAATGGTTTATTCCCATCTCAAAAAATGCCCAACGCGCCTAAAGAAGTTTTCACTTCAACAATAATTAACAAATTCCTTCAATAATTAACAAATTAATATTGTTACAGTACAACCGCAAAGGTAAGTACGCCATCATAGGAGGAAGTGGCACCAACTGCCTGGAAGTGATCAACCTCCACAACAGGTACATCACCTGTTCGTACCCAACCACGGGCACCATCTTAGCAGTCACCAGCCACCAGGAGCGCATCGCCTATGGAGGCACTTTTAGCTCATTCAACATCGTTTCCTTCTATGACCCTAAATATCAAAAGGATAAGTACGACTTGGGCGTAGACAACTACGATTACTCAAGGCCTGCGATGGGTGTCATCACTTTATACCACGACGATGAGAGCATGCTCTCGTCTGTAGACCCTGCCGATATAGACGCGCCAGGCACCCCAAAGACAACAGAACGTGTGGTCTTTATAGGAGAAGATGGAGAGAGTAAGGACGCATCAAAACAGAGTAGCATAAAACAGGGTGCATCGAAACCAAGTAACATAAAACAGGATACGCCAAAACAGGGTGATGTAAAATAATGACTGATTTTATATCCGTTTTTAATTTGTAACTCTATACATACCTACTTCTATCTATAATCTATATCTTCTTTAAATAGTATAAAAAGTCACTTTTTGTGTCTGTTTGTGTGACCACTTAGATCTTCTTAACTACACTCTGTCCACTAGCTTACCTAACCGTTTTTTGACAGCTGCTTTAGAACGTAAATATTCCAGATTACGTTGAGTCATAGAGCAACACAGGCCACCGGCGAACCGGAGTCGCCGGTGGCCTGTGTTGCTTTATGCGTTGAGTAGTTAATTTTAAAATGCGTAATAAAATAATTATATAAACTACCTTAACTAATAAGATAAGACAGTATAATAATTCAATAGAATTATCTTATTTATGACTTCTTACAGACATTATAATAGGTACTGTACGTGTATCAGTTTTGACAAAAAAAAAATGGATATTAAATTACATTTTATCGTACTAAGTAATGGGATCGAATGTATTTGCTTCAAATTAATAAATTGAAAATAATGATATTATATTATAAGTAAATCAGTATAGAAACACCTTGCATCCACTCAAATATCAATAAAAAAATAAAATTCTTTGCCAGGATAGATACGGATTTGTCACCACAAACAAGATGTTAATATATTATTTCGATTATAAAACTTTCATAAAATTTTATAACGTTGTGTTTTAATATGTAGTAAACCCTTATTACTACATTTATGTATATAGATTACAACATAATTGATACGGAAAACCAGTGCATACTTTATTTTTACAATGATATCCGCTATTAAACTTGCAAAATTGAAATTAAAGTAAACAAAGCGGCTAATTAATATTGTTTTGGATTTAATAATAATATACACAGGCATAGAAATCGCACCATTTTTTATTCGACAGCAAAATATCGATAATTGATATTACATACAAATGAAAGTGAATTTATCGAAATATGTGTTATAACGTTGCTGCAATCACAAGTTCCATCTGTCAAAAAATTGATAACCTAGTGGACAGAGAGATTTTGATACAGTTTTCAACATCATTTAGAGCACTTATTTATTCCGGAATGTTTATGTGTGTAATATTTAACTAAGGGCTGATTTTTCAACTTTATTCGAAGAATAATTTTGAAATGTTGACAGTTATTTCATACAAAACTGTCAAACGTCATTTTATTCCTTAAATAAAAGTTTTCTGGCGATGGAAAAATCAGTCCTTAGATGTAGAAACCTCCATTTCTCGACGTGTTGTCATTGCACCCGTGCAAAGCAGGAGCGAGTCGCTAGTGTATTTATAATATTTCTCTATAATTATAGCTTTGATTACACCCTTTTGTTTTATTAATGAACAGCCCTAATTAAATAACCTATTCTACAAAAAGCTTTCAGCCTACCATAATCAGTAAGTATGACAGATGTAAATGATGATGATAGCTCAAATTACATCGGCACGCGAACGGCCAATCACCCAAACAGTACCTAATCCGTTTCAATTTCGTTAAAGAGATACTCGTGTCCATTTCACATTGCCGTCGTTACCAGTTCAACGTATCGTCGTCATTGCAATGATAATTTGGAAAGCTTGTTTCAACCGAATTGGACCGCAACTGCAATAACCATAAAAGCCATCCAAATACGTGTCGAAATTCAACGGCGCCAAATTGAAAATCCTGAAAACAATTGCACAAGTTCCCACAACAGAAAATCGGGGCTCGGCCAACATTGAAAAATTAGAGTCGGCATTGCGAATTCAGCCGAGACTACAATGGCGGACAAGTTGCAATAGAATTTAAATAAAGAAGCGTTCCCTAACAGCGCGAACTCGTGTGCGGGGCGTTGGTGAACTTTCAACTTTTACCCGCTTATGTAGCGGGAACGTACCACGTCTCCCCTCCCGTGCCGGGGTGAGGGGGCGCTTTTCCGTACTTGGACCGAATATTTACAGCGCAACCTAAATATAGCGTGCCGCTGCTCAGCTGGCACGGGCGGGGGTAGTGGGTGGGTAAACATTCCCCCTGCCCCCTACGGTAGCTCGACGGTGTAGAAGGCCATTCGAGCGCCGGCTCCGGAGGTGAGCGGGCGGACATCTCCTGTATAATACAGAGGTCGTCGCGACCATGACCGTTTGGAGTCAGGAGGTTGTCGCTCGCTATGGCAGTAAAGTCATTCTCAAGGCTATGGTGTACGAATTGAGTGTGATACTTCCTGGCCGCGCCACAGTGAAAAATTACAGAAACACGTTTCTAGATAAATTGTACCCTTATTGTACTTTAGGGTACATGTAGTGAAAAAAATTGTACCTCAACGAATAATGAAATATAATGAAGTTTTGGTGGCGCGGCTGGGAAGTATACTTCCTGGCCGCGCCACCACGGTTTTTGTAAACTATTAAGCGTACCCGGACATAGTGTACACTAAAGAATTGTACCAAAATTGTTCTTTTCCGTACGCTATAAAGAGATTCAAAAAAATTATTACTTTAGAAATTATAGCCTTGTGTAGGTGGCGCGGCCAGGAAGTATACTTCCCAGCCGCGCCACCAAGTTTTATTAGGCGTACCCGAACATAGTATACGCTAAAGAATTGTACCAAAATTGTTCTTATCCGTACGCTTTATAGAGATTGGAAAATTTTATTACTTTAGAAATTATAGCCTTGTGTTGGTGGCGCGGCCAGGAAGTATACTTCCCGGCCGCGCCACCAAGTTTTATTAGGCGTACCCGGACATAGTGTACGCTAAAGAATTGTACGCATTATGTACTACCTAAAAACATAATAATATTACGGAATACTGTAATATATTAAGAGAAAACATCAAAACAAACTTAAGCGCATCAGCAGACTTGCTGATCTTTGTACCTACCTACTAGATGTGGCCTCCAAATTAGAAGTAGCTACTGGAATTATCTCGGTGGGATGGTTGTATAACTTGCACAAAAGGGCGAGAAATAAGCAAAACAATACGAATCGATATGCATAACAAGAAAAATAGACCATCAGGAACAAAATAAGAATTTGGTAGGTAGGTACTTAGGTATTAGGGACGGTCAGCAACGAAAATCGTCAACACTGTTACTTTTACGTGTCAATAATTATGCTTTCAAAAACTGAAACGTTGATCTACTTCGTCGTTAATTATACCTACCTACATTACAAAAAGTTAATCAAAAGTAAAAACTTTTTACAAAAAAAACAACCGACTTCCAAAAAAAACACTATAAATTAAAAAATAACTTTAATTTCGGAAGTCGGTATCTTTGGTACCGCATTTTCGTTTATTGACACCGACTTCCGAAATTAAAGTTATTTTTTAATTTATAGTGTTTTTTTTTGAAGTCGGTGGTTTTTTTTTGTAAAAAGTTTTTATTTTTCAATTTTTAGTGGGTCAGTTTGTAATTTATCTAAGTTACAATAGCATATTGTCAGCTGGTCATCACATGTTACAAAATATTGCTTTTCCCGATGCTGGGACGTTAATTGTTGAGGAGTTCTCCTGGTTCTTAACCAGGAGAACTCCTCAACAACCACTCACCATACGCATTGTGGTGAGCATAAATTGCTTTTCGGTGAACATAAAAAAAAAAAACATAAAGTCGAACATATAACCTCCTCCTTTTTGGAAGTCGGTTAAAAATTGTGGCGCTAGATAAAAGTCTGAACTTGTTTTATATACATTGGCCTCCAAAAAGCTAGTTGGCATTTTTACACTGCAGCTGTGACACACCACATTATGATTTAAAATTCTAGTTCCAAATGTTTGAACTGTACACTATAACGTTTTTGTTTACTAATTCAACCTATGACTTATCATAAAAAATAATCAAGTAATCCCTCAGGATTACCTGATTAATTTTGTATTTTAAATCATAATGTGTGGCATGGCATCACAGCTAAAGTGGAAAAATTTCAACTAGGTAACTAATTAATAGAAACAGCATGATACTAGTTTTGACTTTAACCAAATTCAAGAAACATGAATGTATCACATGAACATTTGGTGGCCCTGAAAAGGGCCTTTTTTGTCCTGCCTGCCATCATACGTCTTTAATTTATTGTGTACCTACTTAGTGCAAGGCACCATTATATTTTGTGTACGTTTTAGTACTGTTACTGTGTTGTTTAGGTCACCGTAGCATTCCCATCTGCCATTACGCCTACACAGTGCTCTGTAGTGGCGCATATTAGGTAAATACTCTATGACTGATACCAAAGCATATGTTTTTTGCTGTAAAGTTCAACTGTTTGGAATATCATTTATATCAATCAAATCAACGTTTCAGTTTTTGAAATCATAATTATTGACACACGTAAAAGTAACAGTGTTGACGATTTTCGTTGCTGACCGTCCCTAATACCTAAGTACCTACATACCAAATTATTATCTTGTTCCTGATGGTCTATTTTTCTTGTTATGCATATCGATTCGTATTGTTTTGCTAATTTCTCGTCCTTCTGTGCAAGTTATACAACCATCCCACCGAGATAATTCCAGTAGCTACTTCTAATTTGGAGGCCACATCTAGTAGGTACAAAGATCAGCAAGCCTGCTGATGCGCTAAAGTTTGTTTTGATGTTTTCTCTTAATATATTACAGTATTCCGTAATATTATTATGTTTTTAGGTAGTACATAATGCGTACAATTCTTTAGCGTACACTAAGTCCGGGTACGCCTAATAAAACTTGGTGGCGCGGCCAGGAAGTATACTTCCTGGCCGCGCCACCAACACAAGGCTATAATTTCTAAAGTAATAAAATTTTCCAATCTCTCTAAAGCGTACGGACAAGAACAATTTTGGTACAATTCTTTAGCGTATACTATGTTCGGGTACGCCTAATAAAACTTGGTGGCGCGGCTGGGAAGTATACTTCCTGGCCGCGCCACCAACACAAGGCTATAATTTCTAAAGTAATAAAATTTTCCAATCTCTATAAAGCGTACGGATAAGAACAATTTTGGTACAATTCTTTAGCGTATACTATGTTCGGGTACGCCTAATAAAACTTGGTGGCGCGGCTGGGAAGTATACTTCCTGGCCGCGCCACCAAAACTTCATTATATTTCATTATTCGTTGAGGTACAATTTTTTTCACTACATGTACCCTAAAGTACATTAAGGGTACAATTTATCTAGAAACGTGTTTCTGTAATTTTCCACTGTGGCGCGGCCAGGAAGTATCACACCGAATTGACGTGACAGAGTTGTATGAACGGATGCATTTACAATTAAAGGCTAATAATAATTGATGGTAATGAATCTTGAACAAGCTTACCTAGTAAACTATTTGCGTGACGTATTCGTAAGTTTCATGAGGAACTAAATGAGCCAGAATCCATATTTATATCTATCGGTAGGTATATATAGATATACTAGATAGTAGAAACCATTCAAAGGAGTATTGAATAGGTCCGCAAATAGCTAGTAACTCTACGAGTATACTGGTAACGAATAGAATTCTGTAAGCCGGACCAGTAGTTAGTACGTTTCTATTGACAAACGTAAAGGAAGTATATGACCATTTGGAATATTGTAGGCGAGTGTAGTTTGGAATGGAATATTATACTATGTTTCGTCACTGTCGATTATTAATAGACAGGACATTGTGCCTTATCCCTACATATGCTTTACTTTGATCACCAGTCTGTTAACTTATCCATACTAATATTATAAATTCGAAAGTAACTCTGTCTGTCGGTCTGTCTGTATGTTACCTTTCACGCCTAAACCACTTAACGGATTTCGATAAAAATTGGCAGAGAGATAGATTGCATCCCGGGAAAGGACATAAGATAGTTTTCATCGACATACCTCGCGGGCGAAGCCGTGGGCGGAGGCTAGTATCACAATAAAAGGAGATGATTATGGCAATATTCCATAATGGTCGTGTATGACTAATTGCTAACTTTGTTCTTAAATCCAGTAGTTCGTAGACATAAACCACCAAAACTACTTATGAGCTTTTCGTATGAACATAGTTTCGTTCAAGTTTTAGGCTCTTTGTACATAGGTACACGTTTTTCTTGACATGAAAAAGGATGGTTTATTCGCCGTGTGTAGGCGCGGTGGTCAGTGTATGGATCACTTTGGAGCTTGTTGACGGACATGTTTTTTTCTATGGAGCGGTTTATACGTCATTTTTAGGCATAGTCGTCAGTGATGTATGGATCACTATGGAGCTTGTTGACATACACGTTTTTTTCTACGGAGCGGTTAATACGTCATTTTTAGGCATAGTCGTCAGTGATGTATGGATCACTATGGAGCTTGTTGACATACACGTTTTTTTCTACGGAGCGGTTTATACGTCATTTTTAGGCATGGTCGTCAGTGATGTATGGATCACTTTGGGGCTTGTTGACGGACATGTTTTTTTCTACGGAGCGGTTTATACGCCGTACCGTAAAGAAATCGTGCCGTGTACAGTATTAACAAGATGTTCAGATAGCCAGGTACTCAGGTAGGTACCTTGAAGATGTAAATCCTGCCTTAAACTAATTTACCTTACAAATCGGCAAAGTAACGGGAGATTTACTAATCAGCTTGCATTTTTCACGTGGGTTAGCTTATCAAATGTTTTATTCAGAGTAATCTTGCACCGATAGAAGATTTGAGCCTGAAAACGTCTGACAGGTCTTTGTGGACAGAACTTTCGTTTATTATTTACCCAGACCTATTTTTAATTCGTAATGCCTGTATAGCTGTTTTGCTAATGTAACGAGGGCTGTTTGGACTGTACGGGCGATATATACACGTATCATTTTTGTACCGTTTTTTGTTTTCGCGAGTTTGGAACGACGCCATTAGTTATCTCTCTGTCGCGGCCGCTTTTTTTGTTAAATTCGATTCTGTTTTACGTCCAAAGGTACATTTTTTAAAGGTCAGGCTTAATTTAACACCCAAAAAACCTAAGTGCCCCATATTTTAATGGTCATTATGAGAGCCCAGATATGAAATTAATGGGCGTCATTAAAGTGTCCTGTTAATTAATTTTACTCAATTTCCTTTGATAGCCGTCGCGTCGTGTCTTCAAAAGTTTTATAAAAAGCAAACCGTAGACAAAAGAAGATAGCGGTGAGGCACGACGCGCGAGAACAATAGGCTCCATGAAAAATAAGCTTCAGGATGAAATTAAAATATAATAAAGCCGAATTTACATTACGAAACTAGTTGCGCAATATTAGTTTCATAGCGTTAGTAGAATGGGTGGGGTCCGTGGCTAAATAGTAACAGCCGCATAGGTCGATCGATCAGGTTAAGCTACGCTTGCCACGGATGGTCTATGGATGGGACAAAGAAACCCCTCCATGCCTCGGAAAGCACGTTAAGCCGTTGGTCCCGGTTGTCATTCGTGGATTTTTGACAGTTGTTACTGGTAGTCAGAAGCCCGAAAGTCTGACAACCAGTCTTACCAAGGGGTATCGTTTTAGCCAGTAAATGGGTTGTGGAGGTCAGAAAGGTAGTCGCTCCATGTAAAATATTGGTATTCAGCTGCATCCGGTTAGACGAGAATCCGACCCCAACATAGTTGGGAAAAGGCTAGGCAGATGATGAACGTTAGTAGAATAGAATATTTTTTATTATCTACACCATACATATTACAGAATATAAATGAAAAAAATTTACAAGGCGTGACACAATGGGCGGTCTTATCGCTAATAGAAATGATTTAAATACAACCTGTGGAGGGATTTAGAGGGAAAGGACAGACAAAACTGCAGGTAATAAGGTTATGCCTGAACCACATTTTGTCAACGATTGCAACATACTAAAACAGGAAATTAAAAACCTCGAGTCACACAAAAACCTCAAATTACAGTGTTTTATACAATGACGTACGAGTTTCCATTGTCGGCACAATAAAAAAGATTCATTACTCGCTTCGCTGACGAGCTAACCACTTCAACCTCGTTCGCTCAATTTAATCTGGAAGCCCAATATTTATTACTTACTGTTATTTTCTAATTTCATCCAAGAAAATAAATTATAATTGTGCGGCTGGAAATCAACACGTTATGACGTCAATAAGAGCGAACGAATCCAGGTTTGCGGAATTAAAAAGCGCTGAGAACTCAAACTTGTCGGATTTGGAGATTCGGGCGTAGTGGCGTAGCGGGGCGAGGGCGGCGTAGCGGGGCGTAGCGGGATGTAGCACGGGCGTCGTAGCTGCATCGATCCGCGGGCCGTGACCTTGACCCGACCGCGTTCCCGGATGTGCCAGCACTTGCCTAGTTGCGCCATTGTCGCTTTATTCAGCTTCTGCTAGCTTTTATTAGCCTGGGTTTTATTTCCCTTACCACATATTAGCTTTGAGAAATGTAGGTGCGTCTAGACAAGTTTTGTTTTTTTTTTTCTTGTAAACATAATAGATTCCAATTCAGTTTCAAGGTTTATTTTTTGTTCCAGTTTGCTTACATTTGATTCACAGTGTGAATATTTGATATTTCGTGTCCTTAAATGTTACCCACTTTTTATTACGGCTCCTGATTTTTTCTTTTCTTCTTATTGTTTCGTTTTTCTTTATGTGTCATGAATATCTGAGTTCTATATTTACGAAGGCGAATATTTTTGAATAATAGCCTGGTTTGTGACTACTTTTTAAGGTAGAAAATGTCCTTATTTTTAGAAGGACGATCTATTTAATGAAATATTTATTTGCTGAATGTAAATTTCAAATTATGAATGAGTAGCGCTATAAGTAATTCTTTGAAAGACTTCATTTCTGAGCCTTCTTATAAAAATGTTCTCGAAAAAATGAGGATAGCAAAAAGAAATGGTATTCTTTTAATACCTTATTAACATTTATATTGAAGTCCATTAATAGAACTTAATTAACATTTATTTACAATATTTTCTGCAGGAAACGGTTATTAAAGTTTGTAACGAATTCGTCAAAGGGGCTGAAGTAGACTTTTTATTTTAGTTTTGTTGTTTACACCTGAGTGGCGCTGGGTTCCGAGTATCTTAATGTTTGCGCTGAAAAATATAGTAAAAGCAAACATCGAATAAAATATCAATTGCTATTAAATGATTCTCTAGTAAAATATCAGAAACCGTATACTCTAAGCAGATTTGTAATGTAATAAATCTGATTCAGAATCACTGTTGTCTTCCAAGATCCTAAGCATCATAAATTCATAAATTCAAATATATAGTATAAATAATAACTACCTACTTATACAGAATGTATAAGTAGGTAGTTATTAATGTAATGTATTAATGTAATGTACTGTAATAAACTTATTTTGGAGTTAGGTTCCATATTAAAATAACCATTGTCGTTTATTGTTACCCGAAACTTCGAAAAACCTGTCTGTAATCAAATACGATTCTTCTTCTTTTTAACCGACTTCAAAAAGGAGGAGGTTCTCAATTCGTCGGAACCTTTTTTTTTTTTTTTATTTTTTTTTTTATGTATGTTCCCCGATTACTCCAAGATGGCTGGACCGATTTCAAAAAATATTTTTTTGTTTGAAAGGGTATACTTTCCAGGTGGTCCCATTGTCATCAGGTCAGGATCTGATGATGGGATCCTGGAGAAATCGAAGGAACTCTTCAAATATTATAGGCACACCTATAGCGATTTGGGTATTTTTTATAGTAACTCGTGCATTTGCTCTCGAAAAGCACTATTTGGTGAAGTGGAACTGATGATGAAGACCACAGATGGCCACCGGAACTACTCAATAATAAGTATTTCATGGGTTGCGATTCGATTACTTTATTATGGTTGCTAAGCAAGTTATGCTCATCACAATGCGAATGGTGAAATGGAGCTGATGGTGAAATACCAGGAGAACTCTCAACAATGAATTTCCCTGCATCGGGAAAAGCAATATTTTGGTATAGGCGATGAGCAAGTTGACATTAGGCTTTTGTAACTTAGATAAATTATAAACAGACCCACTAAAAAGCGGGAAATAAAAACTTTTTAACAAAAAAGAAAAACCGACTTCCAAAAAAAACACTACAAAGTGAAAAATAACTTTAATTTCGGAAGTCGGTGGCAAAAAACTAAAATACAGATCCAAAGACACCGACTTCCGAAATTAAAGTTATTTTTCACTTTGTAGTGTTTTTTTTGGAAGTCGGTTTTTCTTTTTTGTTATAATCATTTGGAATCATCGCTACGACGAAGAAAAAAAAGGAAGAAGAAGATTCACATTTGAAAATCAAGAATAGATCACACTCAAAATAATACACAGTCCTACCAACAATTACAGACAACAGCCCACTGGGGCGTTTGCCATCCACATGGAGTTCTAAACAAAATTATGCAGATACATTCAATCTGGTCGCCTAGAACGGTGGCCAGCGCATAACAATGTATGCTAATCAAAAGATAGCTCGCATGATTTAAGTGCACAACTCTGTGTTCGCTTTAGTTAAGGCCTTGAATTTAGACTGTGAATTTTTGGCGAGAGAGCCGAATATTGGAGCACTGTGCTATTGCTTTTATAGCGTCAACGAAGTTGCCAATTTTAGATTTGTAGATTATTTTATGAGTGCACAGATGCAAGATCGGAATATTCATCTGTGGGCCAATTTTAATGGATCATTTCAGCTTGAATATCACATTGAAGGATACTTTCAGGACATAAAGTGACTTACATCTGACGAAATGTGGGTGCTATAAATACCTGCCAATATCTTCGGTAGAAATGGAATGACATACCATGTTGTGTATATATATAGATTCGTATTTTAATGTTTTTGGTACTTTAACATGCATATAATAATAATTGTTATTTCGTGGAAAGACGTAAAGCTGTTGTACACGAAGACAACAACACACACTATACATTCAGAAATAATACCTATCTCTGTAAATTATTAATTTGGTCGGGTTTTGTGGTCGTTTGGTAGCTTTATAAAATATATTCGCCCTATAATGTTTATAGAGTAAATTGCGCGAACAAATCCGTCATCATCATCATCATCATCAGCCTATAGCAGTCCACTGCTGGACATAGGCCTCCCCTAATGAGCGCCATAGCGCCCTGTCTTCAGCTTGACGCAAATCCGTAATCAACAGGAATTAAATTAAATTATACTTGACAGGAAGTGGTAGCTTTGTAGTTTGTTTCTATTTTGCTTTATTCTATTCTTCTGTATTCTTCAATTTACATGGAATACAGAGAAAAGAGAAAATTTATACAAAGAGATTTTTGTTAATATATTCTATTTTGGAGCGGATGATCAAAGGAACATTGTAATAGTTTTTTAAACTCATTTTTTAGTTTTTTTTGCTCATTTAAAAGTAGTCTATTGTGAGTATACGGAGCTATTGGTAAAACAAATCAGGTTCCCTACATTTTGACGAGTTATACGAACATAAATGTAGGGAACAGCTGTTTTTTTTTCGTGATTTCAGGGTTGGTCCCAAAGTAAAAGTTGTTCATAATGATGAGTACAATGTCCTCTTAAGAGGTTGTTAATGTTTTACCAATAACCCTGTATATCAGGAAAAAATTGTAAACAGTGCGCAAACTGTAACCATGAATTTTGCATACGATTCTAGACTGACGACAACCGACGATAACCAACGAAAAATTTTATACGCAAAATTTTTCGTCGATTATCAAAAAACATAGTGCAATGGTTAAATTGTTTTCCCGTATAGGTTCCTAGACGGATGAAGGCAGGTGGAGCAGAGCCCTAACGGAATTGTTGCCGAGAAACGGTAGAAGGATCGTTGGCAGAACAATAGCCAGGTGGGTGGACGACCTACAGAGAATCGCGGGGAAGACTAGATGAGACTTGCACGGAACAGGGAAACATGGCACAAAAGGGAGGAGGTCTATACTCAGGATGGCTGTCGGATGATGGTGGTGATGATATAGGGTTGTTTGGGGAACGATTACGCGATATCCTTATACAAAATAATTAATCGGATGCTAAACGTCAATGTCGACAGTACACAAGTGTTATGTATAGGTACTATTTTGGTATTATTGCAACAGACCAGACCTAAAAAATAAACCAGCCATTTTCTATTTAGGTATAGCTTTCACTAGCACCCCAGCTTCGCACGGGTGCATTTTTTTTTCGAATTTCCGAAATTTTCTTTCAAAAAAACTTTGTCCTGGCAATACCGAACATAACAAAAAAAAGAATTATCCAATTTGGTGCAGTCATTCGGAAGATAAGTGCGTACAGACATTTTGGGGAATTTGTTTTATACTATGTAAGGATAATAATGATTAAGTAAGAAACAAATCCCAACTGAATCTTTAACTTAGAACAACCCTTTGAAATTTTCTGTTATCTTTACGAGGAAGCAGATTTAAGAAAACTACTGCTGCACTTATTTTATTCATAGATAATGTAAATTACCTACAAAAACTAATCCCGATTCAAGTTATACTTCGAACGCCCGAAAAATAATCTCGGTACCGTATTGAATCACGAACAAATTTCAGCAAAACATATTTATTGACAAGGCCGTAAATACGAGATCCCTCTAAAAATATTGATGGAAGTCGGTGGCCCAAAAATTATTCGTAATTTTATTATCGTCAAAATACCATTGCCTATCTACGATGAGCCTCGAGTTTATTTCGTACATAAATAGAAGACATTTTGGGTTCAAATGGCCTTCATAAATTATGTTAGATTGTAGTTACAGAAATTATGCGTTGAATTATAATGTGGATATTAGTTCATGTATTATGCTTTTGTTCATGTATGTTGTCAGGATAGGGTTGATTACTGCGTGAGGGTCGGAAGTGGTAGGGTTGGTTTTGTTTTGGGAAGAAACGAATATTTTTTACATAATAAACAGTCTTAGCGCTAAAATAGTGGCAAAGTAAATCATGAGCGGGAAAAGCCAGGGTGTTAATAAACTTGAGGAACATTTCACTCTTCATTCACTGGACCGTGGCTTTTCCAAGCATTTTCGACCGTGCCATTTCTAGTTAGATCAGACAACGAACTACCTATCTAGTAAATCCATAGTAATACTATAAATTCGAAAGTAACTCTGTCCCTTTCTCTTTTCACGCCTAAACCACTGAACGGATTTCGCTAAACTTTGGCTGACAGATAGATTCCATCCCGGGGAAGGACATAGGATAGTTTTTATCGACCTACCTCGCGGGCGAAGCCGCGGGCGGAAGCTAGTAATTTTATAAACAAAAGCTGCAATAACGATACGATTTTAAAAAGCTCAACTAATGTCTTTATGTTTCTCACTTTGTTGTTTTAAAGCACCAATTTTCTTTCGATCTTCCATCAAAGGTCTTTAGTTTACCACGACGACGCAAAGCAATAATATAAGGGATTTACAGATCGTCATAATACATATGTAATGAGGTGTGCATGGGGATCTTAAACGTGCTTACTCTCTCCCTTAGCGATTTGGTTTAACACATGTTTAGATTATTAAATAGGTAGATGAAAATATGTGACTACCGTGATGAGTTTTTTATATAAAATTAAACGAAAGCTGATGATGCCTGCACTTTGCAACAAATAGAGGGGCAATTCTCGTTTAAAGAACGTTCACAGTCTGATCTCAGTCTCAACCTGTCAAAAATACCTTTGTTGTCCTAGTTACTACCAATTTTACTACCAGTTGTAATAACGTTAATTTTGATTACCCTTCCTACTACTCCAGTATTGAGCTGTTAGAAGGGACAAAAAAAATAAAAAGTAACACTCATTTCTCTACATTTTTGACAAGTTTTTTTTTAATACCGGAACAAGAGAGTATTATTTATTAACATATTACTAACTAACGATACTTATAATAAGTTAAAATGCGGAAGTAACTCTGTTTGCCTGTTACGGCTGAACGGATTTCGTTGTTTGGCACATCACCTGGGTTAGGACATGATATGAAAGAGAAGGGAGTGAATGATAGCGTGACAGTTTTGTTGACAGGGGAGAATGGAAGAAGAAAACGTGTTGCGCTGACCTCAAGTAACATGGGATAAGGGCAGGAAGATGACCTGGGTTAGGACATAATATGATACTTTTATCCCGGTAGTACGTTTCCGTAAGATAATTTCCGACCTCCATATGAACGGAGCTGCGAACAAAAGCTACTCCTAAATAATCATTTAATGAAAGTCTGTTCTTGACGTTACCATATAAATACCAAAAAAACTTTTCAAGTGCACCGCAAAGTTCGTTGCTTTGTTATTTCACTTATTATCTTAACGTGACTGTGGAATAAGTTTTTACTGGCTACTGACTGTTCGTGGCAGTATAATAAACGTTTGTGCTCAAAATGGCGGTGTTGTTATTTCAGTTTTGCTTTCTAACCGTCACTGTTTTTTGTTTGGGGACATGAGCCAGGTGTTTTTATAATTGTGTAGTTGTTTTTTCGTTAATTTGATGAGAATGCTTTGGCTGATAGTGCCCCGGGAGCTTGTTAATATTGTTTTGACTATTGCCTTCAAAGTAGAACCACATTTTGTCAGTTATGTTTAAGTCTCGTAATAGGGGCGTGCCTGTTACCGTGAAATCGAGCACAAATCTAGACTTCGGGTAGCTACAAGACAAGGGAGTAACACATTGGTCCGACCCCAGTACCCCATACTCAGCAGTCACCCTCGCAACCACTAAACCAACGGAGCACTCAATAAGTTACGTAGGTGCTTGCGCCACGCTACGTGAAACGAGCTACGAGGACGCTACGGCGTAGCCTCGTAGACTTGATTCGAAAACTGTGTGGATTTTGATGAGTTAGAGAGAATCAGTGCATAAAATTGTATTAAAAACTACTTGCACGTTCCTGTTACCTAAAATATAATACTAGATACACAACAAATTTACTCACATACAAAGATAGCCGGTGATGTTTATAAAAACCTTCCTTTTTAATTCCCGAATTCGGGTAAAAAGGAGGAAACATTTTAAAGATTCATATCCAAAAGTCAAGTCTGTCAGTCCCAAGGGGCTTACCCTCTTGGCTTCGTTTAAATATAAAATACATTACAGCGTATTCAAGTTCGGGAATTGACGGGTGAACTTGAACTATCAATTTAGGGGGCAAATTCAAGGCTTCAAGGTTTCAAGGTGATAACTTAGCCTCGGTTTGTCATGGCCTTTTCATTCTATTGATAGGCCTTGATTATTCGTTGAAAATAACTTGGATATTCATTGAACGTACCCAAGAATAATTACCAATGCGTTAAGTGAATTAATAATTTAATTTGGAAGAGATAAAACAGATATAAAAGCGCTTTCATTTTACCTTTGGCTCCAGACACTCGAATTAATAGTCATGAACTTGTTTATATAATAGACTTGCTAAGGAAATTAACAGTATACCTACACCAAAAACATTTAAGCGCGCGCACATCACCTTAATTAAGAACACGTCCGAACAAAATCAAGTGATCAAATATGAAAGGAGGCAGAATGTTCCCGAAATTAATTATAACCATGTCCCTCGTTATTACCGTACGGTAAAGGTATACAGAACCGGAACATTTTCACTCCATGTACAGTCAACAAAAGAGATAAGAATGCAGGATCGTCCGGTATAGTTGAAGTTTAGTAAGAAACCGATGGATGTTCCCGAATAAAATTTAATTTTATTAATAGAAAACAAACAGTTAATTTATCAAATTAAATTTCAGTCGACAACATCCATCGGTTTCTTACTAAACTTCAACTATATCCGACGATCCTGCATACTTATCTCTTTTGCTGACTGTACCTACGGTTAGCCGGATGGCCACGGAAATTACCTTCGAACCCACCCAAGTACTGATCGTGCCCTGCTTAATGTATTTTAAATGAACGAATCAATTATGTATATAGGTACTGGAAACCATGTCATATGAAAATGAAAGGGGAAAAGTATATAAACATTTTATGACGCAATGAAATGTTGTGACGTAGCCTGTTTGTGGATAGAGGCATCTGTATTTATTAAGGAAAGTTTGACTTTTATCTCTTTGTTATGTTAAAGCTCCTATTTATTTTCTGATGCTAAGCCTTTGTTCTAGTCAGACGTTTCAGGTAGTGAGCAACCCTTTTTTCCAATTTACGAATAACAAGCTACATGCCATCAAAAACATACCTTGTAAAAAAAGCCAAGTCTCGCAACTCAGTTCTTCTACCGTAAAAAGTTGTGAGATCCATGAAATACCAAGTCGGTTAATAATTTATTCACTCCCTACTTAAGGAACCTTCTGTCTTAAGTTATTACATAATTAGCTAACCTAACAACATCTTGTAGTGACCATCAATATTAAAAATCTTCTATGTTTTAAATAAATAAATTGACTTGGCAATCGCATTGTGAGATACATTGTGTTTTCATGCGATGGCGATAGCCAAGTCAATTTATTTATTTAAAACATAGAAGATTTTTAATATTGATGGTCACTACAAGATGTTGTTAGGTTAGCTAATTATGTAATAACTTAAGACAGAAGGTTCCTTAAGTAGGGAGTGAATAAATTATTAACCGACTTGGTATTTCATGGATCTCACAACTTTTTACGGTAGAAGAACTGAGTTGCGAGACTTGGCTTTTTTTACAAGGTATGTTTTTGATGGCATCTCACTTCTTTTTGTAGATAGTCCTACTTTTTTTCCTTTCCGGTACCTTTTTAACTTTTTATTTTTAACATAATCCGTTGACCATTTTACAAGTTACCTTTGAACATAATTATATCTAGGTACCTATCTACACCTATTATTCCATTATATTATATACTAGCTTCCGCCCGCTTCTTCGCTCGATAAAAAAACTACCGCAAGTCCTTCCCCGGGATGCAATCTATCTCTCTGCCAAATTTTATCGAAATCCGTTCAGTGGTTTAGGCGTGAAAAGGTAACATACAGACAGACAGACAGAGTTACTTTCGAATTTATAACATTAATATGGATAATTGTTATTTTCCTCGCTAGAGAGCTCCGATAAACGCGTGCGATCGCTGCTAATCTTAAAGTGCTAATAGGGCGAAGCGCGTTTTTGTTTTTTGACTATGGCATCTCGTAGTTGACCTTATTCTTCTTCTTAGCGTGTCGATAGCAATCTAAATGGACTTGGTCCAGAATTCGGCTACTTGTTTGGCGACTTCACCAGCGTCCATCAGTTCCTGTAACGTGCAGCTGACAGGACACGCAGGACACGATATTAAGTACCAGCTTTGCATGGGCAGAACGGCTCCATACGGGGCACGCGAATTCTCCCGCAGAAAAAGATAGCGCCAGTCCAGTAGTCTGCATAACTTCAGGCGAAGCACCCCATTTCGATGAGACCAGTCGACGAAGAAGACTGTTGCGAGTGTGCACCTTCTGCTTGATATTTTTGCAGTTTTTGCTGAATGTTAAAGACCTGTCCAGGGTAATACCAAGATATTTAGGGGAGTTGCTGAGCTCGAGGTACACCCCACCCCAAACGATGAGAGGTCGTGACTACTTAACCGTATTATCCTGTCGTTGCCTAAGGTAAACTCACCAGCGCAACCGCAATTTCCTTACTTTTTAAATCTGTAATATCTTCAAAAATATTAATTTAAATTACATGCTTCAAAGGGCCAAATTGATCTATAGTAAATGCACAATGTATTTAAGGTACCTAATTGGATATAGATTAATGCTGTATTGCTTAAAATCGCTTCGTAAACAAGCCACTATTTCTCGTAAAAAGTAAAGGATTCGAGAAAAGGATGGTACGGCCGTGCCGCTTTTTGCTCGAATTGGCGGGGGCACTGCCGTGCCCCCAGATATCTAGGTACCTATCTACACCTATTATTCCATTAGATTGTACATAATTATACAGGTACACTGATTCATTAACTGCAAATGTAACTTTGTAATCCTATATATTTATATGGGATTACAAAGTTATTTGTGCAGTTTGTGTATCTAGAAAAGCGGACCGAAATTGCAAAATATTTTAGTTTTTCCTTGATTTATACACTAAACACTAATTGTATTCTAAATTTGAAGCTTCTATGTCTGCTAGAAGTGCCTTAGAATTTTGATGATCGGTCAGTCAGAACGTCCAAATCGTTGGCAAATAATATAGGTAATCCAAACTTACCTTTGAACATAATCCGTTGATTGACTATTTTACAAGTTACCTTTGAACATAATTATATCTAGGTACCTATCTACACCTATTATTCCATTAGATTGTACATAATTATACAGGTACACTGATTCATTAACTGCAAATATAACTTTGTAATCCTATATATTTATATGGGATTACAAAGTTATTTGTGCAGTTTGTGTATCTAGAAAAGCGGACCGAAATTGCAAAATATTTTAGTTTTTCCTTGATTTATACACTAAACACTAATTGAATTCTAAATTTGAAGCTTCTATGTCTGCTAGAAGTGCCTTAGAATTTTGATGATCGGTCAGTCAGTCAGTGAGTGACAAAATTAAGAAACTTTGACTAGTTATAATTCTTAAACTACTGGTTCAAATTGAATGAAATTTGAAATATACCGTGTTTATACAATACCTGCTTGATTACTGAAAATTCAGGTCTCTAGTTTTATCCACAACGAAGTTATAGGGGGTCGAAAATGGCTTGAACTGCTTCGAGAAAAGGATGGTACGGCCGTGCCGCTTTTTGCTCGACTTGGCGGGGGCACTGCCGTGCCCCCCGATAGGTAATCCAAACTTACCTTTGAACATAATCCGTTGATTGACTATTTTACAAGTTACCTTTGAACATAATTATATCTAGGTACCTATCTACACCTATTATTCCATTAGATTGTACATAATTATACAGGTACACTGATTCATTAACTGCAAATATAACTTTGTAATCCTATATATTTATATGGGATTACAAAGTTATTTGTGCAGTTTGTGTATCTAGAAAAGCGGACCGAAATTGCAAAATATTTTAGTTTTTCCTTGATTTATACACTAAACACTAATTGAATTCTAAATTTGAAGCTTCTATGTCTGCTAGAAGTGCCTTAGAATTTTGATGATCGGTCAGTCAGTCAGTGAGTGACAAAATTAAGAAACTTTGACTAGTTATAATTCTTAAACTACTGGTTCAAATTGAATGAAATTTGAAATATACCGTGTTTATACAATACCTGCTTGATTACTGAAAATTCAGGTCTCTAGTTTTATCCACAACGAAGTTATAGGGGGTCGAAAATGGCTTGAACTGCTTCGAGAAAAGGATGGTACGGCCGTGCCGCTTTTTGCTCGACTTGGCGGGGGCACTGCCGTGCCCCCCGATTTGCCAAACTATCTGGAACACCTACCTACATAAATCCATTCGCATTCGGCGCACGCACGAGTGGTGTAAGCTCTTTCGACGTATCTTTTTCGACGAATGTAGGCCAATTCTGCTTTTCGTATCTCAATAGGAGAAAATAAGATAGGTTTTTATGAATGAATTTTGGCAAGAATTTTACTGTGGATTTCTCCTCGCGTCTTTTATACGTAGTGGCACGATAAATGTGAGTTTGAAAGCTGCAACTTCAAACCAACTGTAGCGTAGGTATATGCTGCATATCTACATTAGGGCGTTTACATACGGTGTAAGTAATGTACGCTATGTGGGAAATATGTTGAATAAACGTGAGCGGAAAGCAGATAGGAGCCTAAACGGATTAAATTGAAACATAGGGACTAACCTTTTAAATAAACGTATTTTACTTTTAGATACCCACGCATATCTGTTTCCTGCATATTTCATATTATAATTTTTCGTATTAAACATAACTGTTTTCAGAGACACTTTCTCTTTAGGTTGGGTATTGAATGAAGCCAGTGAAAGGTTAATGTTCATCTTAAAACATTTGTAATCACTTTTAATAGCTGGTTTATAGGGCAAAGGAAGCCATATTTACTTTCTAAACACGTCAACAATGTAGTTAATAGTATATTCTAGTGGCGTGTTTAACGTGTCGTGACACCTGTGTCTCGCTTCACAGTCCCTGATTAGAAACATTTGAAACACCTCACACCTCCATGTCAATGTTGCTCAAACACGCGAGCTCTTCCTATGAAGTACTTGGATTAAACTATCTTCAGAGATACCTACATAATTTCAATGCTGACACGTCATGTGTTTTGTCAATGTTAACGACAAACTCTGGGAACTCAATATTATTACTAATTATTACTAATAACATTGAGTTCGTAAGGTGTTGGTCGTTGACATCTACCAATTAATAATTACATTACATTTTAACACCCGTACACTAAATACGGAGAGCAGTCATAATAGTGACTTATGAGTTGTATGGCGTGGATTCGAACTTCGATCTCAAGCAGGCGCTTTACGCTTGTGTAAATTCTTTCATCACCACTGCTCTCAAAACGGTGAAGAAAACTATCGTAAGGAAACCGGCATGTCCGTATCCCAGTGGGAACGTTATAGGCTGGTTATTCTTGTGCTTGAGCAAAATACGCTCTTGGACGTGGAGTTGCGGATACCAGGGGGCCTAAAAAGGCCACTTTGGCAGAATCATAAAAGGATAACATAATGGACAGTTAACTGTTAATTAAGTTAATCGTATCAAATCCCATTGTTGAAGCATTTTTCAGTTATTTTTTTTTTGTCTGTGCTAAAATACCAATCAATCCAATCCAAATCCAATCCCAATCTCTTTGATTATACCTACGTAGTGCAGCAAAAAAAGAAAAACACGGACTGTCTTCGCCATGTTATGTTCCATAATGATCCTTATAAGATTCTTCAAAGTGGCCTTTTTAGGCCCCCAGCCCGTTATACAATACAATACATTTAAACACACGTACAATTTAAAACAGTACCTAAGTACCAACAAGCATTGCAAATCATACCTACAAATGCACCTTATTTGGCTAGCAAAAAGTGCACTTCCCTCGATTTGTTTACGCGAGCAAATGACGTGCATTTTACTCCCAGCAAAATCAGAACTCTCCAGCAAAAACACAGGACTACTTAACTTTTTTCGCATTCCACGATGAGAGCGTAAATTTTACTTGTTTACGTAACTCAAAAAATGTGTCGCTCCAAACGAGTTTCGCTCCAAAGTTGCGCTTCGAAAGCAGACGTTGACAAATTTTGTGTACATCACTAAGGCTGCTGTTCATGGACATTTGGGAGAGTGCCAACTGTGTTTATTCCATGAAACAGTTCATGCGTGTAATAAACATCGCCTGGGATGTATTTACATGATAATTTACCCTATTCCGACCTAAATAGGAAGACAAACATGACTAACCTTATTTTAGTTTAAGGATATTGGGTAAACTGGCTTCCTTCCGTCCCCATCTCCTCCGAAGGATAGCACGTTGGTTCGTTTATTTCTATTTATTCGGTGCGTTTTCTATCACGTTATTTTGTTGTGAAAGCAGCGATAGAAAATATAAAGCTTAATGAAAATAAGGTGCTGTTTGTCCGAGGTTGTTTTGTTTTGAAGACTTGGAGAATATACCAAGTAGCAATGTTATAAAATGTAGAACCGTTTGTGATTGTGGCTATGACTTTTGTATAATGTTTTGAAAAATAGCCAGATACGGCTTCAAAGGCAATGTGACGTTATGAACTAGGTTTGTATGATGCTAGCATGAATTCTATCATAATATTGATCGCGTAATAATATCTACATAACTTTTCAGACAACGCTAGATTTATTGCAATTCTTGCTTATAAAATAACAGTGAATCTGTTAGTGTTAGCCTGCATCATGCCACTGCTGGGCAAAGGCATCTACCCGTGACTTCCAGCTCTTCAGTACACGCACAAAGTACAGCGAATCTATGTTTATTTATTACGTTTGTTATAAATACACATACTACTAAAAACTGATAAAGAAGAAAAAGATGCGTTTAGTGGCGAAAGAATAAGTATTTTTTTTTAATTTAAAGATTTTTTAACATGGCTCTCAAAGTCTCAATATCTTCTTTAGTAGGTACCTATTATTCTTAACTGGACACATAATCTTAAATGTCTATTTATCTTAAGTTTTCAACGTCGCGAATGTTGAAGGCTATCGATTTTGTTCCCTTCGGGAGTCCCAATTTTATCTCGTGTCGAAACTCAGGGTAATAAATGAAAGATTTCAAAAGGGTCCTTTTATTTCTTTTCGATTTAGGCAGGGTTTTTCTACATCAAATTGAAATAACATCCACTCGGGAAAAATCTTTCATAGTTTCTTACCAGTTTTAAACTTAGTCATGGACCAGTTGTGGGCTCTATTCACGCATGATGTTTTCACTATCTAAACGTCTTCGATAAAGACCATATTAAAACATCAACGGAATTCTACTGTTGCAATACAGAGGGAAAATGTTTTCAAGTAGCAACTATCAAGAATGGAGCGAGAATTCTAATGTGATATTATGACTTCTACGAGGGACTATTGTGTGAAGTTCTCCTTATTAAAGCGAATGAATTTCCAGTTACCAACTTACCAATAATTATAAAAAGCGCTTACCTTTCATAAACATACACACATTCTACACTTTCGCTGTTATTATCATAATTTTCTTCCCATTGACATCGTATTTGGAAGCCAAATAGTCCAAACATTTCGTGGCCTCTAGGAAATTAAGTCAGTAAATCGGGAGGCTAAACAACGTACTTTTATAAAACACCACCGATCAATTCAGAAAACAAATTGCTTACAAAGCCGGGATATTTGTTCAATATTTCAGCCGTAGGAAGTTTCCGCCTTCACAATTATATTTTGTTCAGCACGGAGAGCTCCCAATCGATTTGCCTACACGGACACATTTGGAACAGTGCCAAGTGTTATTGCATCGAATTCGGGTTGGAATCGTACGCCACGATTGCAGACACGTTATGAAACTGTAGGAGACCTACGTGTTTTACGGTTTTGGTCTAATTTGTAACTGTGTTAGGGAGTCATATTGTCTCTTAAATGTGTCGGCTTCAACGCCCGGATGCAATTTTATCTTAATTTCGTACTTAAACTGCCTGAAGCTTGAACCAGGGTCGGCTTTAGACGGCATCTGAGACAATATTTGAACAGATATTATTTAGCCAAACATTATACAGTTTGTATTTACTGAGAAACTTTTCCCATACAAGGGCTATGCAAAAAGGACAGAATGACTATCTGCTAGCAGTAAGACGTTTGTTATTCTTACTTAGAAATGTTACTTAGATGTTTCCGATTACATTCTTCCAGAATGATTAAACACTTTCTACGTAAGTATAATCTCCAAAAAAAAATATATTAGTACTGTTCGCGATTACTCTAAGTCTAGACCTAACCGAAACTAGGACAGAAATCTGGCCTTTACGACACTTAGCTATACACACAATAAGATTAATGGTTGCTTATAACGCGTATCCTACAAGTTAATTTATCTTTGTCTTAACAACAAAAGAACAAAGAAAACTAATCCCGGATTGAGTAAAAGTAATATTTTGCATGAATACCTATTGACTTGTAAAAGATCGTGGAAATAAATTGGCCTCTTTAGTTCTGTGTTAAGCTTTCAATGGTATCGATTGTGTTGTTAATTTGTAGATAAAGTTATGTTAAACTTGTTCAATATTTTGTTCTTCTAAAGCTATATTAAGTTATGGCCATCCGACGTAACAAGGAGTATAGTATTCCCCAGATACAGGGTTGTGTAGATCAGATAGGCAGCCGCTCGCTACATCCAGTTTGACTGGAATTCCACTTCAACATAGTTGGGAAAAGGCCAGGCAGATGATGACGATTAAGTTACGATCCTGCCCGGTATATTTTGGTTATATGCAAACTTTTTTAGTTTAGTAGAATACCTTTTGTGACATTTTGGAACTTTTGAGGCACTGCGACTTGAATATGAACGTTTTTTTAGTTACGAGATTTGGCCTTCAGATCTATGCTTCCATGCGACGACTGCTTTTAGCTAAGCTTGCCAAAGTCTACTGTTGAGAATATGCCGCTGTCCAGTTGCCACAATAGTCTATCAAGAGAAAAGTTGCTTTTAATTATTTGAATCATTCAGTCTATCGCACGTTCAAATAGCTTTTTGCGCGCTAAATAATTAAAATCCGGGAGAAAACCTTCTTTCTTTCAAAATTGTTGCAACATACCACCCGTGACTGTTGATTTTGCTAATCTATCGTTGTATCTTTAATAAACAGTAGTTGCATGATTGAAGGAATTGTGTTTACTAATTAATATCGTAGGATTTTTGTACCCGTGTATAAACCAAGACTGTATGGATATTACCTACCAGCAATTGTATAAGAAGATACTGTATACTGTACTGTAAATATGTGGTCCTACCACATGGTACTTTTAATACTCATATAACCACATGCCATTTAAAAGGTAAAGTGTTCTTAACTTACAACGAGCTACGCAGTTCGAAGGACCAAGAATAAAGTCAAGCACCTAATTCTGCTCTTTTTAAATTCTAAACCCTAAGCTAAAGCCTATTTGACAAAGTCTTATTTCTGCATTAAACTTCAAGTACGAATTTTCTTTGTGAACACTTAGAAATGCTTTGAAAGCATAAGGGTGCTCGTATCTAAGCAGAATTCATGAGAGCACTTATGTTTTAAGCACCTACCCAGCATTGGCATTCAGTGAATATCATCGTAATCGTACCCGATAGTTTTGTCTAAACTAGCTTTTATATGCTGCTTCGTTGGCAAGAATTCAATATCTTTTGTGTATATTGAAATTGATAAGTACACTTTAACTTGATTGTGCATATCATCGTCATCATTTCAGCCGAAACTGCTTGACATAGGCCTCCCCCAAGCACCTCCACTTCGACCGGTTTTGTGCTTCTCGCATTCAACGGGTTCCTGCGGCCTTCACAAGGTCGTCGGACCACCTTGTGGGAGACCTTCCAACGCTACGTCTTCCATCTTCGTCTTTGTGAATATATTTTTCTATAACTTTGCTATCCTCCAATCCGAGGCACGGCTTTATCACACCGCCTACTTCCAAACTCCGGGCTGTTATTAAGAAATTCCTAATGGAAAAACCTCGCCATCGCTATGCTTTGTTAAGCCGTTGCGTTGGTCCTGCGCCTGATCTCTTTCCGGTCGTGTCGGATTGTCATCCCATCGGAGTATGATAGTGAGGGTAGACAGAGTGCACCTGTGTCTGCACACGCACTTGTGTAATATAATATCTCACGCGCCGAAGGCTGGTCTCCGCTGAGATTGTTGCCATGTCCGAAATTCTATCTGGAGGACTATCTTTTAATTGTAATGTCGTGGTGATTTTAAAGATTAAGAGCAGGGTTTCCCAATATGGCACGCTTACCTACGTCTGATCGCTGCGAAGCCATCAGTGTGCACATCAGCAAACATGTTATATCTTTTATGAGTCAGTTTTCTCTGCAAAATATTCTACCCTAGTAAATAGTTCTTCTCGACAAAGACCCAACAACATTACCAATCAGCCTTGCAGTAAGAAAGTCGCGGGTGGGGTGTGAACAACGATTAATGCAGGGGGCGACACTGTAGCAATCAGGGCACTAGTTGGCGGCCAGCCAGCAACTGACAAACCTAGATGGAGTCGAGATAACGTAAGAGAAATAACTTAGGACGTGAGGTTGCAGACTGACGCCGGAAATGCTTCTTTTTTTTTGGGTAACTTTGCAGTGCAAAATATACCTGCCAAGTTTTAATACTGTACTAAGTTACAACAGTGGCTTCGTGGCTTAATAACAACAGCTGCACGGGTCGATCAAAGGTTAAGCTACACTTGCCGCGATCGATTCGTGGATGGCTGACCTTTTTTTACATATACACCATAAGCTGTTGGTCCCGGCTGTCATTCATGGATATTTGACAATTGTTACGGGTACCTACCTACTCAGAAACATAAAAGACTGACAATCATTCTTACCAAAAACTTTACAAAAAAATCTAAGCTTTTCTCTTTATTTTAGATATTCTATAAAAGTTTTTTTCAAAAGACGAACGTTTTGCAAAAACACTTATTCATAACAGCCAATAAAATCAGATTCCGATTCATTTTCTGTTTATAATTTTTTTTGTAGCAAGGATAAATGCAATTCATTTTCAGTTATTTTGTAAAATGAATGTCTAAAACTGGCCAAGTGCGAGTCGGACTCGCACACGAAGGGTTCCGTACCACAAGGCAAAAACACCGAAAAAAAAACACGTTTGTTGTATGGGAGCCCCCCTTAAATATTTATTTTATTTTGTTTTTAGTATTTGTTGTTATAGCGGCAACAGAAATACATAATTTGTGAAAATTTCAACTGTCTAGCTATCGCGGTTCTTAAGATACAGCCTGGTGACAGACAGACGGACGGACGGACAGACAGCGACGTTTTAGTAATAGGGTTCCGTTTTTACCCTTTTGGGTACGGAACCCTAAAAATCTACCTAACCCTTATGTAAATTTGAATTGCGGTAAATGTGTTTATTAGGTATTCAGTACCTAACATACAATGGTTCCCTAATAAATAAATTTACCGCAATTCAAATTTAAAAAGGGTTATGTAGTACCAACCAAAATAACCTAAAAAATCTCTTTGAAGTACATATTTGTCCTTCAATATTTACATACCTGGGAGTACAACCTGTATCAAAAGAGGAATTCCCTTAAAACTGAGGGGAGTAAGTTTCCGGGGTTACTAAGGCTGTATTTACCGTGTAGGTAATGGTCACATCTATCACATCCCTTTCTGTGTACGGAACCCGGTAATTTTCCAGCCCTTTTACCTTAAAATATGTGGCCCATTCTTGTTTGACAATTTTATGGGTTTTGAGTGTGACCTGAAGTTTATGTGAGCAGCGGTGGCCCAGTGGTAAAGGCTGCGACTTATGAGTTGGTAAGTCGTAGGTTTGAACCCAGACAAGCGCTTTACTTTGTGTAAATTATTACATCACCATTACTCTCAAAACGGTGAAGGAAAACATCGTGAGGAAATATTAGGACTTCTGCTTCCATTTAAAGTGCCTTAGGAGCGGTGACAACGACGCCGGCGCAGGGAAGAGAGCTTTTGCCGCCCCTGCCGGCGCATATCATCGCAATGATAATTATAGCCCGCGACTTCGTCCGCGTTTCACCCTCCCCCCATTCACCCTCTTAGGGGTGAAATTTCGAAAAACCCTTTCTTACTGGATACCTACTCTTCACAAAGAACACACCCTCCAAATTTCATGTCTCTAGGACCAGCGGTTTAGGCTGTGCGTTGATATGTCAGTCAGTCAGGACTTTGAATCCTAACTATTATATTTGCGAAAGTAAGTTTGTTTGTTACCTTTTCACACCTAAACCACTGAACCGATCATCGTGAAATTTTGCATATACGTTGTCAGGTACCTTTCATCCCGAAAAAAAGTGCTGTTCCCTATTCCCGAGGAAATAGCAATAACGTTATTATGATAATAGATGGAGCCACGTGTCTTTCGAATCAAAAACAGGACGTCTGTCGGGTCATCTAGTTTTAGATATCGTAATTGCCAACTCGTATTGAGCAAGCAAGGTAATCAATGCTCGTGCCTTATCTGTATGAAAAGAGGCCTTTGCCCTGCAGTGAAACAAAAAAAAAAACAGTGGCACTCCGGGAGTGCCGACAGAAGGGAAAATAAAACACAAACAGAATACTTTGCCATCACTCACTGTCATATTGGATATACATTAAAACCGAGTACATCCCGAGGACAGCCGAACACATCCGAAGCGGGTATTTTTTGAATTGTCGTACAAACAAAACACGCGTGGTTCGTTTTACGGTAATACCTACCTAGTGACGCGATTCAATGGTTTTTTCCCATCTCAAAAACCCAACGCGCCTAAAAAAGTTTTCACTTCAATAATAGGCCCGTTTTATTATTATGTAAAATATCATCAACCTTGACAAAACAAAGAATGTGATCGAAAGTCCGTGTTTATAGTAACCAGTCAGGCTTTCTTGCAGTGTTACAAAGTGGATGTTTGGCTCAGCTCCAAATGTTACATTTATATCCACCAAGTCTACACTCGCTCCTATGTGTACACTTAAGTTTAAGTTTTAATTAACTTAGTTTCGTACTAAAAGGACTTTTAGCAAATTTTTGAAAATGTTAATAAGATAAGTTGTGGTTGCATTGCAAATAAAATAAAATGTGTTTAGTATAACGTAACATCACGCTTGTAACCCCTGAAGGGTTAGGCAGGGTGTACTGTGAAACTCGCCACGAGCTTCAAGGTACCGGGAAGAATAAAATCAATCTATGGTTTATCGAGTAGGTATCTTCAATAATTATTCATAAAAAATCTTACGTTTTTTTTACAACTTAAGGGGAAATGCGGGTGATCTTTTCTCCATAGAAACGCTCTAGCCTGTTTTCTTTCTGGTCAATGACCATGAAGCAATGATTTTTTACAGAATAATATATATTAACTACTTGTATGTCCCTATGTTTTCCTTTTTGATGATACATTCTTTTTATAAGCACTAGAACCTTCTAAAAATGCTCAAAATTGCCGATTTATTTAAACCGCTGTCAAATGAGGCCTAGTTTACAAATTTGACAACTATTAATGAAAAAAGAAAACCATAGGGACACAGTATATATCCTTCTTATTCAGTTTATGAAATTTTTACGTAGGCTTTTTCAAAAGTCTCTCCGACCGCATTTCCTCTTAATATGTTTGCTTGTCAGCTTATCTGACGCCTAATCTCTTCATAATATAAATCTTCCTGTTTGTCTCGTATATGTATTATGCCAATAAGTTTTAACTGACTCGCCGAGGTTGCATTTAAGCACTAAATAGGCCGTAGGTCTCTATGGTACCTATAGTAGACCCACATTTCGCTAGTTTAATTTCTATGTAACAGGGGCATATTGCCATCAACCGGCCTCAAATCCAGACTCCGGACTGCTACTGTGAAAAACAGTGGCACTCCCGGAGCGCCGACAGAAGTGAAAACTTGAAAAATTACGTGTTTATTTTTTTAATCGTCTTATAAACAAAACACAAACAGAATACTTTGCCATCACTCACTGACATATCGGATATACCCACATTAAAACCGAGTACATCCCGAGGACAGCGGAACACATCCGAATGTAACGCGGTGTCGGTTACGGTAACAGTGGCGCGAGTTCAATGTTTTTTTCTCATCTCAAAAAATACCCAACGCACCTAAAAAAGTTTTCACTTCAAAAATCCAATAACATTGACCGACCAGGGTATCGAACCCAGTAGGACCTCATGCATAGCAGTAACGTTTGGGACCGATAGACCAATGAGGCAGTGGTTAATTAATATACAGTGTGAGTCTTCATAATGTGCACATAACGAAATGAGGGAAACATAGCTTAATTTTATCGACGGAAAAAATATTTGAAAAAATATTTAAAAGGATCTTTGCCTGCTAAAGTATGGTGATTGCAAGGCCTTTCTTTAACAGTTGATAGGAAATGTTGTGATTGAGTTATAAACATTGTATTTTTACGTTTAGAAATCTGATATGATGGAGAATAATTTAAAGTAATAAAAAAGGGTAGGTAATCGGGGCTTTTATTGAGTAATTTTTCAATTATTGTAAAAATTGAAAAAAAAAAAAAACAGATTTTTGTTAAAAAAAAAAGTGTAATTCTCAATTGAGGGCGATTGTTTACACAGGGCCAGCAGCGAACAAGAATTTTAAAAATGCTACATTTTTTTAAATATTTTTTCCGTCGATAAAATTAAACTTAGTACCCCTCATTTCGATATGTGCAGATTATGAAGACTCACACTGTATTATGTAAGACAACTAAGTGAAAAGGTGTTTGTCTTTTATTATATTAAATAGTAGATACATAAGATGGCTTCTTGCAGCTGCTCAATCAAGTAGATGTTACGTTGTTTGTATAAAATATTGAGCCTTCTTTAATGCTCTGTTGTCGTTATTTAAAAGTAAAAACTTCTTTAGGCTCGTTATGCGATCTTTGGTAGAGGTAAATAGTATGGGTACGCGTTGCCGACATGTTTATGGATACAGTATATCCGTAACTAAGTATGTATATACCTACAGGGTTTTTTTAAAAAAAAAACTAACAACCTCGCAGGGCTATATTAGTAACATAATAAACAACAACTTTTGCTCTATGACTTTTTACAAAACTTAATAAATTTACCAAAAAAAAATGTCAAGTCAAGTGGTCCGGGGCGAGAGGGAGTGGGAGGCAGTCACCTCCTTCTGTGAAGCAGTCATGCTAGCGAAGGAGGTGGCGGGACGGATGAGGGAGAGAGCCGTCCCAGCCGCCGCGGGAGACGCTCCGGGCGTCGGGAGCCACGGGACGACTTCCGGCCACCGTAGGCGCGGGCCTGCGGGCGGAGAGTAATGGGTAGCTCACCGTCCGATCAGGACCAGGCCCGTGCCGGACGGCGCGTACGTGTTCCACGCGCGCCTCAAAGAGATGTCAGCGTCGGGGAGGGGCCCCCTTAGGGCCGAAGCCTGCCGGGTCAGCGGGATTGTCCGAAAAGGTTGCCGCTGGCCCGGAACATAAAGGGCTAAGGAAGGAACACGGGTGGGTTTTAGTCAGTAAGAGTCTGACACTCCCTTCCGCTCCACCCAGAGCGGGAGGGGGTCATTTGATGATTTCCCATCCATCTCTAGTGCTTTCTTTTGGAACCGCGTGGAGTTTTTCACATTTAGAGCGATCAATTTAAATATATTTAATTATATTATGAAAAAAAATTATGAAAAAATTAAAAGTCATAAAACAAAAGTTGTTATTTATGGTGTGAGTGAGAGAGTTCAGGGGATCAGACCGGAATAACTCCATTATAAAAACCTACACTAATGTAAAAACACAATAACAGAAAACAGGTAACATTAAATTCAAATTACAGTAGTAAAAACAAGTATTTAAGGACCCTGAAGGGTTGAGGTCACTACCCTTGATCCATGTTTCTGACAGTATAATCCTTTGGTCAGCGACTCAGTCCGCCTCCCCAACTGTTTGTTTAGGACTCCCTTTAGTAATTAACTAAATTACTACCAACATCACGCCTGTAATCCCCGAAGAGATTGCAGAGGCAGAGGTGTAGGTACCTAAAGTAACACTCACATTTCCCCAGATAAAAATAAGTCCCATATAATAGGGGGCGAGCCGATTGCCATCAACTGGGCACACATCCTGACTCCGGGCTGCTACTGAGAAATTCCAGATGGAAAAACCCAATAACATTTTGTCCGACATGGGAATCGAACGCAGGTCCTCATGTTTAGCGGTAGCGCTTGGGATCAACGAGGCATCCTGGATATCTGTATAAAAAATTATAATAATAATAATATTCCACAACTATCACGCAACGCCGTCTAGTCTCAAGCTAAGCAGAGCTTGTGTTATGAGTACTAGACAACTGATAAACATACTTATATATTTCTAAATACATACATATATAGATAAATTACACCCAGACACAGAACAAATGATCATGCTCATCACACAAACATTTGTCCTGGGTGGGAATCGAACCCACGACCTCCGGCATAGCAGTCATAGTCACTGACCACTAGACCAACAGGCCAGTCAAAAAAAAAAAAAAAAAAATAAAACACAAGATACACGTAGACGAAAAAACGGAGAAGAACTAGTATTTTAATAAATGGAATAAGCTTAGGAACTCAACAACGCCACCTACGTTTATTTCGCGGAAATGTTAATTAACACATTGAAGGACACTACATAATCAGCCTATAATGTTCCCACTGCTGGGACACAAGCCTCCTCTCTGTGAGAGGGCGTGGGCTGTAATTTACCACGCGGGCCCAGTGCGGGTTGGTAGACGTCACGTGTCTTCGAAAATTTTTGGTTCTAGGACATGCCGGTTTCCTCACAATGTTTTCCTTCACTGTTTTGAGAGCAGTGGTGATGAAATTATTTACAAAACATTGAACGAGACACAATAGATGTTTTATTGTTATTACGTCGAGGAGCGTTAAGTGCCCGCAAAGTGTTAACTAAACATTTCGACAACTTTGTTAAAGACTTCAAATAATGGAACCTCCCCAGAATATTGAATTACCGTTCTACTTCCACCGCAAACTACTTGATGATGTTTACTTGTAGGTACACAATCAGCCGCGACCCAGTTGCAAACTTCAATCTAAAATCCACAAGAAAAGGTCGTAGAGTACCTATAATAAAAGCTAGTGTTCGGGAATTGACAAAAATATGATTCTAGACAAGAAATCCCCTTATTACCACTTTATTGAATTTCCCGACATTTCACCTCGCGGAGAAAATGGCAACGGAAAATCTTTTCCTCCCCTGTAACGATATTATTCACATAAAAAAGGTTTTTTGGGGAGAATTGACTTAACACGAAACTTATATAGCTACGGAACCTTCAGGTTACGGTATCTTATCAAAGACTGAATCCATTTCCACAGGTCCTTGTGATAAGAAAATTATAAGATATTTTCTTCCGTTGATGATCTTCGTGCTGACCCGGGATTGTAAAGAACCTTTAACCTTTCATTTATTAGTTGGATTACCTACCTATAAAGTCGGGTGAACATTAAAAATTAGCACTCTGCTGTGCGTCAGCATCAGCATCATGCTGAGTGGAAGCCTTCTTGCCACAGTCACGGAGTACAGCTGCCGACTATTTTATTTTATGTTTTTTATTCGAGTGATCTTATCTTATTGTAGGTATGCATATGTTTCTGTGACAAAATTAAATAAATCTTCTTTATTTCTTTAATCTAAAGGGAAATAGTAAAGTACGATAAGCCATGTATACTTACTTGATGTTCGCGTTGGTGATGATAAAGACCACACTCAGCGATTAGGTTCGCGATTCTAAGGACCAAAAATTAACAACGCATTTTGATTACAAAATGGAGGATGCTGAGCAAATACAAAACCTACCCACTTAATGTAAGGTCCACTTTACAAAAATCAATAAAACGAAGTGGGTACAACACCTTTAATAAATTAAGAAAGTCGGACCTTTAGCGCCTTTAAAAAGTTTAATTGACCTTACAATAATAATTATATTTTGTTTGAAGTAAAACAACCTTGGCTCCCTCTTAGGACTCGGTTTCAGGGGCCCACAAAAAGAACTTCCTTGGGTCAAATTTTTTCATTGTTTCCTCAATTATAATTCTTCTTCGTTAAAAGTAATTGCTTTTAGCCACTCTCATCGTAACTTAAGTTTGTCATTTAGAAATATTCCGTCCGAAATGTTCCGTTTTCATCAGTTCCTGATGAAGAGATTTATAATCATACGTTCTAAAAAACGGAATATTTGTAGATGTTGTTATGATGGCAAGGCAAGGCACCCACTTCTTAACAATCAGGTTGCATGTATTTGACCAGTAGTAAGATATTTTCACGTTCTATAAAGCTACATAATCAGCCTATAATGTTCCCACTGCTGGGACATGTGTCCAACCGACCTACCAACCTGCACGAGGCCCGTGAGGTATATTATAATATACCTTGCGGGCCCAGTTCGGGTTGGTACATGTCACATAATATTCTAATTTTTGGTTCTAGGACATACCGGTTTCCGACGAGTTTTCATTTACCGTTTTGAGAGCAGTGGTGATGAAATAATTTACACAAAAAAAAAGAAAATCAAAATCGGTTCATCCGTTCGGGAGCTACGATGCCACAGACAGACACACACACACACACACACACACACACACACACACACCCACAGACACGTCAAGCTTATAACACCCCGTTGTTTTTGCGTCGGGGGTTAAAAATAAAGCGCCTGTCTGGTTTCGAACCCACGACCTAAAACTCGTAACCGTACCACTAGGTCACAACTGACTCAAGTTATAAAGCTGCTACTGTAAGAAATAAAGATACATTTTTTTAATACAATAAACAAACGAATCAATACTTACCATTCTATAATCTGTGAATAGATATAGTGAGACGCAAAAAACATATTAGCGCCATTCCAATCCAGTAAAATGTGAAAACGGTACGAAGTTGAAGTCGTTATATAATTAATACATTCCTCGTGCCACACACGAGATATTTTCAATTCATTAGCTTCCTTTTACATTCAAGAGATTTATATGTGTGTGCTAACATACCTACATCCCTTACACAGACATTTGAATATTCGAAGTAGAAAGTTTTATAATTATGTAAATGATTACGTATTCTCAAAGAATAGGCCAAGTGACAAAAGCTTTCAGGAAACATTTTTTTATTAATTCCCCGAAATTCATCACTGGGAACACTTTGTACCAAACAAAGGAGGAAATAGGTATGTACGCAAGTGAAATAACTAGGACGAGATTACGAAGTACAAAAGCATTTTCCTCAAACGCACACAATTCCGGAACAATAGCTAAGATAAATGGGGAGGCTCCCAACACGCCCGAGCTCCCAAGCTCCCAAGTTTCCTTGTTTTTCCTCAGTTTCTCCCACCTGGGCAGCGGTCCACAAACATAATATTTATGACGTCACAGATAAAGGTACCAATGGCCAATCGATTGCTGATGACGACAACAGATTCTTATTTACGATGGATAATGGAATTCTGTATGTTTTGCATTGTAAATTAGGATTCAGGCTTGTTTCTTCGGTTTGGTTAGATGATTTTGTAAATGATTGGTGTGTTATGGAAAAAGAAAAAAAGACCGCTATCCTTTGAGAGGGAAGTGTAATTATTTGAGATCAACAAGCAGAGGAGGCAGAAACTGGCATTCTCAAGAAGCTGGCAGGATCATCACTACGGTAACATTTTCTCATTGTCTTATTTCTTTTTAGTAAGTATATCTATTCATGTATTTATGTATATTTATTTTTCCTTATATTTATATGTAATTAGGTATATATTATATTCATAGTTTTAATAGGTTTATGCGTATCTTTATATTTAAAATACTTATTCCTCAATCTTCATAATTGCACCTACCACTGTTTGTCTCTGCATCAACCAAAGGTTGACTGGTAGAAAATGCGTATGGCATTAAGTCCGCCTCTGTACATTTATGTGCTTGAAGTATTAAATAAATAAATAAACTACAGAACAACACCTGCTACGATCCTTATATACTCCTTTTGCTTCGTTCATTTCTTTTTATTGTATATTCTAGTTGTAGTGCCTAGTATCTAAAGTTTTAGGTTGGTTACCAAAATGGCGTCTCATTTTTTTCCAATCCGTTAATCCCCTTTTCATTCATCTTAAGTTTATCTCTACGTACTTGCCGATGTTAATATTTTATAAATTTTTATTCATTTACTTATTATTATTCATTTTCACAATTTTTACTTATATTTTATTCTTAGCAATTTGACCAATGTTATCAATGTCAAAGAATAATCAATTTTACCATTACGAATTTCATAATTTGTAATCAGCATTTCATAAATTTTTATTTCATTCAAACTCAAATCATTTATTTCAATTAAACCATTTACAAGCACTTTTGAATTGTCAAGAAGTCAGTCAGTCAGAAAATATGAAGCTAATTGCCCATTCCAATTCCCATTCCGTAGTAGGTACCTACCTGTGGAGACGGGCAAGAAACTCCATTGTTACACTCCATTCTTTTAAATTATATCTTTACAAAAATATTAGTAACATCATTAGTCTTGGATTTATAATTATATGTAAGAACGATGTAAAAAATAAAGACGAATTAATTAAAAATAATTTTGTTATTTTGTGTTTATAATTATGTACCTAACTTATATGGAGATTATCTGAAATAAATAATAATAAAAGCGTCCAGAGTACAGCAAATAGTAACAAAACAACAATTCAAAAATAAATAAGCTAAGGCAGCTATGTGATGACCAGCCCCAACTGACGGCGCCCGTTCACGAACATGACGCAAGGATCAGCACCATTAAGCTCAACCATTTTGAAGGGAGCTAAATAATCCAACACACACGCCACCATCAGCGAGGCATTTGAGTGCATGACACACATTCAAGTCAATGTAAGACATATTACCCGCTAAATGGTAGCGCTATAGTACATAGAACTCACATCTGTGCTATGCAATTATACAATACAAAGGAAATTGAATTTAAACAATCCAAAGATAGTCTTACAATCTTCAGCAGCTCCAACAGTAGGTATTTTCAAGTGTTAATCAATTAGTTCCCCTAACTTATAATATGCCTGCCTGCATAGTGTAAACGTTGCACTGTTATTTTACTTTAAAAATTGTATAATCAATTTATAATAAGTAGTCAATTGTTGGTGAACCTAATAAAATACATCAATAAAACGCTGATCTAGGCTATCAGCTAGATAAAATTTGTAGAAAACAAAACAAGAAATATATTGCAACAACAGCGAAAAAAGATTTACGATGTATTATAGCACTCCACATTTTCCTCCTGTAAGCCAGAATCTATAGCAGTCACAAAGAAAAGCGCTGAGCTGTGATTCCCAGTGTTTCGGGGAAACTAGACTTGCTTCGAACCTGCCTAGAATTTAATCAGGATGAAATAAAGGGGCTAAGGCAAGATGGATTTATTTTCTATGTGAAATAAAAGCTACTCAGCTATAATTCTATGGCAGGTACTAAATTAAATGTGAGGGAGAAGACTGTGATTTTTTACATAGCAGCTTGGCGAAAATTTAAGATATATCTGGTATGGAAATAATTTAAATAGTCATCTAAATGAATAATATTTATTTTGCTTTACTTCACGTCTATATAGCTTTGTCTAAGCTACAAAGCGTATACGTGGTGTATGCTGATAAATATCCTGAATTCACATTTTGTCGTTCTTTATATTATTTATTTTTAGCCTATGCTATCCCAATGCAGGACCTCCCTTTCTCCTTACCACTCCTCTTTGTTTTAACAATAGACGTCAAGCAGTCAATGCGTCAAGCTCGTCCGTCCCGCCATGTTCTCCTGGGCCTGCCTCGATGTCGCCGGACGTTTTCTGGGACCCATATTTGGCCCATGAATCATTCGACATGCGGCAAACGTATGCGGTCCAGTCCCACTTAAGCTTAGTTGTTTTTTGGGTGAAGTGTAACAAATAGTTTAACTATTTATATCTAAGACTGAAAGGGATAAAAGCTACACGTTAGACACCTACATTTTCTTTTTTATTTTATTAGACCAAGCGTAGCAAAGAAGTTAAAAGTTCTTGAAAGTGGGTAGGTAATTAAAACTTTTATGTAACGGCGCGAAAAAAAGACTACCAAGAACTGCAGCGCAGTTGTTACTCAATTCAATTAATATTTCAACAAATAATAATTCAGTAATTTCAAGCTCGAGGTTTTCAACGAAATGCACATTTTTAATTAAGTAAGGCTTCCTTTCATATTGAATTGACAGAACCATTTTGTAGTAAAAGCAATAATTAATCAAGCAAACACGCCGACACGACGGCTCTCCTGATGAAAAGTGGTTAACATGCAGCGAGGTCTCAAATCTGCTAACCTTTGAAATGAAATGTAGAAACTCGTGCGATAATTTTCTCAATACATTATTATGTGTTGATTTAAATCCATCCTTCATTCTTTGTGCTTCATATTGGTCCATTACTTGCGAAGTATTAAGTTTATCTAATGTTTTTATCTTATACTAAGTGACAATATTAATGATTGAATGAACACAATTAATCGTTAGGTAATTGTTCTTCGACACTTTTAATCAGGTCATGAAATAAATTACTGAACAAAAGCCAACACATATTTCATTACCAGTAATTATAAAGTAGTTAAAGAACTAGGAGCTATAACTTAAAAACTCGCAACAAACAGGCAAACTTGTCTCCAAACTCGGGCAAAGTCGGGCGAAGTTGAACGCAATGATTTCCACTGTAACACGATTTATTTGTTTGCCTGTAACGCTGCGTAATACGGAAAGTGGGACGCATTTGTTGAGCAAAAGAGAGTAAACTCCTTAAAGACATCTAATTAAAAGCGAGAGAGGCAAAATTAATGAGTGCTCCGAATATTCTATGAACCAAGGATATGTTTTGTCGGGTATTTTTATTTTTATTCAAGAGGAACCACAAACAGCTACAATATAAAACATAGAATCCAAAATAACACAAAACAATAACATAGACAATATTGAAGCCCACAACGCTGTTCACAGATTAACGATAGGATACAATACAGTGAAAGTAATCGCTAGGGAAACATTTTTTGTATGGGTATGGTCGATAGATTAAATTAAGTAGATTATTCTGTTTTTAAATGAATAACCGATCTGTTGGAAAATTATAGATCTGGGAGTATCATAGAATTTTTGTAACGAAGTTCCTTAAGTCACAACATTTTTGATATGTAACAAAAGTGACTGTCAAAATGTTACACTTTTTTGTTAATGTTTAGCCAAGTGTGAAAAAGCGAAAAGATCTTCGTTCCATCCGGGTGTCTCGCGTCACTTCTCTCTGTTTTTTTTTCATTTTTTTGACAAGAACGATTGAATCAGAGCTAGCGGTCAGGTGTGTAATTTTTAAAAGCGTCACATTATCTTGAATGCAGTTCGTAATAGATTCGTACACGTCGGCTAGTAAAATATTAAACAAAATGAAGGTTTCAAAGGTAAGTATCTAAACGTCGAAACATCTTTTCGCAACACAATGACGTGGTTCCATTCAACCACATGCCAATATGTGTTACATGAAAACAAAAACAAAACATGAAAAAGCAAACACCTTTTCACATACAAAACAATAGAACTTACATTTTATATGTAGGTAACTCGTGTGCTCCAAATTTATGTTAACACAAACAAAGCACACATGTATTCCCATACCTATATTATTAATAATTTCATGTCAAACAGTTTATAATGGAGCTTTATCGTGCCAAAATGTATAGCAAAATTCAAACGGTATCAATGTTAACGTTGAACTATGTCACAAATTCTCGATCGCAAATATTCTGGTTATTTGGTCCTATCGCCATTTTGAACCTGATCAGAAGACGCAATGTGGCATCCTGATAATTTGTAAGTAAAATTCCTGGTTTGGTGTCAGATATTTGTATTGTGTTTATTACAATGTAATACGAAGAGCAATACAAGTAAGTTAACTATACAGTAAGAAATTCCATTGTAGGCTATCCCTTGACATACTTTTACAAAAGGAATAATATCTCACACATGTTCCATTTTAATAAACTTCGGTAAAGACGTGTTAAACCATATCACACACATTAATGCAACCTTTGAGACGGGTGGATATGAAGAGAATTTAATCCGACGTACCAGGAGAGTAGAGTTACAAGAAGCTGGAGAAACCTCGGCTGTTCCTAATTAGTGCGAACCGTGGCTCGCTTGTTAACCTAGTTAGAAACGCCGCCGGCGACCGCTCAACATCCACAGTTTCTTTCAAATACTTTTTGATTTAATGAATAGGTACCCCAGCTATGTTCCCTGTAACTTTCCGAAAATATTCTCTAGGAAAATTTATACAATTTACGGGAAGATTTTCTTCCATAGCGTATTTTAATAACGCGTTGTTCAAGTTTGGTGCTTTTATAGATATCCACGCGTGCGTGAAAACGTTATTTTTATCGTTGTAGATAATTGGCTTCGATCCACACCTGACCTAAGTTTCAATTCCCATTTGGTCATATTAAACTTTTTCAATATATCAATGTCTTTTTTTATCCTCTATGTATTTTTTGGTCTCAGTGGAGTTAGTTATCTACGACCTAGACAAGGTGATTTAATTCCAAATAACAGTAACCGAATTTTTGCTATAAAAAGTACAAACATTCTGTAGAAGACTAATGAAATCTGTAAAGCCTTTTCGGTGTAGGATGAATTCGCGTACAAAATAAATAACACATACGCGGCATCCGCGATGTGAAATGGGTTAAAACTGTCGCACGAATTTTGTTGATATAAATTTTACTTGGTTGAAATAAATTACATTAGTCGTTACTTTATTCTCGTGGGTTAAATATTATGTTACATTCATGTCTTTTACTTACCGTTGGTTTTTTTATGCACATTTTTTTCGCACATCGAATTAATTCGTGGAACATCCTGTCTTTGCATCGACGCCGCCGCCGCTGCAAAAAGGGGTAACCTTTTTATAAAAATGGAAGTTGACACGGAATTGAATAATGTTGTTCCGCATAAATTAACTTCGGACGCATGGCGTAAAGGAAAACTCTATAATGAAATGAGAGAACGTCGACGGAGTAAAAAAATCCCGGTATTTCGCGTAGTGAAAATTTATAAGGCTAGGGCGGGCAAAACACGTTATTTTTTATCTTCGCTATTTCCGAATCTATTGGTAACAAACAAAGAGATTGTGAAGGCTACGCCAATTCGTATAAAGGATATCGTCTAGAATCCGCTCACAACAATTTTGCCGTCTCACGAAATACACATAAATTTGTACCGCATCAAAATTCCAGTACCTACTTATAAAAGACTAAGAAATCTATATCTTCTAATATAAATAAAACAAAAGTCAGGTTAGTTGCACCATTTATAACTCAAGAACGACTGGACCGATTTTTATGATCACAACAAACAACAACAAATCAAAATTTGTTGGATTTGTCTCCGCCTCATATACAATACACAATAGCAGAAAAACTATTAAAACATGGGAAATATTCATGAGAAAATCGTAATGAAGATAATTTAAGGCGGTACGAAGTTCGCCGCGCTCAGCTAGTTATAAATATAACAAACTTCTGCTAAGTAATTTTTATTTCGAACCCAAGGTTTTGTGGCACCTGCAGCTAGTCATCTGTCCACTCGTCCATTAGTCGAGGTGGGGTTTATCTTAGCAACAGATCAAAATGCTGAAGACCAATGCCTTATAGTTTTAATACCTAGGTGTTACCGCACTTAAAAACACATTTAGGTAACAGGCAGGTGACTAAGTTTTAGTGCGCTTTAAAAGTGTTGAAATCGTAAAATCCACCGGCGACATCGACTGTAATATCAGCCAGAGGTACCTTTTATACGGCAAGAGCTACTTTTATATGACTTTTAAATTCTAACTCATAATGTTATCTTTTTGTATGGATATTTTGAAACACATTATGATTATGACGTCTGCTTAAGAAGTCAGAGAAAATAAATGTTTATTTATTTATTTTACTAGCTTCTACCCGCGACTTCGTCCGCGTGAAATTTTTTTGTTTCCCTCGACCTACCCCGTTGCATCGCATCGCCTATGCCCGTGCAATATTCGTTTGCACTTAGCGTTCTTTCTGACTTTTATTATTTTTGCTCGACTCCTAGCGTGATGTAAAATAGTCTTCCTCAAAAATTGGGCTATAAAATCCATAAATTTTTTGTGTCGAGAAAAAATCAAAAAAACATATATACCAAAATGTATGAATCCCTATTATAATTAACAAGTTACACGAAATAGAAAAACCACACTTGTTCAATATATCACCTTAAATGGCCCTTTACTTTGAATCACAACTGTCATTCGTTGACGTTTGTATGAAATCGCTATAACACGGTAATCATGGTCGTGTGTAAATTTGGTAAACTTGCCTGACTGTAGGTACCTACCAACTTATACCGGCCTCACTGACTATATTATATTATCCTATATTTTGCTATAGCTCGTAAACGATACTCGTATAGAATGAAATAAATGATTTTATTTCTGTAAGGGCGAATTCCACCAAACTTTAACACCTAGAATAAGTCTTATCCTCAGAATAAATTTTGAATTTTTGACAGTTATTCCATACTAGAATTGTTAGACGTCAATTTTATTCTACGGATAAAAGATATCTGACTTTGGTCAAATCAGCCCACAGTGGGTTTGTACAAACACTTTTGCATGTCCTTCATATTATAAATACTAGATGAGGTCGGCGATTTCCATCTGACTACTCTGAGAAAAAGGCCGAAACAAACATAAAATTGGTCAGGTCATGTGATGATGTGAAGACCATGTAGATTGGTGTTTGAAATGGTCTCTTGAAGAAACCACACAGATTAAGTGGACATGTCCAGTCAGTACACGCATTTGTCAATCATGCAGCTCAACTCAGAACTTAAGGAGCTCAACGATTCGAAGAACAACACCAAAGAAAGGACATTTGGGTAGCCCACATAAATTACTGAAACTACCAGACCATGAATAAAACTAATTAAGAAAAAAAAAAGAACTTTTACAATGCCCCAGTTAAATAATTAAACAAACAAATTATTAGACTGTAGATAAAATACTTTAATCCTGAATTCAATTAATAAAGTACTTATTACTCAAGAAAACCCCTTACAAAAGTTACAAAGTCACCCTACAGGAAAAAACAAAGACCGTGTCGCCTTAATTTGAAAATATCAATTTCTTCGAAAGCTTTTAAGGAAAATCCTTTAGAACAACTTTTACGAGACCCCATTATTACCTTTCCTTTTAATTTATTTTCTTTGCGGCAACCCACTTTTTCTGTAGCAATAACGTCTTCCTTCTCTACATTGATACGGGAGCCGTGGGTATACAAACCTTTTATACCAATGTGAATGGGATGTATACAATAAATCCTATAGGGAATCCTCGTTTGAGAGTATAAGAAGTAGAGCTCTAGAGTACCTACTAATGCTTTCATTGAAATCGACGCAGATTTTTGTTAGAAAAAAGAGTACTAAAAAGGCCACTTTGGCAGACAGTTAACGTTAAGTTAAACGTATCAAATCCCATTGGTGAAGGATTTTTCAGTTATTTTTTTTTTGTCTGTGTTAAAATACCAATCAATCCAATCCCAATCTCTTTGATTATAACTACGTAGTGCAGCCAAAAAAAAGAAAAACACGGACTGTCTTCGCCTTTATGATTCATAATGTTATCCTTTTATGATTCTGCCAAAGTGGCCTTTATAGGCCATAGGAGGTATGTTTTATGGTGAAATTGGTAGAAGTTTTACGATGGGACCCACCCGGAATTCAAACCCTTGGTAAAAGTTTTTCATAGTGATCAGTTTAATACCAAACCCGAATAGGGGTCTATTCGGGCTTGGTATTACTTTCTAATTGGAATAGTATAAAACTTTGCATTGGTATGCTCCATTCAAATAGTATAAAACTTTGCATTGGTAAAATCACAGTGATCTTTATTCCCATTCTAACAAATTTGCTCTTGGGTATTTGCCACTGACAAATCTATCAAAATCATTGTGATCTTTATTCTCATCACATTATGGTTACTGTTAGGCTGTTGCTGCCAGAGAAATATAACTGGAAACGGAGTGTAGAAAGAAGTATACAATTCCATAGATTATGTTTTACAGAATGCTGAGTTGCATTATTTTTACCGGATGATGAGTTGCATTGAGAATGGATCTTTCAATATTCACCCACTGAACGGGTTTTAAGAGGGTTTAAGTGCGAAGTGAAGTCGCGGGCAACAGCTAGTCTTTCATAAGGCAAGGTTGTTGCTTTTCCTCTTGAGCTTCCATATTACTAATGCAGTTTTCTTAATGATGCTTTCCTAGTACCAACGATTTCTCAGGAGTGTCTTCCAACATGCATGTAGATGGTAGGTAGGTAGGCAGGTATGAAGCATTTGATTTGTACAGCTGTTATGTTATGTTTGTGTTCGTTAGTAGCGTGGGTGGTATGTTCTTATGTTTGTATTTGAATTTGCAAGGAGTTGAGAGTATGTGTGTTGTGAATGCTGTGTCGTCTTGTTCCTGTTGTACCTATTCGTACTGATTCTAAGAATTACTTAGATTCATCAAGTAATTCTTGTTTTTTTTTTGTTACAAAATTTTATCTTTGTTCAATGAAGGTTATGTCTTTATTCAGGTAGTACCTGGGTAAAGATACTACGCTTCAAACATAATAATGGTTTCAGGAAAACCTTTAACCAATCTCTTTGTTGTGTAAATGTAAATAAAAACACCATCCATTCACTTTTTCGGATAGAAGGACCAATATTTTGCGCACAAAATCTGTCCCCCTATTGTCCATTGTATACAGAAGCAATAAAAATAATTTTCACTCACAATATCCGCTGTCTCCTACAGTTTGCGCGGCATCTAGGGATGCGGATGCGGGCGTAGGCGGCCGCTACATCGATCGCGACCCCTGACATTAAATGAAAGACAGGCCGCTCGTTGAGGGACGACCGTAAGCCCGGTTCATACCATGTGCCGATACAAAGCACTACAGACACTACACAAAAGATAAAGAAAATGTACCCTTTAAAAGGGGAGCCATATTTTATTTCAGAGAACGCAATAAGAAAGGAATTTTAACATTGAAACAGAAAACAGTGTCCCTGAAATATACGAAACGACATAACAGAAGTGTTTATTGTCATCCATAAAACGGTTACGTATAAAACGAGATACATTCCAGGCCTTAGGAACGCAAACGTTCAAATGTAACCATCAGTCAAGCTGCGTATAAACCTTTAACGTCGGCAGTATTATCTGCTATAATACGGGAGCTGCCAGCCCTGCGAATGTAGGGCACTCACACAGCCGCGATGACGCACACGCGCGTAGTCTACGTCACTGAGACGACGCAGTCCCGGCTACCTGGCCCGATCGCGGAGCACACAACATGGTGTCTACGTCACAATACCCTACTTATATTAAACTCGACAGCTTAATGTTCTGCGCTCCTGATTCAGGGGTGTGCGTAAAGGAATTTATAGCTTTTCACGCTATTGAGTAGAGCTTTAATAAACCTTTTATGGGACTTTTACATTGGCGTTCAGGCAGGTCAAGTTTATTGATTTAGTTCGTCGACTTGCTTTATGGCGCACGCGAAATGTCACGCGAATCTGTTGGTTGATTTTGGTGAGTGATAGTGCTTATATAGATGTTTAGCTGCAGACGTTTTAAATTGATTGTTTGGTAGTACTTTGAGACTATTGGATACGGTCCAGTACTCGAGATTTTAAAAACGGGAGTTTGGCACGTTTTCTCTTGTACAATACTACTGACAGAGATGTTTCCGAGTCTACAACAATTACTACTCATTGTGAACAACCCTATTTTTAGGGTTCCGTAGTATCTAAAAGGAACCCTTATAGTTTCGTTATGTCCGTCTGTCTGTCTGTCCAAGGTTTTGCTAAGTAACCGTTAGTACTAGAAAGCTGAGTATGTATATAAATTATGCCGACAAAGTGGTAAAATAAAATTTTGGAAAATATTTTTTTTTAGGGTAGCTCCCCTACACGTGAAATGGGGATGAATATTCTTCTAAAATGACTTGGGGGTTGCTAAAATTATTTTTCGATTTAATGCTCCATTTACGAAATATTAAACTTTAAAGTGCAAATTTTTGTTCCAGTAGGGCGTCCCCCCCTCTAAAACCTAAACTGCGGGCTTGAAAAATCAGGAAAAATTCACAATGACAGTGCATTTCATGAACTTTAAATGAAAACTATAGCGGTTAATATAACTTTATTAGTTTAGCAGTAATAGTCGTTGAACTTGGGTGTTGGATAATTTTGTACCAAATACAAAATCCTTAGCATTAATCCTGTATAGTGACTAAGATGAAGTAGTTGCTTGTTTATGACGGGTAAAGACTTGCATTAAAAAACAAAATATGAAATAAAAAACCGTAATAAATTACCATAAGTTTCACAATACCCACTGCCGCTAGATGGAATTACAATTTTGTGAATTGAAATAATAACTTGGCAGCAATCGTCTTCTTATTTTTTAGTTTTACAAGGAAGAAAGTGGTTCTTATTATTTAATGTCTAATCTGTTTAAATAATTATCTTCGAAAATCAATATTTTGTTGTGTTTAGTATCGTTATTCGATAACAGATGGCATTGTGCCGTGGCGTCACTTTTGTAGAACGCGGTGTTAAGATTTTTTTGCAAGGTATGACCTCCGTGGTTACGTTATGTGTTAAAGTTTTGTTTTACTCTGGACACCCTTGCATATATTGTTATTATAACCATTAACTCCTAATATCTTTACCATAATTATATTCAGAATAAAGAACGGCAGAATCGTACTATATTGTGATAACGGGCTACTAGGGAACCCTACACTGTGCGTGGCCCGACACGCACTTGGCCGGTTTTTTAACGTACGCTGCGTGTGTGAAAAGCGATATGTTTTTTGTTTCGCTCGACAACAGTGTATGAATTCTGAGGTGTGCGTTCTGAATTACATCACTTATACACACATGTAGGTACGGCCTGTACCGCGTGTTCACAGCAAAACAATCCTTACGGTGCTAATGCATTAATGACCGCTACCGCAGGTTGGAAAGGCAATTAGCAATGTATCGGGGCAATTTAATAAATTATTATAATGTACGCTGTAAAACTAATTTCCTCATAAAAGGTTTCATGCGGTTTTAAAAGGTCGTGGTTTTCTTATTAAAATGCTTTTAGCTTTCATATCCATTATCGCAAAAATTAATTTTGATTTAACATTATACATTACATTTACGTCGCCACATGACAAAAACGCATCACACTGACGATGACGTCACGCAAAATCCTGCATCGCGCAGAGTTTACCGCACGGGAACCCTAGCTTAAAACAACGGCCCGACTTTAAACGTCGCTGGGTAGCTGCCCACCATACACGACATTTCGTTTGGTCGGAGGATCCTCCCTTTTCTATATAATTAGATCTAGATTAGCTGAAACTAACGGCGGTACCCTGAAGTATCGATTTTTCACATACGACTATGTTAATTGCTACGGTCAAAATATTTAAGTGGGGCTCCCATACAACATCCGTATTTTTTTCGGCGTTTATGCCTTGTGGTACGGAACCCTTCGTGTGCGAGTCCGACTCGCACTTGGCCAGGTTTTTTACATTTCTTGTAAAAAAATAAAAAGTAAAGTTTCCGTGAAAAGTAGGCTATCAACAAGAAGATGAAATCTAGGTACTCTACGGCGATGTTTCGTGGAGTTTCTCGAAAAAGGATATTATGAAATTATGAAGTATTAAATTTTGTAGCATAAAGGTCAAGATCAATTGTTTTTTGGGTTACCTTGAAATACTAAAAAAACTAGAAATAGATTTTTAATTGAAGAAATTCACTTTTGTTTCATCATTGTGTTTTAAAGTTTTCACAGTGATATTTTACACCATAGACCCGCCGGTTTCTAACTACAAATCTTTTGAATTTTCTATTAGATACCTACTTACTAACTTAAGTGGCAGTGGGCAGGGCACATTGCTCGCAGAACAGATGGCCGATGGGGCCGAAAGGTTCTAGAGTGGCGGCCGCGTACCGGAAGGCGTAGCGTAGCGTTGGAAGGCCTCCCACAAGGTGGCCCGACGACATTGTGAAGGCTGCAGGAACCCGTTGGATGCGAGAAGCGCAGAACCGGTCGAAGTGTAGGTGCTTAGGGGAAGCCTATGTCCAGCAGTGGACGTCTTTCGGCTGAAATGATGATGATGATGATGACCTACTCAATTATAATTCGTTGTGGTAAGCTGGAGTTTTAAATTGTGTACCGAGGACTGAAAATCATCAGCAAAATTTCAAAGCACACAGCAGCAGCTGTTATAAATTATAATAGGTACATTGCTCCCAATACAGGCCAAACTCACACATAATGTCGAGAATATCATCACACTATGTATGGGACAGGAGGTCCCATACCACAGTCAACCTTCATTAATATTAAATAGGCTTTACGAGCGCCCCCGCAATCAATTCCCTTAGCGACTCCGTTGACAAACTGACTAGAATATTTATATGGCTGTCATATTTAGTCTCTAATAAAGTTTCATATAATTTCTTTGTTGTTTCATAAAGTAGATAGTGGTACGTGGTCGATTAGGTCAGCAGCGTTTCGGCAATGATTCTGGGGCACAAAAAAACTAGTCTTTGTTTGTGAGATCGTGTTTAGTTTTGGGTCGTAGAAATACTTTGAATGTTTTGTGTTCAGGCAGAAGATACGGCTATTCAAAATAGTTACGGCGTGACTTCTGTAAACCTCTGGGGATGTCGATTGGTACATCTGGCGTTTTATGAGCGAAAACCTTTGGAATGTAACGTGAGTAAACTCACATAATCAGCCTATAATGTTAATGGCCTCCTCTCTGTGAGAGGAATTGGGCCGTAATCCACCAGACGGGCCCAGTGCGGGTTGGTAGATGTCACATGTCTTCGAATTTTTGGTTCTAGGATATGCCGGTTTCCTCAAGATGTTTTTATTTACCGTTTTGAGAGCAGTGGTGATGAAATAATTTACACAAAGAAAAGCGCCTGTCTGGGTTCGAACCTACGACCTACAACTCGTTTAGTTTTTGTACAACTGAAGTTAATAAAGAATTTTTTTTTCATGATGTGTGCTTAATTAACGCAGAAGATTTCCAGGAACTAATGAATATCAAAATAATAATTCACTACAACTCCCATTTACTGTGAAGTTCGTAGGTACAAAGCATCGTAGCGGACACAGGAATGTTATAAAATTTAATGGAGGGTTTCTCTGAGCTGTAATAATGCAAAATTCGCTGAAATGTAATTCAGTGATTGCTTTTCAATAATAACGCTGTTTGCGGTTTTAAATTAAATTCACTGGTTATTCAAATAATATTTTCTGTGCGATATTGAAAGTATACTTCAATGAAACAATTAGTAGTATTTTAATTATTTTCCACTTTATGTATTGTTTGATTGTACTTTTCAAGATTTTTTCAACCTGCCACCCTGTAGTGTATACAATATTGAGAATAAGACAGGAAATTCTATTACAGAGGAGACTTTGTCATTATCTGGCTAAATATGAGTGTGTTATCGTTACATCTCTGCCTAACCCTTCAGAGATTCCAAGTGTGATGTTAAGTTAAAATAGAGATAATAAGTATTTAACTACTAATAATCTCACTTTTGAGAGAAGGAGAGAGACTTAACTTATTAGACATAGCTACATACATGACATACGATTGTTCCCACACCATTCCTAGAAGATGGTTTAAAAATCAACCTAGCGGAAAACAAAGTACACCAATCTACCTATAGATGCTACTACCAGGTACAACGTCATACGTCATTAGTAATAAATGTGGAGCTAATACAATAGTATATAAAATCGATACAGCTCATAGTACGGGTCAGGGTAGCGCCGTAAAGTGCAAAGGTAAATGCAGCGCTGGTTCTATTAATAGCTCGCCCGGGCAAGCCGCTACTCCCGGCTTCCGATTCATATTCAAACCGTGTGAGAGTTTTGTGAAAGAAAACAAATGAACTCTAATTAGTTTCCGATTAGAAATGTGTATTTTGTATTAGTGATTTATTATTCTGTGGTAGTTTTAGAAACATTTTGCGGGTAGCTTTCTGATTATGTGAACTTGGTAAACAAATTAATATGGCCGCCCGGGTCTTCTACATAGGAACCTACTACGCTTTGGAATGGGCAACTAGCTTCAATCTTTCTGAATCACTGACTCCTCTGACAATTCAATATTGCCTGTAAATTGTTTAATTGAAATAAATGCTTTGAGTTTGAGGCTGATAAGATGAAGTTAAGTCTGCCTATAGATATGGCACAGCAAAGAGAACCAATGCGTGGCCATTCAATGAGATAAAACTAAAATGTCATAAGGCTGATTTTTCAATAGACAGACAATTTTTATTCGTGGAATAAAATTGACGTCTGACAGATTTTGTATGGAAGAACTGTCAAAAATTCAAAATTATTGCTCCGATAAATTTATCTGGCGTTGGAAAAATCAGCCCTAAATGTGACTGTTATTTTACTGGCACCATAAATTCTTCACATTGAATCACTGAACATTTTAACATATTCTTAATTTATAACTTTGAATGGATACTATTCATTTTATTCCAACCAGTTTTAAACGCAATGCAAAAATATTGCATAACCAACAAAGAACTCTAAATAACAAAAGAGTTTACACAAAATGAACCAGGTAAAACTATTCTTTGTTAGGTAACACAAAAACAAAGAGCCAGTACCAACATAACAAAAAATATTAAAATAAATTGTAAAGCGTATCCAATTTTGAATTTCTGCAAAAGGTCAGATGCGTCCCAGGGCGTTCCAATTTGCGAAACGGGCTAGCTTGCTTCCCAGTCCGAGCTATCTATCTCACTCGTCAGGTCCCGGGCAAACCAGGATACCTAGTGCTCAATGCATAACAGTTGGCGAAACCAGTTCGAACGATATTCAACTTTATTGCTTTAACAATAACTGCAACTAGGGAGGAATTTCCCATGCATGCCTGACCTGTTGCGTCCCCCGTCATCGTATCGGAATCAAATCGATATTACGTGGGATGCGTCGGGGTAAATTGGAAACGTCATGTGAGTACCTATGCACGTATAGATATAGAGTTAACTGTGAAATATGATTATTACTGCTCAAAGTAGGTCTGGGATGACCTAGAAACAAAAACTGGGCTGGCTAAGCATTCAGCCTGATTTATCGTAAGAGGCTAATATATTTTCATGAACTTGGGAGTGGGTGATATATCTTTTAGATGAGTTAGCCCATTTTTCGATAAAGGAATCCTAATGAATCGTCGGCGAGCGTGGCAGCTACGTATAAAATACTCACAGAATAATTATAATTGTTTAGTAGCATTTAAATTGTACATTAGGGTTATTCATTAGTATAAGTAGCTTTACTTAGTTAATTTAAATAGTCATTTGTTTAAACTTTTTGTTTGTGCTTAATGCGAGACGTCACGTTAATCGCCTTTTGTTTTAAAATTCTATTTATTTTTGTGACTGAATTGGGAATTAGGTCATTAATTTACCTAAACTTTTGCCATTTGGGTCTATTTGTGTATATCATGATAAGATGAAATTGGAGGCTTTTTAATAGGTAGAAAGATAGGTTAGGTAGGTAGGTAGAAATCTTCCCAAATGAAGATAATTAGGTATCAATGTTTATAGAAGTAAGCTGTGCTGTTAGATTGAGACGTTTTAAAACATAATCCTATATCCTCAAGCTGCAATGTAATCATTAACATTGTAAAATTGCACTCCAGAACCACACAAAATACAAGCTATGTTTAGTTTGTGGCTCACCGAATCTGTCATATTGTATTTTTACTTTTAAATGAATAAACTTCTTATTATTACCTATACAAAAATCAATTGTATCTTCTTCTTACATATCTATACAAATCAATTGCCGTGCGTTAGTCTCGTAAAAACTCGCAAATGCGCGCCGGAGAAGGTTTCTGACAAAAAAAGGGATTGCAACAGCTTCACCTAGTAAGAAATACATTCAAAGCATGTTGTCTTTTCTACAGTACATTGATAGATAGAACAGATTGATTGTTGCTGTACTTACAAAGAAGAACAACAAGAGAAGAAGAAAGAAGTACAGCATAAGTATTAAAAAAAACTCGCTACAAAGAAGAAACACACTTAATGTTTTAAAGGGGATATTGAACTCCCCATGTAACATGTTGCTTCAGAACAATTCGAACACCACTCATCTCTCGTCCGAAGACAAATAAAATATTCGCTCTCAACTAATTTGCAGTAAACTACGCACGCCATTGTCATCTTTAATAAACGGATATAACGTCGATAATGGCGTGTAATTGTATAATAAATTCTGCGTTATTTTGTTACATTGAGCTTTGTGAATGGTTTTAGTTTTCTACGGTAAGAGGATTTGTTATTTTCCGATATAGTTTCGATATTTTATAACAGGATCACAGAATATAGTTAACAATAGCTTGTTTTGCGTAGAAATAATATTTTTAAAGCTTTTATTTTTAACTCTGTTGCATTTGAATTTTAATAAAAAAACTATATTATTTAAAAACTACAGTTTTCAGGCATGTTTCACCATAAAATCCGGTTTTCTTTATTATCTGGCAGTTTACTTTATACATTTTTTGTTCCACCCACTAATGAGTACCGGCCTCGTCCTTTGTATGCCATATTTCTCATTTTTTCCCTTGTCGTTAAGTCTATGAAGCACTGCCTCGCTCTGCCTTAAGTAACGAGTGTAATGTGACAAAGTCCGAAAAGACCAATGTTTTCGTAAAGGTGCTCCCTCACCTGGAGCGTTCGCCTGTAATGTAACATTTCAGATTAAATTTTGAGCATTACTTTACAATACTGCCTCCCTGACTGACGAGCATTCGCCTGTAATGTAACATTAGATTCGAATTTGAGCATTTAGTTGATTCCACAACCACTTTATCATCAAGTTGCGCACTGTAATGCTCGGTTTTCCTCCCTCACTGATCTAATGCTCGACTCTGTAACGTTACATTGCAGGCGAATGCTCCAAGTGAGGGAGTACCTTAAGGTGATCGTGCGAATGTCCAAAAAATGGCGAAAATACGACCAGTCATAAGCGTAATTTCAGGCTGAGGGTATTAAGACAACCTAATTAATAAAGTTCCCAGTTATGAGACATAAGTGGTCTATAAAGGTACGAGTGCTATTATGTACTTGTCTATTTTACTTTGCCGTCTTATGTTATTGGGGTCGTAGACACTATTAGTAAACCTATAAAAACTGACAATTCGTTGACATACTTACAAATGGTATGTTTTCGTAATACTATTTCTTCTATCTTTTACCAGCAGTGGCCCGCGGTTTCACCCGCGTAAGTTTCGATCCCGTGGGAATATCGGGATAAAAAGTATACTATGTGTTAATCCAGGAAATAGTCTATCTGTGTGCCAATTTTTATCCAAATCTGTTCAACGGTTTACGCGTCATTGAGTAACAAACATCCAAACATCTTCACAAACCTTCGCCTTTATAAAATTATTAGTATGATTAGTATGACTAGCTGCGCCCCGCGGTTTCACCCGCATAAGTGTCGATCCCGTGGGAATATCGGGATAAAAAGTAGTCTATATCTTAATCCAGGGTGTCAGCTACCTTCATACATAATTTTACCAAAATTGGTCCAGCCGTTTGAGCGTAAAGAAGTAACAAACGTATAAACACACACACACAAACTTTCGCCTTTATAATATTAGTGTGATAGTAGGATATCAACAAAAATAGTTTTCTAGTAGGTATAGTTTAGCTGAAAACTATTTTATGGTAGGTATATCATCCTGAATGGTCGATGTCGATCAAAGGTCAGAGAAATTCATTGTTTAGCAAAACTACTATTATTTATTGACAGCTGCCGGCCGATTCTGTAAAAACATCACCGTGATAACTTAGGTGAAGTGAGCTGTCATTCCACATTATGCTAGGGATTGACACTATTGACAGCTCACTCCACGCTCACTTCACCTAAGTTTTCACGGTGAGATTTTTACAGAATAGCACTGCTGCTGTATGAAATGACTCGGCCGTATTGACGTAGAGTGTCAATTTGCTTTTAACAACTAATTTTCCGGACTGTACAAATGACCAAAGAATTAATGATTTCAATGAAGTCTTCTCTGGGTCATCACAGGTTGTGTTGTTTTTTAGGGTTCCGTACCCAAAGAGTGCCAACAAAACCCTATTACTAAGCCTACGCTCTCCGTCCGTCCTTCCGTCTGCCTGTCACATGGGCTGCATCTCATGAACCGTGTGTATCTCTATTGTAGCTAAAACAACAAATAATAAAAGTAAAATAAATTTACTAAAAATTAAAGGTCTCTCAATGCAATAAACGTGTTTTTTCGGCGTTTTTATTAAGGTTACGCCTGTGGTACGGAATCCTTCGTGTGCGACTTTGCATCGCACTTGGCCGGTTTTTTTCTCTGTATCTAGCAACTCTGGTACAACTAAATTAAACCTTTCTCGCAGTAGGTAGGCATAAGGTACAAACCTTTTAGGCAATAATTTTCTTGACTAAGCTTAGCATGTAAAAGTAGCAATATTAACTTTAATGTCTTATACATAAGCAATGAACATCTCTAATTTTAGTTACAGACATACAGATCCACCCTTCAAATATCCTAGTAACTTATGAACATTAATTTCTGCTTTCAGACTCCGTCAACTTATATTACAAGTCATATCAGCATAAGTCTCTCTGAAACTTTTCTTAGTCGATGGTATTAGATAAACTTCTGATCAACATTAGTATCGTCCTTTGAGTCTAGACTTGATGGCAAAAGATAATATAATAACTAAGTAAAGAAATAGTTTCAGAAGTACCAGTCTTTTGCCTGTAAAGCGTTGGTTATGAAACCACAGCTTTACAGGCAGAAGACTGAAGACCAATTATTCTCGTAATTTAAATCGTTCAAAATCTAGTCGCAGTCTCATCTCAGCCACAAACAAATGTCAAAATGTAGGGAAATTACATGTATTTTTGAAAGATTGTGACTGTAAACGTTTACGCCGTATGGCATTTCATACAAACTTTCAAGCACCTATTTTTCAAAATTAATGAACCGATTTTAATGAAACTTCATACGCATAAGCAGGATACAAAGGTCTAAAAAGTTAGTAGAGAACATTTTCGAAATGTCTTATTTAAAAAAAGATAAGTGAAAATCTCTGTTTCTATAGAAAATTTAAAATCGGTCTAATTTGGCTGTAACACTATTTTTCACATACATATAAAAAAACCGTGTACTACTTACATACATACAAAGTAAGGAACCCTCGATGCGAGACTCCGACTCGCATATGACCGGTTTTTTTTTTGTGTGTCGCACTAATGGGCAAAGGCCTCCCCTTTGTCCTTCCAAACCATGGCCATGCTGGTCCTGCAAACGTTATCACAATCCTTTTAAGATTCACAAATTAAATGGATCTTCTACGTCTTTCTCCACAGTGTTGCCTATATATTATTTAGTCATACATTAGCCTACGGTTTTATAGTCTGTGTTGTTTTTGTCTTTATAATTTATTAGACGAAGTGAAAACCTCTTTCATGGCGTAGTGTAGTGAAATCGAAGCAATAATAATATGTTAGAAAAATCAATAAAAATAATATAATACTTATCTATTGTTGCGTGTAGTGTTTTTTCCAAGCAATACTCGTATTTATTCAGAATACAACGGGACACGATTGATATAAGGCAACAATATAGTATTGATATTTTTTTTTTACGTTTTCCTATGAGATTCTATTGTTAGAAATTAAAACCTCAAACGGCGCAAATACTCCAATCTCTTTGGAACGTATATGTTTGAGCCGTTTGGGGTTGAAACTCTAGGGCCATGGGGCCCGAGTGCCCACGTGGTATTTCGAGACATCGCCAAGCGGTTGGTCGACTCTTCACGTGACCAGAGGGCTGGCCTATTTTTTGGCCAAAGAATCAGCATTGCCATACAACGTGGCAATGCTGCCAGTCTTTTGGGCACTTTTCCTGTTGAGAGCGATGCGGATGAATTTTTTGATGCCCTTTGATTCTTTCCTTTCCTTTTTATATACTTGTACATATTCTTATTATTATTTTAATATTGTTAGAAATGGATATTGGTTCTATTCACAACAAAACATGAAACTGCTGTGACAGTAAAAGTAACATATCGATTGAACCTCTTAATCCTAACTAATTATATGTTAATATAAATACTAAAGTAAGTTTTTTTCTTACGCTTTCACATTTTAACGTCTGAACAAAGGACATCATTCATTACGTACCTATCTAAAAATTAAAGTGCTGGCCAGAAAATAAAAGTACTGTTATCATATGGGAAATAACATTGTGGGAATTTTTTGCTATAACAACGAAAGTCTACGATTGTCTCCCCGGCTGCTATTTGAGATTGAAAATGTCAAAAATCATATTTTTTTTAACAAGTGTTTTAATTTAAGTATAACATTTGAAATGATTTCTTCAATATAGCCCACGAAATGCATTTTTTTTACATCTCATGGGTTTTCACCGTATTGCTAGAATTTGACAAGTTTTCTACTTCAAATTGTCAATTTAGAAACCATTTAATACACGTTACATGAGACATAGACCTTTGTTCGCCCAATATTTGTAGGTTTTCTTTGAAACCTAATATTACTATAATAAATACCCACGTGGAACGCAAGATAAAGGTAACTTATAAATAGAAAACGTAATTAAAGTTCAAAATCGTTAATTTCACTCATTCTATGAAAATTTCAGGGCAGTTAAATCTCTTAATTGTGGATTCACTTTATAGCTCAACTTTTCAAAATATATTCTGTCTGTATTTATTACTGTAATTAAACTGCCAAATTATGGAACGTAAAATACTGGAGTTGGTAAAAGATTAACGTTATGATGGCCTGTCATTGTCTGGGAGTCGAACGCGGAATTAAAATTGAAGTTGGATCTTAATGAAGATATATTGGTGGAGAGTTTTGTAAGGAAAATTACGCCTTCTATTAATATACTCAGACTTTCTGAGATGGAAGGCATCCATTAGGGATATTCGCACGACAGAAGACATTTATAGAATACTAGCCGCACCCCGTGGTTTCACCCGCATAAGTGTCGATCCCGTGGGAATATCGGGATAAAACGTATCCTATGTATTATTCTGATATATAAGCTATATTACTGTAAAGTTTCATCAAAATCCATTCAGTAGTATTTGCGTGAAAGAGTAACAAACATCCATCCATCCTCACAAACTTTCGCATTTATAATATTAGTAGGAAATTAGTAGGATAGTAGGACGATACGTGAGAAATATTCAAGAGTCTTTAAATAGGTTTGTTATGTTGAAACCGTGTGTTATGTTGTTTTCTCAGAATGGAGAGGAGTTCGTGTTGCTTGTATTTTTAAATAATTTGATTTCGGATCCTTCACGTGTAACTTATTTGCATGTGTAGAACAAAAAAAATTAATACTCTTTATTATGTACACCATCAGTAGCGAAGGGTCTATTTTTGTAAGAGGTAAGCCGGAGTAGATATCTATTATATTATTTGTTTACAGAATACTGTCTGCCATTTTTCAAAGGGAAGCCGGTAGGAATCGAGTAGTATGGAATCTTCGCCACTGTACACCATACAATTTACAGATATTATGAATATATAAATTTTACTTAGGGTGACACAGTGGGCGGTCTTTTCGCTAAGAGCGATCTTTTAAACATAACCATTGGATTGATTAATTTATGTGTGAGTGAAATGTTATTCACTCTGCGGCCAAAAAAGGCCACTTTGGCAGAATCATAAAAGGATAACATTATGAATCATAATATGGCGAAGACAGTCCGTGTTTTTCTTTTTTTCGCTGCACTACGTAAGTATAATCAAAGAGATTGAAAAACTTAAAAATCCTTATCCAATGGGATTTGATACGATTAACTTAACTGTTAACTGTCCATTATGAGTCAGTTGCACGTCGGTCGTGGATTCCTGTCACGCTGTATGTGTTGGTGTACTTAAAAAAAAAATTTAGCCACACAGGCAGATGCTTCGCTTAGTGCTTAGTTCTGGGTAATATCAATTTTAATTCCGCGTTCGACTCCCAGACAATGACAGGCCATCATAACGTTAATCTTTTACCAACTCCAGTATTTTACGTTCCATAATTTGGCAGTTTAATTACAGTAATAAATACAGACAGAATATATTTTGAAAAGTTGAGCTATAAAGTGAATCCACAATTAAGAGATTTAACTGCCCTGAAATTTTCATAGAATGAGTGAAATTAACGATTTTGAACTTTAATTACGTTTTCTATTTATAAGTTACCTTTATCTTGCGTTCCACGTGGGTATTTATTATAGTAATATTAGGTTTCAAAGAAAACCTACAAATATTGGGCGAACAAAGGTCTATGTCTCATGTAACGTGTATTAAATGGTTTCTAAATTGACAATTTGAAGTAGAAAACTTGTCAAATTCTAGCAATACGGTGAAAACCCATGAGATGTAAAAAAAATGCATTTCGTGGGCTATATTGAAGAAATCATTTCAAATGTTATACTTAAATTAAAACACTTGTTAAAAAAAATATGATTTTTGACATTTTCAATCTCAAATAGCAGCCGGGGAGACAATCGTAGACTTTCGTTGTTATAGCAAAAAATTCCCACAATGTTATTTCCCATATGATAACAGTACTTTTATTTTCTGGCCAGCACTTTAATTTTTAGATAGGTACGTAATGAATGATGTCCTTTGTTCAGACGTTAAAATGTGAAAGCGTAAGAAAAAAACTTACTTTAGTATTTATATTAACATATAATTAGTTAGGATTAAGAGGTTCAATCGATATGTTACTTTTACTGTCACAGCAGTTTCATGTTTTGTTGTGAATAGAACCAATATCCATTTCTAACAATATTAAAATAATAATAAGAATATGTACAAGTATATAAAAAGGAAAGGAAAGAATCAAAGGGCATCAAAAAATTCATCCGCATCGCTCTCAACAGGAAAAGTGCCCAAAAGACTGGCAGCATTGCCACGTTGTATGGCAATGCTGATTCTTTGGCCAAAAAATAGGCCAGCCCTCTGGTCACGTGAAGAGTCGACCAACCGCTTGGCGATGTCTCGAAATACCACGTGGGCACTCGGGCCCCATGGCCCTAGAGTTTCAACCCCAAACGGCTCAAACATATACGTTCCAAAGAGATTGGAGTATTTGCGCCGTTTGAGGTTTTAATTTCTAACAATAGAATCTCATAGGAAAACGTAAAAAAAAAATATCAATACTATATTGTTGCCTTATATCAATCGTGTCCCGTTGTATTCTGAATAAATACGAGTATTGCTTGGAAAAAACACTACACGCAACAATAGATAAGTATTATATTATTTTTATTGATTTTTCTAACATATTATTATTGCTTCGATTTCACTACACTACGCCATGAAAGAGGTTTTCACTTCGTCTAATAAATTATAAAGACAAAAACAACACAGACTATAAAACCGTAGGCTAATGTATGACTAAATAATATATAGGCAACACTGTGGAGAAAGACGTAGAAGATCCATTTAATTTGTGAATCTTAAAAGGATTGTGATAACGTTTGCAGGACCAGCATGGCCATGGTTTGGAAGGACAAAGGGGAGGCCTTTGCCCATTAGTGCGACACACAAAAAAAAAACCGGTCATATGCGAGTCGGAGTCTCGCATCGAGGGTTCCTTACTTTGTATGTATGTAAGTAGTACACGGTTTTTTTATATGTATGTGAAAAATAGTGTTACAGCCAAATTAGACCGATTTTAAATTTTCTATAGAAACAGAGATTTTCACTTATCTTTTTTTAAATAAGACATTTCGAAAATGTTCTCTACTAACTTTTTAGACCTTTGTATCCTGCTTATGCGTATGAAGTTTCATTAAAATCGGTTCATTAATTTTGAAAAATAGGTGCTTGAAAGTTTGTATGAAATGCCATACGGCGTAAACGTTTACAGTCACAATCTTTCAAAAATACATGTAATTTCCCTACATTTTGACATTTGTTTGTGGCTGAGATGAGACTGCGACTAGATTTTGAACGATTTAAATTACGAGAATAATTGGTCTTCAGTCTTCTGCCTGTAAAGCTGTGGTTTCATAACCAACGCTTTACAGGCAAAAGACTGGTACTTCTGAAACTATTTCTTTACTTAGTTATTATATTATCTTTTGCCATCAAGTCTAGACTCAAAGGACGATACTAATGTTGATCAGAAGTTTATCTAATACCATCGACTAAGAAAAGTTTCAGAGAGACTTATGCTGATATGACTTGTAATATAAGTTGACGGAGTCTGAAAGCAGAAATTAATGTTCATAAGTTACTAGGATATTTGAAGGGTGGATCTGTATGTCTGTAACTAAAATTAGAGATGTTCATTGCTTATGTATAAGACATTAAAGTTAATATTGCTACTTTTACATGCTAAGCTTAGTCAAGAAAATTATTGCCTAAAAGGTTTGTACCTTATGCCTACCTACTGCGAGAAAGGTTTAATTTAGTTGTACCAGAGTTGCTAGATACAGAGAAAAAAACCGGCCAAGTGCGATGCAAAGTCGCACACGAAGGATTCCGTACCACAGGCGTAACCTTAATAAAAACGCCGAAAAAACACGTTTATTGCATTGAGAGACCTTTAATTTTTAGTAAATTTATTTTACTTTTATTATTTGTTGTTTTAGCTACAATAGAGATACACACGGTTCATGAGATGCAGCCCATGTGACAGGCAGACGGAAGGACGGACGGAGAGCGTAGGCTTAGTAATAGGGTTTTGTTGGCACTCTTTGGGTACGGAACCCTAAAAAACAACACAACCTGTGATGACCCAGAGAAGACTTCATTGAAATCATTAATTCTTTGGTCATTTGTACAGTCCGGAAAATTAGTTGTTAAAAGCAAATTGACACTCTACGTCAATACGGCCGAGTCATTTCATACAGCAGCAGTGCTATTCTGTAAAAATCTCACCGTGAAAACTTAGGTGAAGTGAGCGTGGAGTGAGCTGTCAATAGTGTCAATCCCTAGCATAATGTGGAATGACAGCTCACTTCACCTAAGTTATCACGGTGATGTTTTTACAGAATCGGCCGGCAGCTGTCAATAAATAATAGTAGTTTTGCTAAACAATGAATTTCTCTGACCTTTGATCGACATCGACCATTCAGGATGATATACCTACCATAAAATAGTTTTCAGCTAAACTATACCTACTAGAAAACTATTTTTGTTGATATCCTACTATCACACTAATATTATAAAGGCGAAAGTTTGTGTGTGTGTGTTTATACGTTTGTTACTTCTTTACGCTCAAACGGCTGGACCAATTTTGGTAAAATTATGTATGAAGGTAGCTGACACCCTGGATTAAGATATAGACTACTTTTTATCCCGATATTCCCACGGGATCGACACTTATGCGGGTGAAACCGCGGGGCGCAGCTAGTCATACTAATCATACTAATAATTTTATAAAGGCGAAGGTTTGTGAAGATGTTTGGATGTTTGTTACTCAATGACGCGTAAACCGTTGAACAGATTTGGATAAAAATTGGCACACAGATAGACTATTTCCTGGATTAACACATAGTATACTTTTTATCCCGATATTCCCACGGGATCGAAACTTACGCGGGTGAAACCGCGGGCCACTGCTGGTAAAAGATAGAAGAAATAGTATTACGAAAACATACCATTTGTAAGTATGTCAACGAATTGTCAGTTTTTATAGGTTTACTAATAGTGTCTACGACCCCAATAACATAAGACGGCAAAGTAAAATAGACAAGTACATAATAGCACTCGTACCTTTATAGACCACTTATGTCTCATAACTGGGAACTTTATTAATTAGGTTGTCTTAATACCCTCAGCCTGAAATTACGCTTATGACTGGTCGTATTTTCGCCATTTTTTGGACATTCGCACGATCACCTTAAGGTACTCCCTCACTTGGAGCATTCGCCTGCAATGTAACGTTACAGAGTCGAGCATTAGATCAGTGAGGGAGGAAAACCGAGCATTACAGTGCGCAACTTGATGATAAAGTGGTTGTGGAATCAACTAAATGCTCAAATTCGAATCTAATGTTACATTACAGGCGAATGCTCGTCAGTCAGGGAGGCAGTATTGTAAAGTAATGCTCAAAATTTAATCTGAAATGTTACATTACAGGCGAACGCTCCAGGTGAGGGAGCACCTTTACGAAAACATTGGTCTTTTCGGACTTTGTCACATTACACTCGTTACTTAAGGCAGAGCGAGGCAGTGCTTCATAGACTTAACGACAAGGGAAAAAATGAGAAATATGGCATACAAAGGACGAGGCCGGTACTCATTAGTGGGTGGAACAAAAAATGGAAATCTCAAAAAAAAAAAGAAATGGAAATGGAAATTTCGAAGTTAGTATCATCATCATCCCGTTAATAATGATGATGATGATTAGCTATCCTAACTTTAAATTTTCCCAATAATTATCATGTCTATTGCAGGCAACAGCCAACCCTTGTCAGTCCTTGCCAGCCCTTGCCAACGGTTTCGTGTCCACGAAAGCTGGAGCCCATCAAGGCTGATAAAATACTGGTGAAAAAATTTTATGAACGAGACAAGTCGCAAATTAGAATGGTTAGCCACGCATGTGACGCTTGCCTCAGGTTCAAGCATCTTCTGACATATAAATGAATGCATTGCGTAATCCATAAATAGAACTGCGCAATCGCATGCTCGCATTGCCTGTAGGTACGCGCCTTTGCATTTTTGACGTCTCCATTTTCATCGTTTACCTAATATTTCTTCGTATTCTAAGGTTTTTGTGTGTCGACACTCGGCGCGCTCGTACCATCGCGTCGTACAATATGTCGTACATACATACAAATTTCTTACGAGTGAAAAAGTCCAAAAGACGCGAGCTGCGACAAACAGTGCAGATACCTCGTGTGATGCTTGAATACACACATTCACTTGTAATCAAACGCAAAGTTACGTACGTATCATACGTACGTGCGAAAACGTATAGGTACATGGTTCTTCTTGCCAAAAACACCCCTCAATCTATAATGGTCCTTGTATAGATGATAATTTATATGGATAATAAAATAAAAATGTGTGTCAAACGTAAGCAGTTTATTCATCGTTGGCTTTTACTCCAAAGTGCGATGACACTATAGGTATATAAATTTCGATAAGGACATAAAATTCGGAATCACGGCTAGAATATCAATATGGGAAAGACTAGGTTTATTTGTGAAACACATAAATATAACAAAGAGCAATTAAGTTCCAGATAGCAAGCAAAATAACAGAGCAAAATAATAATATTTTAAGACCAGCTATTTTCATGAACAAGACTATCTTTAAGGCTTTATTTAAACAAATAATCGACTACAAAAACAAATTAACCGAGCCACCAGCAACCAGTAAATAAAATCTACAATGAAAAATTCTTCAGGATTATTTTGGTCCACTTTACATAAACCCAAACGCTTACATTATAAGCTTCTTTAATGCCGCTTAATATTTATGAACCATTTTCTTCTGACTAATGGTGCGTTGTTTTGTTGATAATATTTAATTTATTGCTTAAATTAACCGTCAGGAATACGAAATGAAAGGTGCTTTGGAACACGTGCCTGAATTATTGCAAGGCTAAAATTATCCCGCCTTCTTAAATTATTTACACGTGGAAGAAGAATTCTCGTGATTCTCGGTAAGACTTGAATATGAAAGAATAACGGGATAAAGAAAAAATGTTTCTCAGAACATTGTGTTATTTCGACGCAAGAGGCTCTCGTTCTTATCAAATGTTTGGCGAAATGTAGCTTAACTGCCACCTAACTCCCACCCGGGGGAGAAATTATAGACATTGTATGTTACGTAGCTGGTTTTGCGATCTAACAGTTTAACTACCGAGATTACACGAAACCTACGCAAGTTATAAAGACCCACATAAAGTTCAACATGACTATCTGGCTAAGGTCCCTAGTTTTTGGCTACAGAAACATTAACGAGGAGAAATGGACCACGTGTTAGCATTTGCTTAGATCTTTTGGCTTACGTCCATCTGAAATTACCTTTTCTAATACAACTAAAAATTTCACGTAACTGCACCAATTCCTACATTTTAGTGTCGTCTAAAGGCTAGCGCACATTTAGACTAGCCGCACTGCAACTCAAAATCCACTTACGTCACTTTCATACATTTTGTATGAACCAACGTACACTACACGTGGACCGCACCGCGCTTTTTTGTATGGGGACAATCGCATCCCAAACAGAATTTTATCAAGATAATGGTATTTCCTACATCCTTTTAATATTGATCTACGACCACAAATGTGTTAGATTCTGGGCCTATTAATTGGCCTACGCAAATGTCCTGCAGATCTGACAGCGTCGTGTGAGTGTGACAGGCGTTGAGCTCACTAAAATAGGGTTGAGCTAGACGACGACTGATGCATCTGTTGGGACAGGTCAACTCAGGCGGGTCCAGCGGTGACGGACTCGGGGACGTCTGTCGCCCAACACATCAGTGGCGGCGCGTAGGGTTCCACGCGCGCCCCTCCCAAGGCGGATACAGATTCGCTGGACGTTCAAATTCGTGGTGAGGCATGTGTGCCTCACCACCTCGCAATGTCTGTATCCGCCTTTCGACGTCGCGGGGGGAGTCAAACACCTGACACCCCCCCCCCCTGACCCGAGGAGGACCACTGCTCGGTCAGGGGTTGCAGAAAGATCGTACGTTCCTGCGACCACGATCCCCGGCGTAGGTGTGAGATGGAACACCGGGGTACTTTTTAGGCAGTAAGAGTCTGACAGACCCTTCCGACCGCCCCAGGGCGGAGGACATCCATGAGAATTTTCCAAAAAAGGTCAACTCAGGCTCTTCCAGATATGAGCAACGGCCTGCTGCATCTGCAATCTGCACTTACCTATAGAAGTTATACTAGGCACTTTCTCAATTTATTTCGCGACTAAATCTGCACTTTACCTTATAACTCGAAAAGATTTGAATAAAAGGTTTTAAGATACATAAAAAAAACTTTCAAAAATAAATAAAACTTTCATCATGGGACACTCATCAGGTACGTACATATCCCGGATTTCGATCCTAATCAGCAGCCGAACTTAGTTTAATCCTTCATCCAAGTTTTCTGACAAGGGACATCCGAAGCAATTTCCAATATGGACAGTTCGGCTTGAGGATAAGACTCGTGTCAAATCTTTTTTGTTTCTGTTCAGTCATGTGTAAGCTTTGAGGATTCTTTCTTTACATTTAGCGCTATTTCAAGTGTAATGCCGGTTTTTATCCGTTGGGATTGGTGGGAAAACGGAGCATTTATCTCTTGTGAATTGCACGAATCTGAGAGGTAAGAGGTTCTTCAGACACGGAATTTGTTACAACTGCTACAAAAGTAATAATCTAATCTTCGATTATATGTCATTCAGCTCTAGGAAACGGGCTAAGAAAGTAAAAGAGTCTTTTTCTCCAGAACTTTCATCCCCCATTGATTTAATGTGACTAAAGGAATACACAAGGAAGGAAGGAGAGCAGTGGTGGCCCAGTGGTAACGGACACGACTTACGACTACTTTGTAGGTCCTAGGGACCCAGGCAGGCACTTTACTTTGTGTAAATTAATTCATCACCACTGCATTCAAAACGGTAAAGGAAAACATCGTGACGAAACCGGCATGTCCTAGAACCAAAAATTGGAAGAGATGTGACATCCACCAACACGCACTGCTCTCGCGTGGTGGATTACGGCCCACTCCCTCTCACTGAGAGGAGGCCTATGTCCCAGCAGTGGGAACATTATAGGCTGATTATGATGAAAGGATACCATTTATAGGCACTTGAGTACGAATCTCATTATTATACCAAATTACCCTACTCGCGAAAAAAAATCAGCTGTTTCCTACATGTATGTTCGTCTAACTCGTCAAAATGTAGAGAACAGCTGTTTTTTTTTCACGATTTCAGGTTTGGTCCCATAGTAAAAGTTGTTCATAATGATGAGTAAAATCACGTGTTTAAGTATCGGTCACTAATTACCAGTCACCCTATATATTTTTTTTAATATTAGTATGGATATGGGTCAAGCTTTTTCCGGACTATGTTTGGGTCGGCTTCCAGTCTAACCGGATGAAGCTGATTATCAGTATTTTACATGGAGCGACTGCCTATCTGACCTTCACAACCCAGTTACTGGGTAATACGATACCCGTTGGTAAGACTGGTTGTCAGATTTTCGGGCTTCTGACTACCGTAACGACTGTCAAAGATCCACGAATGACAGCCGGGACCAACGGCTTAACGTGCTTTCCGAGGCACGGGGGGGTCTCGGTAACCCATCCACAGACCAACCGCGGCAAGCACAGCTTAACCTGATCGATCGACCTGTGCGGCTGTTATTATTTAGCCACTGGCCCCTCTACATCTATCCATACTAATTTATAATATTATAAATGCGAAAATGTGTCTTTCTGTTACATCATCACGCTTAAACCGCTGAACCGATTTAGTTGTATAGAGATAGTTTGAATCCCGGGAAAGGACATACGATAGTTTTATCCCGATATTCCCACGAGATCAACACTAATGCGGGTGAAACCGCGGGGCGCAGCTAGTTCCTAATAAATGAAATACAAGAGAAATATGTTGTAGGTACCCATAACATATAACAACTGTTTCCCGAAGGGTTTGGGTACAGGTGTAAATAGTACACCCACGTATCGCCAGTTATGTTTGAGTCCCATGTAATAGGGGGCGAGCCTAATTGCCATCAACCGGGCACAAATCCTGACTCCGGTGTCCTAATGAGGAATTCCTAATGGAAACTCAAACTCAAAGCATTTATTTCAATTAAACCATTTACAGGCACTTTTGAATTGTTAAGAAGTCGGGCAGTCAGAAAATATGAAGCTAGTTGCCCATTCCAAAGCGTAGTAGGTACCTATGGAGAAGAACAGGCAAAAAGTTACATTATAATTATATGTGAGAACGATGTAAAAAAAGACGTACGCGTTAGAATCGTCCTGAGTACAGCAAATAGTAACAAAACAACGATCCAAAAATAAAATACTTAATCCATACTAATATTATTAATGCGAAAATGTCTGTTTAATCGATTTAGATGAAATTTGATAAAGAGATAGTTTGAGTCCCGAGAAAGGAGATAGGATAGTTTTTATCCCGATATTCTTACGGGATCGACACTTATGCGGATGAAACCGCGGGGCATTGCTAAATAAAAATAAGCCGAAACACCCAATAACACTTTGCTCTACCTGGGAATCGAACCCAGGATCTCAAGCTTAGCAGTAGTGCTAGCGACGACTAGCAGACCAACGAGACAGTAATAGGTTTAATATTTAATTAATGTTCGTTAAGAGTGCAAAGTTCCTCTGGGAAATTCAGCCTTTGTGATAAATTAATAGGTAACTTGGCAAGCTTCTCTTCGAAGTATTCTAGGTTTTTCCTTGTAATAAATTACGGTACCTACATTTATTAAAGAACATTACATCTCTGATGCCTTTATATCTCGATGGTGTCCGCATTGACTACACTGAAACCGCTAAAGATCTGGGTGTAGTTATTGACTCCAACCTTTCATGGCGTGCTCAGGTCAATGAGGTCAGCCGAAAGGTGCATTTCTCCTTTCATTCGCTGAAATGCCTTCAAAGTCTTCTGCCCTTGAAGACTAAAATTTCTTTAGCACAAACACTTATTCAGCCGATTATAGATTATGCCGACGCCTGCTACCTGGATGCTACTGAGGAGCTATTAAACAAGCTTGAGCGCTTGCAAAACCTGTGTATTCGCTTTGTTTTCGGTCTTCGAAAGTATGACCATGTTTCTCACCTTCGCAAGGAACTCAAGTGGCTCCCAATCCGCCTTCGCAGGAATACTCGGATTTTATGTCTCCTCTTCAACATATTACATAACCCGTCTTATCCTTCCTACTTGCGTGAGCGTTTTTCTTACGCTCGCCCTAGCGACGCACCGTGTAGATCAATCACACCTAAGATCTCTCCTTAAAGCTCAGCCTCATAAAACAAGCTACTATTCTTATTCCTTCTCTGTCCATGCTGTAAGATTGTGGAACTCACTTCCGCCTAGCATTCGTGATTTAAAAACAATATCTATAGTTAAATGTCGATTAAAAGAGCACTACCTACCTTTCCTCTATATTGTGAGTTTATATATATATGTATATATATAATATTTATGTTTATATATTTTAGTATTATGTATTTATTTAAGTGTACTTATGTATTTTTTTTCTTTTGCATTATATGTGTAGGTTTATTTAATATTCTAGTTTTAGACTTCACACATTAATATTTTCTCTTCTTGTTCTCACACACTATTTGTCTACATTTCTTTTTTTATTTCTCCTTTCGCAGGTCTGCTGGAAGAAATTTCTTATGAAATAAGCAGTACCTTTGTAGGTACTCTAATTATAATGATGTCTTATCCCTATGTATTTTACTGTGTGTACATAAATTATAAAATAAATAAAGAACTAGAACTGGTCCGATGTAGCGATGCCCGTACCCCCGGCAATAGGTACAGGAAGGGAACACCGGGGTGGTTTTTAGTCAGTAAGAGTCTGACAGACTTCAGAGCTATAAGCGACGACCCTGGTTACTTATCGTAGGTACTTATAACCTGCGGAAGGGCGGAGCATCATAGCACAAGCAAACTAATTGCTTAAATGGATTCTCCCCATTGTACTCGTAACTAGAATAAGTTACTTATTGATGATGCAATAAATAATATTTTTTTTATGTCCTTTGGTGACCGTACATAAATATCATTATACATCACAAGAATTTTAGCAATCAACATTCTCTCGTTGGTCTAGTGGTCGCAAGCGCTACTGCGGAACATGAGGTCCTGGGTTCAATTCCCGGGTCGGGCAAAGTGTTATTGGATTTTTCCATCTGGAATTTCGCAGTGGCAGCCTGGAGTCTGGATGTGTACCCGGTTGATTGCAATAGGCTCACTTCTAGTACGGCAAATCATGGGTGAACTATAGGTATACTTCTGACCTCTGCCTACCTTTCGGGGTATACAGACGTGGTGTTATGTTATGTAACATTTCTGTCTGCCCTAAAATAAGAACAAAGCCTTGTGTAAAACACGAGCTAAACAAAACTGCCTGCTAATGTAAGAAATTCATTACAACAAAATTGTTTTTACTATAATAATAAGTTATTAGGGCCACAAAGCGCTGTTTGGGCTTTAATATACGAGTAGGTAACTTTATTAAACCCTAAACGCCGCGAGGTTTTTGCCTCGTAGGCACCTGTCTGTAGACATGTTTTATATTCTTAATGAATGTGGATAATGTTTTGGAAAGTTGGTCTCGAGCATCTTTTTTGTTACTTGAGGGTTCTAATGAGAATAGGCTGAATGTTATATAAGACTTCTCAGCTCGGGTGTTTATAAGCCACCGCAAAAAAAAAATTGTGTCCACATGTATTGCAATTTGAATTTCGAAAATCTGTTTTATTTTGTGTGTAACTTCACACATTTGTTGGGTATGTCATAACACGATAAAACAAAAGAAAATTGATTTTTTACACTCATACTTTGAAATGACTAGTAGATAAGTAGTTGCGGTCATTGACCCCAAAAAATCGCTTAGTCATATAGTAGTTTAATTTGACCCTGTGTTGGTAATAATGGTTATGGATCAAAAAAATTGTCAGATACGCTACGCACATCTTCTCTTTTCTCTTATATTGGCACGAACTAAGGAGGTATAATAATTGATAATAGTTTCGTAAGTATGATAAACATTTTAGGCAATCAGTAAGATGATATTTATAGGGGTTCATTGTCCAGGATGTGTTGTAGCTACGTTTTTGTAAGTCGGTGAATCGGTGCATAGTATTTAATAGTGCCATCGGGGCGAAGACTTCCTAACTGAATTACTTAAGGAGGATGCACCAGCTCGCCGCCCGGTAAGGACAGCTCGCCGTCCGGTAAGGACCAGGCCCGGGTCGACGGCGCGTAGTGTTCCACGCGCGCCTCAATGAGATGTTAGCAGTAACTGACGGGGAACACCAGGGTCGATGCCTGCCAGGGTCGCGGGTTGTTCGAAAGAGATACCGTGGCCACTGGCACAGGCAACTCAACTGAAGGAACACGGGTGGGCTTTAGTCAGTAAAAGTCTGACAGCCCTCCCGCTCCGCCCAGAGTGGGACAAGTTATTTGATAATTTCCTACCCAAAAAAAAAAAATAAAAGAAAAAAAAAAGGGTAACATGCAGAATTCAAATTTCCTTACGTTGTTTACAATTTGCAGCTCAGTGTCAAGTTGTGCAAAATATGGTTCATTTGCGAGAGCAACAACTTTGTATTTACAGAATTATAAACATTAACATACAACAGCATTAATATATTCAGCTGCATCCGGTTAGACTGGAAGCCGACCCGAACAAGGCAGATTGATTCTTAGAGGCTTTATAGCCCATCCCTCTTAAGTAGAGTGGTTGTTCCAAAGGGTAGCCGGTAGGATTGGAGTCGTGTAAAGCCCTCGTGGCCCTTGTGGCTCGTGGCACGTGGCCCTTGTGGCGATACTGAAATACATGTAGTATTTCAGTATCGCCACTCACGGGACTTTAACAGTTTGGCAAGTTTCATGTCATTCCATTTGAGAATATTTCCAAGTAGGTACTGCAGACCTTTTTAGTCAAAGCTCCAAGTTCGTAATAACTTTGCTTAGCCAACGAATAACTTACGCTCACATTGGTTCTTAGATTATGTTTTGGAACAGCTGTTCAACCTCTGTACCTATTTTTAGAAGCTTCACAAATACACCCACGGACGGTTATGGAAGCATGAGCCACCCACGCTCTGAGGAAGGCAATTCAATTTTCTTGCATGGTAGGATAACGCAGGGCTTGTGGCTTGTGACTAAGTAAGAACAGCCGCACGGTTCGAGCGATCAAGTTAAGCTACACTTGCTGCGGTTGGTCCGTGGATGGGTGACCATCTTTACATACCAAGGCCCCTCCGTGCCTCGGAAAGCACGTAAAGTCATTACGGGTAGTCAGAAGCCCGAAAGTCTGACAACCGGTCTTACCAAGGGATATCGTATTACCCAGTAACTGGGTTGTGGAGGTTAGATAGGCAGTCGCTCCATGTAAAATACGGGTATTCAGCTGCATCCGGTTAGACTGGAAGCCGACCCCAACATACTTAGTTGGGAAAAGGCTGGACAAATGATGGGAGGATAACGCAATAGGCACGTACTAAGATAAATTCTTGATTATAAGGCTATTATATCCGTTACAAAAAAAACATAACCTTTCTGCTGCAATACAAACTATTAAGAAGCTTATCTTACTAACCGGATCAGTTTCTTGAAAATGTTAGCGTACCTACTCGACGAGCCGTTACATCACGCGAAAATCATCATACAAAATTGAGCTATAAGCTTCATGTGTTATGATTGAAAATTGATTGTTTCAAGGTAAGCCGTTTTCGCTTAGGAATATTTACGTGGACGAAACATCTATGAGGTTATATTAGGGTGAATATGGGTCAAGGCAGGGTTTAGGCTCGGGAAAGTTGAATAACGTTGGAGCATAAAGGTTAAATTTGTTACCGTGCTCCCATTATCGGAAATCTAATTGTGTGGAATTCCGTATTATGTACAATTGATAGGTTTTTTCGTAGAGGGATTTACGAGTACATGATTCTGATTGATGTATCAAATCAAGGTTCGTTTAGTTGAACTTAGGCCCTTAGTAGTTGCTGTAGTGTAATGTGGCGTTTTAAGAATCTCAAAGCGATAGCCGGATGGGTTTCTAAATAAGATTGCAAAAAGTTTAAATTAAAAAAAAAGTTAAAATCGTGAAGTTTTAAAAAAATATTGCAAGACTTGGTGAATGATCATAAACATAACATGGTGGAGGTGCACCTAATAGTACAGATGCCAGCACATCAAGCTACTACAATCTGTCAAATTTCTTTAATAGATTTTCAACTTTATCGCTAAAGCATAAGGTTCAAAGTTGATTGAGAAAATTTGACACCCACATTTGCCAGTTTTATTAAACTCCCATGTAATAGGGGGCGAGCCTATTTGCTAACAACAGGGCACAAATCCAGATTTTACTGAGAAATTCCAGATGAAAAAACTCAATAACACTTTGACCGACCCGAGAATCGAACCGAGGACCACATACTCAGCAGCAGCGCTAGCGACCTCTAGACCAACGAGGTAGTAAATTATAAAGAAAAACACATAGCCCTCCTTTTGGACTTCGCCGCAGTCGGGTAAAAAAACCTCTAGTGTAGGATTATGAAAAGGTAGAATTAACAAAAACAAACTGAAATGTCTTAGTACGCCGGGTCAGCGGGATTGTCCGAAAGGGTTACCGCTGGCCCGGAACATAAAGGGCTAAGGAAGGAACACGGGTGGGTTTTAGTCAGTAAGAGTCTGACACTCCCTTCCGCTCCACCCAGAGCGGGAGGGGTCATTTGATGATTTCCCATCCGCAAAAAAAAAAAAAAAAAAATGTCTTAGTACCGTGCTTAGCAGGTACATACAAGTTAGGTAAAATTTTAACTTATGAATTTAATTACTTATCTAAGTTTTAACCGTACCCATGTGTAAGTTTTATACGAGTAGGTATATGTAAGTAAGTTTTTAATACAGTTGCTCAAAAAGTGGTGTATTGCAGGGACGTATAGCGTTCGGGATGTGGACTATTACATAATAGTGCTTTTTTTTTACCTTTCCCGAACTCGTGCGTTCTCTTTCCCAACTGTCAAAATAATGTCTATTAAAAAGAAAAACCAACCATGAAGTTTTTACTAAAGAGTTTTTGTGATTCATACAAATACGTATATTTCTAAAAAGAAGCTACTAATTTATTTCAATATCAGATTTAATGATTTAATTGAATGAGTTAGGTTAGGTTTCATTTCATCTCATTAAATTTCATTTTCATTTCATATCAATAAAAAAAATATACTGAAGACTAAGCTGTATGGATAGTTCCCTTTGCCTACCAAAATGGGTGAAGAAAAAAAAACTCTGCTTATATTCTACGGTTGGCGCCATTTTCCAGATAAAATGATTAGTTAGTTAAGTTTATTGTGTTTTTATTATTTTATTAAATTGCTTCATTTTTTCGCAACTGTATTAAAAATAGTCGTTCAGTACACCTGCGGAACCGTCATTGCAACTTGTTCCGACTGTCAACCCTCGCCTTCGTCTGCGCCTCGGCTCGGGTAGACATTTGTCGGAACTCTTTGCAATGACAGCCTTTCCGCACTTGTAATGAAATATACTATTTCCAGCTAATATATTATTTTACAACGTACGAGAGAAAATAAGTTTATGCCTCTCAACCTTTTTTATTATTCCCTAAGTTTTTCAAAACTCTCATTAAGCTTAAGCAGAAAGTAGGTTACGAGTAGAAATTAAGTTTTACTCAAGCTAATTAGTTACGAAGCGGGTTTTTTTCGTTTTTCATACCCTAACTAAAATAATTTACTCAAAGAAGGAAATTTTACTTCTGAATACATTTATTAGGGACGTAAAAAGTGATTTAGGCAGAGGTTTTTACACCCCGCCTGTTATACAACATTATTTTTAGTATATGCGAAACCCGAAACCCGTAAGTATTTTTATGTAAAGAATCTATGTACAAAATTTAAAAACTGTATCATGAAAAATCACAAAGTTATAAGGTTGCTAAGTTACCTGTTTGTCTGTACAAAAACATGCTCACCCGGGCCGCTCGCGCCGCGCCGTCTTGCGCTCATTCATAATAGTACCTAGGTACCTAATCGTTCGGCGCGGAGATTGGATAACCTACTTAGTGTCGCTCGGTGTCCAACTTTTAACCTTTTTTAAATATTTTTGAGACAAAATATAACATGGGGTAAAAATTATTGGAATCGATTCAGTTACTTATTCTGAACAAACTATATTCAGGTTTCGCATATATTTATCTACTAAAAATAACGTTGTATAGTCCATGTCCTGGGCTGCTACTGAGTAATCTCTAATGAAAGACTCAAAAACAGTTGGTCCTGACCAGAGGGACCTGCATAGATATTCACAACCATTCGACAGGCTATCGTATCGAAAATTACACATTTCGATAACCTGATTTCCCGTGCCCCTGACATCAAACAGCTGTCAGAAGAATAGCGGTCATCTATTTGATTTAAACGGACAAAATTTTCGGGTTTTGTACTTTTTGTGAACAGCGTTTAGAGGACTCCTACGATAACATTGATTGATGTTCGATACAGTAAGGAAGCGTATCGAGTGGTTGTGAAATTATAGTTATGTTGATCTGACCTGAGGTCGCAAGCGCGTTTCCTAACAGCGGACCCAGGAGCTGTTAGCAATCGCGCTTGCGACCACTAGACCAAAGACGCAGTTTTTTATTGATGATGTCAAAAAAAAAAAAAAACAATCAATCTGCCTAGTCTTTTCCCAAGTATGTTGGGGTCAGCTTGCAGTCTAACCGGATGCAGCTGAATACCAGTGTTTTATATGGAGTGACTGCCTATCTGACCTCCACAACCCAGTTACTGGGTGACACGATTTCAAATAAGAACAAACAACGTAATATTATCTACGGTAAAATATCCTATCATTTTGTTGAAATGGAACATCAAAAGATGCTGACAAAGATTGTCTGAAAATCTCAATTGTGCCAGTATGGGAACTTCGCCCTAAGGAATTGCTTCCCGAGTTTGCCGACCCATATAGATAAAGTTAGACTTGGTACTGAGATTCGTAAAGACAGTTTGCTAAATAAAGCTTCATACATTGATATGTAGGGCTGCTTGAAATAATATACAATTCGTCGGTTAAATAGAAAAATGACATAACTCAGAAAGTACAAATTTTACAGTACAAGCGTTTGAAGTTTTTAATTTCACTAAAATTGAATTCATTAAAAGTGTGTGTGTGTGTGTGTATAGAAAAAATAATTTTAATGAAATTAAAAACTTCAAACGCTTGTACTGTAAAATTTGTACTTTCTGAGTTACGTCATTTTTCTATTTAACCGACGAATTGTGTCTTTTTAATGATACTTTTTAGGCTAAATGGATGGATTATGTGAAAGCTAATTTAGGTATAGTTAGAAAGGGGGTGACTACCGATATGACGACGAATAGAAGAAATATGAAAGAAAAAGACATGTTGCTCCGACCCTAAATAAATTGGTCTATGGGCTCGAGAATGATGATGACTTTTTAGGTTAAATATTTTAAGGATAATAATAGGTACTATTTTTTAACCTTTGACCTTGTTAGCGTAGGCGATTGAAACTGGAGAAGACGTAATGTTTGAGAAAAGTCTTTTGAAATTGAAACACTGTATTATATGTAAAATACTCTTATTCATATTCTTTAGAAGGTCGCTGGGACAGACTGGATGCGGAGGGCGGAGGACAGGGTGTTGTGACAAAGTCTGGCCTATGTCCACCAGACTGCGATAGGCTGATTTAATTGATAGCCTCAGTTACATCATCAATATTATTTCAAGATAAAGTCTTCAGTTTTAGAGCACGCAGCCTCCAGTCAACGCCTTAACCGTACAACAATGCCGCCTAACTAACTTATGATGTAATCTTTAAACCAGCACTTACCGGGTTACGACCGACGGGAATAAGTTTATTTTTATTCAATTTCCAGCAGTCCCAGCAGTGGGACGAGTGTCACAGCAATTTTCAGAATGCATTTAGTTGCAGACCTCTTTAATATATACTGCACAGTGCAGCAACGTACCACATCATGAGTGTTCCCAGATATTTGTAAGAATGTTAGCTCCGGGGCCCGTTGTATTAGCATTTTTATTGCTTCGTATCAGCCCTAAGGCGAAGTTTCGTAATAACTGTTAACACTGAACAAAAGTAGAGCAGACGAAAGTTTTCTTGATGTGAACGTTCGCTACAATTGTCTCATTCAAATCTTGAAGATCTTTCCTTTATTGTTTTCTGTATGGAGTTTTATGATTACGTTTTGGATGGAGATTCTGATTGTAATTATTATGGGAACTGGTTTTGTTGTTGGTAGCTTTAGTTGTTTTAGAAGCGATGGAAAGATATTGTTGTTTCGCTTATCTTTTTGGTCATTAGCTAGACCCTAAAAGCGAGCTGGAATCATTTGGAGTTTGTCGCAGTTTTCCTTGTAATATTTCGCTGTTCTATGACTTCAACGAGCTTGAATTGTGTTAATATACCCATATATGTTTCGCCAACTACGTAATCTAGAACGTTTATACTTAGCTAATATACTTAGCACGTGACAACTTGTACAAGAGTAAAGAAGTTTACTCTTGTACAAGTTGTCACGTGCTAAGTATATCTGTTCTAACCAGATCAACTTTATGTTATCTTAACATTGCACCGACTAGATAATTTTACATGATCATTTATGTAAGTCAGTGTACATGATAGTACAGATGCCAGCACATCAAGCTACCCCAAGCTGTAAATTTTCCCAATCAACGTTGAATCTAATGCTTTAGCGATAAAGTTGAAAATCTATTAAAGAAATTTGACAGATTGTAGTAGCTTGGTGTGCTGGCGTCTGTACTACTAAATAACATCACCCTTAACCCGTTACTTCGAAGTTCTTTCTAGTTCTACACTTCGCACGCGCCAAAACAAAAGCACATCTACAACACTCCGACACCCTAATTCATCATCATCATCTGCCTAGCCTTTTCCCAACTACGTTGGGGTCGGCTTCCAGTCTAACCGGATGCAGCTGAATACCAGTATTTTACATGGAGCGACTGCCTATCTGACCTCCACAACCCAGTTACTGGGTAATACGATACCCCTTGGTAAGACTGGTTGTCAGACTTTCGGGCTTCTGACTACCCGTAACGACTATCAAAGATCCACGAATGACAGCCGGGACCAACGGCTTAACGTGCTTTCCGAGGCACGGAGGGGTCTCGGTATGTAAAGATGGTCACCCATCCACAGACCAACCGCGGCAAGCGTAGCTTAACCTGATCGATCGACTGTGCGGCTGTTATTATTTAGCCACGGGCCCCTCTTTACCCTAATTGCGAACACTATTACTCTCAATTTTAATAATTGAAGCATATTGCTAATCCATCACCTGTAGAGATATAATTAAAACCTTTCACACTTTAAATGTAAAAAAGACTGCAGATCTGTGGGGTAATTCTGTAGAAGTAGCCAAGTCTATTATTGACATTGTAGCGCCTACTCTAGCTATTATCTTTAATAGTTGTATTGACAATGGGGAGTTTCCTGACCTTATGAAAAATAGTAAAATAATACCTTTGTTTAAATCAGGTAGTACATCAGACCCCACAAATTATAGACCTATTTCTGTACTACCTACCTTTAGTAAAATTTTTGAGAAATTAATTTTAGACCAAATGCAAAGATTTTTTAATAAACATACATTATTACATAGCAAACAGTTTGGTTTTACAAGGGGTCGTTCAACTACTGATGCCGGCGTTGAACTATTAGGACATATTTATAATGCATGGGAAGATAAATGCGATGCCTTGGGCATCTTTTGTGATTTGTCCAAGGCATTCGATTGCGTTCTTCACGAAACGTTAATCAGGAAACTCCGCCACTACGGGATCCGAAACACTGCTCTGGATCTTCTTATTTCATACTTGAGTAAAAGGATTCAGAGCGTTGACGTTAATGGAAAAAGATCACCCGGATCTATAGTAACAATGGGAGTCCCACAGGGCTCAATTCTTGGTCCTTTCTTGTTTCTCATTTATATTAATGACTTGCCGTACCTCATAAAGGATCATCATGATATAGTGTTGTTTGCAGATGACACTTCTCTTTTGTTTAAACTTAAACGTCAGCAGTTGGTTACTGACGATGTAAATAGCGCGATCTCGAAAGTAGTCCACTGGTTCAATGTTAATAATTTGCTTCTAAACGAGAAGAAAACCAAATGCATTAAGTTTACGCTACCCCACGTAAGGCAGGTGAAAACTAATGTGTTGATAAAGGGCGAGGAATTGAATCCTGAAGACAACACAGTATTCTTGGGCATAACTTTGGGGGTTTCAGTGGGGTCCACATATAGATAAATTGTCAAAAAAGCTAAGTTCTGCAGCATACGCTGTTAGAAAAATTCGAAATTTAACTGATATAGAGACTGCCCGTTTAGTGTACTTTAGCTATTTTCATAGTGTAATGTCGTACGGTATTCTATTGTGGGGAAATGCCGCCGATATTCAGACTATCTTTGTTTTGCAGAAGCGAGCTGTTCGATCAATTTATAAATTAAGTCCGAGACACTCTCTCAGAGACAAATTTAAAGAGATTAATGTAATGACTGTGCCTTCTCAGTACATTTATGAAAATCTTTTATATGCCCATAAAAATATAAAATTGTTTAAAAAATACAGTGATATCCATAATATAAATACTAGAAACAAACACAAATATGTTGTACCTACAACCAGGCTCAAGAAAATAGGTGGCTCGTTCAGATGCCAATGTATACGCTTTTACAATAAACTACCAAGCCACGTTCAAGATCTAAGCCTTAATAAATTCAAATCTTTCATTAAACGTAAGTTGTGCCAGAAAGCCTTTTATACCGTTAAAGATTATATTGAGGACAAAAAGGCTTGGGATTGAGCTGCTTCCAATTTCTGCATTTTGAATGATTTTTTTCTTTTTTATATACACATTGACATTGATGAATATTTTTTTTTTTTTAAACAATGACATTTGCTTACTTTGTAAAGTATTATATTATTTTTTCATTGTGAATGTGAAGACGATGTGGGTCATTTTACATACTTATATATATTTTTTTTATTATTCTCTCTGTTCTGTTTTTTTTTTATCATGGTCTGGCAGTTTGAGTAATTTATGTGGCCTACCCAAATGTCCTTTCTTTGGTATTGTTCGTCGAATCGTTGAGCTCCTTAAGTCTTGAGTTGAGCTGCACGATTTTTGACAAATGCGTGCACTGACTGGACAGGTCCTCTCAATCTGTGTGGTTCTTTCCTCAAAAGACCACCTCAGACATCGATCTACATGGTCTTCATATAACCTGACCAAGATTATGTCTGGACTTTAAAAGAGACTGTGACCTCTGAGTTTGTTTCGGCCTTTCTTCTCAGAGTAGTCAGATAGGAAACGCCGACTTCATCTAGTTATAAAAAACATGACTGACGTGTAAAAGTGTTTGTACAAACCTACTTACAAAAAATAAAATCATTTCATTTCATCATTTCATTTCAAAATCATTTCATTTCATCATTTCATTTCATTTCATTGCTCCATATGTTCAAAAATGTGTCTGTTCAACAACGTAAATCGCGCAATGAATGTTGTTGAACTGTCAAAATGAAACCCATTGCTAATGATAGTGTGTTACGCAATTACCCTGCTGGTATGAATTTGTTTTTTTGAGAAAGGTTCCTCGAAATGAAAAAGACGTTTAACAAAAAAAGCTGATTTCTCACACTTAGCAGTTTGAGGTTGAGAGGTGGTTTCCAAAAAAAACTTAAAATTCGATCTTCAAAATAAGCCATTTTGGACCCCAAGATAACGAAGCTAAAAATGTTGCAAATTCGCTCTACCCATTTTAAGGAATGCACCCAATTGCCAATAAACTTGGTAACGTCAGTAACGTTCATAAATCTAAAAAGAATCGGTCCAGTTAACATCGCTAGGTACTAATGATTTATCAATCCCCATAGATCGTCCTACATTGTGCAGATTCCAATCAGATCAAGTATTGCCATTTGCAGTACCTACAGCAACTTGTAAATCTTATGAAAATAATCGGATGATAAAATTTAAAATGGAAATTATAGACACTTCAGAAAGTAATTTTATAAGAGGACTGGATGTTAACGGTAGGTACCTATTAAAGATTAATCTTCACTATGAAGTTTTTAATGTCAATCTTCTGGTTGGTTTACATATCAATGTTTTTTTTAATGTAATTAATGCCATTGCCAAGCTTTATAACGTAGTTTTCGAACTTAACAACTTCACGAATAAAAATCTGAATTCTGGATATCGAATAATTCATTATTATTAACACAGCGCTTAAAAGCCTCATGTCATTAACATTTAATTCATAAATCACTAATTGGACCATGTTTTCGTAATTCAGAAACGGAGCGGCTTGCTATGTATAAAATGAACCTATCAACTGCAAAGTATATCATGCTATATCAAATCATTTGTGATCTTTTACCTGACCTTTAAAAACAATAAAACTTCCTTCCCTTCAGGCGTAGGTAGGTACCATTTACTGAGCTAGGTACTTCTAGTTCGGGGTATTGCTATCCTGTTTTACGTTGAAACCACGTATTTTATCTATTTATCTTCGCCCTATTTACAACACAAAGGCTCTAGATTTCTGCATATTTATCTGTAATAAAGTTTCCACGAACTGAATTCTATCTTGTAGTTTTAATTTTCATTGCCTGTCGACGTTGTAACAACAGTTACCTAAAACATTTTTAATTAAAAACGTAGTCAAGAAGAATCACAACACCATCCGCAAGATGCAAAACAATCTCCAATGCTCTATTTCTGCAACACCGCCATTGAAAAGATTGATGGTAGCGCGCAATGGAATGTAAAGCAAAATTAAAGACATCGTTTTTCATTGTCGTGCCAGTCATTCTTTTACGTCACAGGAGTTCCTCAAGCATGTATTTTAAGTATAAAATGTGTAGGATTTAAAGGAAAACATAGACAGAACTTGGCTAAAGATGAAAAGTCTTGTAATATTTATCCAATATATGGCCTCAATTCATTCTAGGCCTGAACGGTTTACTTGGGACCCTTCAAGCCTAGAATCAATTGATGCCATTTAGATTCTAGGTCAAGATTTCCGATAATCTTGGAAAAATAGATGGTGGATGATTGTTTGTGATTTCATAAGATTTAGGGGTATATTTTAGGTCACAGTAGTTTTGAGAGTATGTAGGACACAATTTAGTGTTTATGTATAGAGGTATGAGGAACAGGGTGTAAAGTTCACTCATACTCTATAGAAAAGGGAGGATCCTCCGACCAGACGGGTGTTGTGTCTGGCGGGCAACTGCCCGATGATTCATGTCGGGGCCGTTGTATCTATGCTAATTGCGCGGTAAACTCTGCTTGCGCGATGTAGGATTCTCGTGACGTAGTATGACGCGTTGTTTGCATGTGGCGCTGTAGATACCGCTACATATGTGCTTATTTATTATATAACAATAAGCAGTCTATCATTACAGGTTTATCGTAGAACATTTCACAAATAAGAAGCAGAACAGGAGTCACTTTAACGCTACCTTTAACTACACAATCAGTGACATGTTGATACTTTGTCCACTTTCCTAAATAAACAGTGCCCAAAATAAGCAACGCACACCACACATTCAAAGTTCACTCGCTCACACACAAACAAGTAAACATACATCTACCTATAACTTCCAAATACATTTGCTATTCCGTAGTTCCGCACAAAAACATCGTCACACGTTACTCTACGATATCTTATACTTAGGCCTGCTTGTGCATGTGCCAAGACCCAAGTCCCCGTGTGCCAAATTCGGGTCAAGGATCAAAGGACCAAGTTATTCCCAATATACGAAATCGTCTGTCTTGAGACTTGGCGGTGAAATTGGGACGAATTCGTCACAATCGCGGCTGGAATACCTACTACCATTTCAGACGCCTAAGAGAATTTTTAAGAACAAGAATTTCTAGTCGTTTTCAGTCTGCAGACGGTAAATTTATTTGCAGGATAAAAAATAATGACTGCTCTTACTTTTCGTAAGAGGAGCGAACTATTGAGTTACTTTGTTCAATGTCGGTAATAAGAAGTTGTTACTATGCAAATACAAAATTAGATTGAAATGTGCTATATTAATATGTAGGTTCAATATCAAATTATATTATTGGGAATATTTGAAGTGAAAACTATACTGCTCTGCCCACGCAATTTCGCTCATCATTTTCGCGATAAATGGCATGAGTTTAAGATGAGTTTGGTCGTTAATAACTTTGATGAATAGACAATTTGTATACGGTCCTATGAACCTTTATTTAAGTAAAATATATATGTTTGTTTCAGACCGGCCGTCACTGCCTTCACAGATAGTTTTTGTAATATTCAAAAGTGTTTTCCGAATTCGCGAAATAAGTACTTGTCTATATAACAATTAGTCATCTTGCTATATCAAACTAGTGTTCTTATCTTGTGAGATATATTGCAAAATAGGTCATTGTATATAAAAAAAAACTGGTCAGGTGCGAGTCGGACTCGCATACAAGGCATAAACGCCGAAAAAAACACGTTTGTTGAATAGAAAATATTTATTTTATTTTTAGTATTTGTTGTTATAGCGGCAATAGAAATACATCATTTGTGAAAATTTCAACTGTCTAGCTATCACGGTTCATGAGATACAGCTTGGTGACAGACGGACAGTGGAGTCTAAGAGGGTCCCGTTTTTACCCTTTGGGTACGGGACCCTAACAAGCAGGTGTGTAGCACGTTACAAAAGGAGTTTAAATATTATAGTCCGAGTATATTTTACCCACTGTACAGTAAGTTATACCTTATCTGTGTCGTTTTAGACATTTTGGTGGACGCACCGCCGCGCCGCACCCCAGGGGGTGTTCGACGTAACTTTTAATAGACATTCTCCGAAAATATTACGAAAGTCTTGCGAAATATTTTTCATTTTTCCCTTTATTGTTTTTATCAAAGTAATTATTATGTGTAACAATTGCCGAGAGCTCCGTAAAAAATACCAGTTTGGAGTTTTTTCTTGGAGCTATGGGTAAACAAGATCCCAAGTCGGATTCTTCAGTAGCTTTTGTTTTTTTTTTTTTAAGTTGTTAAGTCTGCAGTTCCTGGCCGTTCTGGGAAATAAATAACAATGATTTACTAAGAGGAGGAAAATAAAATTTAAGGTGAATCTTGTTATGAAGTTTCTAGTCAACAATGTTAAAAAGTTTAGAGTCTGTAAAGGATTAAGACTGAACATTTAGTACTTTGTTTTAACTCCCACATAACGTTATGTTTTTTTATTTAGAGACTCAATTATTTATTTAAAATTTAAAACACTCGCCCCACTCATATTCGGTTTAAAGATTATTTATTCTCTTAAAGAACACAAATAGTTCACTTAAAATATGAGATTATAAATAGATCATACACTTATACATACTATTACATCATGACTCCGTGAGTCGACAATATATAAACTGACAGCGATAACAAAATATATATGAAGGTTCTAGAGAAATTAAGTACACATGGTCAATTACTAAATTGTAGATACATAAGTTTTTAATCATATAATCTGGCAGTTTATTGTATAGCATTGGTCCTTCATATAAAATGTTTTTGCTCCCGTAATTGGTTCTGGGTGGCCTGAGTTCTAACTTGTTGCGATTTCGGGTGTGGTATCCGTGATTTCCTTTTTTGAAGGGTACGTCCTTGAAGGAGATCTATATAGGTGATCTTATTGGTGATATTCTACAGAAAGGTCATGTGCGTAGTACTCGCAACCGGCGGCGTGCATGTGTGACCAGATGTATGAACATAAACGGAGCGAAAGGCAGGATCATAGGGTAGGGTGGGGGGTCATCTGGTGTTCGATAGTTTCTGCCTACCCCCATTGAAAGAAGTTGAGGTTATATGTATCTGTGTGTATGTGATTATTAAATATTAGGCAATTACGTAAGATTCATAACAAACATGTCTCATTCTTGTAGCAAGAAAATATACGAATGTTACATTTAAAATGGAACACACAGTATATTCAGAAGAAAAATGTATCCATTTTGTGTAACAATAACACAGACTAACACGCGAAAATATGAATGTATGTAAGCTACGCATACATTACACGATGAATAATAATCTTAATATATGTAGGTTATAAAAGATAATACATTAAGTTTTTTTGTTCAAGAGCCAGCTATAAATCAGCATAACGTTGTAACTAATGTAATAAAACCCACATGTATGTAGTTTTTTCTCTTATATATATCAAGTTTATATAACGCGGTTTATTAAAACCTTTCGAATGATGTGTGTTGTTAGTTGGGCTATGAATAAAACAATTTAAAAAATCATTTAACTTGTATACTTAACTTTGTAAGAAAGAAAGAAAAATGCGTTTATTGTCATTACAGCAAAATAAATACACCTTTTAACTATAAAACAGAAAACAAAGATTATACTTAATGCCAAAAGGGCCTCAGCTCAGCATAATGTCAGATGACAACACAAGGTGTACCACCTGATGCTGATATTCAGTTGAAACCCACTGTGTATTATTAAATTGATTTATTTTCGACAGTCTTATGAAAATTTTGTAGCGTAGTAAGTACATATTTTCATACCTACTTCGACGCACTATTATTATACATAGGAGGAATTGTAGTGGATAGCTTATAGCTATAGAAACTTATTGTGTATAGGAAGTACATTTTGAATTTTATGTAAAGAAATACATTCAGGGGGCCTAAAAAGGATTGGCAGAATCATAAAATCTCTATGATTATACCTAGGTACGTAGTGCAGCGAAAAAAGGAAAAAACACGGACTGTCTTCGCCATATTATGATTCATAATGTTATTCTTTTATGATTCTGCCAAAGTGGCCTTTTTAGGCCCCCTGTTGTAAAGTTGGCCACACACGTAACGATATACTTGCGCTAATTTTGACGTGTGTTCACGTGTAAGTAAGTTTTCACGTGTGTTACATTACTATCTGAGCCATTTGTGGTCACAACGGTGTGTCATGAATACTTGGCGCAAATTTGAAAGTACTCGTATCATTACGTGTAAGGCCTGCTGAAGATTGTTACGTATAACAAATTTTTTTTTTTCTCCGAAGATACATTAAAATTGCTACGTAAACTATTATACCAATCTTTTCCTTTCATCATAATATTAGTCGTAAATATTACATGGTATTTTATTTTAAGTTTTCAGACTATGTTTATCACGTTTACAAGCAACTTAAAGGTACAGCGGTGCTATTCTGTAAAAATCTCACCGTGAAAACTTAGGTGAAGTGAGCGTGGAGTGAGCTGTCAATAGTGTCACTTCCTAGCAAAAACAAACTCACTTCACCTAAGTTTTCACGGTGAGATTTTTACAGAATCGACCGGCTGATATAGCCCGTGAACCTAAATTAATTGATAAATCGGATCCTATTACCAAAAACGGATCGTTTTCCCAATCATACCCATATGCTATGCCTGACTGATCCTTTGATACGATCCTGTAGGAATAATATTATGAGATGACCACTTGACCAGTACATTAATTTTATTGCATAACACACTTTCAATTAGGTACGTACAATCCAAGGATTTATATTTATAGGTTGAAAAATTTGAGGGAGTCGCACCACGTCCGCTACGCGTTACTTCCCTTTATGACCCTATTTTATTCCCGAAGATGCATTTTTTCTCGGATCAGTCGCGTTACTGCCGTTTTACATAAAGTACACTCAACGCTAAAAGTGCTTGTGATTAGAAAAATATCACAATACTTACCAAATTAACATTTTGTGAAGCATCGTACTAGGCGAGCAGACTTATCAGGAGATGCTTTTTGTCGCCCACACACACACATTAGAGGACCCACTTTCGTTATACGAAAGTAATATTAATTTCAAATAACACTATGCGTTTTGACTGTACTGGACTGACGGACGCAGAGCGACTAATCGTAAAATATGAAGGTCAACGACCGTAGTGCGATCGATTTGAAAAAAATGAATCTTCCAAATACAATAGGGTCGTAGACAGACGCTACGCGTAGCGGACGTGGTGCGACTTCGTCAAAAATTCGTCTGTTCAAAAACTTAGACAACGTAATGAACGTAGCTGAACTGTCAAAATGAAATTAATTGCGATCAAATTATTGTCATTATATATTTGTTATCGAACTACCCCACAGGTTTTTTATACAAAGAATTTGTTAAACTTACGAAAGTATTAAATAACTAAGAACAGTCAGCAAAGCAGGAATCTGAATTTACAGGACTACGCAGGCTAGTTTAAGTCTTGTAAATGTCAGATTCCTAAGAAAGAAGAGAGAGGGGCCCATGGCTAAATAATAACAGCCGCACAGGTCGCTAGCTCAGGTTAAGCTACGCTTGCCGCGGTTGGTCTGTGGATGGGTGACCATCTTTACATACCGAGACCCCTCCGTGCCTCGGAAAGCACGTTAAGCCGTTAGTCCCGACTGTCATTTGTAGTTCTTTGACAGTTGTTACGTGTAGTCAGAAGCCCGAAAGTCTGACAACCAGTCTTACCAAGGGGTATCGTATTACCCAGTAGCTGGGTTGTGGAGGTCAGATAGGCAGTCACTCCATATAAAACACTGGTATTCAGCTGCATCCGGTTAGACTGGAAGCCGACCCCAACATAGCTGGAAGAAGGCTAGGCAGACGACGACGATTCTACGCAGGCTAGTTTCAAATGTCTGTCAGTTTAAAACAACTCCTTTTAAAACTAAAATGTTAAAGTCAGAATACTCCGTGCTTTCCCTACAAATTGTGGCCTTAAATAGTGACTTAGGAGCAAGTTTAGGACGACAGGGACGCTTCAGGTAGACACCGCAAGCAAACTTAACCCGCCAACCGCCCCGGTGGTAATAGGCGATCTTTAGAGAGCTTGCGATCCCGCTAATTGCCTTTTGTTAATGTAACTGAGGGTTAACTGGCACAAGAAACGCTTGGGCGAAGTTTTCTTTTGTAAAGTAATTAGGCATTTCGAGTAGATTAAAGTGGTGAGAGGATAAGGTTTAAGTTTCATATTTATAATCTAAAGGAAATTTTAATTTTAGAGGGTAAAGATAAGTCATCAAGAAAAGTTAATTAAATAAAAGGTTTTTAGGGTTCCGTAACCTAAGGGTAAAAACAGGACGCTATTACTAAGACTTCGCTGTCTGTCCGTCCGTCCGTCTGTCTGTCACCAGGCTGTATCTCAAGAAGCGCGATAGCTAGACAGTTGAAATTTTGACAAATTATGTATTTCTCCCATACAACAAACGTGGTTTTTCGGCGTTTTTGCCTTGTGGTACGGAACCCTTCGTGTGCGAGTCCTACTTGCACTTGGCCAGTTTTTTGCGTTCTTATTTTGCTATCACAAATATTTAGGGCAAAATTCTACTCTCAAAGAAAATTGTAACCACACCTGCTGAATCTATTCTGCAAAAGTATCACTGTGAAAACCTTGGGTGAAGTGAGCCGTTAAATTCCAAGTAATGCTAGGGATTGGTACTATAGACAGCTCATTTTACCTAAATTTTCACATTGAGATTTTTACAGAACAAAGCGGCTGTTACGTTTTCAGTTTGCCTGTTGTCAAAGTTAAAACCGTCTCAGGCCTACCTTGTTGTGCATCCGATCCTGTGTTTCCATTGAATGCATTAATTTGGTATCTTTTAAAGTGAAGGCACGTGAATATATACGTTTAAAAAAAAAAAAAGATTGCCGTAACTGTCCAGCGCTGATTTGCTGGATTCGTTTTCCCCTCTACCGATATTTTTTTTCTCCTCACAGTTCATTTTGTTTATATTTATGTATCTATCTATGTATTAGTAGGTATTTATTCTTGTATTTTATGATAATTTCCTAGGTATTTATCCCGTATGTTGCACCTGGCATGTTTTGTCTCTGCATCACATTAAGGTTGACTGGCATGCCTCAGGCATTAAGTCCGCCTCTATACAGTATTTCTTTTACTTGTGCATAAAGTTTTAATAAATAAATAAACGAAAATGTAATAATTATATTCATCAGGCAGTTCGAGTTCCAACTAGCTACCGAATAACAGGAAAAGTATCATCTCTGTATCTAAATATATACAGGGTTATATATATAAATATATACAGGTATTTAAATTGGTTAGCTAAACTCTTCAGACGCGATTGGTGTCGAATGTGTCGATATCTAAATGCGCGTCTGTGAAGTTTACACAAAAAAACAGATTTTTAATCTGACATTTCAAGTGACTACAATAATGATGATCCCACAAAAAATATCACAAAATTAATTTATTTTTTGTTTTGTCATGTTTATAAACCCATCGCGTCTGCGAAGTTTACCTAGTTACCTAATTTAATTTAACCCTGTATTAGATTTACGCCGCTGTGTAGACTGTGTACTTAACAAACGAGCCAGAAATGTACTTAAATCGATTACTTACTACGGAGAGCGAACTATTTCAAGTTACTCCAGTTTTATTCATAATGGAAGTAGGTAGTAGTTGGTCGGAAAATTACGAAGGAAAACGCGTTTTAATAGAGTATTTAAAATAACCAGGCTACTACCCTGGCCTCTCTTGCAGTATTACGTATTTAACTCCTTTCAAAGTTTAACGTAATATTTTGTATGAAGTAACTGGAATTCTGAAAGTAGGAAAAAAATACGTAAATTGATGTTGAGGTAACGATTTTCTTATTTAAACATGCTTTGAATCCATTACCAGGAAATTAAAGCATTTTTTTAATGTTGAAATATGTATCAGGCTTTCTGAATAAAACACTCCAAAGGCTGTCGATGATCTCCAGATCAGACATTATACCCTTAGCAACAAGTTTGCCGTAAACATCATGATAGATCCAAAGGTGCTTCTCTTCTTAGTCTGTGATAGATTCACTCTTGTATGAAATCAGAAACTAAAAGAACATCCCAAAAAAAACACAACCGACTTCTAAAAAACACTACCTACATAATGAAAAATAAATTGTACCTATTTATTTTTTTCATGGAAGTCAGTGGTTTTTTTTTTTAAATAAGTCTTTTTCACTTTTTAGATGTCATACCTGTCCCACACAAATTCGTATACCACTAACAGTAACAGAAAGCTTTATCAACATACACAACGTGGATTTAATACGTATTATTGAAACTGAATCAAAAACTACCAAAGTGAACCATAATGTGACCACCGCGATCTTCCTCTGTTAAAAGGATATTCAAACTGGGCCCACAATTGATGAACATACCTACGTAAAAAAAATCACACAGATGAACATAGGAACTCCTCCTTTTTTCGAAGTCGGTTAAATAGAAATCGCTACACAAAGCCCATTCCGGAATGTCCATGGAAAATGAACATCAAACAGCAAATCCTATTACGTGTCCATTAACAAGGACTAAACACCATCCTCACGCCACGTAAGTGGGTTAACGATAATCTGCCGCCTAAAACTAAGGTCTGATGGTCGCATCCTTGTTGCCAATCGATGGTATTTCCACTTAAACGAATATGAACTTTAATAAAGTAAAATTTAAGTTGATTTCAGCATGACTACGACTATTACCTAGAACTAGAAATGGTCATAAAAATATTTGAAGTTGTACCGAATACTGAACTTTATGTGTAGGAAGTAAAGTTGTTTTTTCAAAAACATTTATTTGTTTACATGGTCGGAAACTAAGTCGCGAACGAAGTGTACGTATCTACACTACACCTAAATTGCTTAATTCACCATCCGTGGAGACTGGACATAATGACGCTTTTAAGTACTTAGTGACGTTAGGCGTACTAAAATCACTGGGTAGCCTGCGAAAAAAGTCATTAGGCTTACGTAATGCTCATAAGTAATGTTTGGCAGCTGTGGTAGATCGATAAAGTCGACTATGAGATTACATGAAAATTTACTTTGCCTACGCATTTTTAACACGCTTTTTTAATTCGTATTTTCTGCTAATGTGAATGCATGTTGATGAAAGACGGAATAGAAGGGGGCTCTATAACGGACGGGACGTTATAATCTAAGTTCGTACGGTATTCTGGTTAGTCCCTCTTCTATAAAAATACAGGTTAACTTTGCCTTTTAGTTGTGGAAAGCCAATTTTCATCGGCGGTAACATTATTCAACCAGTCAAGTATTGCCACTTTAGCTGCACGGTTCATTTGTTTACAGAGACGACTCCTTGCAATCATCAGCGGTAACATTAATCAACGAGATCCAAACAAGTCCCAAACTTTATTCCGCGTTACTTCAGACATAATCTAGACTAATATTATGGCAAACAGAATCCAGTAAACAAGATAACAGACTAAAGATTAGCAAGGAAACATCTTCTATTTACTTAATAAAAAAATTAAATTCATTCATTCACTTTGGTTGCTCGCTCGACGCACCGGGAGCGCCTGGAGGAGCTAATGGACAACGAAATATCTTCTAAAAGGACATCTACCGCTATGTCTCAAACGGAGAATTATGGACATGTGTATTCTCCCCATTCTCACATTATGGTGCTCAAACCTGGTGGTCTTTGACACTTCAGCAAAGGTCCAAGCTCGAGGTTAGCCAACGAGCCATGGAGCGCAGTATCCTGGGGGTTCGAATTTCTGGCCGTATAAGGAACACAATGCTGCGCGCCAAAATCAAGATAACAGACGTTACCCAGAAAGCCGGACATGTCTGCCGCATGTCAGATGACAATTGGGCTAAGAGAACCAGCGATTGGGTCTCACTAAACGCTAGACGCCATCGCGGCAGGCCGAGACGAAGATGGCGGGACGAGGTTGTCTCCTACCGAAAGGACTGGCCGGCACTCGCAAAAGACAGAATTGTGTGGAAAAGGGAGAGGGAGGCCTTTGCCCTGCAGTGGGACAATACAAGCCATAGTCCGCGCGGAACTAGTTGGCCGCTCCTTAGGGACGGGGGGACGGGGGTGAGGGCGGCGGGGTTGCCTAGTGTTCGCAACGCACTTACTGAGTAATGACAAAGCGCCCCCGCCCCTCCGTCCCACCGCTCACGTACCTAAGGCGCGGCCAACTAGTTCCGCGCGGATTATATTTATTTATTTATATATACTTTATTGTACACCACAAAAATACATAACATGAAAAAAGATACATCAACATTACAAAATATACAATGGGCGGCCTTATCGCTTTCTGCGATCTCTTCCAGGCAACCTTGGAATGGACAGTGATTTTATTATTTGATTGATTATAGTTGGTTATTTATTCATTTACAGATAACGCACAGCCTAAACCACTGGGTCTAGAAGCATGACATTTTGCGCAAAACTTCCTTATAATGAAGGTGCTTCCTTATGAAGGTGAGCACAAAGGAACATTTTAAAAAATTCACACCCTAAAGGGATAAAATAAGGGATGATAGTTTTTATTGAATTTACAAAAACTTGGCTGGCTGGTGCCTGACTTGTGGCTAAGTAATAACAGCTGTACGGGCCGATCGATCAGGTTAAGCTACGCTTGCCTTTGTTGGTTCGTAGATGGGAGACCTCTCCGTGCCTCGGAAAGCACGTTAAACCGTTGGTCCCGGCTGTCATTCATGGAGCTTTGACAGTCGTTACGGGTACGTTTACCAGTCTTACAAAGGGGTATCGTATTACCCAGTGACTGGGTTGTAGAGGTCAGATAGGCAGTCGCTCAATGTAAAATACTGGTATTCAGCTGCACCGGCTAGACTGGAAGCCGACCCCAACATAGTTGGGAGAAGGCTAGGCAGATGATGAGTTTTTATAGAATTTCGTCACTTTTGACGACAGGAAATACCATCAGGCGCACGACTTGTACGAGTGGCATCTCAAAACACGCCTCAGTAATTACCTAGCGATACATCTTAATCCCAAATTTCATCTAAGTCAGTAATAACCTAGCGATACATCTAAATCCCAAAGGCAGCGCAAGCGAAACCGTTCGGAGGAGCAAGCGAAGTAATAACATATGATTTATGGTTCGAATGTAAATGCATCACCTTGTAGGTATGTGTTACTCAATGGCCGACGCTAACTGACGCTGTTTGATGGTGTTTAATGTGCATGAAATAGGCTTAGATATCTGATAATAGGTATCAAATTATTTACTAACTAGCTTTAGCCCGCATCTTCGCTCGCCTGGATGTCGTAAAATAGGTATCCCACGGGAACGTACTACCGGGAATAAAAATACCTTTTGTGTTAATTCAGGTAAACAATGTATTAATTCCGTAATACATCTTCAACAATTATCATCATATTTCAGCCAATTTACACAAAACCGTAATGATTTATACACCTGAACCTTCCCTAAGAATCACTCCGTCCATTGCTGAAAATCGTATGAAAATCCGTTCAGTTATTTTTATGTTTATCGCGTTCAGGCAGACAGGCAGACGCGGAGGGGAGACTTTGTTTTATAATATAACATAGCAGTGCCCCGCGGTTTCACCCGCATAAGTGTCGATCCCGTGGGAATATCGGGATAAAAAGTATCCTATGTCCTTTCTAGGGAATCAAACTACACACATCAAAAGTGTCTAGGGATCAAGCATTTTTATGCGGATTTCTTGAGATTGAGATGTGGCTTTGTAATAAATTTATGATTTTATAAATTTATATGGATCCTTTTTGGTGCATTTCATAATTTGAATCAGGAACTGTGAATCAAATTCGAGTAAAAGATGAAAATCAGCTGTCAATATTTTCCCTATAAAAACATACAACGCATTGAAGACATTATTAGTGCTACTGTTTCCCTACTACTGATTAAAACCAACGTTATTATGGAGCGGCGACGTCATTTAAGCAGGGAAGAAATGCTCAGAGCCGTGGGAATGATAGAAGCTGGTTCCCGGCAACGTACTGTGGCTTTAGCTCTGAATACAAGTCAGAGTGTTATCAGTCGACTTTGGACACGTTACCGAAGCACTGGTACCGTGGCTGAGCGCCATGGAGGACGGTATCGCTGCACCACACGGAGACAAGACCGATACATTCAAATCTTAACTCGAAGAGCTCCAACAATAACCGCCATGATGTTAGCCGTGAGGCTTCATCACTCTTCAGGGAACTTAATTAGCGACCAAACAGTCAGAAACCGCTTGCATGAAGTGAACCTTCATTCCCGAAGACCGCTACGGGTACCACCTATAGCAATGCACAATCGTAGGATTCGATATCAATGGGCTCTTGAACACAGAAATTGGGCAGAAGAACAATGGCGTTTCGTGTGCTTTTCTGATGAGTCTCGTTTTGGTATGAGACCGGATACAAGACGTATACGACACTGGAGAACCCCTGGACGCCAACAGCGATTAAAATCCTGCCAGGAAGTCCATCCATATAGTGGTGGAACCATCATGGTATGGGCGGGTATTTGGATCGGCGGAAGAACTGAGTTGATTTGGATCAGAGGCAACCTCAACGCTCAAATTTATGCTGAGACGATTGTATCAGACGTCATCGTTCCTCTACAAGTGCAAATCGGTCCCTTATTTCAGTTAATGCATGATAATGCACGACCGCACACCGCAAGAGTTGTAAGACAGACTCTCGCCGCAGCTAACATCAATGTCCTGCCCTGGCCTGCTCAGTCGCCAGACTTGAACCCGATTGAGCATGCATGGGATATGCTACAGAGAAGAGCTCTGCCGAATATGGAGGGTATCCAGTCGCAAGAAGACCTTTTTTTGTTGTTGCAACGAACATGGGCGGCCATTCCACAGCGTGATTTGGATGAACTCATTTTGAGTATGCCAAACCGATGTTCTTGTGTTGTTATGTTAGTGTTCGCGGTAGAAACACGGATTATTAATTGTTTAAGTTACCCAATAAAATTTTAAAGAAAACTGTTATTTCAGTCTTTTTTTCGAACTTTTGTGTTAGTGGTTCAAATGTCAAAAATCCCTTTATTAGGAAAATGGCAAATTTCTTTATTAATGCAAAGGTGACTTGGTTTATCGTTACTGTGACAAACGAAAACACTTTATTTTATGAATCCTTAAAGAAAATTTTAATTAATATCAATCAGGAGAAAAGTTATTGCAAAAATATATGTTGATCCCTAGACACTTTTGATGTGTGTATATTTATACCAAATTTTATCTAAATCGAAGTAACAGACAGACAGACACACTTTCGCATTTATAAAATTAGTATGGATGTTAGTCATGAAAAGAAATACGTAATTGACGATTTTACCATTCCAGCCATTTTTTATAATTGGAGCTCCATTTGTAATAATATTATTAGTCTTTCAAAATTATATAGGTACTGTTATAATTTTTTAAAGACTAACATTATTATTACAAATTTTGGAGCTCCAATTATCTATTATTATTCAAAACATTTATTGACAATTGACAAAGGATGTAAACTATTCATTCTGTACATATATTTTAAGTTGTTATGTAATTGTTGAGATACCTACCGTTCAACTTTTTGGTCCTAAGATCCGCGAATCAGTTATTCAGTTTTTGTCAAACTCCAATGTGTTGTTAGTTTGAAGGTTTATTGGCGAGGGCTGTACCCGGCCAAGTTATTTTACCAGATTTCCTAGCTCATCATCATCTGCCTAGCCTTTTCCCAACTTTGTTCGCGTCGGCTTCCTGTCTAACCGGATGCAGCTGCATACCAGTATTTTACATGGAGCGACTGCCTATCTGATCTCCACAACCCAGTTATTAGGTAATACGATACCCTTGGTAAGACTGGTTGTCAGACTTTCGGGCTTCTGACGACCCGTAACGACTGTCAAGGATCCACAAATGACAGCCGGGACAAACGGTTTAACTTCGCTTGCCGCGGTTGGTCCGTGGATGGGTGACCATCTTCATACTTATACCAAGACCCCTCCGTGCCTCGGAAAGCACGTTAACCTGTTTGATCGACCCGTGGGGCTGTTATTACTTAGCCACAAGCCCCTCTTCCTACCTAATACCGGAAAAAAGTTATGAAATAACTCAACGTAGTATTTGGAGCAAGACTGCCCAAAATGAATTGGCGCAATCGTAACTTACTGAAAAAAAAACAAGGCTGAAAAGTTATAAAATCGAGGTTGTTGAATGTTAGCTGTAATATTTACCGTGGTCTGGCCAGGGTAAATACAGTTTTATTTTTATGTAACCTGCGTTAGTTTTACGGATCATTTATTACTTTGTGGAAACCTAAAAACAAAGAGGGGCCACAAATAAAATTGTGAAAACCGAATGTGTTTTTTGATAAAAACATAATATCGAATGTAATATTTTTCCAAAAATCAACTTTATTTTTTAATATTTTTACTTTGATGAAAATGCCAAATAGGTACACATCATTAATAAATGCTTCATAAACTTTTCGTTTGACTAATATTAAATAAGAACTTCAGAAGACATCAACTGGAAAAAACAGAAATTAATTGCAGCTAAATTAATCGCACACAAACGACTTTAACAAGCGACTGTTTATTAGATAGGCTTAATATATTTTAACAACCGCACGGGTCGATCGATCAGGTCAAGCTACGCTTGCCATGGTCGGTCCGTGGATGGGTGACCATCTTTACATACCGAAACCCCTCCATGCCTCAGAAAGCACGTTAAGCCGTTGGTCCCGGCTGTCATTTTTGGATCTTTGACAGTCGTTACGCTGTCTTTGGCTGGTTGTCAGACAGGCAGTCGGTCCATGTAAAATACTGGTATTAAGCAGCATCCGGTTAGACTGGAATTCGACCCCAACATTTCGATGGGAATATCGGGATACCAAAAAAACTAATCAAAATAAAATCTTATGCCCTAATCAAACTTCAAGGTCATAGTCTACTTATGTGCCAAATTTCATCGCAATCTGTTAAGGCGTTTTAGCGTGAAAGCGTTACAAAGATACAAAAACTCAAATATGTTCTCTTTATAGGTAGGTACTCGTAATATTAGTTTAGATAAGTAAAGATATGGTAATAGTTTCAAAGTGACAGCGCAGTAGCAGTAAGGGCACTTTACAGTCACACAGTACACTTTACACGATACAGTTGGATAGGGTCTCACCAATCATACATAGTGAGCTCACCAACAGTAGATTCTATGTTTACACTCCAAAAAAAATCGCACGACGAAAAATCGCATCTCTGCGCGCCATCTCATATTTGCTAACAGATATTTTCCATCACTCATGCTCAGGTGTTTGAAGTTAATTGCATTGCTTTGAACCCGCCGACTTAACTTACTATAATTACTGGAGCGAATTGTGCACTGGAGCTTATCTCACTTAACTGTAACTGTTGTTAACAGAGCTAAGCTCAGCTTATTTGCTTCGTGATAAACAAACTTATTCATCCGTTAGATACCAGAGTTGTTTGTTAGATTACTTTTTAATTTAATTTAAAGGGATTATAGCTTAGATTTTTTAGTCCTTTTTCCATCACTTCATTTGGTCATTTTGACACTTCAACAACATTCATTGCGTTATTTAAGTTGTTGAACAGTCACATTTTGTGAACATATGAAGCAATGGATTAGCAATATCCTTCAAAATGATTCAGACTAAGATTGAATGTGTGTTACGCAATTAGGGCGCAGTTGATGATATTATCAATAATTTTTCATCTGGATTTTCTGCAACTTCTGTAATAATAATGGCTAAACTGTACGATGACCTGTGACAGTTTGCAAAATATTATGGCTTATCCATGCGATCAATATGTAAAATGTGTATGTAAAATGACAGCTGCGATCGACCTTTTCTTTTTGTCATGTTGACAGTGCTTATTACCTACTACGCAACTGTCATTTTAGTCTAGCAAATTAAAAGTCGAGAGTGTAGTTCAAGCGGTATATTATTATTGCGGCTCTAAGGGTCAGTTCACACCGAGACGCGACGCGACGCGCAGTTTTCAAGATAGGAAGTCGCGCGTCGCGTCGCGTCTCGGTGTGAACTGACCCTAATGCTAAATTGCGACAACTACTTCCTCACATTTAGCAGTAAATATTAACAAAAAATCATAAAGACGTGCAAACGTCACAACCACAGATCTAGATAACGCAAGAGCAACTACTTCGTTCTGTATTTATTTTATTTTAAGCCTGTGTTGTCCTATTGCAGGGCAAAGACCTCCCTTCCCTCTTTCCACTTTTCCTGGTCTACCGCGATTGTGGGTTCTTTAATCCTTACTTATTGACCTTATTGTATTCAAAACTTGACCAATTGTTAGGGCAAGAGCCGAGAGCACACAAAGGAATTGACCTATCTAGAGACAAAGTGCCCTGGTAAGTTACAGTGACAATGTTCGACCTTTTGTGAACAACTAGATAAGGGAACACTAACGTTTATTGGGAAACTGGGTCCTTAATTACAATGTTGCTTGGCAGGATGCTGGCTTGGAGTAAATTATGTACGATACAGAGCGTGTATTATATAAACACTGTCTTGTGTTATAAGATGTATGTGCTAGCCAGCTGAGAGATATGTAAGTAATACATTTCATGAAAGCATTTTTATTGGTTGTAAGATGCCACCCAACTTAGTTGTATTCATCATTACTTTTCCCAACTATGTTGGGGTCTGCTTCCAGCCTAACTGGATGCAGCTGAATACCAGTATTTTACATGGAGCGACTGTCAATCTGAACTCTACAACCTACTCTACAATTAATAATTATTAATTTATTTATTTATTGAGAAGAGAATGCGTGCGCTCGCGAAAGATGGAAGGACCGGAGCGAAGCCTTTGCCCAGATCCACAGACTAGTAAAAAAAAACTACTCTCCCAGTTTTATTTTAAACAAAAAGCCTACTCAACGTAGTAATAAAATTTTACCGTCATACTTTCCCACCTTCTCTACTTTATCCACTGAAAAACAGAACACTAAGGTCAGCTATCAGAAATAGGTCACGCCGGGATTCCTAGGTCGTGCGAATCACGCCCAAGCCTATACAAACACACATGCATATTCACATGTATGTGTTTAATCAGAGCAGTAATAGTTCCTACGTACTGCATGTTGTATATACATTGCGGTTTATTGACAGAGTAACTAGTTACTACCTCTTGTGTATGGGGCGATGGTAGCTGAATTGTAGCTTACTTCGGCCTTTGTTTGTTAGTACCAGTAAACAAAGGCTCTATCGAAGTTCATTGGAAATATAAACGAACCTCTATGTTGTGAAGGATTGTCTGCAGGTTTGCGGGTTTTTGTTTTCTCTTTGTCTATTTGTTTTTAATACACTAGGTACTTCCCTTAATACATTTGTCCGATGAATGAATGAATGAATGATCTCTTTATTTGATAGAATATACGTTATTACCTGGTATTGTTTTTTTTTTAAATCTCCTTTTGTTGTTTATATCCGCAGCAAAATGTGTCTTTCAGCTACTAGGCATTCCTATACAAAGGACCAACAAGATTCTGAAACTTGTCCGTCAGGAAACTTATTTCTACGTATTTTTTTTTTTTGTATTGCTCTTCAACAAAGATAGTAGGTACTTTGGGCGAAAATGGGTGGAACTACGATCATTCTAAGTTGTTGGTAGTGAAGCATCAACACCAGTGTCCGATTATTTACGCTTCAGTCGTCATCATCATGCTTAAAAAGCTTCGTACTTTAGAAGAGCCTCCTCCAAGATCGACATTGTCCGGCATACCCTAGATAGCGGAGTCACTCACCATTCCTGCAGGGTAATTGCGAACCGCGCTATCAGTAGCAATGGGTTTCATTTTGACAGTTCAGCAACATTCATTGCGCTATTTTCGTTGTTGAGCAGACACATTTTTTGAACATATGAAGCAATGGATTAGCAATATGCTTCAAAATGTTTCAGATTGAGATCGATAGTGTGTTTCGCAATTAGGGTGCTGCTTATTATTCAAACCACAATACAAGATTCTATCGTCTAGTCCCAACAACAACAAATCAAATCAATTTATTTGCTAGAATGTAGGTATAAATCAAGAACTTAAGACTATCGTGGCCCAATTACATTGTACCATTGCATATGGTGTGCAAATGTGTCTTAATAACATTTAATATATTACAAGTTTAACAATCAAGTTTATGGAACATTCATTAATTAATGTCAAAATAGGAAACACAACAAAAAAGAAAAACAAAAAACAGAAAAAATATTAAAATGTCAATTTACGTATTTAATGCAAAGTCCATACTCCATATAATGTCACGATTCAAAGAAAACCAACAACAGAAAAGAAGATAATATTGCTTTCTTATAATAGGAATTTCTCTTTTTGGCATAGTCTAAGTAGTGTGACCGTGAATACTAAAGCCATTTAACACTTACTAGGTATTTAATGTTCCCACACAAAGCGATATTTGGGCTAGCACAAAGTTCCATTATTCCTTACATTTTCCTTGATCATTCATTTTGTTTTACGCAGAAAATAAACGGCTTTTTTGCTCTTAAGGCTCCGCTATGTATCTTGTGCTTACATAAGTATAACTAGCTACGAAATTATATATAATCTTATTAGATGAGGACATAAAATTACTTAGTTCTTTGTTGATTTACCTATCGTTATTACGTTTTCTTTAGTCCTCATGAGCTGACTAAAGTTGTTAGCGGGAAAAACAGCACTGAGTTGTAAAGGTTGGAGCTCATTATTCCTAGGGGCCTGAAAAGGCCACTTTGGCAGAATCATAAAAGGATAACATTATGAATCATAATGGACAGTTAACTGTTAAGTTAATCGTGTCAAATCCCGTTGGTAAAGGATTTTTCAGTTATTTTTTTTTCTGTGCAAAAATACCAATCAATCTAATCCAAATCCAATCCCAATCTCTTTGATTATACCTACGTAGTGCAGCAAAAAAGAAGAAAAACACGGACTGTCTTGGCCATATTATGATTCATAATGTTATCCTTTTATGATTCTGCCAAAGTGGCCTTTTTAGGAGTGTACTAAAGCCGCATCAAACTCGGCACATGCTTCCACCGAATACCTATTGCATTTGGGACACCAAGGTTTTGAACACAATTAATTTCAGTGTAATGCAACAGTAGTGGCTGTAGTACCTACATAAATCAAGTGTTACTTTGTCAGTACCTACAACTTAATACAAGGAAGCTACTATCCCAATCCAATTCCTGCTACTTTATCGGAAATTGGAAAGAATCTTAGGCCTGATTAGGCTACGGGATGCGGTCCAAATGAATGTGGCCTTACCTTAACATACCTAAACTTTAATATAAAATCAATTACTTTCCTACTTGACCGTGTACCCTCTATGCGTGTACCTATCAATAATTACATTAAAGTAATATGTTTGAGGGTGGGCCACATGTTATTTGATACAGAAAACCGCTTACCCAAATTCGGAATATCATATTCAGGAAAAATTACCTTTCCGAATTCAATTTAGAAAACGTATTATTATCAAAGCAGTAACATGTCTATTCGGTTTCAGCTTCACTAGAAATATTATTAACGAATACTTTGAAGGAAAAAAAGGAGCCTTTGTTCGAAAAAGGGCCGCAAAATAAAGCATACTTATTGCCTAAGTTTATGTTCAGCCGCCATTACTGTGATGTATTTGGGCATTTAAGATAGAATAGGGGTATTGGGGGTACATCTTTCAAGGTTTAATACGGCCAGTGTGGAGAGGCTGTTGAATAGAGGTGCGTATTTTTAGCTGGGTGACCTATTTTCAGCTGGCGGATGCTTCCCGGGCCGAGCTGCCGTTCTATTGACCCACATGTACGCAAGCTCTGACGTCAGAGGCTGTTATTACGTCACAAGCCAGCTCTTTGTGCCCGGCCGATAATATGTTTGCCGATGATGTGTCGCGGGTTATGTTGAATGTTCAACTATTTAATTTATGATGCGGATTAGGATGGTAATGCTGTTGCGTTTTGTTGCTGGGTCATTCGAAAAAGAACTTTATTTTGAGAGGTGTAAGTCACAGTTTTGCATTGGCATGGTGGAAATGCAACAACAATGATAACAGAATGTGTTTCAGCAGAAGCCTGATTACAAAATGATAGGTAGGTACTGACCGCATTAGGTTTAAAGCTAGTCAAATGATTTGTTATATCAAGTACTTAGAAAAAACAGAATATAATGTAAACTAATCTAAAATGAAAACATAACCAAAATTGAAGGGTTGTTAAACAAATACATATAGTTGATTAAAGTCGAAACATTATAAGGCCGTATCTTTTTCAGTTCTATTTAAATAAAGAGGTAACAAGTCAAATACAATCTTCACCGAAAATAATATCTTGTAATGGATACAAAGCCAATGAGAGATATTTGAGATGAATTTGTTTTTTCGCGTAATAAATTACTTTTTAACATAACACATTAAGTATTTCTCAATTTGAGCAGTGGTGGCCAAGTGGTAACGGCCGCGACTTATGAGTTGTAGGTCGTAGGTTCGAACCCAGACAGGGCGCTTTACTTTGTGTAAATTATTTCATCACCACTGCTCTCAAAACGGTGAAGGAAAACATCGTGAGGAAACCGACATGTCCTAGAACCAAAAAATTCGAAGACATGTGACATCTACCAACCCGCACTGGGCCCGCGTGGTGGATTACGGCCCACTCCCTCTCACCGAGAGGAGGCCTGTGTCCCAGCAGTGGGAACATTATAGGCTGATTATGGTATGGTATGGTATTTCTCAATTGGGTAGGCAGAGGTTTATACTGTAGCCACAATTTGTCATCTTTTTTAGGACCTGAATCAGCAACTTAGGAATTGGTAATAGAGAACCCAACCCAAACACTCTCCGAACCTAAGCAAACCATGACCATTCTTTTCTCACATAAAAGTACACTCCGTTCACTATTATTTTACCTCTGACAGTAGCAACCTTATTGTGACGAGAATAAAGATCACAATGATTTTGACAGACTTGTCAGAAGCAGCAACCTAACAGCAGCCTTAATAGAATGAGAATGAGAATAAAGACCACTGTGATTTGGACAGTGATGCATAGTTACAGGTAAAATAAAAGGACGAATGTGAAAGGACTGTAGTTACGTAGGTACCTACATGTTTTATTTTTCGAACAAAAAAACGTTTAATAATAAATACGTCCTGTAATACTTAATTTATTTAGACAGGTAAAAATAACAAAATTAAATTCTAACTTAACTAAAACTATACAGAAACTAGAAAATAGCGTCGAAAAACTCATCCGCATCGCTGTCGACTGGTAATGTATCGAGGAGACTGGCGGCATTACCACGTTGTAATGCGATGCTTAGCCTCTGGCCAAGGTAAAAGCCAGCCCTTGGGTTACGGGAAATGTCAACCAGCCGTTTCGAAATTTCTTTAAAAAGACTATCGAAAAAAAACAACAAATGAGGAATGAGTTCGATTAGTTTCTTTAGACTAGAAGTTTGGCATAAAAGCATTGTTTACATAGTTTGTTGTTGTTGCAAGCTAAAATCGATAGAAATACACATGTAGATTCAATAAACATAGATTAAACAGCAGTACCTACCTGGTTCGACTACGTAGTTAGAATAGTGCAGAGAACTATCAATTATTTAGAGTCGACCCATTGTTGACGCCCCCGCCCCTTCCTGTGGGGTGCTAGAGGCGTCCAAAGCTTTATGTCAACAGAACGGGCAGTAGCTAATGCGCTGATAGCATAAAATAATCAACCAGCATAACCAGTATTCTCCTCCGTATTATTGCGATCAGCAATGCATTTTCCAAATACTGCTATTTAGCTGCATCCGGATAGACTGGAAGCCGAACCGAACATAATATCTCGAAAAAGGCTAGCCAGATGATGAATGCATGTACAAAGCATAGTGAATTAGGAACATTCCGTATGACAGTTTAAGGAGCTCGCGTTGAACAGCGGAAAATCATTTTTTGCTATCAAAAGTCGATGCCTATCTTAAGCATAAGTATAATCAGAGTAAGATGTTCCCACTGCTGGGACAGAGCGACCTTTTTCATAAAATATACAAAAAAACTGACAAGACGCAAAAAAATAAGCCGTTATAGGGTCACGGCAGTGTGGTGCCGATAATAATTTGAAACTCGTCCGCAGTGTGCACTCGGAAGCGACACAAAGCGGCCAACTTTTCTATAAATAATCGCTTCACAATGCTTCACCGTAATTTTATCCATCCAGAGGTCTTCTCTGGGTGAGAGGGAGTGGGCCATAATCTACCACGCGGGCCTTGTGCGTGTTGGTAGATGTCACGTGTCTTCTAGGACATGCCGGTTTCTTCACGATGTTCTCCATCACCGTTTTGAGAGCAGTGGTAATGAAATAATTTACACAACGTAAAGCTCCTGTCAGTGTCTGAACCTAAGACAATACATATACATATACCGCGACTTGCGACTTGTATTGTCTTATCGGCGTAGACATATTTACAACGATAAGACAATACAAGTCGTAAGTCGCGGTCGTTACCAATGGGCCACCACTGCTGAACGATAACGAATCAAGCCAAAGTACTCCCAAAAACGCCTAATATTAAAACACATTCTTGAAATGCAGTGATGCTCTTGCCTGTAAAAACATGAATTTTACTTCCCCTAGGTTTGTGTATAGTGGTTTTCCCTAAGGATACAGTTTGTTCCCCCGTCGAGTTATCAACAAACCCAAACAACCCAACCTTCGCTATTGTTTGACAAACTCCTCTAAGAGGACATCAATAGTTCAAAATGCAATAACATAAAGCAAATAAGATTTTACAAAGGCAACGCGGGGATCCTCCAATCAGAACACAGGCATCCACAAGGGAGATTTAAATCGTGTTCATTTACATCCAATGTTTGTTGATTTTAGAGCCAATAAATTGTGTTTACATATTTAGGCGATCAAATTCGTTTGTGTTTGATTTAGAAAGTTCTAGATGGGTGTTAGAATATTAAAGTAATCAAGATAACATGTGTGTGGGTTCGATATTCAAATTCAATTTATTTATTAAAAAAATATGATGTGTCAGTATGTGCTGCCTGGCAAGGCGTATAAATATTGCGTACACAGTGGTAATGGATGTACAGTCACGAGCATAAGTATGTATACGCTTGGCTTTATTCAAAGACGATTTTCTCCTTTATTTTTGAATGAAATTGTATGTTATTACGAACTAAAGTATTTTCGAACCCATAGGTTTGTGTAGTGTCGTATTTTAACGTTGCTTTCCTTATTTTAAAAATCGCAATTGAAAGTTGCCAAATGTTGACATATTAGTGCTCGTGACTCAGGTCATCATCTGCCTAGCCTTTTCCCAACTATGTTGGGGTCGGCTTCCAGTCTAACCGGATGCAGCTGAATACCAGTATTTAATATACTATAGATTAGACTTCTGCGACTTCTCTAAGACTTCGGAGATTACAGACGTTACGTTGTGTTATAAGCCTGTTGTCTTCTTTAGATCAAATGAAAAATAAGACTGAAATTAATCATATACAAGTTTTTATTTTTATTCCGATCAAGCTGTTTAGATTTCGAATTATTCACACTTCACTAATTCACATTTTTCCTCCACGGAATATTCTACCAATAAATACATTCTAATCCAATCACGGCTTTCCCTTTGAATATAAAACTACACAGAGAACATAATAGAGGAAATTAAAAATTCCCAGCGAATACCAGCTTTCTATTCCAATACAAATCATTTGAGACATCGGTTCTGCACTCTGTTTTATATTTTCTTGTTTTCTCTATTCGCTCGGAAATCCATTAGTTGGAGAAAAAAAACGAGTGATTCCAGTTCGAATGTAGTTTTCAGCTCATCGGAGATTTTTCTGCCAGTCGCCCTTTACGGGGACACAGACTAATGAATTTCGATGTGTTCTTTATTTGTTTAGGTTTTATCTAGAAGTAGAATTGGTTTAATGGTTTTGTGGTTTTAGGACCAAGGTCGGGCAAGGTGCTTTATATTATTTTTAAAGTTTTTTTTTTGTAATTGTTATATTTTTCAATAATAATAATAATATTTTTGTTCCTGTCTCTGGAGCCCTAACCACCAGTAACTTGGACCCTGCTCCCGATACCGGCAGATCACTATTTTTTTTTTATTTTTCTATGTGTTTTATATTTTTTTTTTGTTTTTATTTAGCCTATACTGTCCCACTGCTGGGCAAAGGCCTCCCAAAAGTCTTCCAGGAACTCTTGCGAGATGACCTGGACGCGTACCGTGAGGGTTGGTTTGAGGCGGCATGGCGCGGGAAAAGACTTCCTGGACGAAATATTTAAAAATGTAAAAAAATAAGTTAACTAAATAAATAATATAAATTATTTATTTCAGGTAAATAACACCCATTGTCAACATAAAGTATTAGAAAAAATTAATCAAATGCACAAAAAAATCAATCAAAGCATGCTTGTAATCAAAGCATTGCTATATTTTCTACATATAGCAAACAGAATCTATGCTTAATACAGTCTTTATTAAAAGATTTTTAATGCTTAATAACTTTTGTTACCTTCTCCGTAATTGTTACTGCGATCAGTAAATTGACATTTAGGTACTTAAAAACTGCAACATCTTACCAAACTAAGTATGTCACATTCAATTTTCACAAAAGCATCGTACATGTGTCAATTTTCATTTAAAGTCAAACATATTGGAATTTTCTTGTAAAACAATCGTGCGTGTATCGAATAATAAAATATTATATCGAAAAATAATGAATTGACATTTGAAGGGCACTGTGACAATAGTGGATCGAAATGGATGAAAAATCATGTCATGTGTGACTTGTAATTATTTCTAAGTATTTTTATAGACTTAACATGATACATCTTTGCCAGACTTTTTCTAATCAAAAGAAAATGAGTCTCATTTGCAACCCAATTTTGATGCTCCTCCATCAATGAAAATAAATTGTTCATTTCAAAGCTTTGAAGATACAGACTACCACTCTAAATCTTACCGAATGGATATAAAAAAGGAAATTGCATATAGTCTATGTACTTACCTACTTTGTGGTTGGAGTAAAAAATGAGACGCTAACTCCGACTTTTTAAATGGGTCACATAATATTAGATGTTTATGAAGACGACATAAAAATATACAAAAAAAATATTATTCAAGTTTTCTTAGCGCATTGTAAAAAAAACTTTGTATAGGTACATACATACTAATATTATAAAGTAACTCTGTCTGTCTGTCTGTTACCTTTTCACGCCTAAACCACTAAACGGATTTCGATAAAATTTGGCAGAGAGATAGATTGCATCCCGGGGAAGGACATAGGATAGTTTTTATCGACATACCTCGCGGGCGAAGCCGCAGGCAGACGCTAGTTATAAATATTTATGAATTCTCTGCCCTCATAAACTACTCTATGTTATGATCGTCCAGCCGATATGGCTTTACTTGTATTAAAGATAAGTGCTGCGAAGACATCTCGACCCGTCACATAAAACTACTGCAGATTACTTCCAAGCTTATATACTTCTTTATTTACTTAAGTACATACTTTAATGTTCTTAGCCCATAAGATATTCCAGAGCGTCGTATAGTGATATATATCAACTTAGTAGCTTTAGTGATATTATTATGTGATGTTTGAACATATTTTGAGATTTTTACTTCCTTGTAGATATTATGTATGAGGTAGGTTATAATAGCGTTTTCATCAGAAGCACACAACTCAAAATACATAGCACAACCACCAACACCACACAACTCACAACACACACACCACAACCACAACAACAACTGACCTCAGACCAAACTAATTCTTTCAAGAAGAAAATTATGTTCCACTGTAAACAGTAAGTTATGTCTTAGTACCTATTTTAGAGTCAACAATAGTCCAATTTAACTTATGACATTCAATAGAATGTAGCCAATTCTCTCCCTTGAGTTCCTAGTAGATGCAAGTTTCCTTACAATTCTGACTCCAAGCAATAGAATGCAGAATCAGGCAATACCAACAGGTGCAACCTTATTGCAAATGTTATAGAAGACAGTGAAGTAGCATTAGTTTCTGAATGGTATTGCTTTCTAAGCAATAAGTATGTAGTTCTCCCTTTATTATGGGTTGCATTGCAGTATCTTTCACGTACACGACGGTAAATTCTATTTGATTACAGTTTGTGGAGATTCTGCTAATAAAGACTCGTGTCTTGTAGGAACAATATTTTAATTCTTCTTCTTCGTATCGCTTGCACGGCTTTTCTCGGATCTTGTTGGCCCAAAATGTCACCAGCCGGTCGATTCTGTAAAAATCTCACCGTGAAAACTTAGGTGAGGTGAGTTTGGTTTTGCTAGAAATTGACACTATTGACAGCTCACTCCACGCTCACTTCACTTAAGTTTTCACGATGAGATGTTTACAGAATAGCACCGCTGTTCTATGGAGACGTCGGTGGCAGCGCAGAGGTCACTTTGACTGCAAGTTTTGGGACACAGTTCTACCGTTCGGTCGAGGTAGCCCCACTTTACCAGGTTGGAGTTACATCTTCCTATTTGTGTCCGAAGACGGTTCAGGGACTCCAAAGTGGACCACGAAAGGATACACTCAGCAGAGAGATACTCATTTGGTGTTTTTAATTTTAAAACGTTGAAGAAAGTTGTGAAATTGTAAGTTATATTAGTAGAGCGGTGTTAGTAGGTATGTTATAAAAATGAATCTAGGTCGTAGTTCCTTTAAGATGAGATGAGTGAGAAACATTAAATTCTAAATGATCCTTCCAAATATTATTTTAATGAACGCCTTCTCATATCTTTAAGTTAGTTTCAACTCAAACACCAATTTATTTTTAAGGTTTCATATTCCGGATTATTCGGTTTTCCTCAGATTTTCACAAACAAATGACCCAAATTCGATCCACATTTTTCTTTTATTATAATGAAAAGATTAGAAACAGGCGGCATCTTTATTACCGGTTACGTTATAACAAAGTCCTTTATTTAGCCGATTTCTTAAGCTTCAGTTTAAAATTCTATGCGCTTTCTTTTGTTCGTTTACGAAGAGAAAAGCGACTTGGACTTTAATAGAAAATAAACTTTATTTTGATAAAGATAACGTGCATTTTCAATTCCGTATTTTTTTAGGGTACTATAAACATTCCTTCAGTGATTATTTTTAAATGGTCTCTTTAATAGGCCCCTTTTTGACTCAAATCCCAATAAATTATTTTAGATTGGCAACCTTTAGACCCAAAAACAATTGTTGTACAGACGCCAGCACATCAAGCTACTAAAATCTGTCTAGATTTTCAACTTTATCGCTGAAGTTTTAGGTTCAAAGTTGATTGGAAAAATTTGAAAGTTTCGGGTAGCTTGATGTGCTGGCATCTGTACGTAGCTCCACGTAGTTCTAATTTACCGAGCCTTAGGTACTACTTGTTTTGCCTACACTTAAGTAGATACTTGAAAAAAAGTAAATAGCACTTAAGTGTACCTACTTGAACGTTTTGTTGGAAGAAAACTATTAAACCAATTTTGTAACAGTACTCTCCAATACAGAAACAGCTACCTTATATAGATAAGGTAGCGGTATATAGAATATATACATATTCTATATAAATAAAACAAAGTCGGGTAAGTTACACCATTTATAACTCAAGAACGGGTGAAAGATTAAACGGTAAAAGATTTTTTTTTGCTTTTAAGGTTAATACATAAATTAGATTTATTTCGTTTTATAGTAGAAAGATTGTTACTGTTGTGTTTTAATTTTTTATATATTATATTACATATATTGTATTTTAGAATATAAATGTATCTTTATGTCTATAACGAGTCTAAGCGTTTTGTATCGTTTATTAGAGTATTAACTTAGGTTTTAAGTATACGGGTACGTGTAATATTGTAAATATTTGTATGCCGATTTTAGCGGCAATTGTGTCCTGATCTTAACTGTACTAACCAACTTTGTACCTACCTTATCCAACGAATAAATGTCCTTGCTATAAAACTTCAGTCAATTTAAAACTTCAATCTTATTCATCAAGACTACTGTTTTATTCAATAACACAAACTTCATTAAAATATTTATTTAGGTCGAACGCAGCGGTAGTTTGTAATTTGAATCGAGTACCAACTTAGATTGGAGTGCTTTTGTTCCAAGAACATCAAAGTTTCTGTAAATCAAAGTTTATTATCATCGGTCTCCTAGTGCTAATTTCACCGATGACACTGACACTGACAGATCTTGAACGCGGTTTAGATGTGCTGATCGCGTTCAGTTTCATCGGTTAAATTCGCCCTTAGATTGACGACCCCTGACCTTTCCTACTCTCAAGTTGCTTCGTAAGACCAAGCACGAACGCGCAGAGAAAACGTAACGTACCTACTTAGATTCGAACGATTTTAAAATTGAAAAATACTCGTTTCGCACATAATTTTTAGTTTTAAGTATTTACAGCTATTGCTTCGGCCGCGTGGATGTTGGAAAATCCCACGGGAACGTACTACCGACATTTAAAAAAGCCTATGTATTAACCCATGTTAAAAACTGTGTGCCAAATTTCATCCAATGTTTACGCGGCACAAGCTAGTCGAAGTCGGCATGACTTTTTCCGACATCTTCTACAATAATCGTCATATTTCATCCAATTTACACAAAACCTTAATGAATCACCTGAACCTTCTTCATTTATCACTCCGTCTACTGGTAAGAACCGTTTGAAAATCCGTTCGGCAGTTTTTGAGTATATCGCGTTCAGACAGACATAGGTACAGAAGAGGCGAGGAGATTTTGTTTAAAAAACTTTTTTACAAAAAAAAAACATCGGTCTTCCAAAAAAATTGTGATGTAGTTTTCAGACTTTATTTATACCTATAGCATAGTCAGCCTGTGATGTTCCCACTGCTGGGACACAGGCCTCCTCTCTGTGCGAGGGGGATTTATAGCTATCATCATCATCATCAGCCTATAGCAGTCCACTGCTGGACATAGGCCTCCCTTAATGAGCGCCACAGCGCCCTGTCTTCATCTTGACGCATCCAGCATCTGCCTGCAGTCTTTCGCAGATCGTCATCCCACCTGGCCGGAGGGCGTCCAATTGAGCCTGTCGTATAAATTTGAACCAAAATCATCATCATTTCAGGTGAAACGTCCACTGCTGAACATAGACCTCCCCAAAAATGCTCTAAGGTATTTGTATTTTCGAATCAAAATCGTTCGAATTAATGTAAAGTTTACTTCGCGCGTTTGTGCTAAGCCCTCAGATTGTTTCAGAAATCCAATAGTCATTAATAAATTTTCACCGCGAAACCACTTTTGCTGAATTGATTAATTGGAAATTGTTTGGACTTCGAGATTTACCTATTAAGTGTCGGGAATTCATCATAATCAGCCTATAATGTTCCCACTGCTGGGACACAGGCCTCCTCTCTGTGAGAGGGAGTAGGCCATAATCCACCACGCGGGCCCAGTGCGGGTTGGTAGATGTCACATGTCTTCGAATTTTTGGTTCTAGGACATGCCGGTTTCCTCACGATGTTTTCCTTCACCGTTTTGAGAGCAGTGGTGATGAAATAATTTACACAAAGTAAAGCGCCTGTCTGGGTTCGAACCTACGACCTACAACTCGTAAGTCGCGGCCGATACCACTGGGCCACCACTGCTCAAATTGAGAAATACTTAATGTGTTATTTATGTTAAAAAGTAATTTATTACGCGAAAAAACAAATTCATCTCAAATATCTCTCATTGGCTTTTAATCGTGGGGAATTATTTATAGTGAATTTCTACACCCTGATTTAGCACAAAGACCTGTGTTATTATTGGGTAAAGGTAATATTAACTGGACTGGGTTTTGACCGGTAAAAGGTCTTGACATATTTTTGGCGACGCCTTTGTTCCTTTGCAAAACGAGATGTTATTTTAAAATAGAAGATGTTAATCTGACTATAGGCGCTAAGCACTTCAAAGAAAATGTTTTTAATAAATAGTTCGTCATCAATAGTTATCATCTGCCTAGCCTTTTCCCAACTATGTTGAGGTCGGCTTCCAGTCTAACCGGATGCAGCTGAATACCAGTAGTTTACATGGAGCGACTGCCTATCTGACCTCCACAACTCAGTTACTGGGTAATACGATACCCCTTAATAAAACTGTTTGCCGGAATTTCGGGCTTTTGACTACCCGTAACGACTACTAAAGATCTACAAATGACAGCTAGGCCCAACGTCTTAACGTGCTTTCCGATGCACGGAGGGGTTTTGACATGCAATAGTTGGTCACCCATCCGCGGACTGACCTTCTCAACCTTCGATCGATCCATACTGCTGTTATTATTTAGCCACGAGGCCCTCCTTATGAGGTAGATAATGAAAACAAAAATCATCTTTCACAGTGTGAATCAATTTAACGCAACAATTAGAGCAATGTCACTATGTTACTACACCTATAGTTGATTGCACAAACCATATTCAATTCCCACTCAATCAAAATCGAAACCCAAATGGCAACGTACATAACACATCTAGGTACTATCACTAAAGCAAAACTCTTGTTTATTTTTATCATACATAAGTTTGGAAACAATCTTATCAGCTACAGACTTGGAACACGTATCTTCATATATACCTACTAGCTATCAGCCCCGTCTCGTATTCCAATTTTGAGAACAAATAAAACTGGCTGATCCATACGATGGTAGATGTGAAATGTGTCTGGGTACACAAGACTACACATCGAGCTGTGCACATCCAGTTTTCGCTGACCTCTCATTTTACGGAAAATTTATACAGAAATGTGTGGCCGTATTTAGGGATATGGTACAGAACATCAATCTGAGCAACTTTCTCCATGGGACCTACATCGTAATAGCGAAAAAAACTATTAGCAGTCTCATCATCATCATCATATCAGCCAAAAGACGTCCACTGCTGGATATAGGCCTCCCCTAAGCTTCGTCATGTCGACCGGCTCTTTGCTTCCCGCACTCAGCGAATTCCTAAGGCCTTCACAAGGTCTTCGGACCTCCTTGTGGGAGGCCTTCCAACGCTACGTCTTCCGGTACGCGGTCGCCAACTCGCCAGTCCAGAACCTTTCGGCCCCACCGTCCCATACAAAACTTCAATACGTTTTCAACCCGAATGTAGGGGACAGCATTTTCGCTGTATACAATGCGAGTTCAATATATACTGGAATGTATAGTTCTATGTCTCGTTGTGCATACAGTTGATGTATCCAGACTTGGTTGTCTAATCTTTACACATCTGTTATTTGGTGCGATGGAACTTTCTCTAGGAATAGTTTGGGAGAAAATAAAAGTGGTACGAAGTGTTGACTGTAATTGCGATTGTCTCAAGGATGGAATTAATCAGAAGTTCAGAACTTGGCTGATATTTGTAGCTTTATGAGAAACTAATGCTGAGGGTCTTTTACCTAAGCACGATATCCGTAATTTCAGAAATTACGAGCGTTTCGTACTCCGTATCACTTACGGACATAATTATGATTAGATAAAGGCCTGAGGCTTAAGTGTGAGTTTTTTCACTCACGTTCGATTGAGAGCGCATTAGAATTTTATATGCTTACATTTGATGTATATGTGGTTTTTATTGGACATACCGGCCAAAACGGCCATCATTCTTTAAGTATGTAAATAGTTTAAAATCATTTTTTTTGTAATGTAACTTCAAATTTACGGTTTTCGAATTTTTTCCTTTACTTGTGCTAAATAATAATAATAATAAAATGTATTCAAAAATATAAAGACTAACGTTAAATACAGTTTTTCTTGATATATGACAGTGCTTCTTGCCAAATTTCATGATTCTAGGGCAACGGGAAGTGCCCTATAGGTTTTGATTTCGGAACATAAACGCCCGTATCTTTTGATTGCGTTGACGTAAAAGTTTGATTTTTTCTCTGCTTCAACGTATTGCAGCCCTGAGTATTTGATATTAATTTCAACTTAATAACTTTGACTGACAGACGGACATCGAAGTGATCTTGTAAGGGTTCCGTTTTTCCTTTTGAGATACGGAACCCTAAAACGGATTGCGGTATAGGAACAAATAAATTTAAGATTTATCTATTAACGATAACATCATCATCATCATCCGGCACCCTAGTTCCATCCACTGGTGAGTATAGTCCTCTTCCCTTTTGTGCCATGCTTCCCTGTTCCGTGCGAGTCTCATCCAGGTCTTCCCCGCGATCTTCTGTAGGTCGTCCACCCACCTTGCTATTGGTCTGCCAACGCTCTTACTACCGTCTCTCGGCAACCATTCCGCTAGGGCTCTGCTTCACCTGCTATAAAATACACAGGCTTCCTCCTAACCTAATATTATTATAAATGCGAAAGTAAATTTGTTTGTTTGTTACCTTTTCAAGCCTAAACCACTGAACCGGTCAAGTGTACAGAAAAGGACATAGGGTACCTTTTATCCCGAAAAAAAGTGCTGTTCCCGAGGAAAACCACAATAACGTTATTATGATAATAGATGGCGCCACGTGTCTTTCGAACGGGATCGACACTTAGACGGGTGAAACCGCGGTGCGCTGCTAGTAGCAGATAAATGGAGTTTTCGATTCAATACATACCTAGGTATCGAAAACTAAAAATTTCTCAATATCCACTACAAAAGATTTAAACCCTTTCTCAATAAGGATCGAACTGGCCACAAAAGCGATAGGGACACATAACAATAGACGTAGAAACTGCCACAGAGGATAATAGCTTTTCCAATTTACCTGCGGTCACACCGAATAGTGATGTCGGCTATCAATAAATTAAATCTTGCGACCTATACCTCTTAGGCTGCCTTTCCACCCGGGATGTGCGAGGATACGTAGCGAGGGATATGTTTGTTAAGAACCAATAGAATCACTTCATCTACCTAGCCTCGCTCGGCGCAGTTCTAGTGGAAACGGCTCGGCGGAGCGAGGTTTTTGTACGTTCAAAACAAGGGAAGGATGTGTGCTGGGGATGTGTGTGAGGGATGTGTTGCAAGGGATGTGTGGCACGCGCGCTCCGCTCCCACCACACCTCACCCCGCTCGCATCTGAAAAGAGCCCGCTACACACCCTCGCGCCACAAATTTTGCACACTGTTTCGAGCTTAGCAACGCATCCTCGCATTACACATTTGCACATCGTTCACCGCTAGCACATTTCTGATAGAAACACTTAGGTATCTGCGGTCACACCGACTAGTGATGTCAGCTATCAATAAATTAAATCTTGTTACTTGTACCTATTAGGCTGACTTTCCACAAGGGATTTACGAGGATGCGTAGCGAGGGATGTGTTCGTTAAGAACGAAAAAAATCATTTCATTTACTTAGCTTCGCTCGGCGCAGTTCTAGTGGAAACGGCTCGGCAGAGCGAGGTTTTTGAACGTTCAAAACAAGGGAAAGATGTGTGCTGGGGATGTGTTGCGAGGGATGTGTGCTAGAGATGTGTTGCAAGGGATGTGTGGCACGCGCGCTCTGCTCCCACCACACCTCACCCCGCTCGCGTCTGAAAAGAGCCCGCTACACACCCTCGCGCCACACATTTGCACACTGTTTCGAGCTTAGCAACGCATCCTCGCACTACACATTTGCACATAGTTCAGCGCTAGCACATTTCTGGTGGAAACACTCACACTGTTTCACAGCCTCGCTACGCATCCTCGCACCACCCAGCTACACCACATCTCTGGTGAAAATGCAACCTTAAGCCTGACAATAGTCATAGTCGTCTCACTTTTTAACTTTAAACTTTGTCAACGTTTAGTACAGTTAGCAACACAATATATAATAATATTGTTTTAAGAATTTTAATTTTTTACTTTTTCGTAATTGTTAATTATTATCTTTACTTATAACTGTTGATTAATATCTTTAAGACGATTGCTTATTATTTTATAATTTAGGTTTATTATTATTAAACCTTCATGTATGAATGTTCATTATTACCTCGTGTGTTAATTAATCTTTTCTGTTCATAAGTGACAGTGTTGTGATGATTAAATATTTTGTAACAAATTCTTTTTTTTTTCTTTCCACTTTTGCTACTGATTGTACCTTTTCTATTTTTGATAGTAACGTGGGACCGGGACGACTTGCAGAATGAGAATACCTATTTATTTTGATTTTCTGCAAGTCGTCCGAAATGGGCCGTAGGCATGTAGGACGAGTTGATGAATTACTCAGCAATACCGCTTGCGAACACTCAGCCAACTAGGCAACGCCATCTAAAAAATGTTCCTTAGTCATTATGTGTAGTTAGTTTAACTTAGGGCTGATGTTTCTATAGCTAGATAACTTTTATTCGAGGAATAAAGTTGACTTTCACAGTTGTTGTATGAAATAACTGTCAAAATTTCAAAATTATTCCTCGAATAAAGTTATCAGACGATTGAGAAAACTGATTTCTCAATCGTCTGATAACTTTATTCGAGGAATAATTTTTACATAACCTATTAATAGATTTTGAGACAAAGCGTGGGAGTCTTTCCGTTTGATTTAATTTAGATTCCTATACCTTTTTCTAATCTTGAGTAGGCACTCAAGATTAGTAAAAGCCATTGATTATTTGTTCGGGTACCCACCCAAACAAACAGTTTGCTTGAAAGTTCAATCTTGTCAACTCCTACTAGTAGAGATTTCTATAGCGTCATCTTTGACCTATATTCCCCCCAATCAAGTACCTATTCGTGACTGTAGCCATTTAGTTTTTAATTCAGGTCGGCTGCTAACATTGAACTTGTCACGTCTGCTTGGCTAACCTTTTTCGACATTTCATTCATTCACATTTTGACATAGTTCGCACTCGCTGCGCAGTACCCCTCCCCTCACCCCCGCTGAACCATGAATTTGGTACTGCGCAGTGACTCGCCTGAAGTTCTGAGCCACCATAAAGTTTGAATCGGGCTGTACCTACCTACTGTAGGTACACTTTTATAACTTGTAACGTGACAATAGGTATTATTGTAGACGTCCACGGCATCACGATAGCACAGGGAAGTAAAATGTATGGAAATATATGGTCGTGTTACAAATTATAGAGCAATTGCGGTCTGATTCCCTGAACCCCCCTCCACCCCTCCCCCTCCTCGATCCCCTGATAAGCGCACATGGACTCTTTTGTTTTGATAAAATATATAAAACGTTAGATTTGCCCTTACTTTCTTACGTAGCACGAGAAGTATCAATACTGAGAAAAGTGAGCTCACACATTCCTTAGATGGCCTTACTTGCGACATTGTGTGGTCAGACAACACGAAACAACAATTAATGTAAACAAATGCAACAATTAATGTAAACAATCTAGATCACACATTCCTTATATGGCCTTAGGTACATGCGACATTGTGTGGTCAGACCACACGAAACAACAATAATGATGTAAACAATCGAAACAACAATTAATGTATACAAATGCAACAATTAATGTAAACAATCGAAACAACAATTAATGTAAACAAATGCAACAATTAATGTAAACAATCTTTTAAAATTACGTAGTAAATCCTATGGATACCTAAAGTGTACAAAAAAAAAAATTATGATTTTGAAGTTAATGGAATCCGTGTAGCAGAAAACGCTACAAATACAAGTTTCATATTCGAATTCACTTCAACAGACAGACCGGAGATTGTTGAAAACATCATTACTTTCTCAACAATTGATCCTGAATAGGTACCTCTTAAGACCTAAATATAATTATTTTGGATTGCCAGTTACCTACAGCAAGAGTACGTACTCCAGACTGGCAAGACGATTATTATTTTTAATGATTATGACAAGTTAACGAGACATTTTTCTAGAGTTAATAGCAACATTCTCGTTATTTTTTTGCTTAAATTTTCTGCTCATTTTTAATATGGCCCTATTTTCTTCATCATGTAATTCATATTTTACGTTTCTTTTTTTTAATAATATTAATCGAATAAGTGTTTCTTATTCTATTAATAATTAGTGGGCAAAACACTTGGCTGGATGTGGCGACGGCAAGATGCCCAAAATTCTGACAACTAGTCTTACCATTAAGGGGTATCGTCGTCTTACCCAGTAACTGGGTTGTGGAAGTCAGGTAGGCAGTCGCTCCATGTAAAATACAGGTATTCAGCTGCATCCGGTTAGACTGGAAGCCGACCGACCCCAACATAAGAAGTCGGGAAAAGGCTAGGCAGTTTTTTTTTTTAACAATCACACTATTATTATAAAGGCGAAAGTTTGTGAGTGTGGGGTGTGTGTGTGGGGGTGTGTTTATATGTTTGTTACTTCTTCACGCTCAAACGGCTAGACCAATTTTGATAAAATTTTGTATGGAGGTAGCTGACACCCTGAATTAACATCTATGCTTTTTATCCCGATATTCCCACGGGATCAGACAGACAGAGAAACATTGAATTCCAGAATATTATGAAGAATATGAAAGAGTAGCTAAGACAAACGTTATTTTTCAACGACTATAGATAAAATTAAATTCCAATAGTAAACAACAAAGTTTTTAATCAAAACGTATTTGTTATTAAGGTTTGATTATTTATTCAGTTTATTCAGTCTAGTCAGTGTTGTTTCAGTTTCAATATTTCGTATGCAAACGATCCGTAGGTAGCGATATCCGACATACTGCAGCCAAACCGTTTTATTAGTTTTACTTTAGTTATTGACGCGAAAAATCTACAACGGAAAATATTGAAGCTTTTGATGAAACAGAATTGCTTGTCGTTTTTAGAATCGCGTGATTCGGTTCTGGTTAGACTGTTGAACGAATTTGTATATTGATTGTGTTTTAACGTAATTTAGGGTGGAACGGTAGACGGTGTTTTGATAAAATGTGAATTTAGCGAAGGTAGAAGCTACAAATTATGGATACGTAATAGTAGTATTGAGCACTGCTCTGAAAACAGCGAAGGAAACCGGCATGTCCTAGAACCAAAAAATTCAAAGACATGTGACATCCGCCAACCCGCACTAGGCCCGCGTGGTAAATTGTTGGCCCACTCCCTCTCACAGGCCTGTATCCCAGCAGTGGGCACATTACAGGCGGATTATAAGTAGTATTGAGTGAGATTGGAGCTCACTGTGAAAGGATCCGTCTAGCGGGGTAATTCCGTAACACACTAACAAATGCAATGGCTTTAATTGTGACAATTCGACAACATTCATTGCGTTATTTATGTTGTCGAGCAGACATATTTATCAAGCATAATTATGAAGCAATGGATTAGGAATTTCATTCAAAACCCTTTTATTTGGGAAAAAAGTGTGATAAGCAATAGGGGTGCTGGGGTGGAAAGAATTATCACCACAATCATTGCAGCAAAACATTGTTGTGTTTAAGGGCCTTACATGACTTAAAGCGCGGTCGCTGTCGGACTGCATAGAAAAGAAAGAGAAGCGCGATGATACAACGCTGGTAATCTATTGCAAAATACTTATGAAGCAATTTTATAATTACAAAAAATCTATTGTTTGGACTAAAAAATTAAAACACTAGTATTTTTGTGTTGCTTTTAGAATAATCTAACATAATGATTGTAGGTGTATATTAGTACCTATGGTTTTTATTGTGAAAAGAAACTTTTTATAGGTACGTAGGTATCTACATGATTTTTTTCTATCGTATCAAATTACTTGTAATTATGTTTTCAACACACTATCTAAAATATCGTGAGGAAGCGACGACCTGTCACCTCAAGACATTCTCAAAATGTACAAAACGAACAATTAAATTCTTTCAAGAAAATCTGCAAAAATAAAGGGAAAAGGTACCGGACGAAATTAACAGCAGTCAACATCAGTCAATTAGGTATGTGATTTTTTTATCGACTTTTTTTGCAGATTCTGTTTCGTTTTACGTATTTCCGATTACTTTAATGGCCCATTAAATAGTGCGCATTTATTTTTACTGCAGATTGTATTTTAGTACTTGAATGGCCATCTTGTATTAAATTATTATGTAACCTACAGATAAACGTATTAAGTCTGTACAGTCACGAGCAAAAGTATGTATACACGTGGCTTTATTCAAAGTCGATTTTCTCCTTTAGTTTTGAATGAAATTTTATGTTATTACGAACAAAGTATTTTCAAACCCATAGGTCTGTGTAAAGTGTTGTATTTCAATGTTGCATTCGTTATTTCACGAAAAAATCGCAATTGTAAGTGGCCAAGTGTTGACATATTAGTGCTCGTGACTGTACACATTACACATGTCCATGTCATGTGTGTATTTAAAGACGCCAGCGCATCAAGCTACCCGAAACAGTCACTTTGAACCTTATGATTTAGCGATAAAGTTGAAAATCTATTAAAAGAATTTAACAGATTGTAGTAGGTGTATCTGCTGGCGTCTGTACCTAAGTTTGGTTGGATAGAGGAATGTGTGTATTGAACTGATGATAATGTATTTTATTTTGTTGTGTGAATTGTTGTTATAAGATAAAATGAATGCAATATAATAATATTCTGTAATATATTATTAAGTTATTGGTATGTCATGTGTAATGTATCGTATTTATGTATCCTCCTCCTTCTTTTATTATAAATGTAAAAGTGAGTTGGTTTCACACTAAAACGGCTGAACAGATTTGGATGATATTACCACATGGGAAGACCATGACCTGGGTTAGGACATCGGCTAATTTTCTACCTAGATTGCAAACGTTGTAGATATTGTAAATAGATATTTTTGTGAATAATTAACTACTAGATTTGAGCCTACAATCCAATTGCCTAATTGAGATGAAGTTGTGTTGCACACATAACTACAAATAGGTCTGTATAACATGAAACAGCCGTACCTACGTCTGAACCGATAAATTAATATCCTTAGGGCGAACCCAAATATCAGAGGTTACCAAGTGGTTCCCTTAGCGCCATCAACGAACAATAGCTTCTGCTGTTTTCCAATATCGTCTTAAGTTAAGGGTGACAATACACAAACGCGATCGACGTCCCATAGATGTCATTTCGTCAGTGTTGTTGGGGTAATAACGTTGGGTGATCCTTGATGGAGGCTTAAAAAACACATGGAGTAGCTTCATCTTCAATCGATTTATTGGCGAATGGGAAGGCAACTGTCAAAATGGCGCTGTCGTAGCTAGTTCCCAAAACATGCTAATAATACAAGGCGTGAAGTGGTTTTATTTTATTTTTGTGATAAAGACTCGTTGTACTGGTCCGAAATACTCCGAAAGATCTTAAAATTAGAAGATTGTGACGTAAAGCTATTCATAAAGTTTATTTTTATTAAAAAGAACTCGAGTTGAATGTCGAAAACATTTTGATGAAAGTGATTACGGCGAAAAATCTTAAATTATCCTTCTAATTTAAGATTTTTAGAAGAAACCTTGGCATACTTTGGTCCGCCATTTTGTTTTTTTTTTCAAAATGGCGGCCATGCATGTATCAAATAAATTGATTGCTGACATCAATGTAAACATAATAAGACCAAACCCCATAGTGTTACGTTTCCGAGGTATTAACGTTGAAAGTTGATCATGTGACATCCATATTTTTAGAATTTTCGTACTTTAATCTTGTTGCCTAAATGTTTGATTACGTTAAACATTCAGTATGATTATTTGTATGATTTATTTGGATAGCCAATGTCTGAGTAGTTGTCAAGTCAATCGATGATTGATCTATCTACAAAAAGGTCGATTGATCCTAGATCAACCTTTACTCCAAAAGCGATGATGACTGATCATCCGTTGACATAGAACGTCGCGATTGATCGACGTCAAACGTCTTGTTGTGCTAATGCCCTAAGGGTAAGGTAATAAAGATTGTAAGGAGGAATTATCTGGAGGTTCATCGATTTTCCATGAGTACCTACGCCCTTCTAACCTACGAACGTTTCCATAAACGAAAGTTCTTCGAACCATGTTCAATTTACCGACGGGTATTGGAACGCGAGATTGTAATAAAATATTTACGTTCATAAGAGTTTCTGGGGATAGGTAGGTAGAAATATTCTTTATTTATCTTTTTTTTTTCTTTACAAAAGAAATAAGTTATGTGCGAAGGTTACTACGGGTACGCACTTTTCAATATGAACTTCTATTTTCCACAGGCAGAAACTATGGACGTGCTGCGATCTTTACATATACCCATAGATATCCGTGCATATACCTGTGGAAAATCGTGTCCTTTGTTTTTGTACAACCCCAAATTCAGGGGTTTATTATTATGGGGCAAGAAATCTAGAGATCGGTAACAATAGAAAAACTAATTGTGTCTCATTAGTGACAGTTAAGCTATAAACGATGATTAGAGTTAAGTGACGTTCAAAGGTCAAATATGTATGGTTCAGGAGTTAATCACTACTTAATCTGCAACGTTTATGAATAAAGCGGTCAATGCACAAAAATCACCACACTGACTAGTGATATTTATTTCTGTAAATTGGTTAAAAAAAACCTTTCACGTAAAAAATAACAATGTTTTAAAACTAGGTCGGAACTCTTACAAAACAAGGTTTATCTTTAGAAGCAGGTTTAAACTATCGAGCCATTTTAAAATTTGGAACATTAATCCAACAAAGTTAAAGTTCCTATTACAAAAACTGACGTTAAAGCTGAGTTTATGTATGTATCGGTATCTACAACGCCCCATGCGAACAACGCGTCGTACTGACGTCACGCAAAATCCTGCATCGCGCAAGAAGAGTTTACCGCGCAACTGGCATAGTTACAAAACGGCCCGACGTGAATCATCGGGCAGTTGCCCGCCAGACACAACACCCGTCTGGTCGGAAGATCCTCCCTTTTTTATAGAGTATGAGTGAACTTTACACCCTGTTCAGGACATACCTCTATAAAGTTGACAATTTTGCATTATGAACTTTACGTTTGTCGGAATAAAGTTCAAGTCTGGCTCGAAGGTTTAGGCTAGGTCTAAAGTTATGTAGGACTCATTTTGTAATAAGACGGGATGAGTTCGGTGTTTCCTATCTGACTACTATGAAAAGAAAGACCGAAACAAACTCAGAGCTCACACTCTCTTTTGTCAACGTCTGTGATTATATTCGTCCTTCTCATTTCACTATCAAACGAGTAGAATGTTTGTTTTTAATCTAAAATTCCACCGATACAATCGTCCTAGCTCAGTCAGCAAACGTTAAAAAGCCGAACGTGCCATAGCATATCCATAGTACTTAATGATATTTTCATACGACCAATCACCTGAGAGGTAGGTAATATAAATTTTATAACAACCACAATGACACTCGTTGGTATAAAATATTGCTGATATAAAAATGTGGCGTAAAGTGAAAACGTATTACTAAGCAGTTTCAAATAAGATGTATCTGTATGCATCTTATTTTTGTTTTAAACTCGTAAGGTTGGAATAGCCTGTAAAAATTGTGGAACATTAAAGAGGACACATAGAAAACAATATTAAACGTTTCATGTTCTGCGTTCTTGTATATTATCATCGTCAATTCAGCTGTTTGACGATCACAGAAGGACTAAGATTTTCCCCATTGATTTCCACAACGATTTCTGGGTCACTACGCTCGCAATCATTGTTCTTGCATACAGCAAGTATCAGAAAGGTGTAGTCCAGACCAGACAGACATTATGATGCTGGTCCCATGGAGAAAGTTGTTCAGTCTAATGGTCTGTTATGTACCACACCCTTAAAGGGGATTGAAGATTTTTATATTGAGCCTGGCATACCTACAGTGACCGCCATTTTGTTTTTGTTTTTTTTCAAAATGGCATATGGGTATCATGCGTGGCCGCCATTTTGAAAAAAAATGGCGTATGCCACAGACATTCATAACCCTTTGAACATACCTTTCTGATACATGCTGTGGTGTGTGCGTGCTGTCGATAGAAACTAGTTGCACAACAGGAATGCCAATAAATTTCAATCTATGACATCTAAGCATATTGAACAGATGCATTTCATTGGAAAGCTCCGTTTTTGTCTGCCACATGATGACAAACTGTGAGCCATAATAGCACAACACTGGAGCCCTGAGAAAGTGAGGCGGGGTCGCGGCAGACCACGTAGGAGATGGCGGGACGAGCTGGATAGGTTCTATCAGACCTGGAAGGAGGACGCGCCGACTCGCGAAAGATGGAAGGATTGGAGGGGACAGCGAAGGCCAGTAAAAAAAAATTGGAAAGCAACTACCATTCCACTTGATAGTTCTAGGAAAACATCGTTCAAATTGACATAGGTACCTACATAGAACGCTATATGGTACGCTTGATCGCACACTGTCCGTGCGAGCTCGAATATCGTGTCTATATTTTAGTTTCAAGCTGTAAATTTAGAATCTAGGCTAAGTTTTCTGAAAAAATAGAGAATAAAAATTACCTACTGAATTTATCGCGTCGATTATAGTGAAGTCAGTATGGTGAGTTTGATTAATATGGTAATAAATGTTAATTTATAGTATAATTTAGAGGCGGAGAACTTAGAGAAACTTTATTTGACAGATGATTTTATGACATTAATCATCATCATCATTTTAGCCGAAAGACGTCCACTGCTGGAAATAGGCCTCCCCCAAGCACCTCCATTTCGACCGGTTCTGGCATTAATATTTGAATATAATTTCGGGCTTGTGGCCGCCGTGGCTGACGCGAAGGCCTAATATACCGAAAGCTATATTTTTTCATTAGCTTAATTTTCTGAAAGAAACTTTTGACGAACAACTAATTTCAAGAATGGTAAAATCATTGTTTGTGCGACTTGACGCCTTTACATTGTTTTCTCTGGGGGTATGTAAAGCCACATGTCTACGCCGATAAACCAAAAACAATTGAGCACTTGGATATTAACAATCGGAGTCTCTTTGAAGGATAAAATCAGTAATGAAATTATCCGGTAAAGAACCGGAGTTACCGACATAGCTTGCAGAGTAAACAAACTGAAGTGGCAATGGGCTGGCCGTGTTTGTCGAAGGACCGATGGCCGGTGGAGTAGACCAGTCCTGGAGTGGAGAACATTTGATGTATTATTGCCGAAATACAGCCTGATTTACTGCAAAGAGTGTGTGAAAATTTCACCTCCAGATTACGCCATGTACACACAGCTCCATTAAGTAGTTACCCCACCAAAAGACATGTGCGTTCAAATCCGTGATAGGCCCAAGTTGGTTTTTGTATTTTGCAAAAACATTTTATTTAAAAAAATGTATTGTTTTAGTGAAAAAATAAGTTTAAGTAAGTTTTTTTTTTTTAATTCTGTTTTTGTTATTGTTTTTTTCAATAAAACAATACTTTTGCGACGACAAGCAACAATAATAGGGTTAACATTTACGACAACTTATTCATCGTCTAAATAGACTGGAGGTTTCAAGACCGCTTACCGTGCATAAGATTGGAAGTTCAAATCCTATATAGGCACGAAATGTGCTTTTTGTTCATTATATTATTTTGATATATTTTTCTATTTTGTTTTAAGTAGTAGGTAATTATTTAAAAAGAATTAAAAAATCAAGAAAAATAAAATACTTTATTAATCATTTAATAATATTTATTATTGCTATTATTTAACAAAACTATGATCTTATTTTACAACAAACAGAACAACTATTTTAGTTCTCATAAAATCAGAAATCATTTTAAAAAATAATGGATAAATAGTAGTAGTTTACTCTTCGCCGTTTTAAGTGAACGTATACAAAGTTCTAACTTGAAGGTATGGATTAATTTTATAAAGACAACGTAAGTAAGTAAAATTAATGGATACCCTCAAATTATAACATCTTTCGATTAGACAGGGACCTAAAGATATAATGACTCAGCCGATAGTAGATAACAATTTCATCGCAATTCATATGGGCTCGCTGGCTAGTTCGTCAAACTGCCGGTATGAGTATGACGACGTTCGGTGATGCGATGGTTCGAATCCGAGTCAACACAATGGACTCTTTTTGAAGTATTCTTTAGATTATTGGTAAGGAATTCAATGTTGTAGCAGTGTAACATTTTAAAACTTGAGGGGTTAGGACATAGTGACGCTTTCTGTACATACGCGCCAGCCGTATCGGCAACACGCCCGAATTCATATTCAAACAATAATGCCATAAAACATACATGACATTAAAAACAATGTTTTATTTCAATTTACAGTTTTCCGCCTCCAAAAAAACACAACAGTTTAAAACGTAAAAATAAACACACGATCATGTTTTTATCCATAGTCCGAACTAACTTGACGCTCGTCAAAATAAATGCTAGATCAGTGCCTGATCTACCGCCAAGCATTGATAAGGATGGAAGGTCACGCTACGAAATTCCACTCAGACACTTATTCCTGACATTCAAAACCCTCCTCAGCAGTAACTTAATTTTTAATACATTACCAAAAATGAAATTCCGCTACGATCCTATAAAAGCTATTGTTAAAGAAAGCTTTTTACTAAGAGTCCAGCAAAAACTCCTGTAACATTTAAAAAGAAATAGCGAGTTCTCGAGAACGAAGGTATGAATTTTAAAAGGAACCAAATTGAAATAGAGTTTCTGCTATGTTGAATTGAATCGGTCTTAGGGCCCGATCACACGTACCATAAGCACTCCACAGCGCAACGAAGAAATGTGGGTAGTGGTTACATATTAATAGTGTCACTGCTAGTTGCAGTTGCGTTGTCGCTAGTAGTTGCGGTGTGGTTACGTTGTTGCTAGTGTTTGCAGACAGATCGACTCCGGTTGTGACAGTGTCGCCGCGTCGACGCAACGTTGTGGTTGCGTTGTGGCTGCGACGTCGCCTTCATGTGGTCGGTATCACCCACACGGTTGATTTTGACGGTCAAATGTACTCCGTGTCAATATACTATTTTTCATACAAATAAGCGCGCGTCCACGAGTTGTCGCTGTGGTGTAATTGTGGTTGTGGTGTGGTTCTGGTACGTGTGATCGGGCCCTAACACTTAAGTCTTTCATTTGCTGTGTGCTGTTGAGTTACAATCTGTAGGGATGTTTATTCCAATCGTAATTCTATGGAAATCTTGTTTCTTTTTTACAAACATGTGTGGTGGGTGGGGGGAGATCGATAGTGGATTCTGTGTTTTGTTTGGTAGCGTTTTTCAATCTGTTCTGTTTTATTATATGAAAGGGTTCTAAGCACTGGTGTTTAGTTCAATTTTTCAACGTCAATTATAGTCTAGGAATTAGTGGCCGAAAGTCAGGCAGTTTCACTAAATCCTTTTTCTAATAAAAAGTGAGTACTTACCTGCACAAAAACAAACTTTGACATCATAAACAGCCTATAACGTTCCTACTGCTGGGACACAGGCTTCCTCTCTGTGAGAGGGAGAGGGCCATAATCCACCACGCGGACCATAATCCACTACGCGGCCAGTGCGGGTTGGTGGATGTCACATGTCTTCGAATGTTTGGTTCTAGGACATGCTGGTTTCCTTTACCGTTTTGAGAGAAGTGGTGATAAAAATAAATTACACAAAGTAATGTGCCTGGCTGGGTCGAACGCACGGCCTACGATACGTAAGTTCGGGGACTTTGAGATTAATATCATTTTATTTTCCTGAAATAGTCGAATTTGGCGTTTTGCCGGACACGAAAATTTAATAACGTTGAACTCGACACAACTGAGCCTGATTTTCCTCTTGCCGTTTATCTAGTTTTAATCTATATGACATTATGTCCCCTTAGCCTTGTGCCCTTAGGGATATCCTTAGGGGGCTGGATTTCCATAGTTAATCACTGTACAAATGAATACCCATTCAAAATCCACTGAATAAATAAATGTATCAGCTGGAACTCAGGGAGGCACACACGTTCGGGTCAGCACATTTAATTTGGCAGTAATTGTTCAACAACAAAACCGACCCGAAGCAATTACTACAGATTTCATTTTCATTGGGTTTGTGACGTTTGGAAAATCCGTTCGTCATCATCATTTCAGCCAAAAGACGTCCACTGCTGGACATAGGCTTCCCCCACGCATATTCACTTCGACCGGTTTGTGCTTCTTGTATACAGCGGATTCCTGCGGTTTTCACCAGGTCATCGATCCATCTTGTGGGAGGCCTTCCAACGCTACGTCTTCTGGTTCGCGGCCACCACGCCAAACCATTCGGGAAATTAGGTTTCTCCTACTGACCACCAGGTGGCGCTATAACTTTTTTCCATATAAAATTCTAACGCGCTCGCAATCGAACGTGAGTGAAAAAACTCACACTAAGGCCACAGTTCTGTGAGAAATGTGCCTTGCCCTCTGCCAATTAAGTTTGGCAATTCTATGGGCTATTTTGGTTACCTTGGTTCTCCTACGGATCTCTTTATTTCTAATTCGGTCACGTAGGGAAATTCCAAGCACAGCTGTCTCCATTGCCCTTTGGGTGACTTTCAGCCTTCTAATGAGGCCCATTTCGAGCGACCACGTTTCAATGCCATGGGTCGGTAGGTTCGTCATCTACCCTTGCTGAATCATGTTCCCCCGGCTTTCTTCCGAACATTAAAAGAATCAACTTTAGATTTTTTCAGCCAGCTGTGCCGCCAAATAATGCTGACCCGAACATGTATGTTGCAACCCTCAGGCTTCTTTCTGTAGGTGTAGTAATCACGGGTGCGGTGCGGTTTGGTGGACTTCACGTAGTAGGTACCTTATTTTTCTAGAACAATTCTGATTTCCTCACGGTGTTTTCTTTGACTGTTGCAAAAACAAGTTGCATATATTGCACGAAAGGCTGCGCTCCCCATGACTTGAGACTCGTAAGTCGGAATCTTTACTACAGGGACGCCTCTTACCTATTCAGAATGTATGCTAACGTATATTTAAAAGACTTTTTATACAGAAAGAACCTTATAAAAAACCCACGATCCAATGCCATCTAATTTAATATTAAAGGACTGTGTGCCTATCAGCCGGTGAATGGCGTCCTCGATACCGCGGAGTACAAAAGATCCGCGATAACTCCGCCACTGACAGACGACGCCCACTTACTTTCAACCTACTTGAAAATAGCAGGAATACTTAAGTAGTATTAAAGAGAAAATAAGACATTACCATTGATAAAAATCGTAGATCAAGAACCTGTTTCACTGCCTTCTGAAAGGTTTCGGCTAATCTGACAGTTAATTTCATGAAAAATAATGTAGGTATTCAATTTTTTTTTGGTTGCTTAAAATATATTTTTTTTGGTTACTGTTTTAACCGAGCGACTTTAAAAAGAGGAGGTTCTCAATTCGACTGTATGTTGTTTTTTTTTTGTATGTTTGTTACACGAAATCTCCGGAATTTGTAATTAGATTTCAAAAATTATTTTTTTAATGGATACGGTATGCCTTAGGGATGGTCTCAAATAAATGATAATAACTTTACTTTGGAAGTTTTTGAGTTAACTTCAATAATACGTATTTTTGCCACTTAGTTTCTATTGATGATGATAAAATGATAGGCCGCATAGTTTTTGACTATTGATGAAAAATGTAAAAAAAAATACCGTCCCAACCCCCTTATCTCCAAAGATTGCAAAGAGAAAAATCTGAAATTATTCTATGTGATAGAAGTTTATGTAAAGATTACAGGAAAAATAAAACGAAGTCTCTAAATAAAGCACTTTTTCAGAAAAAAAAAGAAAAAAGTTACATTAGTACCACTATCGGTCAAGAGATGGCGCTGACATAAAACTGCAATATTCTACACCGCAGTACGTGGTGTTAAAATTCTCTAACGAATATAGGCCTCGCCGATGAAAATTTAAAAACATATGATGGTACGGAACCCTCGGTGCGCGAATCCGATTCGCTCTTGCCCGGTTTTTTTTGGTAGTTATTTACTGTTTGTATTTCCTGTACGTAATCAGCCTATGATATTCCCCCTGCCACACAGGCCTCCTCTCTTCGAGAGGGAGTGGGCTGTAATCTACCACTCGAGCCAAGTGCAGGTAGGTAGATGTCACATTTTTTTTAGATTTTTTGGTTTTAGGACATGTCGGTTTCCTGAGTATTGCCGGTTTCTTGTTTCCGGTGTAATTCCTGTGCTTGTCCCAATAAAAATATTTTTATTTTTCTTTCTTCCTTTCTTAAGTTTATCTGGTAGATAGTATCTATCATGGAGTATTACAATGAGCTAATAATTGTTGTTCTGATTCTCGAGTATCAAAATGCTACTTACATTTTCCCATACAGCTCAAGTGAGAGTTTAATTTGGCGGTTGGTTAACATATTACACTAATTTGAAGTTTACAACTATACCATGCATCGTTGAAAACTCGGCTATCTTTACAGACACAAAGATTGATCCTGCAGAAAAGCGTTTATAGCTTACTTACTTTTTGGGGCAGATCTTCTTCTTCTTCTTCGACACGAAGAAGAAGAAGGGGCAGATGATGATACCTTACTTCTTACAGTTTTTACTAAGCTAGATTGAGATACCTTGTAATTTATTTTTTATTGTTGAATCGGCCTGCTCTTGACCTCAATCACGCCTGATGGAATGCGATGGATGAGGTCTATGATGGGCGTGCCCAGAAGATGCCTGTTCATTTTTGCATTGAAGGCAGTTAGATGAAATGTGGAAGATAACACAGACGCTGGCAGAGAGTTCCACACTTTGGCTGTGCGCATAATACGTTTGGAAGAGAAGCGCTGAGTACAACGGTCGGCATATTAACCAAGTGTGGATGGAACGCTGCAGTTCGTCTGATAGTCCAGTACCTATCTAAAAAGATGTTTTTTTACGATCGTTGCTTATGCCCCAAGAAGACACATTTCTACAAGGAGGAGTATGGTAATCTTCACTTTATTTGGGCTGATTGTGTCAAAGCGATGTCTGGAACATTTGTTGGAAGGCTTAACATATCCATGCAATAAAAGCCTCAACCAATCAATCTTTACGGTAATTCCGGAAAAAATCACCAACAAAATACACGAAAAATAAAATACATTATTCTTAATGATATCTATTTATTTTGCCAATAAAAACGAAAAATAACACAATAGATATCTCTAAAAACTACGAGCTAACAAACTCGAAGAGATTAATTATAACGAAAAATAACCCAATTTTCGCCTCTAAAATCTACTAAGAAGCAAGGCACTCGAGGTAGTGTTATGCTTTCTGCAGCAAGAAAGACAATTACCTACCTAGTCAAGGTATATTCCAAAAACCTTGATTACTTGAATGAATGATGTATTGTCTCTGAAATCTACTAGGAAGCAAGCACTCGAGGAGGTGTTATGCTTTCTGCAGCTAGAAATACGATTAGGTACCTATTTAAGGTAGATTCTAAACACATTGACTTGAATAAATGATGTATTGTCTCTAAAATCTACTGGGAAGCAAGGCACCCGAGGAGGTGTTATGCTTTCTGCAGCAAGAACGACGATTATCTAGTTAAGGTAGATTCTAAACACATTGACTTGAATGAATGATGTATTGTCTCTGGAATCTACTAGGATGCAAGCACTCGAGGAAGTGTTATGCTTTCTGCAGCTAGAAATACGATTAGGTACCTATTTAAGGCAGATTCTAAACACATTGACCTGAATAAATGATGTATTGTCTCTAAAAACTACTAGGAAGCAAGGCACTCGAGGAGGTGTTATGCCTTCTGCAGCTAGAAAGACGATTACCTAGTTAAGGTAGATTCTAAACACATTGACTTGAATGAATGATGTATTGTCTCTGGAATCTACTAGGATGCAAGCACTCGAGGAAGTGTTATGCTTTCTGCAGCTAGAAATACGATTAGGTACCTATTTAAGGCAGATTCTAAACACATTGACCTGAATAAATGATGTATTGTCTCTAAAATCTACTAGGAAGCAAGGCACTCGAGGAGGTGTTATGCCTTCTGCAGCTAGAAAGACGATTACCTAGTTAAGGTAGATTCTAAACACATTGACTTGAATAAATGATGTATTGTCTCTAAAATCTACTGGGAAGCAAGGCACCCGAGGAGGTGTTATGCTTTCTGCAGCAAGAAAGACGATTACCTAGTTAAGGTAGATTCTAAACACATTGACTTGAATTAATTTATTGGCTCTAAAATCTACTAGGAAGCAAGGCACTCGAGGAGGTGTTATGCTTTCTGCAGCTAGAAAGACGATAAACCTAGTCAAGGTAGACTCCAAAAACAGTGACTTGAATGAATTGTGTGTTATTGTCCTCCCTATGAACGTCCACAAGGTTATCAAACTCGTGATCCCAGAGGAATGAGACGGCATTATTGTAGCATTGAGCTCTCTTCTGCGCTATAGTAACAACGGAGATGATTCGGTAGCGATCGAAGTTCATATCCTTGACCGTTCGCATTACTTCATCAGCTATGAGCAGTGTTTTTCCTGGAGTTTCCTGTAGACAGCAGTAATAGGTACACACGACGACGTGTCAAGCTATACATCTCCAGTTTTAGCTGACTTCACATTTTATAGGCTTTTCGTACAGTGAGAAGTCAGCATAGGAATGGATAAATGTAGGTATAGCTTGATCTGTAGTCGTGCATACAAAGTTAAAATGAGTGAGTAAATTAATAAACGTATTTTGTTGCGATCAAAGCCTTCTTTTTTTTTTGAGGGTTTGAAATCATCAAATTAGTCCTCCCGCTGTGGGTGGAGCGGAAGGGAGTGTCAGACTCTTACTGACTAAAACCCATCCGGGGTTCCGGTAACCCTTTCGGACAATCCCGCTGACTCGGCCGGTTGCGATCAATGCCTCAGGTTTTATTTTAAGCTATAAAAGATTATTTGCCTCTTTTCGCGTAGGTACCAGCGCTCATTGCCCTTAAAGCTTTTATTTTTTGTTCGCGTCCTTGACTCTGTATTACTTTAAAGCAGGGCTTGGGACCAGTACCAGAAGTACCGGTTCTGTACCGGTACTTAGCTGTTCTAACCATTTCATTTGGTACTGGTTTCAGACGGGTATTAGATACAGACGAGAACTACTACCTAACAAGTACGAGTAGTACGTCCAATAGTACCCATAGTACCGGTACTATTGCGGTACCGGTATCATACAAAGGCCATAGTACCGGTTCCCAAAAATACCGATATGTCAAGCCCTGCTTTATAGTTGTCATGTTAGTTTAACAAGCTCTAAACAATATTAGGAAGATATTCTCCTAATTTGCAACAATGCTTCAATGGTGCTTGTAGCACAATGCTTCAAAAATGTAGAGCAAAAGTGTAGAATTCAAGAAGTAGGCACTCAATTATAATTGCTACCTCCTACTTCTGCTAATACATTTTTTGCAGATGTGTTTGGCGCCTTCTTTATAAAATAACTAGCAGCGCCCTCCGGTTTCACCCGCATAAGTGTCGATCCCGTGGGAATATCGGGATAAAAACTATCCTATGACCTTCCCCGGGATGCAACCTATCTCTCTGCCAAATTTTATCGAAATCCGTTTAGTGGTTTAGGCGTGTAACATACAGACAGACAGACAGAGTTACTTTCGAATTTATAATATTAATTAATATGGATAAGTGCGTCAACTAGGATAAGTTAAAGTTTTACGCACATAATAAATAGCATCCGATAAACTTCTTTATAGGACTACTTAAAAAGTATCTGAAATAATATGTATTTGTTAGGGTTCCGTACCCAAAGGGTGCCAACGGGACCTTATAGCTAAGTTCGTCCGTCCGCCTGTCACAGGGCTGGTACTTTTAACCGTAATAAGTAGACACTTGAAACGTTCATAAATTGAAGAAATTTGGCAGATTGTGGTAGCTTGATGTGCTGAGGCGTCTGTACTATTCAATAAATAGTCAACAGAGATCAGAGGTCAGATTTTCAACGTTATCGCTACAACATAAGGTTTAAGGTTGATTGGGAAAATTTTACAGTTTCGGGTAGCTTGATGTACTGGCGTCTGTACAATGGCGGTTATTATCATCATCATTTCACCACTGCTTGACATAAGCCACCTTCAAGCCCCTCAGTGGCCGCTTCAACAAATAACAAAACAAAACAAAAATGAAAGGGAGAGGACTATAAATTTAAAAACGGTGGTACGAATCCTTCATGTGCGACGACGACTCGCACTTCGCCGCTTTTTTTCAGTACTTACCGTAATACTATACTTAGTATCGGTGTAGAACGCATCCAGTATAGAGTTGACGGCCTTCGTTACTTGGGCCACGTGAAACTTGACTCGCGGCTCCAATTGGAATGTTGGCAGATATATTAGTGCTGGCCGTTTAAACTCCAATCCGAGCTGCAGAAATACATTGAGATAACTGGACACATCATCTGGAATAGTTTCTTTTATAGTCCGCGCGGAACTACCGCTCACATATACCTAAGGCGCGGCCAACGAGTACCGCACGGTCTATAGCATTCATGCGTGATCAACTGTATTAGACTAAGGGCTGATATTTCCATCGCCATATAAGTTTGACAGTTTTTGTATGAAATAACTGTAAAAATGTCAAAATTGGCAGGCGGCGGGGCCAATGACCTGACCCGTCGCAGGGGGACCAAGGGTGGCAGAGACGGGGTCGTCTGGCGCCCATGTGCTGGTTTGGTCCCTGGGGTGGTCACGGCGTGGTATGTGTTCTGGTGCGCCGGTGATGGGGAGTACTCCCCGGAGGAGGGTCCGGTGACGGACAGCCGCGGCGGGTTCACGGATGAGTGCTAACGCGTGCCCGTGTTCCCGCCATAAGCGGCAGAGGAGGACACCGTGGAGTTTTAGTGGGTTAGAGTCCCACATAACTGCACTATCTCCCCGTGGTAGTGCAGAATGCATGAGCATTTCTCCACGTAAAAAAAAAAAATGGTACTGAGGCGTCGATGGCGAGAGTGGTGGCACAGCGTGGTTTGCACCCTAATTGCGTAACACACTATTACTCTCAATTTGAATCATTTTCAGGCATATTGCTAATCCATTGCTCCATTATGTTCGAATAATGTGTCTGTTCAATAACGTAAATAACGCAATGAATGTTGTTGAACTGTCAAAATGAAACCCATTGCTACTGATAGTGTGTTTCGCAATTACCCTGCGGGGGGGGGTTCTCGGGTCATAAGTTAACTCTTGCAGTTTGTATTTATATTTTTAAGGTAATGAAGTAGCTATCTATATTAAAGGAGTCCAGCTCATTCCGCCATCTCCGTCTGTGCCTGGCGCGATATCATCATCTGCCTACCCTTTTCCCAACTATGTTGGGGTCGGCTTCTAGTCTAACCGAATGCAGCTGAATACCAGTATTCTACATGGAGAGACTGCCTATCTGACCTCCTTAACCCAGATAGGGTAATTATCGTTAAACATCATTGATCGTCTAACAGGCGGCTGACGATCTAGATCATACCTTCTCACTTTTGGCAGCTCTCTCTGTTTTGAGAGAGGTAGAAAGAGAGTAGGGAGGCCTTTGCCTAGCAGTGGCACATTAATGGCTAATAATATTAATGAAGTAATCTGTATTTGCGATTTATTTGCCAAAAATGTAAACAAATATGAGTTTATGGAAAATAACTTTAAATCCTACACCATAAAGTTCAGTTTACGCTACAGCTTCAAACATTTTTATAAATTTTTCAATAGTGCTAGTCACTCTGAAATCAACTGAATTACCATTAAAATAAAGTTGATTTGTTTAACACAATATTAATTTGAATAGACATTAGCTAACCTGTGAACTCCGTCGTCGTGCTTGCCCTCCAATGCCGCTAATAGAAGAGAAGCCATAAGACTGTTTCCTGACTTTCATTCGACTAAGAGACTTTCTTCCAAAAGCAACCATAGACTTTCCCCCGGAGGCAGAACCTATTAACGTAGACGGGTCCATGGCTACCTTACTCTTACTCTTCAATTTCACATCACTTGATTCCATTTTTGTTGCTAAAAATATTATTTAAGTAGATATATTAATAATTATTTATTTTATCAGCTTGTGTTTATTTAAAGTCGAAATTGACAGTTGGGTTCTCTTTTGCTGTCATAGAATGTCAATATTATTCTTCGAATTTAATTTTAAAGTATTCCGAAAACTGTGAGTATGTATCAGGATATAATGTACCACCTTATTGGTATTGTTGGATCAAAAGTTTCAAGTAAAGGTAGATTTAGACTAAACGAGCGAAAGCACGTCATTCTATCCTCCACTCCACCAAATTATTTTTGTGTAAACAGGAACGGAGCATTCCTTGTTGATCTATCCCTACTTTAATGTCAAGAATATCATCAAAAGAATGGTCTAGCTTTTGTTCCGGTTCTATGTTCGTTTGGTCTAAACCCCCTTAATATGCAGTGATTCGATTGATTGATTGATAGTACCTACACAAGTGCTCAGAGCTACATCAGGTCAAATCATCATCACCATTCTCTCGCTCTCATGCCAGTTTATTTTCATTTACAACTCGTATACCTAGTAAGTATTCATTTTTTCGTTTTTTGTTCGAATGCTTGAATATAATTTATTCATCGTATGTAGGTACAGTCACGATATAAATATAAAACACTCTCGTTTATAGACTACTTGTACAATTGAGTACAGCCGGTCGATTCTGTAAAAATCTCACCGTGAAAACTTAGGTGAAGTGAGTTTGTTTTTGCTGGGAATTGACACTATTGTTAGCTCACTCCACGCTGAATTCAAATAAGTTTTCACGGTGAGATTTTTACAGAATAGCACCGCAGATAACAAAAATCGTATGGATAAAACGTAGTAGAAAGAAATGTCACTATGAAAAACTTGTAAAAATAAAACTGACAAATTCATAGCTTCCCTTTGCGTAGGAAAAAATACACTGTGAAAAATTTCTGCTCACACGTTGACAAAGAGGTTTTTCGGGTAACTACACATAAAGAGTGCGACCTCTTTTTTTTTGGAATGTGGGCCTCTTTGTATTCCACCCTCGCTTTTTGTTGGGCCACATACAAACACTGCTTGTTACCTGGAATGGTCGTGTCGAAAGATGCTTTACTTATATTTTTTTTTGTATATTTTCCGCTTTAACAAGGAATACATAAGTAGGTACTACACTACTCCCACGTTGGAGGAGTACGAAAATGGTAGTTGACTGGCTTTTTTATGGCAATCGATAAATTATTTTATTTCTGTAGGTATGTAGGTTTGTACAAACACATAAAGATAGCTTTCATATTTGAAAAAAAAAACCGGTCAAGAGCGAGTCGAACTCGCGCACCGAGTGTTCCGTAACATCATGTTTTTAATTTTTCAACGGCGAGGCCTATATTCATTAGAGAATTTTAATACTGTGCACTGCGGTGTAGAATATTGCAGTTTTATGTCAGCGCCATCTCTTGACCGATAGTGGAACTAATGTAACTTTTGTTGATGATTTCTGAAAAAAATTGCTATGTAGAGACTTCGTTTTATTTTTCCTGTAATCTTTATATAAACTTCTATCACATAGAATAATTTCAGATTTTTCTCTTTGCAAACTTCGAAGATAAGAGGAGGAACGGTATTTTTTTTTTAATTTTTCATCAAAGTCTTAAACTGTGCGGCCTAAAAAAAAATGTTTGAGAATGTGCAAACTGCGCTCTTTCATATGATACCCCACATGCCCTAGTAGCCCTACTTCGGATTTTTCAGATCCCCTTTCAGTCCCTGTTGCAAAAAATATACATATATTTTTATTTCTTTCTTATTTGCAAAATAATTTGCAAACATCATCTAAAACTATTCCAAATTTCAAGTTGATAGCATGTAGTAGTTCTTGCGATATCCAGCTGTGACAGACAGACAGACAGACTCAGATCATGTGAAAACCATGTAGATTGGTTATCATTATAAAACTGGAGATATGAATGTGCTTTTCAAAAACCTATAAAATTCGATCATTAAATATGACTAGTAATTTAAGTTTGTATGTTTCAAAATAAAAACGGTCTCTATTTAAACGAAATAATAACCCGAACGTCGACCTTCCATCAGAAAAATACAGCATAAAGCATTGAAATGCGACTTGCATTCAGTGTGTAGTAGATGCAGCGATAGTGGGGTCCTACGTCAACGGTACAGCTCCCTTATAGGTCAGTTAAACGTTTGTTCACCCCAAACTAAGTGGTACGGGGTGGGACCGAGATGTGACCGATACTGAGGTTTCAGGGACTTTACTCAAAAGTGACTTTTTGTTCTTAAATTAGAAAAGACGAGGGCAAGACGAGTTGATACATAGATACGTCGTGAAAAAAAAATGTCTGTCGTTTAGAGGGAAGTTTCGAACTGAGATTTATTAGGATATTAGGTTTTATGAGTGTTTTTGTGGTTTCGAAAATACTGTATCACGATTTATTGGCCAACTCCCTTCTAAGATAGGATCGTGGGTACTACTTCTGATATCTTCTTCTTCTTCTTTATCTGATGTCTGCTTCTTCTTCTTCTTTATCAGATATCTTCTTCTTCTGTATCTTATGTCTTCTTCTTCTTTATCTGATATCTTCTTCTTCTTCTTTATCTGATATCTTCTTCTTCTGTATCTTATGTCTTCTTCTTCTTTATCTGATATCTTCTTCTTCTTCTTTATCTGATATCTTCTTCTTCTGTATCTTATGTCTTCTTCTTCTTTATCTGATATCTTCTTCTTCTTCTTTATCTGATATCTTCTTCTTCTTCTTTATCTTATGTCTTCTTTATCTGATATCATAAGTAGCTTTTTGTAGTAGTATCAGTGTATAATGTTCCCACTACTGGAACACCGGCCTCCCCCCTTTGATAGGGAGTGGGCTGTAATCCACCACATGGGCCCAGTGCGGGTTGATAAATGTCACATGTCTTCGAATTTTTGGTTCTAGGACATGCCGGTTTCCTCACAATGTTTTCCTTCACCGTTTTGAGAGCAGGTGACGAAATTATTTACACAAAGTAAAGCGTCGGCCTGGGTTGGAACATAAGACCTAGAACTCGTAAGTAGGGGCCGTTACCACTGGGCCACCGCTGTAAGTAGGTTTTTGTAAAATCGACCATACAAAAAAATTGTACAGACGCCAGCACATTAAGCTACCCGAAACTGTCAACTTTTCCCAATCAACTTTGAACCTTATTCTTTAGCGATATAGTTGATAAATCTACGAAAGAAATATGACAAATTTCACTTTACGTTAAAACGCTAAGCTAAAAATAGAATAGGTAGTCTTTATTGTAAGCTTTTCCTCCGGCTAATAGTTTCGAATATACAACAAGATAAAGTGGTCGTTGGAAACTGGAGCCAGATAAAAACCCCGAGGTTTTCGTAGAAAAACAGCGGTACTTTTAGCAGATTATTATTAGTACCTACCGAAATAGTTTCGACACTAGGTATTAACAGTTATTTATTATGTACAAAAGAACCGTTTCAAGTATCTGTAGGAAAACCTTAAAATAATGATGGCGTTTATCATACTTTTTGTAACGTTTGCATAATTATCAGTTTTTATAAGGGTTCCGTAAACAAAGTGTGTCAACGGGAACCTATTACTAAGGCTCCGCTGTCCGTCCATCCGTCCTTCTGTTCATCACAGAGTGTGTACTACTATGACCGCTATAACAATACACAACAATATACAATGCAAGTAACGTGTTTGTAATAACAGAGCGTTTAAAAAAAAATGTATTAAGTATTGTACGGTGGTACGGACCCCTTCGTATACTAGTCCAAGTCGCACTTGGCCGGTTTTTCTTGTTGATTTAAGTAGTTAAAATCATCAGGATTTTAACTAAATATTACAAACAAGATATTAATTACTAGAGTCCGCGCGCGGCTTCGCCCGTGAGGCATGTCTATAAAAACTATCCTATGTCCTTCCCCGGGATGGATCTATCTCTCTGCCAAATTTTAGCGAAAGGGTAACAGGTAAATACAGACAGACAGACAGACAGAGTTACATTCGAATTTATAATATTAGTATGGATAATTACGAAGTTGAAGACAAATAGGTACATTAGGATGACGACGCCTGAAAGTTTAAGTAAGAAAAGCCAATTAAAACATTTCTCCTCACACAAACTAAACTCATACATACTTTCTCTACTTCTAAATTAGTCGTATATCTCACATTAAGATACAAAGGTATATTTTTATAACAAAGCAAATCTGTATGCACTGACCTAAGAGTGCTTTACCCGAGGGCCAGCGACCTACGAGTAAAGAGCTGTTCACATTCGTAGACTGAATATAAATACTGTGTCAGAATCGCCTTATCAAGTCCTCATAATCAGCCTATACTTAATGTTCCTACTGCTGGGACACAGGCCTCCTCTCTGTGAGATGGAGTGGGCCGTAATCCACCACGCCGACCCACTGCGGGTTAGTAGATGTCACATGTCTTCAAATTTTTGGTTGTAGGACATGCCGGTTTCCTCAAGATGTTTTCATTCACCGTTTTGAGAGTAGAGCTTAATCTTTCTGACTGACCGACCCGACCACTTGAAAATTCAAAAGTGCCTGTAATTGTTTTATTTGAAATAAATGCTTTGAGTTTGAGTTTGAAGGAATCGGAACTACATTCCATTTCCTGGATCCCATGTTGTGGCAACTAATACAATAATAGATAAAAGATCAGCCATTAGCCAGTCAGGTAGGCATCGGGGCTGATTGACCTTGATGCCTCATATAGTATTCAAACCCAGGAATTCATGGTCTGCAGTAGCGCTTGCCGGAAAAGAACCGGAGTTACCGACATAGCTTGCAGAGTAAGCAAACTGAAATGGTAGTGGGCTGGCCATGTCTGTCGAAGGACCGAAGGCCGGTGGAGTGGAGACCGCGTATCGGCAAGCGTAGTGTGGGAGGCCCCCAGTTGGATGGACGAACGACCTAAAGAAGGTGGCTGGAGTAGACTGGATGCGGGAGGCGGAGGACAGGGTGCTGTGGCGCAGTCTGGGAGAGGCCTATGTCCAGCAGTGGACTGCGATAGGCTGAGTTGATTGATTGATTGAGAAGCGCTTGCAAGCACTAGACCAACGAAGCAGTTACATTAACATTGCATTAAATTGTAAATAATGAATTCCCAGTTCAAATCTTCTTTACGACAACATTACATAATGTAAACGGGCTCTAAGCCCGCATCGGACATTACACAACTATGCTTAGATACATACTAAGTTAGTTGTGTGACCATCCTTTACAGTTGATTTGATTTGGAAGTGAATGTTGTCCGTTTTCGTTGAATATTTTCAGGGCTGCAGGAGATGTTTTGCTTGAGTTTTGAAGGAGAATCTTAAGTGAAATGTTGCCAAAAGAACATACAGAAAACATCTTCACCTCATTGTAATTGCAATTTGTTCTACTAAAGAATGTCAATTTTATGATTCATTTTAACAGTTTTATTTTGTAAAAGTACTTGATAAAACCTCGAGATTTCTTAATTATAATAATATGTAAGTTGATTAATTATATTATAGTGCAAGTACACCTTCCGGAATAAATGTTGTAAATGATGCTGAAAACCGAAAAATCAGTTGCGTACCTACCTACCTACCTAGTTTAGAAGAACTTTAATTTATAATACCTAATATGTGGGTATCTCTACAATTAAGAATAATATAGTTCACTGAAACTTTTATAATAATAATAATTCGACCAACACAGGATCATAAGCACAAAAATCATAAAATTTGAAAATAAAATAAAAAACACACAATATTGAAAAGAAAGACCATACCTAAACATATTACATACTTCGATTGCCCAGTATGAAGTATGTAATATGTTTAGGTATGGTCTTTCTTTTCAATATTGTGTGTTTTTTATTTTATTTTATTTTCAAATTTTGTAATTTTGATTATGCTCCTCCAGCTGACCAATTTAAAATGCTGAAAATTTTTATAAAAGGTAGGTAGGTACTGGCGAGAAACATTTCTAACAAAATTAGTTTTAATCACGCTGGAAAAATTACGTAAGCAACCGCCCTATGATGACGTCAAAGTGATACCAACATAACACCCCGACCAAAAGTGGTCGTTTCGCGTCATGATCACCCAAATCCCGAGTAATAACTGCTTATGTTTCCGCCCTTTATGTAAATATCTCCCCTCTCTCCCTTCAGTGCCGTAATAAAAATAATCATACACATTTATGCTCTCCCCATTTATGTGATTAAGAGTTCTGGTGAAACTATGACAATGTTTTCATAGAAAAAACAACAACAGTAAAAGGTGCAAATAGAATGGTTCTTACTAAAACAAGTAACAATAACAACTTTTTTCACGTGGATCATACGATTAAATTAAGTACTAACCAACCCACACTGGGCCCATGTGGTACATTACGGCCCAGCCCACTCCCTCTCGAAAAGAGGAGCCCTGTGCCCCAGCAGTGGGAACATTATAGGCTGATTATACTTACAAAGCTACTCATCATCATCATTTCATCCGAAAGACGTCCAATGCTAGACGTCTATTCTGTAAGCTCGAAATCCGTAGTATCGGCCGAAGTTACGGGCGACTCCTACTTCGTATCACCTACGGACACAAGATTAGTTTGGGGCCCGACCTAAGAATGAATCACATCATGATTTGACAACTGGTACTTACTCGTAATTAAAGGTAATTAATCGGGTGTAGGGGGTAACTCAAAAGTTTCGAAATATTTTTTGACGGGTCCGTATCTTCGTTGACGGACTTGGAGAGTAGGCCCTCTAGACAATACTGGACATAGACCTCCCCCAAGAATGGCCACTCCGTCCGGTTCTGTGCTCCTCGTCTTCAGCGGATTCCTGCGGTCTTCATCAGGTCGTCGGTCCACCTTGTGGGAGGCCTTCCAACGGTATGATTTCCGACCAGTACGATTCCCTTTTATAAGAGGAAAGCCATTTTATTCATGGTAGTACTGTTAAGACGGTTTTGCGCCAGTATAAAATATTTTATAGGCTCCAATTTCTTCTTTATTTGACCTGATAAATCTCATACAAAGGTGGTCTTTGTTCATCACAGCAACTAAAATACGACCTGATCAAGCAACTGGAAACCGTGATTACTCGTGTCGCGTAGGTTTCTGTGAAAGATTTTCAAAATGGTGGACTTTCTTGTTCCCCTGACCAACCCGTCGCATATCATCGCCTGTTCGCACTATTGCTTCGTTTTCGCTTAGCGTTCCTTCTGACTTTTTTTCTTATTGCTAGTCTCCTAAGGGGTCCTAGCGTGATGTTAAAAAATTTGGCTATCAAATGCAAAAATATTTTTTTCAATTCGGTCTGGTTAGATAGAGATTAGCGCTTTCAAACAAAAAACAAACAAACTTTAACTTTATTATTAGTAGTATTGCGAAAGGTACAGACGCCAGCACATCAAACTACCCGAAACTGTCAAATTTTCCCAATCAACCTTGAACCTTATGCTTTAGCGATAAAGTTGAAAATCTATTAAAGAAATTTGACAGATTGTTGTAGCTTGATGTACATTCTGCGACTGAACGAGATATGGTTACCTTTCAAACTTTATTAATATTTTACAAAAACTTCTATTCATTTGTCTTTATAATTTCCATTCGTCAAAGTTGAAATATTTTCACAAAGCAAAAGCGTATTCTTGTAAATTACGCTTGTAGATACAATTTCCATATAAAATATAACAAAAGACGAGTCTAAATATATACGCGCCCTGATAGCCAATGTTTCGACCAACGTTGGTGTATTGTTACTACCAATAAGCTTTACAGTCGCTACTTTTATGGTATAGATGTTTAGAATAAAAGATATTTCTAATATGAATTGATTCATTTCAATTCTAAAACGAAGGTCATCATCTTTTCCCAACTATGTTGGGGTCGGCTTCCAGTCTAACCGGATGCAGCTGAATACCAGTATTTTACATGGAGTGACTGCCTATCTGACAACCCAGTTACTGGGTAATACAATACCCCTTGGTAAGACTGGTTGACAGACTTTCGGGCTTCTGACTACCCGTAACGACTGTCAAAGAATCAAAGCCAGGACCAACTGCTTAACGTGCTTTCCGAGGCACGGAGGGGTCTCGGTATGTAAAAATGGTCGCCCATCTACAGACCAACCGCGGCATTCAGTCTTCAATGTTTATTAACCCCGCTCGTAAAACATGGATGTAGGTCACAGTGCAGCTGTTAAGGAAGCTGGAAAAATCTCACCGTAAAAACATAGGTGAAGTGACCTTGAAGTGAGTTGTCAATCCACCTGATGCTACGGATTGACAGTATTGGCAGCTCACTTTAAGGGCGGCGGGCCCAAAGGAACATCTTCAATAGATTAGATTTAAACAGTAGTAAATCATGTTCAAATGCTAAAGAGATAGTGGACATCGATAGGTATCTTCTATATCCTAGGATAAAACTGCGGGGCAATTGCGTAACACATTATCAATCAGAATCGGTTTCATTTTGACAGTTCAACAACATTCATTGCGTTATTTACGTGTTGAGCAGACAAATTTTTCGAACTTATGAAGCAATGGATTAACAATTTGCTTCAAAATGATTCAGATTCCGAGTGTGTTACGCAGTTAGGGTACTGGTTAATAATTTTATCCTAATAAGTAGGTAGGCTAATAATAGATTAAACTGGTATTCAGCTGCATCTGGTTAGACTGAAAGTCAACCCCAACATAGGTAATTGGGAAAAGGCTAGGCAGATAATGATGATGTAGGTAGGCTAGATCGCAAGACAGTTTCTTTTGGCACCAATCGAGTCGGTTCTAGTCATATATTTTAAAGCTATAATCGATCTTTTTCAATATTAGGTATAATATTATATCAAACTAGTTTTTGCCCGAGGTTTTGACCGCGTGGATGTCGGAAAATTTCCCCACGGGAACATACAATCGGTATTAAAAGATCCTATGTGTTAATCCAGGTTACAAACTATCTGTGTGCCAAAACCATTCTAATACCTATTATAAATTCGAAAGTAACTCTGTCTGCCTGTATGTTACCTTTTCACGCTTAAACCACTGAACGGATTTTGATAAAATTTTGCATCATCTATCTGATGATAATTTTATCACGATATTCCCACGGAATCGAAACATATGCGGGTAAAACCGCGGGGCGCAGTTAGTTTCATATAAATTCGTTGGGCTGTTTTTGCCTGATTGAGTAACAAAGATTCAAACTTTCATATTTATAATATTAGTAGGATGTGTGTGAGAAAAAAAAACAACGTTCGATTCTTCATTAATTTCTTAAACTGTTTCATCCAATGAGAACTAAATTAACGGATGTAAGTAAGGATTACCATCGATGGGAATTGCTTTCATCATAATCGCTACGACATCTTGTTCACGTTTTATTACTAGAGTTGTAAGTAATCGATATTTGAACATTACAGTCGAATGAAACTGACGATTATTATTATTCGAATTGCAAACGGATTTCTTGTAACGATTATTACGATCGGAATCCGTGTTTTGATCGAAGTTTCGGTGTAAAATTGCATTTATGGCGCATGATCTGGTTGTCAAAAAAAAAATACGTAGGTTCAGTAAAAAAATGTGTGGGCCGAGTTTAATTTGACGATTGCTACAGTTAAAATTGCTACACCTATAAGCTTCCTATTCATATTTTTATACCTATCATTTATCTAGCCTTTTCCCAATTCCCTATGTTGGGTTGAGTTATGCTGGAAGCCCAGCCTAACCAAATGCAGCTGAATACCAGTATCTTACATGGAGCGACTGCCTATCTGACCTCCACAACCCAGTTACTGGGTAATACGAAACCCCTTAGTAAGACTGGTTGTTAGACTTTCAGGCTTCTGAGTACCCGTAACGACTGTCAAAGATCCACGAATGACAGCCAACGGCTTAATGTGCTTTCCGAGACACGGAAAGCACATTCATATTTTTATATGCGTTCCATAATGTAATGTTTCCAGAATACCCATTCAATGTAGTCGCAATCTCATCTCAGCGACAATCAATGTCAAGAACTTGTCAAAAATGTTGGCAGTTTTTTTTTTTTTTTTGATGGGAATTCATCAAATGACCCCTCCCGCTCTGGGTGGAGCGGAAGGGAGTGTCAGACTCTTACTGACTAAAACCCACCCGTGTTCCTTCCTTAGCCCTTTATGTTCCGGGCCAGCGGTAACCCTTTCGGACAATCCCGCTGACCCGGAATGTTGGCAGATTAGAGGTATTTGTGACAGAGAGATAAGGGGGCCTAAAAAGGCTACTTAACTTTGGCAGAATCATACAAGGATAACATAATGGACAGTTAACTGTTAAGTTAATCGTAGATATCAAATCCCATTGGTGAAGCATTTTTCAGTTATTTTTATTTTTGTCTGTGCTAAAATACCAAACAATCCAATCCCAATCTCTGTGATTGCTACGTAGTGCAGCGAAAAAAAGAAAAACACTGACTGTCTTCGCCATATAATAATTCATAATTTTATCCTTTTATGATTCTCCAAAGTGGCCTTTTTAGGCCCCCAGACTGTTAACGTTCTTAAAATTACGAAAATTACCACTCTGGTATTACAAGGGCTTAAAGCTAAGGTAAGTTCAGCTTCAAATAGTAGTTATTCAGTAATGGCTGACTATACCAACATTGGTTCAAAACTGGAGTCAACGAAGCAGACTCCGAACGTGCTCGCTTTCAGTACCAAGCTCCTTGCAATTTAGTTTAAAATTACTATACAAGTTAAAACAACGGCTCTGTGATCCGTCCAAATAAGTACTTATGACTTAACTTATGTATTGTCTACCTGTGACTGAACTAAAGTGAACGAAGGAGCTTTGAAAATTACAGACTAAGTATAGTCTGTTACTCCCAGCAAATTGGACGAGTCAGTGTTGAAACAACTTGCAGGTGAAGTTACCATTTTTATACGTTAAAGAAATTATAAGTTTTGTGAGATGCAAGATTATGTTTATAATTTTTATTGAGAACTGGGTGTTACAGGACCCGCTCCATTTGATCAGTTTTTGATTAGAGGTTCAACTTCGCCGCTCAGACCATTAATTTGGAATACGCATTAGAAAAAGTTAAAACTCCATTTGAAATAAGATTAGACGTTTAAATAAACCTTTTTTACAGTCCGATTTAGATCTCTATACCGTAGGCATAAGGATGGCATTGAAAATGATTACAATACCAACTGTTTACTGCAGCTGCCATTTGTCATGTCACCAACGCTATAGAATTCAAAATCGGTTGAACGGACTGTAAAAAAGGTTTATTTAAATGTCTAATTTTATTCCAAATGGAGTACTTACAGAAAAATTTAAAATATAAGTGTCCTGTTACCATGGCTTAAGTAGGTACTGATTTAGTTTAAAATTTTCAACACTTCAAATCTTGGTTAGGGGGTCTAATGCATGTACTGAATTGGTGGTTACAGTTTGCGATGTCCCTGCCATCCCCGATTTATGACGAATAAAAAAAAAACCAATTTCGAACAAAAAGAAGCCAATACATAGATTTTCAAAAATAGTTTTCTTGCTTCAAGGGCTGGTTTTTCCAACGCCAGATAATTTTATCCGAGGAATAATTTTAAATTTTTGACATAGGTACAAAATCTGTCAGACGTCAATTTTATTCTACGAATAAAACTAATTATCTGTCGATGGAAAAATCGGCCCTAAGACTATAGTCCGCGCGGAACTAGTTTGCCGCGCCTAATTAGGTGGAGACGGGGGTAAGGGCGGCGGGGTTGCCTAGTATTCGCAACGCACGTACTGAGTAATGACAAAGCGCCCCCGCCCCTCCGTCCCACCGCTCACATACCTAAGGCGAGGCCAACGAGTTCCGCGCGGACTATAGTTATACAGCTTACGTGTTTAACGGCATTTGTGCCTGAAATTACATAAAGTTTTACCTCTATGTAACTAATTTAGTTTGGGTCAAACTAAGTTACAGGACACATTCCAATTAAGCCTATTAAGAGACAAAACAATTTATTTAAAGGACGTGGTTCACATTCAAGTAACTTATCTGTCTCTACTTTAAATTAGAACGAAGAAATTGTATAGTTTTAATTACACAGGAGGTTAGTTAGCGTTTTAAAGAAGTTATTGGGTGATTAAATCATTCTTTCCAAAAAGTGGGGTGTTAAAATTATGTAAGGTTGTCTTTAAAATATCGCTTTTAGCGATAAGACCGCCCATTGTGTCACCCAAAAAAAATATAGGTACTTAAAAAAAAACAAAAAAAAACAATCACACTAATATTATAAAGGCGAAAGTTTGTGTGGGGGTGTGTGTGTGTGTTTATATGTATGTTACTTCTTCACGCTCAAACGACTGGACCAATTTTGATAAAAAAATTGTATTGAGGTAGCTGACACCCTGGATTAACGTAGAGGTTACTTTTTATCCCGATATTCCCACGGGATCGACATTTACGCGGGTGAAACCGCGGGGCGCAGCTAGTAAAATATAAAATAATAAAAAAATGAATATAAATTACCCTAACTACCTACATAATAAAAAGTATCCAAATCTTGATACCTTCGCCTCTTGGTCTACTTTTCTGTCTGTGGCATCATTCCTCTGAAACGGATAAGCTGATTTAATTGCGATTGTTTTTGTTTGAAAAAGAGTAAATTTTTTCTACAGTAAATACCTACGTCCTTCTCACTAGTTGATTGTTTTTTTTTTTTTTTTAATCCTTTAATCGATCGAGGTGGCTCTAGAAAAGGATGAAGGATTTGAGGGGGATGCCTTTGCTCAGCAGAGGGGACAGAAAAGCTAGCTAAAAAAAACCTTAAAAGCAAAGTTATCTAAGTTCAAAATCCGCTAGCACGTATAGCCGTGACCACGAAGCATATAAATTGGACACGTAACCTTATAATCTATCATGAACGATCCAGCTCTGCATATTCATACTGTACAGAAACAAAATCAGTAAAAAGATATGCATAACCACTAAAGATTAAGTAAGTACATTCGTCTAGCGTTGTATGGCAAGGCAACATACAGAGAGACACAGAAGATGCAACATTATGAAAAGAGAGAGTTTAAAAAGAGTAACTATAACAACACGTTGAAGAAATAGAAAAAAATACAACTGATTACCTTGGTAAGAACTGGTGTACACCATGTTGAATTCACGTGTCCTGTGACTGGTGATACCTATTGTGTGCATCTAACCAAATTTATTAAGGATTTAATAAAAAAAACTGCAGTTTCGGATATTTGAGGTTCGTGGTTCGAAGTAACAGACTATACCCATACTTACTATTCCCCTCTCGGAGGTGGGTGCTAATGGCTGCAACACAGTTATAAACTAATGTAGCTGTTAACGAACACAAAAAATTTGTGAACCTGTTTTTTGTTCCAATAAAATATTTGAAAAAACATAAAACTTTTTATTAGTAACCTAAAATCATCATCGTTAATTATGGATGTACTGTTGTCGTTGTCGTGTGAATATAGTCGCTACAGTTATTTGTAACTACATACCTATAGGTATGTTACAAATTATTCATTACTAGTAGAACTTCTATGCTTTTTCCGTTGCACGGTTCCATGAAAAGTAAAGCCGTGACGTAGTCAAGTTCAGTGGCAACGTCGATGCACTCCGCAACTGCAGTAGTGAGTGCATTCAACTGCACAACTTATGTTTTACTTGAAGCTCCGTCAACGCTCGCTTTTATGAATTTGTTTCTTTATTTATTACATTTTGTTTTTATTGCAGAGAATAATGAAGAAATTTATTGTACAAAGCAAAATTGTAATATGTAAAAATTGTATCGAGAGGCCAAAGAATTGCCAAACTTCAGTGGCAGTGGGCAGGGCACATTGCTCGCAGAACAGATGGGCGATGGGGTCGAAAGGTTCTGGAGTGGCGACCGTGTACCAGAAGACTTAGCGTTGTAAGGCCTCCCACGAGGTGGTCCGACGACCTTGTGAAGGCCGCAGGAACCTGTTGGATGCTTGGGGGAGGCCTATGTCCAGCAGTGGACGTCTTTCGGCTGAAATGATGATGATGATGTATCGAGAGGCGATGTTTTTGCCTACCTTTATGGGAAAAAGGAGCTTACAGAATTCTGAGTGATAGTTACCTAGATTCTGTAGCCTGTAATTTAGTTATTGGTTCCTACAATCTTTGTCCATGTCTACTCATAGGATTAATTATTTTTATTTTAAGTCAAACTCAAATCGTATGTTACGATTAAAATGCACTTTTAAACGTAAAAAATTACAAGAAAAAAAAGAACAGAATCTAGTTCATAAATTTCACTGATAATCCAAATTCATTGCATATTTTCCTTTTCTTGATCCAAGATATCTTTTACATTTTACCTATCTATCACATTTTAGCTACGTAGTTCAACAAAATGTCGGAGAAAACAGATTGTCGTAAAAGCATGCTATCAGTGTAGATACAGCTGATATCCATTCCCCTGACACGATCCCTTAATCCTCTCTTACGGACATCCCAAGGAGGTTAGAGATATTTCTATGTGAAAGTCTAGACAAAGAACGTTACGTGGTAGGGTTTCTATCTATAGGTAAATAGTTTTTTTAGAATAGGGCACTGTCTTTTATGTTTCTTGTAGGGTGGTGGGAAAAGGCTGAAAAACTGGGCCCTAGCACTTTCTCAATAACAACAAAGATAAAATAGCAGGTTTGATTCCAGCCAACCAAGAGATTAGTACAATATTGAAAAAAAAAGTACCAAACTTAAAGAGTAACCGTGGATTTTCTAGCCGGCTCTACCAATTGGAACCATGCACCTACCTTCTGACGTTTCGTAAATATGTGAAATAAAAAAAAATATTTTGAAGAACTCAGTCCAATAGTGAATATTTTACGGATATCGATATCTGAATTGACTAATAAGTATATTCTATCTGCTTACTTAATAAAAAAAAAACATTCACTCACTTCACTGACTGACAGACAACGTATAGCCTTCTTCCCTTATAAATCAACCAAAGTGAGCACTAAAAAGGATTTTAGAAAATTTATCCCTCAAGCATTAAACAGGGGGTGAAAGTTTGTAATCGTTCGCATTCTTGCCAATGGGAAACCCCATTAAGAAGAAATGCGTGTGGTGTTTTCTCAATAGAAACGCTCTCGCCTGTTTTCTTTCTGGTTAATGAGCATAAAGCAATGATTTTTTACAGAATAATAAATATTAACTACTTGCATTTCCCAATGTTTTTCTTTTTTGATGATACATTATTTTTATAACCACTAGAACCCTCAATAAATGCCGATTTAAACCACTGTCAACAGAGGCCTATTGTACAATTTTCACAAATATTAATGAAAAAAGAAAAACATAGGGACACAGTATATATCCCTCATATTCAGTTTATAAAATATCTTTTAAATTGGTTCAATATTGGAGGAGGAAATAGGCGAGAGCCAAACCTCGAACTATCTCTCTCCGACCGCATTTCCTCTAAAATCTATGAAACGGCTAAATAACGTCACCTGCTACGATACTTACATACTCCTTTTGCCTCATATACGTTCATAAGCTATGATGTAAGTTTAATGAAACAGACTGCTAGTATAGCAAAGCAAACAGCAAGTTTCATCAACACAGTCTAATATTACTTGTATTTAGCAACGGATGAACTAGTATTCACCTGATCCATGCAAATACAACATTTATTTGTAGTACCGTGCTCAGTAATTAATCTGGGATTTATATGCAACGGTAACAATTTGCTGCTTTTGTCTGTATATATAGTTCGTGTAGCTCATTCATCTGAAATGTTAGAATTCGTTAATATGAAAGCTGAAAATGTTGAAACTAGATAGAGATTCTACCCAGATTGTAGTTAGCCTGTGAATGGTTGGGCAATTGGATTATTTATAAATACATCGAGACCTCTTGGAACGCCCAGGTCCTGAGATATCAGAATTTTCCAATAATTGGGTTACAGGCGGACGATATTCTATCAAGTTGTTTGGCTAGGATGCGAGCAATTTTGCAGGCAACAGCTATCGCTGTAGATATATAGTAGAAGTACCTACCGAATTGAAACCAGAAAATATAATTGGACCCGAAAAATGGCAAAAAAATCTGCTGTTTTATACATTTATCTTCACATAACTCGACAGAATTAAAGAAAAGCTATTTTTTTTTTCGGTATTCGTAAAAGTTGTTCGTAATGATAAGTTCAATGAACCATTTTCGGGTTTTCAGTTATTTCAATTACACTTTGTAGGTACAAAATCTACAGTTGACTTATCTGAAATAATTCAAACGGACTATAACCATTAGAATCTCTAAAGCTATCGCTATATCCAGCATTTAGCTCAAGTCTGACGTCTCAAATGCGGGCGCAACCGCAGGTAGCAACTAGTATATATACCTAGTATAGTATCCGAGCACTGGGATTATAAACTTACATTTTCGTAACATGGCAGGGATTTATACAGATGTTATAACGTAGTAATTGCATGTATTGCAATATATTGCTGAAGTAGATCAAAATATTGGATCATTTACTACTTCCACCGACTTGTGAACTTTATTCGTGATCTTAATAGTAATGTCCTGCACCTTTGTTGCGTAACACACGATCAATCACAATCTGAATGATTTTGAAGGATATTTCTAATCCATTGCTTCATTGGTTCGAAAAAATTATCTGCTCATCAGCGTAAATAACGCAATGAATGTTGTTGAACTGTCAAAATGAAAGCCATTGCTACTGTTAGGATGTTACTCAATTACCCTGCTGGTAAGGAATGATTTCGGTAAACTTATTCGTTGTAGGGACGCCTCCATTAAATGGTTACGCCCTTTTCTAAACGGTAGGTCTCAAAGTTTTGCTAGCATTTGTTTGTCTTCTAAAATTCTTTAGATCAGGTTAAGCTACGCTTGCCGCGGTTGGTCCGTTGATAGGTGACCATCTTCATATACCAAGACCCCTCCGTGCCTCAGAAAGCACGTTAAGCTATTGGTCCCGGCTGTCATTCTTGGATCTTTGACAGTCGTTACGTCGTCGTCAGAAGCCCGAAATAACTTGATGGCCAGTCTAATGATTATAGTTTCGACTTCTCTCCTTAAAATTGGCTTCTAAGATTTTTTTACATTGTTAGTTAGTTACAAGTGATGATAAAAGTGTGTTAAAAAGTCGAAGGTCAAAATAAAATCCAAAACAATCAGTGCGACTATCAAAAAGGATAACTCGCCACTCTCGAAAAATCTTCTCAGTTGGCTGGTCACAAAACTTTTTTTATGAATAAATTTCTCAAACAATCATGCTTAGACTGAAAGGTCGCTGAACATGAAAAGATCCCAACGAATTTATTTTAGCACTAATGAACATTCATACCTGAGGAAAGGTTGAATAATATATAAGTTACGGAGTAGATTTAACCCCCTCTGGGGTTGTAACTCAGTGCTCAACGTACGTAACGTCAGTATTCGGACGAAAGCTCACGAATAATATATCGGTATTAGATTCGTAATTCGTTTTGTGGACATTTGTCATTATTATTTATTTTTAATTTTTCACAGTTCATCGTAAAATCGTGTTGGATTTAGTGCAGTTGGAGGTGGTTTGTACTGCCGTGTTCTTGGATTATTGTTTGTTTTGTATAGAGACGTTGTTGAGTTACTTAAGGCGGATTTTGTAAAATGAAACTGGACACGATCAGCACATCTAAAACACCTTCAAGAGCTGTCATCATTGTTGTGGAATATTGACACTGACAGCTACTAAACGCAGTTGGCACTTAGGTGTAGTCGAGTCTTTTATACAGTCACTAGCTTCTGCCCGCGACTTCGTCCGCGTGAAATTTCACCCTCTCCCCATTCACCCACTTAGTGGTTGAATTTCGAAGGGAACTTCTATGCAAAATTTCAGCATTATAGGTCCAAGGGTTTGGGGAAGGAACACGGGTGGGTTTTAGTCAGTAAGAGTCTGACTCTCCCTTCCGCTCCACCCAGAGCGGGAGGGGTCATTTGATGTCACCTATATTAGCTGAAGCTCTTCTTAAAGAAAACTTTAATAAGGATATTCCAAGCTTTGAATTCCAGCCCATTTCTGTTGCCACAATTAAAAAAGCTTTTAAAAGTCTTAACATAAAAAACACTGAAGACTTATGGGGGATTTCTGTTAAGGTTCTTGGAGATATTATTGACACAATTGCCCCTGCCCTAACAGGCATATTTAATCAATGTTTAGACAGCGGTACGTTTCCTGACTTAATGAAACATAGTAAAGTAGTACCAATTTTCAAATCGGGTAGTAAGTCTGATCCCTCTAATTATAGACCTATATCTGTGCTACCAGCTATGAGCAAAATCTATGAAAAAATCATGCTGGACCAGATGTTGTCACATTTTAATTCAAATGGGATTTTACATAGTCGCCAGTTTGGTTTCACGAAAGGTAGGTCGACGACGGACGCGGGAGTAAAACTCATCAGTCACATTTTGGAATCCTGGGAGAAGTCCCAGGATGCAATTGGCGTTTTCTGTGACCTCTCAAAAGCGTTTGACTGCGTTGACCATAATACACTGATCTGTAAATTATACCATTACGGAATTCGTGGACAAGCTGCTGATCTTGTTCTTTCCTATCTGTCAAAGCGGCAGCAAAAAGTAAACGTTAATGGGGCGACGTCATCGGGGTCTTTAGTTAAGATGGGCGTGCCTCAAGGCTCAATTCTTGGCCCTTTCCTATTTCTAGTTTATATTAATGACCTTCCTTACCTGATGGCTAATTTGTCGGATATCATTTTATTCGCGGATGACACTTCCCTTATTTTTCAAATAGATAGAAAAGATACGGATGTCTTACATGTTAACGAGAGTCTGGCTGTTCTTTCGAAATGGTTTGCAGCTAATAATCTTTTACTTAATGCGAACAAAACTAAATGTCTTAAGTTCTCATTACCAAATGTACCTCAAGTGGGTCTGAATTTAGAACTTGATGGCAAAAAACTAGACGCTGTTACGGAAACTGTATTTCTAGGTATTACTTTAGATTCAAAATTACAATGGGGCGCACACATTAGAGCTCTCTCAGGTAGATTAAGTTCAGCTGCATATGCAGTAAGAAAAATAAGGTAGTTGACAGATATAGCTACAGCTAGGTTAGTATACTTTGCTTATTTCCACAGCATTATGTCTTATGGTGTTCTGCTGTGGGGATCGGCAGCTGACGTAGATTCAATTTTCATTTTACAAAAGAGGGCAATCCGCGCAATCTATCAAATGGGTCCTCGCGAGTCTCTTAGAAACAAATTCAAAGAAATTGATATACTAACTCTGCCTTCTCTTTATATTTTAGAAAGTATTTTGTATGTTCGCAAAAACTTAGGACTCTTCAAAATAAGAAGCGATTTCCACAATATAAATACACGTAGTAAAAATGAAATTGTGTTACCTAAATTTAGATTAACTAAAACTAGCAAGTCATTTCTTGTAAACGGCGTCCGTTTTTATAACAAGTTGCCAAAGTCGGTTACAGAACTTAGCGATGGAAAATTCAAAACCTTCATCAAACGTGTCCTTATCAAAAAAGCATATTATAAGATTAAAGACTATGTTGAAGACAAGGTAGTTTGGCAATAATTCCTTCTGCACATGTGGCTTCCCTGGCTACTCATTAACGGCTTAACTATTTAAATGTCTATTAACTGCTCTCAAATTACGATGTTCATTTTTTATTTACTTTTTTGACATAATCTCTTTATTACTTGACATTATATACAGAAAATTCAAATTTTTTCCATCTCTTTATTAGTGGTTGTAATGGTAATCATATCACTAGGTTTTATTAGGTTTTTATTTTTTATTTATCCTTTTGATAGATTCTTGTTTTGTAAATGTGAGGACTTTGTAGGCCTTGTAGACTTTAGATCTGTAGACCATTTTTTATTTTATCAAGTACCTGATACTTGTTGACAGGCCTACGCTATCCTCCCATACCTACTGTAATTTGAAAATATTGTAAAAGCCAATTATTTTTAAAAAGAGTAACCGTGGAGTTTCTTGCCGGTTCTTCTCCATAGGAAACGACCAATTGGAACCGTGCACCTAGCTTCTGACGTTTCATAAGTGCCCATGTAGGCTTATGTGAAATAAAATATTTTGATTTTGATTTTGATGATTTCCCATCCGAAAAAAAAAAGCAGGGTTTGGGCTGGGCGTTGATGAGTCAGTCAGTCAGTCAGGACTTTTATTTTTATTTATATATATACATCCTATAGATTTTGTGTGCGCAGACACAGGTGCACCCTCTCTTCCCTCACTGTCATAGTTCGATGGAATGGCACGCAATCCGACACGACCGGAGACAGATCAGGTGTAGGACCAACGGCTTAACGTCCTTTCCAAGGCACGTGGGTATCACACCGCCAACTTTCAAATTCCGGGCTGTTACTAAGAAATTCCTAATGGAAAAACCCCATAACACTTTGCCCGACCTGGGAATTCAACCTAGGACCTTACGCTCAGCATTCGAGCTTGCAACCACGGGACAAACGGAGCAGAAGCGGTGAAGGTTATAAGCATACCTACTTAGTACAATTAATTGACAGGCAGCGACGCGCCGGGTACCAGCTAGTCGCATGTCGAATAAGGGCCTGTGCACACCACGTTTTTTAAACGCGCCGTCAACGCACGTTTCTAAAACGCGCGTCAACGGCGCGTTTAATAAACGTGGTGTGCACAGGCCCTTAGATTCATTTTATTTATACTTGGTTACTCACAGCCGATTGATTTTATAAAAATAACACCGTGAATACTTCGGTGAAGTGAGCTTGAAGTGAGCTGTCATTCCGCCTGATGCTTCGACGGAACCCGCTCACTTCACCAAAATTTTTACAGTAAGGTTATACATAATATACCGGCAGTTTGTTTTGATTGAAAAAGAAACGATGAACAAAGAAATAACATTTTGCATGCCATCATACATTTTGTACGAGACACTTTAAAAAACAAGGGCTTGTGGCTAAGTACAACAGCCACACGGGTCGATCGATCAGTTTAAGCTACGCTTGCCGCGGTTGGTCCATGTATGGGTGACCACATCTTTATCATCTCGGAAAGCACGTTAAGCCGTTGGTCCCGGCTGTCATTCGTGGATCTTTGGCAGTCGTTACGGGTCGTCAGAAGCCCGAAAGTCTGACAACCAGTCTTATCAAGGAGTTTCGTATTACCCAGTAACTGGGTTGTGGAGGTCAGATAGGCAGTCGCTCCATGTAAAATACTGGTCAGCTGCATCCGGTTAGACTGGAAGTCGACCCCAACATAGTTGGGAAAAGGCTAGGCAGATGATGATGACTTTAAGAAACAAAGATTTAAAAGAAATCCACTACTTTCACCATTTATACCAATCAGGCAATACATCTCAGGTAAAGACCAGTGCTGGTAAACTATCTCAGAGCTGCTGAGCGCTTTATAGACAAGTTAACAGTGCACCAACCCTAGGATACTATACCTAGCTTTTATGAGATACGGTTGGTAGTATGTTTCCACTTGTGTCCGAATATAAAACGCTGTTTCGAGCGAATACTGTTTGGATCATCTCACTTTTTATTAATTGTTAAGAAGAATGTAAGTACCTGCAGTTTAATGCTTTCGTCCGATGAACGCAATGTCACCCACGTTCAGCAGGAGACGTTTAGAGACGGGGGACGTTTAGGGATATGAGCGATGGGCGATTTGGAACCACACACTACAACGCGCCACGCTTCGAGGCGCAGATAACGCAACCTCGCGCAATTTTTTTACGTACAAATTCAAGAAAAAAACGGGGGTTTGATAAAATGTTTTTTTTTTACAACTGTCACATAAATAAATCAGTTCAAAAAGATACGTAGGAAGCGAAACATTAGGTATACGTCATCGACACACGTTCAAATAACAAGGTTTTACAAAACAAACAAGTCTTTGTAATTCAATATAATATGTGTTTCAAACATATGAATTGTGTGAAACAGTTTGAATTGGAACAAAAATCAATTGTTTGCTAATGAAGTGATTATTTTAGCTGCGCAGTCGCACGTTTGACGTCATAACATCATCATTTACATAGGAATTGATATCGATATAATGTGATGTAGGTAAATCGTGCATATGTAAATTGTAGTGCGTTTGTTGTTAACCATAATATTTGTGTTGTGGTAGTTACCTAACAACATAATACGTCGCTCTTTTGTAAGGTTTTAATAGCAAGATGTATTATGTATTTCGATGGGTTTCATAGTCAAAGTTATAGAAAATTGCTTGACTACCTGGCCATTCTCAGGTATTATTTTAGCCCCGAATGAACTTTAATGTTAGGTAGGACATTCACCTTTAGAAAGTCATTGCAATGTAACTCTTATCTAGGTAAGGTAAGATATAAATTAGAATGAGATAAGAGTAACATTATACTGACTTAATAAAGGTATTTCGCCATTAAATTTGATCGCGAATGTCGGACTCTAGGAGCAGTAAGGCCAGAACCAGTCCCTATTAAGGCCCCACAATTTGATTTTTCTCGGAACAATAATAAAGGTTGTACTATCAAGTCCAAAGTGCAACAAATCAGCGCGACTAGAACACTCGAGAGCTCGCGCAGACAGCTCAAGATCCGTTAGTTTTTAGATTGGATGGCTGCCCTGTGACCAGTCGCTACGTAATTAGTTAGCACTACTATGTGTCCTCATGATCATTCAGATCTTGTTTAATTTTTTTTTGTAAAAAAGGTGGAAGCTAGAGAAAAAAGGAACGAAACATGATGGCTGTCTTGAATAAATTAAACTAAATTTGCAAACAGTCTACAACGCTCATGCTAATAAGTTCATAGGACTGACAAAAACTAACACGGATTATTAGAGTGTGTATTTGACTCATAAAAGTTAAATTGCTTTGAAAAGACTGATTAATTCTCTGACGAACGAAACATGTGTTCCAAGTTTTCATTAGGAAACAAAAAGTACGATAAACTAACGCTACATACATATCCACGACCTATTAAAATAGATGGACAAACTTTTGGAAATCATTCAGACCACCAAAATAAGGACGATGGTAAAAAAATATATAAGAAAAACACATAGATACTTACAAGAAAAATAATCAGCTAACGAAAATACACTAATGTGCCGGCAATTTATTATTTTAGGTCAAAATATAATCACTTTATTCAGTGTTTTTTTTTCTGCTTAGATATCTTAGTTAGACGTACTGAGCGCTGTGTTAAAATTTGTCCATCTATTTTAATGGGACCGTATATAACAACCTATAAATACATACAACACAATCGCCTACACACGATACAATAAACCCGTAATCACCGAATAGAACGGTCGCTATTCATCATCAAGATCTCTCATATTCGGGTCACAGTTTATCACGACGCTTGCGCACCAAACTCACCCCAATCACCCATATTGGTAACATATGACCACTATTAACGTGCTGAGGTAGCTAATAGGGTATTACGAGATCGGGAAAATACGGTAATTGGGGCTTATTCGGGCGGTGTTTCGGGTAGTTACGGGTTCTTTTGTCTGGTGTGGAGTGTGTTAATCCTATATTATCTTTGCGATGTTCATTTCGTTTTTGATTATTTTTTTGTTGTGAGAATATGCCCACTGCTGAGACACAGGCCACATTATTAGCCTATATTGTTCCCACTGCTGAGAAACAGGCCTCCTCTCGGTGAGAGGGAGAAAGCCGTAGTCCACCACGCGTGGCTAGTGCGGGTTGGCAGATGTCACATGTCTTCGAATTTTTTGTTCCTTTTGTTTGGTTTTGTTGTTGTTGTTTGTTTAGTGTTGGTTTGGTTAGTTTTCCTTCACTGTCTTGTGAGCAGTGCTGATGAAATAATTTACACAAAGTAAACCGCCTGACTAAATTCGAACCTACGACCTACAACTCGTAAGTCGTAGCCGTAACCACTGCACACTGTGCCACCACAAATCTGAGACGACTATCTGACTATTACCTAACTGTTAGGTGTTTAGGCTTGTGTCTGTACCTAAACCAAACTAAATTCAATCTACCCTTACCTACCTACAGTCTCCTAATGACACCCTAGTTGACACATACGACGTCGCAAACACAAGAGCTATAATTATAATTACTTCGTCCGGTAGTTCGTATAATGCTCGGCTATTTGCTTCCAATTTAATTAGTGGCTAAGCTCTGCTGTTCATTAATTACAGCTTGCAGCTTCCTCTGATAATAGTGACGGAGTTAGGTATTGTACACATCGGTTTACAGTTACACGTGTATATTGGCTTTCGACTATATTGTTTCATCTCATGAAATATGTGCATCATCAATTCATCATGTAGAGTAGGTACTATTTCGCTGACAAACAGTAATGAATTGCGTAAGACGCTTTTCATTACAACCAGAATCTGAATCATTTTGAAGAATATTGTTAATCCATTGCTTCATGTTCGAAAAATTTGCCTGCTCAGTAACGTAAATAACGCAATGAATGTTGTTGAACTGTCAAAATGAAAGCCATCGCTACCGATAGTGTGTACCTAACGCAATTACTATGCAGGTTCATTTAATATACTGATATCGAAAAAATAAAAATGTCGAATTGTCAGATAGTATTAAAAAAAAACAGTCCTCAAAGGACCCTACGGAGGCTGCTCCTAGCTCATCCCAAGTAGTTTCAGGAGCGAATGATTTGAATGGATTTTGTTATTTTGTTTAATTAATTACAATAATAGCCAACAGTTGACGTGAAGTTTAACAGTAGATTTATTTCCAAATTAAAGTCTTGTTCAGGTTCTGAGTAATCGGAGTCTTTGAACCTCTTGCCGAGCTCAGAACTTTCATGACGTTCAAATTCTTTCATAAAACGTACCTTTTTTTTTTTGTTTTCGAGGGGAAACCTTCAAAAGGCACCCGACCTCCGGGGAGGAAGGGAGTGTGGGATTTTTACCTCACTAAAACCACCCCGGTGATCACCATCAGCACATAGGGGTGGTCCCGGTTCCTCTTAAAAGACCAATTCCGGAACCCCCCCGTACCTACTTATAAGATGGAAAAAGTTGACTTCCAGATAAAAATAAAAGGCTATGATAAAAGCTACGTCTCTATTGGAGTCCAACCCTTATTTTGATGAAACAATATGACTCCATCACACCACGTACGGGCGTGGGCGGTAAATATCAACCTCTCCTTAATTACAACCAAGTTATGGCTTTGCTATATTGATATCGATTCCTGGGACCGTAATTACGAGTCAAATACATTAAAAAAAAAATCAGCTCTTCTCTACATTTTGACGAGTTATACGAACATAAATGTAGGGAACAGCTGTTTTTTTTTCAACACATAACTAAAACACACCTCGTTGTTTCGGACGGTACCGAGAGCTCCTGGGCCTACACACACATTCACAGCGTGTTTGTACACCCGGTTACCACATCTAAAGCGCGTGTCGCTTTGTGAGATAAAATACTGTACATAAGTAAGATGTATAAGCTCCAAAAACGTTGTAAACCAAAGGCCAAGGTGCCAAGGGCCTGTATTTTCTGTGAATTCAAAATAACTTGAAATTCCAACTGTAAACAATTTTAGTCTATTTAAATGCTAAATTCATACATCAAAAGCAAATATGTACTTAGTCTCAAGACAGCAAGATTATTCGCTAACAAGCCTTATGTGGCTCTCAACGAAAACTAAAAGCCTTCAAGGATTACCTAAAAGCCTAGCTGTGTATATTTATTTTTACTATGTAGACACGAATTTAATTTAAACAGATTGACATCAAAATGTTACTTATGTGCGCATAACCCTTTTAGGATATACCTATTTATTTAGATAAGGTCCCATTAAAATAGATGGACAAACTTTTGGAAATAATTCAGACCACCAAAATAAGGACGATGGTAAAAAAATATATAAGAAAAACGCATAGATTACAAGAAAAATAATCAGCTAACGAAAATACACTAATCTACCGGCAATTTATTTATTTATTTATTAAAACTTTATGCAGAAGTAAAAACTGTACAAAGGCGGACTTAATGCCTTGGGCCTTTTTCTACCAGTCTACCTTATTTACTATTTTAGGTCAAAATAAAATCACTTTAATCAGTGTTTTGTTTTGCTTGGATATCTTTGGTTAGACGAACTGAGCACTGTCTTAAAATTTGTCCATCTATTTTAATAGGACCCTGTATATAATTTTTTTTTATTGCTGTATGGGCCCCTTTTTGACCTCGATCACGCCTGATAGAAAGCGATGGATGAGGTCTATGATGGAACGAGCGTGCCCAAAAGATGCTTAAGGCACTGGTACTCCCACGCATCGACGAAACACAGCAGGCTGCTTCACGCCGGACTCCGGTGGGCATCTACCATCGCAAGGGAAGAATTGGCCTGTCAAATAAGGTGTTGGGTGTGACTGTCCAGGACGCCGAGCGCTCGATTCAGGTGAGTAACTGGCGGTTACCTACACGAGGAGGCTTCTCTATGCATTCCATGTACATACCTATTACATAGTACTAAGAACGTATGTGTTTACCCTTTAACTTCTTAGCATGTAATGTCTCATGACTACGTTACGTTAGTGTTTTTTTTTTATCATAACTTCACACCTGTATTACTCGAAGGTTTAGGCAGACGTGCCACCCATATTCGCCAGTTATGTTTAAGGCCCATGTAACAGGGGGCGAGCCTATTGCCATCAACCGGCCACTAATCCAGACTCCGGGCTGCTACTGAGAAATTCCAGTTGAAAAAACCCAATAACACTTTGTCCGACCTGGGTATTGAACCCAGGACTTACTCAGCAGTAGCGCTTGCGAGGCAGTCTTCAATATGTCTCTGTAAACACATATATAAATAAATTGGTAGGTATGTATGTTTATTTACATGGAACGTATATATATATATTTCGAAATGAAATAACAACAGACAGTGAAATTGAAATTGTTGCGTGTGAAATGATAAATTTAACTGGCTTTGTTTGCTAATTGTAATGACTTGCCTGCGGTTACGATGTAGATGTAACATCTGAAGAGGGAATATGGAAAATCAATACTTGTTTCTATGCTGATTTGGAAGTTATAGTGAGAGGTTCATTATTATTTTGCCATCTTACCCGACAGACGCGCACTGTCCTGTCCAAATTTCAATAGTTTATTAAAAAAATCCTTAGAAAAAACACTTTGCCCAAAATCTTCCAGTTTTCCGGGCAACTTTACCAATGTTTCTTTCCCTAAGTACTTGGACTATTACGAACATTTTAAAACAAAAATAGTCAAATCGGTCTAGCCGTCCTAAGCTGATGCGCTTACTAATAAACTGCATTTCATTTTTATTTCTATAGATAGATTTATTGTACTAAAGACTTGACAGAATATAATTTTGTTGATTATCAGCCATAAATGTAAGTATATGTATATAGAAAGCTGGATAAATTGATATCGGCAATTGCGCAATACCATCAATGGTCCTATTTCAAAAAGATATATCTATACAGACTTATCTTGGTCTTTCTCCATTGAAAGTCAAAGTGCGAGTGAGACTGCATGCTTTTAGAGGGTGTAAATTGTGGATAACCCTTGATTGGAATGTGGAATCCCAAACATTTTCAGCAGTGTTATAGAGGCAGTGTATGAGGAACAGGGCGTAAAGTTCACTCATCCTTCATGTCAAAGGAAGGATCCTCCGACCGGACGGGTGTTGCATCTGGTGGGCTACTGCCCGACGATTGGTGTCGGGACGTTGTACAGTCAACAAAAGAGATCAAGTATGCAGGATCGTCGGAGTTGAGTAAGAAACTGATGGATGTTGTCGACTGAAATCTTATTTGATAAATGAGCTGTTTGTTTTCTATTAATTAAATTAAATTTATTCGAGAACATCCATTGGTTTCTTACTAAAGTTCAACTATATCCGACGATCCTACATACTTATCTCTTTTGTTGACTGTACATGCTAGTTGCACGCTTAACTCTGCTTGCGCGATGTAGGATTTTGCATGACGTCATTGGGAAAAAATACTATACAAAATTAACATTTCCCAAAGGAAAAAGACACACGACAAATTTTAACTGAAACATCGCTTCCCTTATTTATGCATAAACCCTAAAGTGCGTGTTTGTTTACAGGAACATACAAACAGACGCGAATATAATTTTAATAACATGAATCCACATTATAATTTAGAACAAACAATATCGATTAAAACTTTATACTATGGAGGCTTTAGGTATTAATATCCGAAACTATAAGGTTGTCATCAAAAGTTTCGTGCCTTCAACGTTAGACGAAAATTGCTGAAACTCATGCAAAAAGGTTCAACAACCCTGATACCGCTTGCCAAATTGAAAATGGCACATGTCTAAAAATCGCGTTTGTTGACTACATAATTATATTTCAGAATCGGAAATCAATATGTTTTCGATAAACTTTATAACCTTAGTTCCAGTCAGTTTACTCTAATGAAACACAATTTGGCGTTGATGTCCAAACTGTGTTGTACTAAAATGCCTTCTACAACTATAAGAATATGGTTTACTTATTCATCATCATCAACCCATTGAACTTCCCACTGTAAGACATAGACCCCCCTGCCTTGGGACGAATTTTACAAATGAAACTGAACGCGATTCACATTAAGCTACTACAATCTGTCAAATTGTTTTAATAGATTTTCAACTTTATCGCTGTAGTATGTATAAAGTTCAAAGTTGATTGGGAAAATTTGACAGTTTCGGGTAGCTTGATGTGCTGGCGTCTGTACATCCAAACCGCCTTCAAGAGCTGTCATTGCTGTCAATGTCATCATTGTTGTGGAAAATATTGACACTGACAGCATTTGAGTCAGGTTAAGATGTACTCATGCATCGCGTTCCGTTTCATCGATCGACGGGAGTGGTGGCCCAGTGTTAACAGCCTCGACTTACGAGATGTAGCTCGTGGGTTTGAACCCAGACAGGCGCTTTACTTTGTGACAATAATTTCATAACCACTGCTTCCAAAACGGTGAAGGGAATCATCGTGAGAAAACCGGTATGTTCGAGAACCAAAAATTCGAAGACATGTCACACCTACCAACCGGCACTGGGCCCGCGTGGTAGATAACAGCCCTTTCCCTCTTAAAGAGAGGAGGTCTGTGTCCCAGCAGTGGGAACACCATAGGCTGATTATGCAATGACGATTGGCAGACATTAAACTCACTACTGATACGACTTGGTCATTCAGGTTCCAACTACAATCATCATCATCTGCCTAGCCTTTTCCCAAATATGTTGGGGTCGGCTTCCAGTCTAACCGGATGCAGCTGAATACCAGTATTTTACATGGAGCGACTGCCTATCAGACCTCCATAACCCAGTTATTGGGTAATACGATACCCCTTGGTAAGACAGGTTCTAACTACAATCAATTTCATTTTATGCCTCGTGAGAAAAGTAAACGAATTTTCCGTAGATATGCCACTTTAGTATCCGCTGGGCGTTATCCGGAGCTAAAGATATCTTTTATTTTTCTTCGCCTCTGACCCTATTTCCCTTAAATAATATAACATAGGCAATGAATACAGAATTTTCCTCGTCGGGACGAGATATTCAATAATCTTGTACGTGTAAAACGATCGGGAAGATTGTGTTATTGTTTAATTTTCTTTGTTATTTTCGCGATATGATGAATAAATGTTACAGACTAGAAGATAACAATTAAATTAGTTTTGAAATACCAGTCTAATTACGTAACCTCCTGCCGGTAAACTCCTGCCAGCATATTCTGTAAAATCACACCGTAAAAACTTAGGTTAAGGTAGCTTGAAATTATATATCAATCCCTAACATAAGCCGGTCGATTGACAGCTCACTCCACGCTCACTTCAACTAAGTTTTCACGGTGAGATTTTTACAGAATAGCACCGCTGATCCGACCGTGACAAGGTGTGACCGTGTGTCCATGAGAGATATACCGTGTTACGTAATTAGACTAGTATTAAAACGGATTTAATTCCAATCTATTCTGTAACAGGCTTTGCATTGAGATGACTATCCACAGCGTCCTATGTTTAAAAACAAATTCATGTTTTGCAACAGAGGGCACAGTGGATGAGTTGAATTGTAAGCTATTGTCTTATGGGGTGTACAGTCACGAGCACTAATATGTCAACACTTGGCAACTTTAAATTGGGTTTTTTCACGAAATAACGAATGCAACGTTGAAAAACGACACTTCACATAAACCTATGGGTTCGAAAATACTATATTCCTAATAATAAAAAAAATAATTAAAAAATAAAGAAGAAAATTGCCTTTGAATAAAGCCAAGTGTATACATACTTATGCTCGTAACTGTACGCATTAAGCCTGCTGGTCTGAATTTAGTCGCCGGAGTATGAAGTTGATAAATTATTTAGGTCTAGACCTACAAAGTGTCACAAGAGAACACTTTCCTAAATTCGCGAGCGAGCAATCTAAGCAATGTTAATGGGGCTAAGAAAACACGTTTGCCATAAATATCGTGGCAGGATGCTAGTACAATGTCGGTCTAGTAGACTATGGTTTCCTTTCCTTTGTATTTACGACTTACGCAATGTGATGAACGATGTAGGAGACTTTGGGAGGATTTTGACTTGTTCAAAATGAAGGACAGCCACCAAGGCAAGACGCGAAAGTGTTAGCTAGACTTTCCATCTAATTGAACGGCAATAAAAAATAAAATTTTAATTTAAAAAAATCTTATGGAAGTCGGGGGACCTCAGAATAGAAGCTGTTCCAAAGAACGGTCCCCCGACTTCCATAAGATTTTTTTACAATTATTTATTTTTTTATTTCATGCTTTTTGTAGGGATTCCTTAATTTTATTTTTGTCGGGGGTTTTTTAAATTTTAAATTTAATTTTTTAATCATGCTTTTTGTAGGGACTCCTTAATTTTTGTATTTCATTTCTTTTATTTTCTTCCGTTTTAAGATTATATATTCCGTTTTAAGATTTAATTTGGTGTTTAATCAGGTTTTTTATCCGTCAAAAAATATTGATTAAATTTATAGTTGAAGAGTAATTTTTAAGACTAAACAGATTTTTTTTGTTTTATTACATTTTTCAAGTTTTTAGTTTTCATTTCGTTAGGTAGTTTATATTCTTCATTCCCTTTCAATATAGTGTACATTATTCTACTTGTCAAGCCCTTGCATTTGATACCTATATTGAAGGAGTTGTGAAAAAAAATGTAATTCGCCATTTTGTGGTGGCGGCCATCTTGGATTTGAAATTTTTAATAGTGTATTAGTATTCTACTAGTCAAGCCCTTTCATTTGATATCCATATTGAGGGAGTTGAGAAAAAAAAATGTAATTCGCCACTTTGTTGTGGCGGCCATCTTGTATTTGAAATTTGTTATAGTGTATAGTATTCTACTATTGAAGCCCTTTCATTTGATACCCATATTGAGGGAATTGTGAAAAAATATGTTATCCGCCATTTTATAGCGGCGGCCGTCTTGGACCGATTTTCATCAAACATAGCTAAGAACACTCCCGACTAATACACCTTTCAAACAAAAAAAACTAAATAAATCAAAATCGGTTCATCCGTTCGGGAGCTACGATGCCACAGACAGACACACACACACAGACACGTCAAACTTATAACACCCCGTCGTTTTTGCGTCGGGGGTTAATAAAAAAAGATGTGCGGAAAAATATGGGCAGAACTTTATTTATTTTGTTATTTTATATTTATGATTTGAGTACAAAGGTACCTACTGCTTATTTCATAAGACATTTCTTCAAGCAGACCTGCGAAAGGAGAACTGAAAAACATAACACTCCTTTCGTGTAAAAAGAAATGTAGACCATAGTGTGTGAGAACAAGAAGAGAAAAATATGAATATGTGAAGTCTAAAAAAAAAAATTAAAAAAAAAGATTCCGACGAATTGAGAACCTCCTCCTTTTTGAAGTCGGTAAAAAATCAGCAATAAGACGTTAGGAAAACGAACGCTAATACTTAAGTCCTGTCAGAAATAGACAGCCGAACAAACTACTAAAAGAAATTCAGTTACGAAGTTTTTGGCATTCCAACCACATAAAAATCTCTATAAAAAACACCCAACATCGGAAGGAAGTACTTCCACACCAGACTAACAAAAACTGACCACAACTAAAACCCAGCACACACGATCGCAGATATGGGTCAAACCGTAGTCAATACACAGAATTTATGTTGGCACTTGGCACCATTACTTTCATTACATCCGCGCGATCCGGCTGATTTACTGCACGTATTAGGGTTGTATCCGGAACTGTGGGTTCAGATTGCCGCACATTCAATGTGAACGCCCCCTAATAGTGCGGTATCGATATCGCTACAGTTTTTCGCAGATGGTTTAAGCTGATAAAGGCTTACAGCGGTGCTCTTCTGTAAAAAGATCACCGTGATAACTTATGTGAAGTGAGCTTGCAGTGATCTGTCATTCCACCTGTTGCTAGGGATTGTCACTATTGACAGCTCACTTTAAGCTCACTTCACCTAAGATCTCACAGTGAGATTTTTACAGAATAGCATTACTGTCATTCAACCTGATGCATTCTATTTACAGCTCAGCCGGTCGATTCTGTAAAAATCTTACCGTGAAAACTTACTTGATGTGAGTTTGTGTTTGCTAGGAATTGACACTATTGACAGCTCACTCCACGCTCACTTCGCCTAAGTTTTCACGGTACGATGGTTAGGTAAAGAATAGCACTGCTGTTCACCTAAGTGTTCACGGTGAGATTTTTACAGAATAGTAGTACTGGTTTTTGTAGCAAATGGGAGATACTTTGGGACGAATGTGGGGCACAGCAATCGCAATTATTACCTTCCACAATGTCCTTTCCCATGTTTCATTAATTTAATTAAGACTCTCAGTGGCAAATTACAAGTTTCTCTCAGCTCTTAACCGAGGAAACTCCTTCAGGCCAACACTTTAAATGGCCCAGCATAATATGTTCATGCTATCGCTAATCTTATTCAACTGTGTCCTCTTAGAATTCTTCTTAGCAAGTAATACAACGGGAATATTATAATAAAAACGACGTAGGTATGTTTTGTGAAAACAAATAACGAACTATATTTTTCTTGAAACCTAAACAAGACAATATTCTATAGAGGTTTGCATTAACTATGGTTTATTTGGTGTGGCCACACTATAAGATACTTTCTAACAGCAATTACGATGGCTTCTTGATAGCATAGACAAAAAGTCTCAGTTGCTTTCCTTACATTTCATGTAGTTAGTTACTTTGAAAGGCAATGAACAAAAAGGAAAAGGGGGCGTAAAATACAATTTATCACTGGTTTCAATGATGAAGGAAATGTCGTAAAGAAACGCTCACATTCGCGTCATAAAATCTAACGAATTTAATGTTCTGGAAGCGTTGATAGATAGGGGCCACTTGTCATTGGGGGCGTTTCGTTTTGGGATACGTTGAGTGTCTAACATTTGATACAGTAACTGAAAGGAGATTGTTCGCCGTCCATACATCGTTTGCCTAAGAACCGGCAGTAACGTGAATATACTTTCTGTGTTCTAAATAATGCATATATTCGATTGAAACTAAATTAAAATCACGGACACTTCTGAGAATTGTAAAAAAGCCAAAATACTTTCGGATTTTGAGGTTATAATAAATTAACGTTCATTACATTACAATGCCAAGTCGTCGTTCTTAGGCCGCATTCCGAATTAGCTATAATCGTGTTACATGCTCTGTGGATATAATCGCTCACAGCACTCACAGCATCTCATAAGCGTTAGAATAGCATAGAATACTTAGTTCTTTATTTGCACAGAAAGTAGGTACAAGTTACAGATGTTAAGTTTAATAAAATGATCCTGTACTAACTACCTTAACTAAGGCATGCAAATAAATAGTTTTAGCTAATTATATTACTTTGTCTTACTTCTTTCCGATTAACGGCCAGTTTCTTCATCAACAGCTAAAGTAATCAGTAAAAGTATTGACTTTTACTTGACCATAACTGATACTGCGGCAAATGTGTTTCTTCATTCAAGTAACAGCTAAAGTAAAAGTCAAAAGAGTTGCCATTACACAAACGTCGTAATTTCCCCAAAAAATCGTGGGGAGATTTTTTTATACATGGCAGCACCACAATTTCTAAGTGCATAATGCTTTGTTCATAGAGTAAAAAATATGCTTTGTTACAAAAGATCCCTAAACTTCTTTTAGGTGATTGGTGTTTTAAATAAGTACCACAAGTTAGATGTATGGTTTATTATAGTTATATTTGTTACAAAAGTTATTATTAGTATTTGTTCCTAAACTTCTTTTTATTTTAGTAGGTAGCTTAGGGTTTAGAGCTATTTACTATGAGTACCAATATGTTCAATTTAAATGTTGTTTTATTGTTTACAGTGAAAGATCTTCCAACTTCACTAACACTGAAATTGAAAAGTTGAAGAAACTAATTAATAGATATTCAAAGGTGCTATTAAACAAAAAAACTAATGGGTTATCCATAAAACAAAAGGATGAAACTTGCGAAGTTCTTGCAAAGGAGTTCAACGCCTCAAATAACACGCAAAAAATGATCCTTGCGAATATTAAATCTCTTACGCCTTAAGTTTATCGTCTGATGAACTGGAACTTTCACTTGACGATCTTGATGCCATTTTAATATTATAAATAACATCTAGGTTATTATGAAGCTATTACACAGATAAATGCGCAGTGATTTATATTAGTTAAAAACTCGAACGGGCGTCGAACAAGTCTTACCTAGAACAATACAACTTTGACAAAAGGACTATTACTTTAGCTTTCACATCTGCTTAATGGGCAGTAAAGGTTAGGGGCAAAAGTAACAATAAAAGCATCAGCTAAAATTGTGAAGAAACATATTTGACCGTTACTTTGGCTTTGTGACGTTACTTTGGCTGTTACTATTGATGAAGAAACTGGCCGTTAGATATTACGACTTACGGCCAGTTTCTTCATCAACAGCTAAAGTAATCAGTAAAAGTATTGACTTTTACTTGACCATAACTGATACTGCGGCAAATGTGTTTCTTCATTCAAGTAACAGCTAAAGTAAAAGTCAAAAGAGTTGCCATTACACAAACGTCGTAATTTCCCCAAAAAACCGTGGGGAGATTTTTTTATACATGGCAGCACCACAATTTCCAAGTGCATAATGCTTTGTTCATAGAGTAAAAAATATGCTTTGTTACAAAAGATCCCTAAACTTCTTTTAGGTGATTGGTGTTTTAAATAAGTACCACAAGTTAGATGTATGGTTTATTATAGTTATATTTGTTACAAAAGTTATTGTTAGTATTTGTTCCTAAACTTCTTTTTATTTTAGTAGGTAGCTTAGGGTTTAGAGCTATTTACTATGAGTACCAATATGTTCAATTTAAATGTTGTTTTATTGTTTACAGTGAAAGATCTTCCAACTTCACTAACACTGAAATTGAAAAGTTGAAGAAGCTAATTAATAGATATTCGAAGGTGCTATTAAACAAAAAAACTAATGGGTTATCCATAAAACAAAAGGATGAAACTTGCGAAGTTCTTGCAAAAGAGTTCAACGCCTCAAATAACACGCAAAAAATGATCCTTGCGAATATTAAATCTCTTACGCCTATGCGTTAAATAACGCACGATAAGTTTATCGTCTGATGAACTGGAACTTTCACTTGACGATCTTGATGCCATTTTAATATTATAAATAACATCTAGGTTATTATGAAGCTATTACACAGATAAATGCGCAGTGATTTATATTAGTTAAAAACTCGAACGGGCGTCGAACAAGTCTTACCTAGAACAATACAACTTTGACAAAAGGACTATTACTTTAGCTTTCACATCTGCTTAATGGGCAGTAAAGGTTAGGGGCAAAAGTAACAATAAAAGCATCAGCTAAAATTGTGAAGAAACCTATTTGACCGTTACTTTGGCTTTGTGACGTTACTTTGGCTGTTACTATTGATGAAGAAACTGGCCGTTAGAGTAAGAAAGCTATAGAGCATCGGGTAGCGTGGCCACACTTGAGACAAAAAACTAACTTAACTAACATTGGCTACTTATGTAGCTGCCTTGAAAAAACTGGCACGCACTGAGAGACGGAAATAGTATAGCTTTATCCTTTTCTGTTACTTATAATAACTCAATACTATATTCTTTTCTTGTGGAAATGAAATGGAGCTACCCGCCGTCTATACTTTTCTTTGTCTAAGTATTACGATTATGACAGCTGAGAGCTATTCAAGAATTCGGTACGCTCGTGAACGCGCTCACAGTGCTTACTTAATGTCAAAACGATATTATTACAGTATTTCTTTGTGTAAACACCACATTTCTTCTTCTTTTGGTTAGATAACGACTGTCAGTCAGAAGCACAGTTTCGAAAATGCCACGTTAGTTTAATTTAAAGATATGATGCAACTCAAAACAAAACACACTCTGACACATCTACACACACACACTCTGTCAATTTTGACAGCGCTCACGGTGATATTATTAAAAGGCATGGTCGGCGTCGCAAGATGGCGCATGTCATGACGTCGTCTATGACGATTCACGGTACATCGTTATCGCGCTCACGCTAATTCGGTACGGGTTTAAGCACGCTCAAATCGATTATTTCCCAACTCGGAACGCAGAGACCGACTGTCATTACTATCAATTGTCAAAGTGTCATCTATCAAATCATCGACTGTCAGTATCGATGTAGCTCGTTTTACACATCGCTTTCAAGCTCTTTATTCTGTTTTTAACTAAAAAGATTATTCATAGATCAAGCGCTGAGGGTGTTGAGTTTTGTAATTACACTCCGCTGCGCGCAAAGACTTGGCTGAATGAGCTAAAATACCCTTGCCTGTTTAAAACGTCAAATTGATACAAAAAATAATGACGCCGGGGAATAAGACCCAACTGAATTACTTTTTAAAATGTTTTCTTAATTATGAAGTGTCCGTTATATTGTAATAATTGTAATGTAAATTATAATGAAAACTAGTAATTATTTTAAAGGTTTCATACGTGCCGATTCATAGGCCATTTTTTACAATGTCCTTTGGCTTGGGTGTGTTCATTTGAGTTTTGAGCTTTATCATCATTATTTACAGGCAGGACTTATTTCAGCCAAAAGACGTCCTCTGATGGAAGTTCTTCACCCCAAGAAATTCCACAATCATGTCAAACGTATTCAAAATAATAAATGTCCAATTTATTTTCATTGAAACGATATATAGCTAGAAAATCGAATCGAAATAGAAATCGAATAGAATAGATATAGAGAACCTACTCTTTATTATGTCCATTTAAAATTAATTACATATATAAATGTAAAAAAAATACAAGCGATGACACAATGGGCGGTCTTAACGCTGAAAGCGATGTTTTAAACAACCTTTGCTTGCATTAAGGGAGAAGAAGATACCAGTACTGAAGGTAGCCTAACAACTAACGACGAATCTAGTAACGATCTAGAATGTATTCGTCTAGCCAGTAAATGACCAGGATCCGATTTCCTTTTGCCCAGAAATATGAAAGAATATAGGAATTTGAGTACAGGAAACTTTATGTTTTATAGCTAAGGCTTAGTACCTAAATTCCGTAACGATCTAGAATGTATTCTAGCTAGTAAATGGCCAGGATCCGCTTTCTTTTTGCCCAGAAATATGAAAGAATATAGGAATTTGAGTACAGGAAACTTTATGTTTTTATAGCTAAGGCTTAGTTCCTAAATTCCCTCAAACACTCTAGTAAGTTAAGTAGCACAAATAGAATCAGTAAATAGTCCTTTAAAGTTTTCTTTTGTAAGCGTATATTCATCAGAATGGGCTGTAAGGCTAAAGCTCTAATTTAAACTCTCTCTCTTAGCCCTTAAAAATGAAAATCCAACCAAGTCTTAAAAGACACGACATTTATAGTGTAATATCACCTACATACAAGTATTTACTCATGCAGCCAGGCAAAAAGAAATAGAATTTCATTTCTGTGTCGCCTGAAGACAAATGTACATGCGGACGTACGGCAATAATGTTGGGGACTGTTTGTATGTATGTGTGTCGAGAAGGTATGCATGTACATGTTCCAAGCGTTGACATACATATCATACGGTTTTTATTCCCAGTTCCCAAAGGGATTTACGCACTCGGTTGTTTACGTTAGATTCTGATTCCGTGATCAGCTGTTTATGACATAGCAGGTTCACATCGAATGCAAACTATGTACCTGAATTTTTAACATACGTACCATCATGCCTGTAATTCCCCGAAGGCGCATAAGCAGAGGTATCCCTAAAGAACACCCACATTTTATGTTATGTTATTACCATAAATCTGTTTTTAGAAGTGATGACTTTTATCTGGCTGTCAGTCTCACATACTATTTTTTATTCTGTTAATTTTAGCTGTAAGGCATCCATAGTTAAGAGGAAATGCAATCGGACAGACTTTTGAAAAAGCCTAAGTAAAAAGTCATAATTCGAGGTTTGACTCTCGCCTATTCCTCCAATATTGGACCAACTTAAAAGAAATTTATTAAGAAGGATTTAAGCTATGTCCCTATGTTTTTCTTTTTTCATTAATAGTTGTCAAATTTGTACACTAGGCCTCTGTTGACAGCGGTTTAAATCGGTATTTTTTGAGGTATCTAGTGCTTATAAAAATAGTATATCATCAAAAAGGAAAACATAGGGACATATAATAATAGTAATCCATTTATTTCAGGCCCATAGATAAATACCTTAACTTAAACAAACATATTTTCATTATAACAGCACATATTAAAAACCTTAAAACTATGACCATAATACACGTAACGTTGTCGGCATCGTGTTTCGCTGCGTGGTGTCGCGTAACCGTCCTCGGAAACGTCGATATATGACACCTTTCGGCCAAAAGTAGTTAATAATTATTATTCTGTAAAAAGTTATTGCTTTATGGTCAATAACCAGAAAGAAAACAGGCGAGCGTTTATATAGAGAAACGACCATCCGCATTTCCTCTTAATAAATAAATAAATACACCGGGCACAATTCCAGACTCTGAGCTGCTACTGAGAAATTCCAGATGGAAAACCCAACCAAACTTAAAATTAATTATCTCCTAGATAAATTCTGGGTAGGTAAACATCACACTAATATTATAAAGGTGAAAGTTGGGGTGTGTGTGTGTGTGTGTGAGTGTGTTTCTATGTTTGTTACTTCTTCACGCTCAAGCGGCTAGACCAATTTTGATGAAATTTTGTATGGAGGTAGCTGACATCCTGGATTAACATATAGGCTACTTTTCATCCCGATATTCCCACGGGATCAACATTTACGCGGGTGAAACCGCGGGGCGCAGCTAGTTATTAATAAAATCACAGTAATTTCTTTCATAACCAGAAAGATAATAAAAACTACTCTTACTAAAATTTAAATGCACCTACGTTAATTAATTTCTTTCTGAGCTGGTATATGTATGTAGATCGGGCTTTCAATCAGTCGGGTCATACTGAACGAACAAATTAAAATCAGATGATTAATAACTGTGACGTGTGTGCGAGCCATTTCATTACCTACATGTTACGTCACTGTCATAGTAATGTTTCTTTTACCCAGTAGGTACATTATTTATGAATGGATATTTTGTGATTTCTTCTACAGATTTTATTTTTTAACTGCCTAAATAATTTAACGTAAGACGTCACTGTCATAGTAATGTTTATTGTACCCAGTAGGTACATTATTTATGAAAGGATATTTTGTGATTTCTTTCACAGATTTTATTTTTTAACTGCCTAAATAATTTAACGTAAGACTGGAAGACAGCTAAGTAAATGTTAGGTAATTTTTTTTTTCTCTTTCTGAGTTTTAATCATGGTCTGACAGTTTAAGTAATTTATGCGGCCTACTCAAATCCTACATAAAAGTGCTTTCTTTGGTATAGTTCATCGAGTCGTTGAGCTCCTTAAGTTCAGAGTTGAGCTGCATGATTAGTGACAAATACGTGCACTGGCTAAACAGGTCCACTCAATCTGTGTGGTTATTTCCTCAAAAGCATGCATGGTTTTCACATGACCTGACCAAGATTATGTCTGGACTTTAAAAGAGACTGTGACCTCTGAGTTTGTTTCGGCTTTTCTTCTCAGAGTAGTCAGATAGGAAACGCCAACCTTATCTAGATTTACATACACCACCCCTACCACCACCACCACCCACCACCTACCACCTACTTACAGAAATAAAATCATTTGTCATTTACTAGTTGTTTATTACCGAGCTGGTAATAGGTTGGACTAAGACACTTGTGAGAACACTAATAGGGTTCAAAATGAAACCACAATTGTGTCCTGATCTAAGCTGGTATATTTAATTAAAATTGCGAGACCCCAACCAAATCGTGGTAACGAAACCATAGCGAGATCTATTTCGACGCCAACGCCATCTATCGAGCTTGACCTCAAACCTTTGAACTTTTACAATAAATAATCAATCGCTATGGCTTCTTCATGAACACTAGTGGATACCGCCCACAGGCGTGGTTTGCTTAGGGCCTCAAGAGTCTTAATCCAGCACTGTCCAAAACATGAAAAAATTTGTCAGTTTAAATCAAATAGACAACTGTTATTCTTCCGACAGCTGTTTGCTGTCAGGGGCAAGGCAAGAATTCAGGTTATCGAAATGTAGCAGCATTTTCTCTTCTTGGTTGCGTACTTTGTTACTGAAGGTCGTGTCCCTGAAAGGCCTTCATTTTATATACGATGTACTTCCACTTCGTTTGTCAGCTTCTATCAGGGCGGTCGTAACAAAGTCCATTGACGGCGATTACTTGGTCTGACCAGCGGTTAGGTGACTGTGGCCATGTCATCTTTTCCCATCTGCCTTGCCCATCACTAGCAACTTTTTAAGATACTAACAAGCTTAATGACTTAATTTTATTTTTATAAATACTTAATGTTTCTTTTATTTGTCTGTTTTTATGTGTTGGCTTATGAACACTCATGGACCATAGTTCACCGTATAATGGTAGGCATTTGATTGCCAAGACGTTTCTTAATTGTACTTTTGATAAATGGTTGGCATTGTTGCTAGCAGAACTTTTCCTACAAACTAGTTTTATCAGAGCATCTCTTCTGACTTTGTATTCCGCTTTTTCATCTGAACAAAGACCAGACCATTTGCTATTATGTAATGTTTTACCAAAACCACTTGAACGGGAAACTTCCCGGTATTTACCTTCCCCTCGTTCAGATTTCAGAGTAGTGGTGACCCAATGGTAACAGCCCTGACTTATGAGTTGTAGGTCGTAGGTTCGAACCCAGGCAGGCGCTATACTTTGTGTAAATAATTTCATCACGGGGGCCTAAAAAGGGCACTCTTGCAGAATCATAATAGGAATTCATCAAATCATTATAACTCATAATAGACAGTTAACTGATAGGTTAATCGTATCAAATCCCATTGGTGAAGGATTTTTCAGTTATTTTTTTTTGTCTGTGCTTAAATACCAATCCAAATCCAATCCCAATCTCTTACAACGAAAAAAAGCAAAATACGTTTATGATTCTGCCAAAGTGGCCTTTTTAGGCCCCCTGATTGCTCTCAAAACGGTGAAGGAAAACATCGTGAGGAAACCGGCATGACCTAGATACAACGATTTGAAGACATGTGACATCTACCAACCCGCACTGGCCCGACTGGTAGATTACATCCCACTCCCGCTCGAAGAGACGAGGTCTGTGTCCCAGCAGTGGGAACATTAAAGGCTGATTATGGTCTGTTCTGGCTGTGTATTCCGCCTTTTTACACGGACAAATACCAGACTAATGGCTTTCATGTTATATTTTACCAAATACGGGGAACTTGCGGGTATTTTCCTTCCCCTCGTTTAAATTTCAACAGCTCCAATTTCCGCAAAACGACGAAATACATTCTGCAAAGCCTTTAAAATATAATCCGATACCTTTGGCGACCCTGTAGAACATTTTTCCTAACGTACCTAACTGTGCAAAATCTTTCGGATTTACAGACGCTTAATATTTGTGAGCCTTCCTCGCTTTGTAGGCACCGTTTGAAATCAAGGTACGCGTATAAATTACAAATTTTCGTCCTGGATCGTAGAAACAAAAGGTGGGTAGATAAAATGTTTGGAGAATCTACTTATGTACGTACTGCGAATATGTTAACCTTTTTTCTTTTTCATAGACGGTATTGTTTTTATTTAATTACAGTGGGGCTGGCTGGTAGGTAATTAAAAAAAGGCCTATGTCCAGCAGTGGAGGTCTTTCGGCTGAAATTATGATGCTACAAATCTTAACTTGTTTTTATTTTTGTTATTGAATCCATAGTAATGTTTCTGTAAATTCTTGCTTAAAATGTAAATAATAATAATTTATCTTTATTTCAGACATACGTCCATACAATTTTACAAAGAAAGAGTTAGTAGGGTTGTTAATAGTACACACAAAAAAATAAAACAAAATAAAAATAAAAAGGTGTTAGTAATTTGTTAGTAACAAAACAAGTTCCACAAAGACTATTTCCTATTTCTGTTCAGGTGTACACTTGCCCAGTACACATTAAAAGGACTGTCTATTTTGCACGCTAACGCCCTGAGGACAGCGTTGGTGCTACCACGGACCCTGCTCATCATCGATGCAGTTCTTTTCCTAATGATGCAAAAGAAATCATCGATGGAAGCATCCGCAAACATTGCGGAAGCACTGCAGTGCCGGGGTCTCCTCAACACTGCCCTCAGAGCGTCATTGTACTGAACACGGAGGGCGTTGTAAGCCCGCCGCGTAAAGTTGATCCACAGACTGCACGTGTAAAATGACTGACAGAAGGCTCTAAACAGTAACAGTTTTACATCTGTGGTACACACAGCTCCTTTAAGTAGTTACCCCACCAAAAGACATGTGCGTTCAAATCCGTGATAGGCCCAAGTCGGTTTTTGTATTTTGCAAAAACATTTTATTTTAAACTAGCTTCTGCCCGCGACTTCGTACGCGGATCCTGTTGCTTATGCCAGCGACAACGGGGTCGTCAAAATCGAAGATCTGAAACGATCAGACGTCGAATTCTAAGAGCCCGCGGACGGGAAAACAGCGTGATGCGCGATACGATTCGAGACGTTTCAGTTATTTCATTTTTGTAAGTCAACAGGAAATGCCCATCAGACTAAACAACTTTTGCTAAGACGTTATTCCTATGTTATAGTGTCGCTGGGCTTTGGAGTTCCAGATCTTCAAATTTATTCTCACAGCAGAAAATGCTCTTCACCTGGAATATTTTTTGCTATGGCACCATTTTTATATCTCTTATACTTTAGCTAATCTGTTGCGGTTCTGCATCAGGTGTTCCATTTTCCAAAATAAATTAGTGATAGTTTGTTGATTTACAGAAACACTCAAAAGATGCGTCTCATACTGTACTATAGCTTAGATCCCTCAAAAACTATTTGGCTTAGTAAACTCAAAATTTGAAAGTTATGTAGATAATTTAATGGTAAGAGACAGGTTAATAAGGAAATTTAGGAGACGTCGAATAACAGAAGTGTTATAATTTACTGTAACACTTCTGTGTAAACAACGTTCGTTGTTTTTCCCTCGGTCTCATTCAATATGTAAATACAGCGAGTCAGGACTGGTGACGCGGGAGCAAGCGACGTACAGTTGTCCGTGTGAGATGCTGCTCGTCCTGAGGTCGACACCCGTAGCCTTCAGTGTCTGCCCCTGTGACTTATTTATTGTCATTGCGAAGCACACGCTCACAGGAAACTGCACGCGCTTGAATTGAAAGGGGTAATTGTGGCCGGGTGTCACCATTTCCAGGATCGCCTAGGAGACACGATAAACGACTCCCGGCCACCGTAGGCGCGGGCCTGCGGGCGGAGAGTAATGGGTAGCTCACCGTCCGATCAGGACCAGGCCCGTGCCGGACGGCGCGTACGTGTTCCACGCGCGCCTCAAAGAAATGTCAGCATCGAGGAGGGGCCCCATAGGGCCGAAGCCTGCCGGGTCAGCGGGATTGTCCGAAATGGTTACCGCTGGCCCGGAACATAAAGGGCTAAGGAAGGAACACGGGTGGGTTTTAGTCAGTAAGAGTCTGACACTCCCTTCCGCTCCACCCAGAGCAGGAGGGGTCATTTGATGACTTCCCATCCGAAAAAAAAGGGGTAATTGTGGGGAATCGGTGGTATACGTGGTATAAACACTGTCTCGCCGACACCACAACCCGTTATAATTTCCGCCTCAATGATATTTCTCTGCAGCGAGACGACTTTGAGCCGGGTCCCATTGCACAGTTTCGGCGGAGTGAGATTCCGAAGAAGCATAATTGGGACACCGACCTTTAGCTTAATGGTGTGCGCTGGTAGTTCACTTGCACTGAGGAAATTGAGAAATTCTACGGGGTAATGTGTAGCGTCATCTTGTTTTAAATAATGTATTGTTTTAGTGAATAAAGAAGTTTAAGTAAGTATTTTTTTTTATTCTGTTTTTATTATTGTTTTTTCTTCTTTCTTTTGCGACGACAAGCAACAATAATAGGGTTAACATTTACGACAACTTATTCATCGTCTAAATAGACTGGAGGTTTCAAGACCGCTTACCGTGCATAAGATTGGAAGTTCAAATCCTATATAGGCACGAAATGTGCTTTTTGTTCATTATATTATTTTGATATATATTTCTATTTTGTTTTAAGTAGTAATTATTTATAAAGAATTAAAAAATCAAGAAAAATGAAATACTTTATTAATCATTTAATAATATTTATTATTGCTATTATTTAACAAAACTATGATCTTATTTTACAACAAACAGAACAACTATTTTAGTTCTCATAAAATCAGAAATCATTTAAAAAAATAATTGATAAAATTAGTAGTCGTTTACTCTTCGCCGTTTTAAGTGAACGTATACAAAGTTCTAACTTGAAGGTATGGATTAATTTTATAAAGACAACGTAAGTAAGTAAAATTAATGGATACCCTCAAATTATAACATCTTTCGATTAGACAGGGACCTAAAGATATAATGACTCAGCCGATAGTAGATAACAATTTCATTGCAATTCATATGGGCTCGCTGGCTAGTTCGTCAAACTGCCGGTATGAGTATGACGACGTTCGGTGATGCGATGGTTCGAATCCGAGTCAACACAATGGGCTCTTTTTGAAGTATTCTTTAGATTATTCGTAAGGAATTCAATGTTGTAGCAGAGTAACATTTTAAAACTTGAGGGGTTAGGACATAGTGACGCTTTCTGTACATCGTGCGAATCTGCGGGCCAACATATTGCAGCGGACTGCCAACGCCCTCCTTTCCCTCTCCAGGTCTTCATCGTCCTGTAGCCGATCTGTCAGCATGTGACCCAAATAAGTAAAGCCCAGCTCTAGCTTGGAAGAAAATGCCACTTTTTGGCCGACCGAATATTCAAAATTAATACTTCCTCCAACTTTGATTGATTGTAATTACTGAAAAAAAACTATGTGAGTTTGGCAAGTAACATTAAAAGTTGGCGCATTCAATATGGATTGCAATTTCTTTTTCTTTTTTTTTTCTTTTTATTCTTTGATTTGTTGGATTTGTCTCCGCCCTGAATAGCAGAATAACTATTAAAACATGGGAAAAATTCACGAAAAAAAAAGACAATTAATTTTCTCATACATTTTGTATGGGACGGCTTTTTTGATAATATCTTGAGAACGGATTGTCTGATTTCGATAGATGGCGGTACGGGTCAGCTAGTATAATTATAAATCAGTCTCTTTTCATGTCTGTCTGTGTAACTAAACGTTACTTCTATATATTACGTCCATGGTATGACTAAACTGTCATGTCTGTCTGTATGACTAAACTGTCACTTAGACTGGCAGGTATTGCGCGTATAGGTACTCGCCTTAAAAAATGCTTTTTTAACACAACTTTTTCTTCAGAAAAACCTTCGTACATCTCAGTGTTGACCCAGCCAGACAGTAGCTTCCCTCAGACAAATTCGCGAATGATGATTATTCAATTCAGGCATGTTTACGTTACAAACCAGGGTAGGCAGGTACCTTGAACTTGTCTAGTATGCACACTTTACAACATTTAAAAGCGATATTGTCGTGAAAAAACGATTGATACTTTGACAAAAAACATATTTCATAATATAAAAAGGGTTCCGAAATGCGTAGCTAGCTATAAATATTATTATTGTTTGTGACAGTACCTGTTTGTTTCATCTACACAATACGGTAAAGATAGGCATAAATCTCTCGTAATTACTTTTAGAGTGGAGGCGTAATTCATGTTTTGGTCATAACAACTTTCATGAGATAAATATCTTAGTATTTGATCTTTACTCGTGTGATAAATGGTGCCTTTTCACAAGAAAATCAGGGAAAGATGCCGTGTGATATATAAGCAACACCTATCCGAAAATAATGTTGTCAGTAGGACGCTAGCTAGGTAAATACAGGGTGTTTGGAAGCTGAGTGTAAAGCTTACACCATTTACAGCATTTTGAGCCATACATATCTTAGACGAAGTATGTTTATTTTTTATTTGTAACTGCAAACTTTGGTCACAGTAGCATACCAATATTATACTGATAATTGATTGATTGATACCATGTTGACAAAATAACTGTAGGTATTTTAAAGTAAGTCTTCTAAAAAGCAAGTAAATAATCAATTTCATTTATAGTAGGTATGAAGCGCTTAAATCCACCGACATCCTTCCACCCTAAATCCCATAAAAATAAATTACCAAAACTTACCAATACCTACACCAGTTCTTCAAGTACTCAATTTCACATCCCCTCATTCCTTGAACCATCAACGCCCCTCCTTCCCCCTTTCCACCCCCTTCAGAATCCGTTAATACCAAAGAGTTCTAATTCAGGATCACTGGCTTACTCTGATGGATTCGAATGTGAAATGATTGCTTCAGCTTAATGCAACTGTAGGGGGTTGGAGATGGCATTCGAGATCCGTCGGTGGGTTTTCCGTATTTGTTTAAATAGTTAATGAATACAAGTTTGTTACTAGATTTTTTGCCAGATATTTTTGTTTATATATCACAACCGTCGCTTAACTTATGATTACAATAATATGTTTTTCTCATAGAAGTGAATAACTTAAGGATTAAATTCTAATGACTATGATTCTGTAAATACATATACATCATAGGTAGTCGTAAATCATATTTGATCAAGATACAACCTGATATACCTATAATAAGGTGAATACCTTAAATTGACCGGGGTTCCTTCCGAAACCAAACGGAAAAGACCCTGACTGGCGTTCTATTATTGCGGATTCTCACTGAACGAATGTATATTTCTCTATGCCAATTTATAGTACCTACTTTCTAATTCCATAAATAAATCTACAATTTGACGTACAACACTACAATCAGTCTAAACATTAGCTAGTTTGTGTTTATTATATTTTTTCTATAGGCTGTTTGGCGGTTTTGTCTGTGCCATAGATTAATATATTTTTCAACACACTTGCTCGTAAAGTGGCTCTTATTGAACCGATTTTAGGTCCATAATGGAGTGTATTACGAACGCGTGCTTTTTCTTTACTTTAATCCACATGTTCTGTAATACCACAGATAACTATTTACTAGTCGGAGACGCGCGCTTTTTTAATCTCATCAAACCCTGCGTTCCGAATTGGGAAATAATCGATGTGTTCCGAATTGGGAAATAACCGAATTAGCGTGAGCGCGATAACGAAAACGATGTCCCGTGAATCGTCATAGATGACGTCATGACATTCGCCATCTTGCGATAATGCCGACCATGCCCTAGAATAATATCACCGTGAGCGCTGTCAAAAATGACAGTGTGTGTATGAGGTTGTGTCAGTGTGTGTTTTGTTTTGAGTTGCATCATCTTTAAATTAAACTAACGTGGCATTTTTGAAATTGTGCTTCTGGCTGACAGTCGCCACCTAACCAAAGAAGAAGAACTGAAGAAGAAATGTGGTGTTTATACAAAGAAATACTGTAATAATATCTTTTTTACATTGTGTAAGCACTGTCATGTGAGCGCGTTCACGAGTGTTCCGAATTGTTGCCAGCTCTCAGCAGTCATAATAGTAATATCTAAATCGGAACGCATGTGAGATGATGCATGGACGTAATATTACGTCCATGGAGATGATGTGAGCGATTATAGCTAATTCGGAAAGCGCCCAAAGAGACTTCATGCCAAAAGAAAAAATCCGCGGGCTATATTTATTTATTTTTTTAAATAGTCTGTATTGTCCTTGGTCGCAAAATGAACTCGCAGGGGACCACAGACAATTTAAGGTGAATGCGCAGTGGTAGACCGCGAAATTCTTAGGTTTTTTGCAATTTTCAGGTTTGTGTTTATTATATTTTTTCTATAGGCTGTTTAGCGGTTTTGTATGTGCCATAGATTAATATATTTAAAATGAGTCAATGTTGCGCGCGCATCGCTAGTGCTGGCTAGCACGGCGCGCGGGAAAACAGAACCAGCGCGCCATTTTCCATACAAGTTAATATTTAACAATATAAGTCTGTTTTTTTTTCCTCGCAAGTGTGTTGAAAAACGTCGTATGAAACGCGTGTGCATTAATCAATATACACTCGGCAATAATATCGCCTCGTGCATAATGATCAACTTAGCACACATGTATCATAATGTACTATAAAATGAGTCAATGTTGCGCGCGCATCGCTAGTGCTGGCTAGCACGGCGCGCGGGAAAACAAAACCAGCGCGCCATTTTCCATACAAGTTAATATTTAACAATACAAGTCTGTTTTTTTTTCCTCGCAAGTGTGTTGAAAAATGTCGTATGAAACGCGTGTGCATTAATCAATTACACTCGGCTTTCTTATCGCTCTCGCCTGCGGCTCGCGCGAATAATATCGCCTCGTGCATAATGATCAACTTAGCACACATGTATCATAATGTACTATTAAACCGTATGTACTTATGTTAATCTATTCTTCTTAGCGTGTCGATAGCAGTTATACTTAGTTTGAAAAAATAAATATAGTTTTTTTAAATTAATTTGACCCATAATTCGCGTGCGAATACGTTTCGGTGACGCAGCCATTAGGTCCTTACGTGAGCAGGTGATAGGGCATGCGGTTCAATCTGTGAGGTAAGCCCATCCCAGCCGCCGCAGGAGACGCTCCGAGCGTCGGGAGCCACGGGACGACTCCCGGCCACCGTAGGCGCGGGCCTGCGGACGGAGAGTAATGGGTAGCTCACCGTCCGATCAGGACCAGGCCCGTTCCGGACGGCGCGTACGTGCTCCTCAAAGAAATGTCAGCATCGAGGAAGGGGTCCCCTTAGGGCTGAAGCCTGCCGGGTCAGCGGGATTGTCCGAAAGGGTTACCGTTGACCCGGAACATAAAGGGCTAAGGATGGAACACGGGTGAGTTTTATTCAGTAAGAGTCGGACACTCCCTTCCGCTCCGCCCAGAGCGGGAGGGGTCAGTTGATGACACGGTATGGTTGATGAAATACCACCCAAAAAAAAGCCATTGTCTGTGGAGAGACGCCGCATAGACACTGGAGATCTGAGCCGTCTATAAACCCCCTTGTGGAGGTTGTCCTTGCTGCAGCCTACTTAGGTACGAAGTCTATTTAAAGTTTTCCAAGTAGGTCACGGTAACTTATGCCCGCATAGGAGGCTCTCTGATGGTTCAATAAAGAAATCGGGAGGTTTATTTAGTGCTTTCCAAAGATCACATCTTCCTGTGGAGGGGTTGCCATCGGCTGGACTTACGCTCCCAAGATATTTTTGCGGCTTCTAAGCCTCTGTGGCACTGGATTAAAGTTCTGCATTGGGTAGTGTGGTCATCCTGTAGCTTCCACCTTGCGGCTGGCTGTAGTCCTGTGAATTGCTGGAGGCGCGACACCAGACAGTAAATATAGATGAATTCTCATCTATACTAATAATAATCTATTACTAATACTAATAATAAAGCTGAAGAGTTTGTTTGTTTGAACGCGATAATCTCTGGAACTACCGGTCAGATTTGAAAAAATCTTTTTGCATTTGATAGCCCAATTCTTGAGGAAGGCTATAAGGCTATTTAGTATCACGCTATGACCGCTATAGGAGCCGACCAAAAAGAAAAAAAGTCGACGAAAAAGACGAAGTCGCGGGCAGAAGCTAGTACATGTCTATAACTCCAAACCCAGATATTTTATATTCAAGAAAGAGTGCCGATTCTATTAACCTATTTATATTTTCGAAGATAAGGCATTACCATTAAAATAAACATAACCACATACATATTTACAAGCGTTGGGAGCGTTTTATGACATCTGATGTAATAAGAACTGTCAATCTCAATATATTGACTGGTATTGAGTCCCCATCGCATACAGGCACCCGATCATATATTCACCATTATCTTTAGATTAGGGGAAAATGTACCAAAATCTCTGAGAAATACGTTTCAAAATTGGGTAGAAGTAGAGTAAGTGCGAAAATTAAGTATGTAGGTATATATTTCAGGCGTTACTTATGTTTTATACAGGGTGGTTTGGTCATCAATGCACAACCTGTTACTAAGGATTCAGCACATGATTCTAGATTTCCTAGTGTTTGAAATATTTCGTCGGATGCTAACAGAAAATAATTCTGTTTCATTCATTTTGACTGTGTAAATAATGTACTTTTCTAAGAAACCGCTGATTTTTAGGGTTCAGTACCTCAAAAGGAAAAACGGAACCCTTAACCCTACGTTGTCCGTCTGTCTGTCCATCTGTCAAGACCCTTTTTCTCAGAAACGCGTGGAGTTATCAAGTTGAAATTAATATCAAATGCTCAGGGCCGCAATCCCTTTAAGTAGTGAAAAAATCAACATTCTAAGTCCACGCAATCTAAAGATACGGGCGCTTATGTTCCGAAATCAAAACCTATAGTACTTCCCGTTGACCTGGAATCATGAAATTTGGCAAGAAGCAATATCATGTAGCACAGGTAAAGGACAAAATCCGAAAACTGTTAACACGTTCAGACCGGCACCTCATGAGTAGGTACTTGGTATCCTACGGCGCAAATCTTCATATGGCCACCGGTGGTACATCACCGCCCCATGTACCAAAAGTCTTGCCGGGCGGGGTGCGCCACCGGTGGACACGGACAGGAATTATGCTTTCTCTCTTTCTAATAAGCTATTAATATAATATAATAAGCTATTATAATTTCGGGAACAAATAATAAAAGAGATGATTAGCAACCCCAGCACTGATAATCAACCCGATGACGCTGCAGAGGAGGGTAGGCCCCATGCACAAAGAAAGCCAAAACACAAGTTAGAGAAAACGGAAGGAAAGCTCAGAGATACCCGAAAGAGATGCAGACCTTGTTACGACCATTTTACAACAATCGAATCTGCGAGTATGGCTAGAAAAAAATCGAAACGCGTAAATACATTTTGCTCTGCGTGTGAAAAACCAATGTGTTTGGATTGTTTCAATACTATTCATGCAAAATAATTTTCATTTTATACCATCCATAATGGCATTTTATTTTATATTTTTTTCAATTTTGATTTAATTTTCTTATTATTACATTCTCTCAACGTAATTTATCATAAACAATTCGCATTTCGTACAATTTATGTCGTGATTATGTAATTTTTTTTCTAATCAATACAAATTTTCAATACTGTTTTTTGCTTACTTTTCGAAATTATATCCTCCTCCTGAGCTACACTATGAAAATTTGTCTATTTTACTAGGCGGGAACGGTAAATACAACACTTTCTCTCAAAGCGGCGCGAATTTCTTAGTACATTGAAAGTATAGTGTGACGTGGCCACCGGTGGTACACCTCGCCGTGGCAGCAAATACTCCGTGCTCCACCGGTGGTACACGCCGGTCTGAACGTGTTAATTTATAAATTTCCGTAATACTTAGTAAATAAGTGCTAATTTTGGTTGAAGAATAAACTTGATAAAGTGCCTAACGTCTTAGCACTTAAAACGCCACAGCGTTCCGCCATTTTTCCCCGTAAAGGAAACTGTTCAGTGTGAGAACACTACACACCAATCCAAAGTGATAAGTTGGCAAGCCGGCTGACAGCCCTCCTGGTAGAAAGTGTGTCTCTTTCATAAGACACCTGTAACACCACGGCCCTATTTACTGTAACTTAAAATGCGACATATTTATCAAAAATGACATCATTTTATTGTCCCATTTTAACAACAGGCGCTGTATCGTATCTATAGGTATTAAAAACTTACACAATTTTCTGATTGTCGCCTGTTACTTATCACCTGTCGGTTTTTGTTAAAATAAAAGTCCCAGGGTTACATTGTATTCGTATTGTTGATCTTAAACCCAACCCACATGGTACATGGCTTTTTTAACACGATTAGCTTCACTTGTAACTAACTAAGAAACAATGTAATAAAATATTAGAAGTCAATTTTAACCTGCTTCTAATTGTCGTATCAAAATGCAACTTTGTATGTTTATGTAGTTCGGATGACAAATCTATAATTAGGCATCTTGGAGCTGATCTGATGATGGAGCCTTCTGAACTCTTTAAGGGCTACTAGTAAACCCCTCAAGTTTGGGGTGATACGTTTTAATGAGTCCAATATTGCACTTGGTGTTGAGAGGCTGATGATGGAGCCAGGAGGTGGATAGTGGAACTCTTTAGGGACTACTTGTTAACCCCTCGAGTTTACTAGAAGTGAGGGTTTATTTATAGAATTATAATCATAACATAACAATCATCAATATAACTATCTGGGTTCATGTTACCCTTTTGAATGACTATTTCATGAAATCTTGACATTTGAGGCAAATTCTAATTCAAGGAGGTTAGTGATTCTAATACCGTAAAGTCATATTTGTTACGGTCGCGAATCATATTTAGATAAAATCAACACACAACCTGCTACTGACTTGCAAAATTCTTAATAGAAATCATTTTTTTGGGTCCTCATTCAGAAACCAAATGTTATTGAAAACGTTGGAATACCTAAATTTAAAACTCGTGTAGCGTTATTGAACTAAATAAGACTCGTAAAATAACCCCACGCAAAAACGTGAATCTACAATATTTAATTTCCTATATTTCGGCACTAAAATTCGCAAGCAACACAAACATACGTCACGGATCTTAATTAAATAATTTATATCAAAATTAAATCATATTTCGCTCATTCCGTCGCCACGAACACCACTAAATAAAAATCAAAGCAGTATTTCTGAGAAAATTTAATAAATTCAACTTCTGACGCTATCTGAATTTCAGTTTAGAAGGTGAAGAGTTTCCTAATTTATGTAGATTGTTAGCACTTTCCACGGTATAAGGTGAGCTGAAATAGAAAATAATTTTCTTTAATATCCTTTAAGGAAATGGAGCGAGTACCTATTTCTTTGAAAACATACCAATCAGTGGTATTATTTTCTCTGCGTTTTTTTAAACCCGCAGTCTGTCTGTTGGAACTCGTTTAGCTAGGAAGACTTTAGATAGGTAGCTGAAGTAGACATGGGCGAGTGGCAACAGCATTCTAAAAACTATGGCGGAGAGTATCGACTCTCCGATTATTAAAAGTTTTGTGGGAAGGACAATCCCTAAACATTAATTTGGGGATGTCCTTTTCTCAATACTATTTATTTGGTCTCTACTGTATTTTAACTACTAACACTAGTAATAAGTTATAATATTGTTCACTAACACGCGGGATCATTGTTTTCCGAAAATAAAGAATATTATTGTTAATGCATAGTTACACACTGCATAACCAAACTTCTGCAAATTGACAGGCAAAACACGCTGTACGGCCAAATGAGGGATGAAAAAAGACGCAGGTATAAAACAGGTCCTACTTTTCCACTCAACATAAAAGCAAGCGAAGCCACAGGCTTAACTAGTGCAGTGTCTATATAAGATGGTATGTGTAGTCTTCCTTTCAATCGTGAAGAAAATGATGAGGTGTGGATCCAAGAGAGTGGAAGTGATTGGCGAAATAAAATTCCGCTGCCTCATAAAGAACTGTGTGAATTTTGTAAATTATGTTGACTTGGTTGAATACGTGATGTATTTTTGCGTCTTTTTTTTTGTGTCTTATTAAAATATATTTCTGTATCGACACGTATACTTAGACATCTTAGACATAAGCCTTTGGAAACGTGTTAAAACAACACTCACAATCAGCCTATAATGTTCCCACTACTGGGACACAGACCTCCTATCGGTAAGAGAGAGAATGGGCTTTAAACTACCACGCGGACCCAGTGCGGGTAGCTAGATGACACATGTCTTCAAATTTTAGGTTCTAGGACATGCCGGTTTCCTCACGATGTTTTCCTTCACCGTTTTGAGAGCTGTGGCGGTGAAATAATTTACACAAAGTATAGCGCCTGTTTGGGTTCGAACCTACGACCACTTGCAAGTCGCGGCCGTTACCACAGGGCCACTATTTTTGTGTTATTTCTTATTACATTTTATTTTTTTGTCGACACGTATGCTTAGTTATCATAGATAACTAACCATACGTTACCTACGTATCATACGTTACGTTTACCTTTGATAACGTACAAAAAGTTGAATTTTATTTAGAAAAAACACTTAATACTAGCTGATTATTAAACGGGTTGATATCCAGAAAGGGACATCTAATATGCCTCAGTAGGTATAGAAGCGGCAAAAGTAGCAAGGTAAAGACTTGAAAGAAAATCTTGAACCTATTAATGAAACAAGATGCTCACAAGAACCTCGTGGGCTGTAAATATAAGTATACCTCCTACTACACAAAGACTGTTGCGTATTCAATTACGCCTACACAAGAAATATAAGTACTTACTTGCAAAAAAATTAACTCGAAAGCCCGAATGCCTAAGCGTTCTAATTTTTAGTTAAAAATGAGAAACAGTGCCTTCAAAGTGTCTAAAGTTAGAATATTTATAGCTCCTCCTCCAAGATATCTCCAGAATATTATTTATGTTTGAATTCACAAATGATTTGCTTCAAAACTGCGTAGAAATAGAATTTTCTGTAGGTTCATTAGGTACAAGTAAAATATTACCATTTTGGTGATTAGGTATAAAATAAATTAGTGTTATTTCGAATTTTGCTTATTAAACTGATAAAAGTTTCAGACAGAACTTTAACGACTCGAATTCTTTCATGTGCCTAATTTCGATAAAAAGTTTTTTTTTTTTTTTAATGGTTTACTTTTAGATCTGAGAGATCTGGTTTTTTCTTACCAAGGTGTATCGTATTATCCAGTAACTGGGTTGTGGAGGTCAGATAGGTAGTCGCTCCATGTAAAACACTGGTATTCAGCTGCATCCGGTTAGACTGGAAGCCGACCCCAACTTAGTTGGAAAAAGGCTAGGCAGATGATTTGTTTTTGTTTTTCCAATCGTTCTGCTTTATAAACTGCTTTTCGCTCTGATTTAAATATTTTACAAGATATGAGTGTCTTTGAGACATCTTGTTTCGTTACTAAACAAGCATATTTATACGTTGGTAGATGTGCATAACGCAACACGCCTTTCTACATGCTCAACACTTGTACAATAGCAATAAAATTAAAAACTAAAATACCTTTGTAATGTTTTTAATTATTCCAAAAACAAGCAAAAAAGAAAACCTTCAGACAAGGCCATTCCAAAATAACTATAAATCAAATGATCACTTAAAATCTATTAAAAGAGTGAATGGTAGGATGAACGCATCAATCTCGAGACAATCTCGACACAATTTTCAAGATAAACGATAAAAAGTCTGAGCTCATCTCCGATCAATTTGTTTTTTACAGTGGGCTTATTCTGTCAAACGATAATTTGACGGGTATCGTGAATTGACCTTGCTGAAAGTACTAAAAGTGGATGGCAAATTGTATGAAAAAATTATATAAGTACAGTCACGAGCACTAATATGTCAACACTAGGCAGGCAACTTTCAATGTCGATTTTCTCGTGAAATAAGGAATGCAACGTTGAAATACGACACTTTACACAAATCTTTGGGTTCGAAAATACTTTGTTCGTAATAACATAAAATTTCATTCAAAACTAAAGGAGAAAATCGTCTCTGAATAAATCCAAGTGTATACATACTTATGCTCGTGACTGTACTAGGATCCTTTCTAGGAATTTGTCTTGAGTAGCATAAATAGTTAATAATTCATTTGGAAAAAAAAAATATGTCGGCGAAAAATTGACAGGAGTAATTCAAGTCCTCTAAACTGACTCTGTATTGTGATGATTTGAACATTCTGATACGTTTTAATACTGTGTGGAGTTTTGATAATAATGGTGTCCAAAATTACAAACCGACACGTTATTTTTTGTTCGCACGTTCACTCTTCATGCCTCTCACACTACAGCACGTTCAAACTCGCATATCGTTTCGATATCGCATTCACCACGTTTCCCGAATACGTCGCCTGCAACTCATCAAGTGTGGACCATCTATCATTGTCGTGGCGGTCTGCAATGGCCTTGTAAACTATCCTGTTCTGTTCCGAGATTAATCGATCGAAAGTGTGTGTTATACTTATGACCCATGAAAGGAAAAGTCTTCATCCTTATGCGATTCTTTTTAGGTTTCCGTAGCCAAATGGAAAAAACGTAACCCTTATGGATTCGTCATGTCTCTCTGTCCGTCCGTATGTCACAGCCACTTTTTTCCGAAACTATAAGAACTATACTGTTGAAACTTGGTAAGTAGATGTATTCTGTGAACCGGATTAAGATTTTAACACAAAAATAGAAAAAAATAAATTTTGGGGTTTCCCCATACTTAGAACTGAAACTCAAATTTTTTTTTCATCAAACCCTACGTGTGGGGTATCTATGGATAGGTCTTCAAAAATTATATCGAGGTTTCTAATATAATTTTTTTTCTAAACTGAAAAGTTTGAGCGAGAGACACTTCCAAAGTGGTAAAATGTTCCATCCGTCCCCCCCCCCCCCCCTGTAACTTCTAAAATAAGAGAATGATAAAACTAAAAAAAAATTATGTACATTACCATGTAAACTTCTACCAAAAATTGGTTTGAACGAGATCTAGTAAGTAGCTCGCTGGTGAAAATTTAAAAACATATTATGATGGTACGGAACCCTCGGTGCGCGAGTCCGACTCGCTCTTGCCCGGTTTTTTTTTTAATTAAATCAGTCTGTTTAGTCATTTTACTTTTAGATCGCAGCCAGGACCAGCAGCTAGGACTAATAGGTATGATAGTGAATATCTCATGATATCACTTTAAGAAGAAAACGACCGCTGCAACATTTGGACGTTCCTCCATTCTACCTAAGTACTATGTTGGCTAATGTGGCAGGGGGCAAGGACATCAACGCGTAATCTGTTACCATGTTACCATTGATTCAGTAAATGATTCTGAATTTTAACACAGTGGGTGTTAAAATTCTCGCGCACCGAGGAGTAGTATACCCAATTTGTAACTAAACTCCACAAAACAAATCTGTCCTGCGGTGTGCACAAAGGACATTGTCACTTACAACTCAACAACTCCACAACACCTTAAGTACCGACTAACTAAGTAACAACGGAATAATTTCCAAAGATTTCTCAAACTATAAACACTTGGACTCCTCCACCAACTTGGGATTTAATCCACTTGAATTTCATGAACATGGTCGGGAACTGCTGTTCAAACCACAAGTTAATACAATGAGCTTTGTGTTCTAGGTATGGAAAACAGGACTGATTTATAATTTCTATTACGGAGAGAAACTGGGCTCGAATCACGGATAACTTTGCCGCTTTAATTCCGGAAATATAAATGTATTGTTGTTTGGATTTTGCGGGAACACGTAATTACTTGTTTGAATCGGTTTTTAAACTTCTCCTGAATTCATTAATTATTAGGTACTTTTTACGACGTAGGCTTTTATAATCGTGATGTACGTACTGTAGAGGTTCGGAGGGATCCTCTAGAGTACCTCTGGGAGGTACACAAATGATACAACTTTAGACTTGGAAAAATTACTACTTTATATAATTAGACTTGGATAATTATATGAATGAAAACTCTAGAACAAAATAACATAATAAATTATTTGACATGTGTTTAAACCTTATCATCTCCAGCCACACAGAACACTACAGTACCTACCTACCTTATAAGGTCCATACATATAAAAGCCGAAGAGTTTATAGGTAGGTAGGTAAGTCGGAAAGTCACCGACAGCTAAGGGCCTCGGTCGGTGGTAGATACTCGTATATTTAGATATTGAACACTTTCCTTCGCAGCTTCCAGGTAAATTCCTTTTAACAAAATATTATTAAAGTTAATATTTCAAAGCGCTGCAGTTTCCTTTCAGATTTGAAACAAAGCACAGAAACAACCCACTCTATTCAAACACAAAACATCACGCCTTTAACCCTCGAAGGGTTATGCAGAGGTGTACCTTTTACCACCATTTCGCCAGTTATGTAATGTAATAGCGGCGAGCCTATTGCCATCATCATTTCAGCCGAAAGACGTCCACTGCTGGACATAGGCTTCCCCCAAGCACCTGCACTTCGACCGGTTCTGTGCTTCTCGCATCCAACGGGTTCCTGCGGCCTTCACAAGGTCGTCGATCCACCTTGTGGGAGGCTTTCCAACACTACGTCTTGCGATACGCGGTCGCCATTCCAGAACCTTTTGGCCGCATCGGCCATCTATTTTGCGAGCAATGTGCCCTGCCCACTGCCACTTAAGTTTGGCAATTCTTCGGGCTATGTCGGTTACCTTGGTTCTCCTGCGGATCTCCTCATTTATGAATCGATCACGCTATTAGATTATTATTATATTGCCCTCAACCGGGAACAAATCCAGACACCGGGCTTGTTATTAATAAAATCCTGGTGAAAAAAACCCAATAACACTTTCTCCGACCTAGGAGTCGATCCCAGGAGCTAGCGCCCACTAGACCAACGAGGCAGTCTAATCAAACATGTGTCAGCAAAATTGTATCCAAAATGTTGCCTTTTATCTTTTAGTTACGACATGCTTGAATTGATAAGAAACAGATTTCGTCGTAAACGAAGCACAAAGAAAATGAGAATATTAACGACCCAGCGCGAAGCAACGCGTACTCAGAATACTAAGTAATATATAAATTGACCTTCTTTATTTGATTAGGAAAATAAGAGATTTGAACAACGTAAATAAGGATAATTCTGTATTTCCACGATGATTTTTCGCTACAAAAATGAGGATATGTTCAGAGATTAATAAGTACACTTCATCATCTGCCTAGCCTTTTCCCAACTTTGTTGAACTGCAACTGAATGCCAGTATTTTACATGGAGCGACTGCCTATCTGACCTCCACAACCACTTTACTGGGTAGTACGATACCCCTTGGTAAGACTGTTGTCAGACTTTCGGGCTTCTGACTACCAGTAACGACTGTCAAAGATCCACGAATGACAGCCGGGACCAACAGCTGAACGTGCTTTCCGAGGCACGGAGGGTCGGAGTGGTCACGCTATGTAAAGATGGTCACCCATCCACAGACCAAGCGCGGCAAGCGTAGTGTAACCTAATCGATTAATGAATAAATGAAATGAAATGATCGACCTGTGCGGCTGTTATTATTTAGCCACGGGCCCCTCATAATACACTTATTCCCGACAATTATTACCTTCATGTACTTCCCACGCAACATTATTCCTAATCTATATTAGGAATAATGTTGCGTTTTATTCGCTAACGACTATTCGTTAGCGAATAAAATAAATGTACCACTATTTTCCGATCTTCCATTTTTGTTACCACATTCATTAGCTGTGCGTGATTTTTCTTTTTCCTTTACGATACGTAAACGGAAATTAATGTTTTTTTCTGTGAATTGGAGTTAAACCATGTTTCTTATTCATCCCATTATAGCAACAGATATATGAGACGTTTAACAGCGCTCGTTTGATCGAGTGATTGCTTACGTGCGTTTCGAGTTACCGGATTTTATTAGACGTGCACATATATCTTATAAAACCGGTCAAGTTCGAGGCTCACGTACTAAGGGTTCCGTACAACCAAAACAATTATATTGTACCTAAAAAGACAAGTAACATTACAGCACACCTTGATTCCCCGAAAGGTTAGGCAGAAATCTAACTAGGTATAGTAAAGACGCCAGCACATCAAGCTACCCGAAACTGTCAAATTCTTCCAATCAACTTTGAACCTTATGCTTTGGCGATAAAGTTGAAAATCTATTAAAGAAATTCGACACATTGTAGTAACTTGATGAGCTGGCGTCTGTACATCCACATTTCTGTTACTGAGAAATTCCAGATGGGAAACAAATAACACTGCCCGACTTGGGAATCGAACCCATGTTCAGCAGTAGCACTAGAGCAACGAAGTATACCGTATTGTACTTTATTTTTACTATGTAGGTACAGACGCCAGCACATCAAGGTACTACAATCTGTCAAATGTCTTTTTATTATTATTATTTATTTATTTATTCAAGTTACAAAGACTCATAGACAATATACAAAATTCAATAAAATACATCACACATACATCAAACATTTTTTTTTAAAATAAAATACATTAATAATTAACAAAACAATAACAAAAGACCACCGTACCTCCGACCCTTACACACGACTGTAGCCTGTAACGTGCAAGTCACAGCAGCGTCGCATGTAAGGACAGTCGAGCCTGTCCGCTATCATCATCAGCACGCTGTTGGGGCTGCCGCGCACCCTGCGCACAAGAGACGCGCTCCGCTTACGCATCGTTGCATAGAAGCAGTCGACGCTAGCTTCGGCAAACATGCCCGAGGCACTACAGTGTCGCGGCAGCCCCATCAGCGCTCTAAAGGCGTTGTTATACTGGACGCGGAGGGCTTCGTATGCTTTTTGGGTGTGATTCACCCACAGGCTGCACGAGTAAAATGATGTACAATAAGCTCTAAAAAGTAAAATAGTTTAATTTTAATAGATTTTCAACTTTATCGCTAAAACATAGAGTACAAAGTTGATTGGGAAAATTTGACAGTTTCGGGTAGCTTGATGTGCTTGGCGTCTGACAGATGTCGCCGTAGGCGTAGTAATGGGGTCCCTCTAGGCATCTGTTGGGTGCCTGGAAATTTTTTGGGGAAACCCTAACAACGCGTGGTTGTCCTTTAACACGCGTTCGATCAGTACGTGTAACGCTTCGTTTCCTGCCTTTTTGAGCCTCGTCCTAATTGTGAGATTGTTTTTTTCAGTCGTTTGACCTTTTCCCTTTGAGAGACTTTCCAACTTCGATGTTCCGTATGACTTGATGGGTATATGTGAACGTGGGATAAATTGACCATGATAGCTCTGTGTGCCAATAAGTATCAGCCAATATTAGGATCTCGGCGAACCGCGTAATCCTTTGGTAATTTATTACTTATTAGGAGAAGCTGAATACTATTGATTTAGGGTTTCGGAATAATGTGGAAAGGGGTTGGCCGATATGGATCGGCACGTATTGGACATTAATAATTTCCAAACAAAGGTATTTTCGGTGATTGCGTAGTTAAATTTTCGGATTTAAAGTTTTTGTTATTTAAATTAAAGGGGTGAGTTTTCTGCATAAATTAAAAAGACATCTTTGTTTTCGTTTTAGTTATTTGTTTAACCAGGAGTTGCCTACTTAACTACTTACTGTACCCACAGCATCATCAATTTCCAACCCTGGACCTGTACAGTCACGAGCATAAGTATGTATACACTTGGCTTTATTCAAAGCCGATTTTCTCCTTTATTTTTGAATGAAATTTTATATTAATGTAAGAACATAGTATTTTCGAACCCATAGATTTATGTAAAGTGTCGTGTTTTACCGCTGCATTCGTTATTTCGTGAAATAATCGCAATTGAAAGTTGCCAAGTGTTGACATATTAGTGCTCGTGACTGTACCTACCTACCCACAAATGCTGTACATTCAGGTAGGTATAACATCACCACAATTTTCTGAAAACGGGTTCTGCGTGAAAGTAAATTGTTCCTAATTTCCTAAACCACATTGATATGCGGTCGGTACCAAATTAGTGTCAATAAATTACGGTCCCATTCAAGGTAAAATCAACCACAGGTAGAACTAACCAACCGTTTCGAACGACCACTAGTTCCCAGTACTTTATATGTACCTACCTAAGTATTACCTACCTACGTTTATTGGATGATCTCTACATTTTAGAGCAGTGGTAGCCTAGTGACTTACGAGCATAAGCTTAAGTGTGAGTTTTTTCACTCACGTTCGATTGCGAGCGCGTTAAAATTGTATAAGGGAAAAAGTTATAGCGTCACCTGGTGGTCACTAGGAGAAACCTACAAAATTCCCATTCCAAAATTTTTTCCCATACAAAATTCTAACGCGCTCGCAATTGAACGTGAGTCGAAAAAACTCACACTAAGGCCACTGTAGGTCGTGGGTTCGAACCCTGACAGGCGTTTTATTTTGTGGAAATTATTTCATCACCACTGCTTTCAAAACGGTGAAGGAGAACATCGTTAGGAAACCCGGCATGTCCATCTAGGTCACCAGTTTAGAGGTATGAGGAACAGGGTATAAAGTTGAGATGTCGGGACGTTTTATATTATGCTAGTTGCGCAGTAAATTCTGCTTGCGCGATGCAGGATTTTGCGTGACGTCAGTATGACGCGTAGTTTGCATGTAGCGTTGTTAGATACCGCTACATCCTAGAGCAAAAAATTCGAAGACATGTGACGCCTATCAACCCGCACTGGGCCCGCATGGTGGATTACGGCCCAGTCCCTCTCACAGAGAAGAGGACTGTGCCCCAGCCGTGGGTACATTATTCGCTGTTTATGCTTTGGTACCTATGCTAGACATTTTAGGTATCCAAGGTGAAAACGATTTTCAAACAATACCTAGCAATTAATATAGACCCTTCTCACCTTAACTATACCTGAGTCCTTGTTCGTTAATTACACAGATAAAATCAACGAAGTTCCCTAACAAGACACCGCGAATGATCTGACAGAAGTTTATCTTACCAAAGTTAGATGTACCGAACTTATCTCCAGTTTAGTTGCCCTCGGCAGCGTCTTCAATTTGGTCGGTTTAATCATCAAGATTTTAATCTCCGGAGTTTGTGGGTAGGTATAGTGGTATCTTCGTGCTGTAATCCGACTCCTTGGTAATTATTAATAACTTATTCCTGTACGTTTCCGATGGTGAGAGTTTGTTTCATTAATTTTAGGAAGTAATTTCTGGGTGCGGGAAAGGTTTCGCAATCTTGGAATTAATAAGCTCTTTCTGACACCACCTTGAAATTGTGTGAGGTAATAACTGTAGTCGATCATATACTTTTTTTGTTTCTAAAACTTGCGTTTTTTGTGTTTAACTCAAACTCAAAGCATATATTTCAATTAAACCAGGCACTTTTGAATTGTCAAGGGGTCGGTCAGTCAGAAAGATGAAGCCCATTCCAAAGCGTAGGTACCAATGGAGAAGAACGGGCAAGAAACTCCATGGACACTCTTTTAAATCAAAATAATATGGTTACAAAGTCTTGTTTACATCATTCATGTTAAAAATTATGCATGTGAGAACGATGCAGAACGTTAAAAGCGTCCGTAATGAAAAAAAAAAACAATTCAAATATTAAATTAAATTAAAATAAGCCATGGCAGCAAAGAGATGACCAGTCCCTACTGACGGCGCCCGTTCACGAACATGACGCATGTATTAGCACCATTCAGCTCAACCATTTTATAGGGAGCCTTTTTTAGGTCTTGTAAGCCCCGTAGGTCTACAAAGAATGTTAATTGACTCTGCTCTAGGCGCTAGGCAAGCAACCTGCCAGTGCGTACGCAGCCTAAGGAATAACGTAGGTATTTTTTCCTACAACCATTATATAATTGGAAACTATTTTCGTCTAATCTAATATTTATGTTATTATAAATATCTTTGGTTGAGTGATGACTATTTTGTTTACGAAACGAATTTACCTAATTCTAGTCCTATTAGACTTCCGCAGGCGAATATGATATTGAATAAATTATCTTATCAACAGATATTAATATCATAGTACCTACCAAATTAATTGATATCGAGTTGGAGACCTACTGTATTATTACCAAACAAACATCAAAAGACCGAAACTCGATGTAAAAGAAGAAGTGGTTTTCCAAGATAACGTCTATTTATTGATTATTGAGTTGGATTATACTGGAACTCACGAAACCCTTTCCCTGTACTGAGTACAATAACGAATGAGGACGTTTTAGCCAATAATTAGAGTCTGACATCTAGGATTGAACCCAGCACCACGCTCCGCAATCGCATTTACGACGACTAACGAAGCAGTCTTTGGTCCGTCAAGTCAGTTACGTAATCAGCCTATAATTTTCCCACTGCTAGGACACAGGCCTCGTCTCTTCCACGCGGGCCCAGTGGGGGTTGGTGGATATCACATGTCTTCGAAATGTTGGTTCCAGGACATGCCGGTTTCCTCACGATGTTTTTCTTCACCGTTTTGAGAGCAGTGGTGATGAAATTATTAACATAAAATAAAGCGCTTGCCTGAATTCGAACCCACGACCTACAACTTGTAAGTCGGGGTTACCACTGAGCCACCACTGCTCCCCAGTCCCCAGTAACTAACTTACAAATATTCATATGTTTGGCTCGAACCAACGAGGTTATTATCTGCCTAGCCTTCTCCCAACTTACTTAGGGCCTGATTCATGTGTAACCAGATACAGCTGAATGCCAGAATTTTACATGGAGCGACTGCCTATCTGACCTCCACACCCCATTCCGGTACTGGGTAACACATTACCTCATGATTAGACTGATTTCCAGACTTTCGGACTTCTAATTACCGGCAACGACTTTCAAAGATCTACAAATGACCGCTAGGAGCAACGCCATGGACCCGCAGATGACGAGAAGTAAAGTCATCCCGGAAATTACTGAATCATGAGCTCCACTTCAGAGATTATCTACTTAAATAACATTTCACAAATGCCAACCGAGACCAATATTGAACTGAAATCAACAACGTCTTTCGATTATATTCTTGTGGGAAAGGTCGGGTTATCAATTTGAAGGAACACGGTTACTTTTATTTCCCAAGTATGTTGACGTGCAGCTGAATACCAGTATTTACATAGAGCGACTCCTATCTGTCCTCCACGACCCAGTTTCTGGCTAAGTCCCAATAATAGAGTTTTTTTATAGAAGCATAACAATTGTTTATGAGACTTAAAGCCAATCACAGGTTCTCACGGGTAAAAACAGAAAACGTGGTAGAAATCTTATGAAAAAACCATTGCATAAATCATCAGTTACAAATAAAGTTAATTGAACTCTTCGATAATTTGAGCTTTGTCGGTACCGACTTAGTTTTGAAGATTATGTACCTACTTGTTTTATTAGTTATTTACACCCAAAGTTACGTTAAAAATAACAAGAAAAACAAATCTTTGTTGGCTCATAACTTTTAATGATTTTTTATTTTTACTTACTTTTCTGTTTCCACACAGGCAATATTAATAATAAGACAAAACGATATCATGTTTTGTTTACCTTTGGATATACAGACGCCAGCACATCAAGCTACTACAATCTGTCAAATTTATTTAATAGCTTTTCAACTTTATCGCTAAAGCATAAGGTTCGACGTTGATTGGGAAAATTTTACAGTTTCGGGTAACTTGATGTGCTGGCGTCTGTACAATGTCAAACAGTGGAGTAATACCCTCCCGAAATTTGTATGGAATAAAATATCGACTAGTGCCACCTTAACGTGATTTCTGAGGCACGGACCAGCGAGGTGCCCCGGAAATCGCTGAACAAAGAGCTCCAATTCACTGATGACTTTCACAAATGTCAACCAAGACCAATATTGAACTGATATCAACCTCGTCTTTCGGACATAATCTTGTAGGCGGTACTTAATCTCGGAAAGGTCAGGATATCAATTTGAACGAACGCGATTACTTTGTCGGTGATCCACAACGATAATAATTATTAGATAACATCAAAGACGAAAATACTTTCCAATTATTTAATGGTTGACTGGTTATAGGTACCTACCTACTCTTCCTAAGGGATATTTTAACAGCTTATGAGGTAAAATAAAACGCGGAGGCGATGGAGGAGCTTGTGGCTAAGTAATAACAGCCGCACGGGTCGATCGATCAGGTTAAGCTACGCTTGTCGCGGTTGGTCCGTGGATGGGCGACCATCTTCACATACCAAGACCCCTCCGTGGCTCAGAAAGCACGTTAAACCGTTGATCCCGGCTGTCATTTGTGGATCTTTGACAGTCGTTACTGGTCGTCAGTAGCCCGAAAGTCTGACAACCAATCTTACCAAGGGGTATCGTATTACTGGGTACCTATTATAACTGGATTGTGGAGGTCAGATAGGCAGTCGCTCCATGTAAAATACTGGTATTCAGCTGCATCCGGTTAGACTGGAAACCAACGCCAACATAGTTGTAAAATAAAAGGAAAATCAACAGATTAAAACGTAAGTGGACGGTGTGGACCTTAGTAGTGATGTTCTTCAGAAAGGTCACGTGCTGGCAAAAAGTTCGTACAACTGGTCACACACATACGCCGGGTGTAAGTACTACACTCACACCCGGCGTATGTGTGTGACCAGTTGTATGAACTTTTACTTCGTATACCAAAGCAAAAGGACTATAACAAAGCAAAGGGAAGACGTATAACGTAAGTAAGTGCTGAACAGCAAAAGCTCTTGTAGCCTCTGAAAAGAAATTTGAAACTATTAATCACTAGATAGACTAATATTACCTACTGAAAAAAAAACGTGTGTCGTAACGAAGTTGTAAGAAATTTTGGGTGCAAAAATTTTAAAATATTCTCAGCCGCCATCTTAAATTTTCATTTTGACCACACTATCGGCTTCAGCACCTTCGAAATCCATGGAACTATCTCTCTTTATCTGATTCTCTCTATTGTATGTAATAACAAGTCATACGACTTTTTATTATATACATTCGATGGGTCCTATGTATAGGGGCCAATGTGCAAATTGACAACTTTTCAATAGAGGCTCTCAAAGTTTCAATTTGATATATCTTTCACATGCTCGAACTGATGTTTGTGAAGCTTTGCACAGTTATTATGACACATAATATGTTCGTGGATTTTACGTTTAAAATTGTGGCACATAAGCCATTTTTTGCCATTTTTTTGTGAACGTTGTCTACTAGAGTAAAAGGAAGCATTTAACACAAAAAAGTGAAAATGCTCAAAATGTTACATTGGCCCTTATACGTAGGACCCATCATGGAGGAGGCTTTTTCGTTACGTGACCATTTCTCCCAGTTTACTCCCACCGCAAGCTCCGATAAAGAACTTAGTTCCAAAAACTTTTATGTAGGTACCTAAAGTACCGTAAACAACCGATTTATTACCAAACATCGCCTTCCTAAGCTCACGAAAAACATAAAAGTACCAACCATGTTTTGTTCGGCAGCTGATGGATTTATGTCCAAATCAAAAATAGATAAATTTTTTATTTCGTATATTTTTGATAGTGAATATTATGGTCATTGTCCTATGTTTTATCAAATATTACGCTTAGAATAACATTATTACAGGCACGTGTACTGTGTATGCATAGAGTATGAATAAATGGAGTACTCAAGCTGGTCTAGTAGTCGCAAGCGCTACTGCTGAGTGGTTCGATTCCCAGGTTGGGCAAAGTGTTATTTCGTTTTTACATCTGGAATTTCTCAGTAGCAGCCCGGAGTCTGAATCTGTACCCGGTTGATGGCAATAGGCTCGCCCCGTATTACATGAGACTTAAACATAACTAATACTGAAAAATGTGAGTGTACAGACGCCAGCACCTCAAGCTACCCGAAACTGTCAAATTTTCCCAATCAACTTTGAACCTTATGCTTTAACGATAAAGTTGAAAATCTATTAAAGAAATTTGACAGATTGTAGTAGCTTGATGTGCTGGCGTCTGTACAAGTATCATCATCGGGGAATACAGTCGTGGTGTTATGTTTGCAGTGCTCACGTATTTATTTTCACGCACAGGTAAGACATACCAGGATTACTTGATAATTACGGCCACTGAAAATCGCAAAATAAAAACGGCTTCTACATTATGACAGCAAACTACTCACCAATCGCGTGAAATAATTATTACATACGGATAAGTTCGTAGCCATGTAAATTATTTTTTCTGTTACTGATTTCATACGGCAGAATGGCATAAATGTGGATTCAGCTCTCCGGTCCCCAAGTTACATTTATACACTGCTGTTAAACTGCATATCTGATTATGTTAAAAATACTACTCGTTACCGATATCTATTAATGTTAAGTATGTTTAGGAAATTGCTTGTAACAATGGTTTCTTAATTTTTATTTTTGTTCTAGGTCTGAGTTGGTACTTGCCTATGTCGTTGTCACGCATGCAACAGTGACGCACGTTTGCACTCCATTTTTACCTAATCCATGTACGTTTTACCACTAAAGGAATCAATACAGCTCGTTTAGAACCAGGAAATTTATAATTCATGCGGACCTATTATATTTAATCGGATTTCAAATGCTTATTTGATTCAGGAAAAAATCAAACGAAAGAAGGAAAATATAAAACGTATTTTTGTTCTCAAAGTGAGTTACGTATGTATTTCATTTTTAGATATTATAATGGAATTTGGCTTCAAAAGGCTTCGTACCTATAAGTATGAAAGGTCCTTGATGATTACTGTTCATAAGGTAACAGGAAACTGAAGTACCTGGTAATACATAAACTCACGTTTTCGTCCCTTGGGAGCAGGCAGAATTTACAGAACGCCACCTGCTACGATCCTTAAATACATTGAGTGATTTGTATAGTATTTAGTAGGTATTATCAGTATGTCCATAATCAGTGATGCCAGGCTGCAAAATTTGGGGGATTTCCCCCAAATTTTGGGTTTTTCATAGTTCTGCTTAACCTTTTCCCACCTATGTTGGGGTCGGCTTCCAGTCTAACCGGTTTTCTATAGTTATGGGAGGAATACTGGGGGATATTTGGAGAGAAAAAGCTGGGTTTGGAGTCTATAATATCCCGTACCAAAACCACTTTTTCCCCGAAATGCATACACAGATACAGGTGCGATTTTCGGTAAATAGGTATAACAAAATCCAACTGTTCATACTAAATATACCCAAAATATTAAAACTCCCGCCTCGTGTAAATATAAATACCTACCTAACTCTTCGCAAAACATACGCATAACCTGCTTTTGCTTCAAAATATTTCATCATCTTTGCCCTCAGCTAGACAACATATTTATGTTCTTTAGTCTTGAACAAAAGGGATGGCTTGAATACCTGATGTCTATGTTATGTACGAGTATGAGGCTACGTTGGTTATCTAGGTCTGCAGATTTAGGTAGTGTTAGCCTGAATTTATACAATACGATATAACAGAAGGTCAATTCCTAATTAAAACCGTTCAAAATCTAGTCGCAATCTCATCTCAGCGACAGTCAATGTCAAAAATGTAGGGAAATTAGAGGTATTTTTGACTGAGATCAGACTGTGAACGTTCTTAAAATCGAGAATTTGCCTTCTGGTATGGTTTCTCAATTATTGGAGGTTGATATAGCCGTTTTATCAGTTATTACGTATTGCCTGATAAATCAAGTGTCTTGAACTGAATATAACTAGATCTTACCAGCGGCTTCGCCCATGTGGAAGTCGGAAATTATCCCACGGGAATGTACTACCGGGAAAAACCGGCCAAGTGCGTGTCGGGCCACGCACAGTGTAGTTTTCCGTAGTAGCCCGTTATCACAATATAGTACGATTCTGTTGTTCTTTATTCTGCATATAAAGTAATGGTATATTAGGAGTTAATGGTTATAATAACAAAAATCGACTTTAAATTTGAACTAGCGGCAGTATTGTGAAACTTATGATAATTTATTATGGTTTTTTTAGTTCATATTTTGTTTTTCAATGTAAGTCTTTACCCGTTATAAACAAGCAACTACTTCATCTTAGTCACTTTAAAGGATTAATGCTAAGGATTTTGTATTTGGTACAAAATTATCCAACACCCAAGTTCAACGACTATTACTGCTAAACTAATAAAGTCATCGTAACCGCTATAATTTTCCTTTAAAATTTATGAAATGCACTATCGTCGTGATTTTTTTCAGATTTTTCAAGACACCAGTTTAGTTTTTAGAGGGGGGGGGACTACTACCTACTACTACTTGAACAAAAATTTGCATTTTAAAATTTGATATTTCCTAAATGGAGCATTAAATCGAAAAATAATTTTAGCAACCCCCAAGTCATTTTAGAAGACCTATTCAACGATACCACACACGATGGGGTAGACGACGAAAAAAATATTTACCCCCATTTCACATGTAGGGGAGCTACCCTAAAAAAAATATTTTCCAAAATTTTATTTTACCACTTTGTCGGCGTAATTGATATACACACTCCTACAAAATTACAGCTTTTTAGCACTAACGGTCTCTTAGCAACACCTCGGACAGACAGACAGACAGACAGACGGACATGACGAAACTATAAGGGTTCCTTGTCAGAACCCTAAAAAGTATTCTATGTGTTCTAAACCAGGTTATAAACTATCTGTATGCCAAATTTCATCCATATCCGTTCAATTGTTTTTACGTGATTGAGTAACAAATATCCAATCTTTCACATTAATTTAGAATATTATACTAGCAGCGCCCCACGGTTTCACCCGCATAAGTCTCGATCCCGTACGAATATCAGGATAAAAGTACCCTGTATTAATTCTGGTTAAAAACTATCTGTGTTCCAAATTTCATTCTAATCAGTTCAGTAGTTTTTGCGTGAAAGAGGAACAAACATCCATCCATCCTCACAAACTTTCACGTTTACAATATTATTATAATATATAAAAAATAAATATATATAAAATTAAGTAGGGTAGTAGAATGCTGAAACAACTTCTCTCTCCCTTTACGTGTTGCTCATGTTTATTATGTATATAATCCTATTATACAAAGAGCTTTTACAGCGTGTTGTGTGACATTATCCTGAATTCGCAGGTAACATTACTGATAGGATTATGTTCCAAAAAGCTCAAAATGTGCTCTACACACGGTTACAACTTAAAACAAAAAACATCGAAATTGCGATCTATTTCTCTCCGATTCTCAAACTGCATGACTATCGTCCTATAAGATTCAAGAAATGCTCTCAAAACGCTATACTTACTAAAAAAAGTAATTTAAAAAAATTAAACCTAGTGTCTTGGGATCTGTATTTTAGTTTTAGTTTTTTGCCACCGACTTCCGAAATTAAAGTTATTTCATAATTTTGAGTTCATTTGTTTTTGAAGTCGGTTTAATTTTTTTAAATTAAGTTTTTTATTTCGTAATTTTTAGTTTGAAGTAAAACTGGAATATTTGTTTTTTTTTTTAATAAGTAGGTAATGTTTTAAATATTGCACTAGAATTCGACCAAGGTTCTGAGATGTTTTCCCTTTGACACTACACCCGTAGCTCGTATCAATAAGCCAGGCCGTCACACTTACACGTATTAGTCGATATCTTGAAAATTACTGAATCGATTTTAATGAAACTTACACTGTTCCCTAAGTTGAAGTAAATATAAGCCAATACAAAAAAAATGGTCACGATCCGAATAATAGTTGCGGAGAAATGCGTGGACAAACATACATACATACGTCTATAAAATGTTGTATATTTGTTTGGAAGCCCTAATAGATTGTCTTAAGTGAATATAATGCAATTCCAATAACATACATACGTGTCGAATTGATAACCTCCTTTTTTTGAAGTCGGTAAAAACCAAACACTATTGACGCCTTAATTGCAACAGGCGACCCCGAGAGACGCTGCCAAGCAATGATTGATTTTAGTGCCAGTAAACAAGACACACAAAACTGTCGCAGTACAAGTAAAACTTGAGGAAACTAGACGAATATCTAAGTCCTAAACACACAAACTTGATTTGGAAATCATTGGTCCGAAAGGAAACTTGAAACAAACTCGAGCACAACAACTGTTTCAACAAGAACCAATAATTTTCAAGGAATTCTCGTCCGTATGCCCGAAAATCAAGTTCTATAATTGGTTTAACGTGTTTGGGGTTCACGTCTTTTTGGGGTTTTTGTAGTCCTGTTTAATTAAGCTCATTAGGAATATTAATTAAACTAACTGTCACACGTTTGGTCCACTTTCTGTTTCTAAAAGGCTTTGAAGATTTTAGCAATAGCTCTGTTTAAGAACTGTTAATTTGTATATCTTGTGCTTTATGTTTATATTGTAGTCCTATTATCAGATCTTATATCTTCCTTTATTCTAGCTAGGTAGGCTCGTGGCTAAGTAATAATAGCCGCACGAGATCGAGCAGGTTAAGTTAAGCTTGCCGCGGTCGGTCCGTGGATGGGTGACCATCTTTACATACCGAAACCCCTCCGTGCCTCGGAAAGCACGAAGCCGTTGGACCCGGTTGTCATTCGATCTGATTCATGTCATTGATTCTGTTGCTGGTCTTTGACAGTCGTTAAGAATAGTCAGAAGCCCGAAAGTCTGACAACCAGTCTTACCAAGGGGTATCGTATTAGGTAGGTACCTAGTTACTAGGTTGTGGCGGTCAGATAGGCAGTAGCTCCATGTAAAATACTGGTATTCAGCTGCATCTGGTTAGACTGGAAGTCGAGCCAATATAGTTGGGAAAAGGCTTGGCAGATTAATTGATCCTAGTTAGGTTAGTAGGTAGCGGTAAGGGGGTGGGGGGTTGGTTGTTTAGGTACATAGTTGGGAAAGGCTAGGCAGATGATAAGTTAGGTTAGTAGGTATGGGCAAGAGTAACTCCGCGTGCCAAAAATCGCACCAGCTTACGTTCAAAAATCGTAAGCCGCCACTTTCGCGCTCAGTCCTGTGTATTGCTGGCTGGGTAAGCGAGTCAGTAGTCAAAAAATGGCACGCTCCATTTTCATACAGTTCGTGATACTTGCGTTATCTAAGTCTATCTATATCTGTGGTAGTGACTTTGACTTTTCTAAACAATTAACTTTCACCGATAATATTGGATGAAAGGTATATTAAAATGTGTAAGTAGGTACTTAAAGCATAATTCCTTTGTTGTACCGATGAGAGCAGTGGTGATGAAATACATAAGTCACACATTGTAAAGTGCCTGCTTGGGTTCAAACCTACGACCTACAACTCGTAGGTCGAGGCCGTTATTATACCACAAAACTGAGCAACCATGCCTACTAAACTAAACTGAGCAGTGAGAACATTATACTTAGGCTGCTTGTGCATGTACCTATAGTACGTTGGGGACCCAAATCCCCGGCTAATTTGGCAATGTTTTTTAGTGCTGTAATTGGTACATGGGATAAAATAAAATGACGAATAGTTCTCAGAATTCAAAAATATTGCCAAATCAGCCGATAATTTGATACGTACGGTATTATACCAGTGCCTAACTTACCCCAATATACTCTACCTAGTTCTAGAGTAGGTACAGTCCTTTCACTGACAGCCGCAACCCAATAGCTACTTTATTGTAACTACAATAAAGATCACTGTAATTTCGACAGACTTGTCAATGGCAGCAACCCAACAGCGTCCTTATTACAACGACGATAAAGAGCACGGTGATTTTGACAGTGATCCAAAGTTAGAGGTACTCGTAAAATTTTTATACATTTCGTTTTTACCTTAGGTTATCACTGTATTTGAGAATGTTGGTTCACCTGGTATTGGCAACTGTACAACTGTATAAACACATAACTATTACCTACTGTTATTTGATATTTTATATAGGTACAGAAGCTGTTGGTCTATCTTTATAAATAAATAAATAAAATAACTGTGAATGGCCTGCACCTACTAAGTATTACATAGAGGTATGAGGAACAGGGTGTAAAGTTCACTCATACTCTATACAAAAGGGAGGATCCTCCGACCAGGCGGGTGTTGTGTCTGGCGGGCAACTGCCCAATGATTTATGTCGGGCCGTTGTATGCTAGTTGCGCGGTAAACTCTGCTTGCGCGATGCAGGATTTCCACGTGACGTCAGTATGACGCGTTGTTCGCATGTGGCGTTGTAGATACCGCTACAATTATATATAGGTATATATATTTCAGCAACAAGAAAAGCCTTCTTACTTGGTAGCTGGCAAGTTAATCTTAGTTTTTCGGATTATATTTTTATTACGTCAAAGATAGAAGGCAGCTTTATGTCTTACTGCTAAAAATTCACTTTGCACGTCCATTTTGTTATCAAGTCTCAGTTTAAATAAACCTTTGAAAGGCTAAAAGATTATTTGACTAGTCGGGATTAAAGTTTTTGATGCAAACTAATCCGTTATCAGACTGGGATCTTAACAACGTCTCTTAAGAGACTTCAAAAACTAAGTCGAACTAGAATTTTAAGTCAGATCTAGTGGCTCTTTGATCAACGCATGATCAGCCTATAATGTTCCCACGGCTGGGACATGGACCTCCTTTTTTTGTGACAAGGAGTGGACCGTAATCCGTCACGCGAGTCCAGTGCGGGACGGTAGATGTCACGTCTTCGAATTTTTGGTTCTAGGACCTGCCAGTTTCCTCACCGTTTTGAGAGCACTGGTGATGAAATAATTATCACAAAGTATCACTGGGATCGAACCTACGACCTACAACTCTTAAGCAGCGGCCTTTACAACTGAACCACCACTGCTCCTGAGGTATATGTGGAAGCGGTTATTCAATTCAGCAAACATGAGAATATAATCCTCGAATTTCCACCTTCAATAGCAGCCAGGAATGTTCTAAACACGATAATGCTGAACGCGAATCCAACGTATATAATTTACTATCTTCTATCCGTGACTTCGACCGCGTGAAGCGTGAAATTTCTTGTTCCCCCGACCCACCCCGTCGCATCGCATCGCCTGCCCGCGCTATTAGGTACTTCGTTTTCGCTTAGCCTTCTTTTTGACTTTATTTCTCTTTGCTCGGCTCCTAGCGTGATTTTGAGCAGTCTATAGCCTTCTTCAAGAATTGGGCTATCACATACGAAAATAATTTTCAATCTGACTGGCAGTTCCAGAGATTACCGCGTTCAAATAGACAAACTAACAAACTCTCCAGCTTTATTATTAGTATAGATAGCTACAGATAGATTACCAAATCATTTGCAAATATTAACGTAACAAAAAAATGTACACTAGCGAACTAAATTACGGCACCTAGCTGTCATCTGCGTAATTCCCATTCATATTCATGAGTTAATTAAAACAAATGACTCGAGGTATTAATTTCTAAACTCATTTCAACTGAGAAATAACGTTCCTTTGAGAGAGACAGATCTAAAATATTCATTGTAAAGCTGGAACGTTGAAAATTTAGTTTTTAGGGTTGCGTACTCAAATGATGCCAACGGGACCCTATTAACCACTAAGGTTTAGGTCATTCAGTATTCAGTATGTTTGATCAGACGATCGTCCGATCAATACGATGCGTCGATGGTCGCGCGACGAAAACTAGACAATTTGGTCGCATCGCATGATCGCGCGACCTTCAATAGGACATTCAGTAGATATCAGTATGTTTCAACGCACGCGTGCACGATCATTTTCGTCAAACGCACGCATCATCGCGCGAGCGATGACAATAGGACGGCGCCACAGGGCTGTATATTTTGAACCGTATTATGTAGACACTTGAAATTTTCGCAGAGTGTATAGTGTGTAGACACGACGACATAGCAAGCATTTCCAGAATAAACTGACTTCTCACTGTACGAAAAGCTTATACCTACAATAAGAGGTCAGCTAAAACTGGAAATGTATAGCTTGATATGTCGTCGTGTGTACTACTATGGCCGGTATAGCAGCAAATAAAAAAAAAATGTTTTATGGTGGTACGGAACCGTTCGTGTGCGATTCCGCCTCGCACTCGGACGCTTGTTTGCTTTTCAGGACCTATTGGGCCCTGTTTAGTGAAGTTTTATTGTATTCGACGGCTATTAGGGCTTATAATGTGTCCCGTCGATGTCCCTCGTTAGTGATCGACGCAAAGTAGCCAAGTTTAAAGCCAACCTATTAGTCCCAAGGTTTAAAAGTTTTTGTTTATCATTGCGACTTTTTGCTCTAAGAGAGTTATGCCAGGCATCTGAGGTATTCGTTTTAGTACTTATGTTAAGAGTTGATGACCCTCAAAGGTAGCCAAATGGACGATTAATGTTAGTGTTTAAGAGTAATACATCACTCTTAAAAGTGTATAAACACAAGTTTAGTAAAGCAAAAACTGATGAGTTGTTCATAATGTATAAGTAATTAGCTTTTGAAAATATAAAGTCTTTGTCATGAGTAATAAAAAAAACCGATGGTGGTGGTGATAGTGGTGGTGGTGGTGGTGATGGTGGTGGTGATGTTCTTCATAAAGGTCAGGTGCGTAGCAGTAGCGAAGGGTAAATTTTTGTAAGAGGTAAGCTGGAGTGGTGGTAAGGTCTTTAATATGATTATATTATTTGTCTATAGAATTCTGACTGTGCCATTTCTCAAAGGGAAGCCGGTAGGAATCGAGTTGTATGGAACCTCCGCCACTGGCGTAGTACTCGCACCGGCGTGCTTGTATGAGCAGATGTATGAACGTAAATGAGGCAAAAGGAGTATGTAAGGATTCAGCGAGATTGTCCGAAAGGGTTACCGCTAGCCCGGAACATAAAGGGCTAAGGAAGGAACATGGGTGGGTTTTAGTCAGTAAGAGTCTGACACTCCCTTCCGCTTCACCCAGAGCGGGAGGGGTCACTTGATGATTTCCCATGCGAAAAAATAAAAGGATGTAAGGATCCCCATTGGATGAAGGCGTGAGTATATGTATGTGGATGTGTGTATGTAATACAAAAAGTTGATTACCTAATCATGCAACAGCGTCGCGCCGTGCGTCAACCAATAATGATAACATTAAAAATACCAGTAGGTACCGAAATGAAAAATACTGAGATTTTTGTACAGGTACGTTCGTTTGCCAACCATGCCCCCATATTAAAGCTAGCAACAGCCACGGTAGGTACCGTTACATAAAGGCGGCGATAACGTCAACATTGTTGCACAAGAACAACTCGTTGATAAGAAATAGCTGAACTCATAGCAAACAAAACCTAATGAACACAAGCTAGAGCGAAATTTGAAACATTTGCAGCCTCTAACGTAGCGAGATGAAAATATTTAGGTATACTTCAAAATTTGTTTGAGACTACGCCTTAAGGGGGAAGCGCTAAGGTGGCCCGCGAAATTCAAATTTTCTTACGTTTTTTGCAATTTGCAGGTCAGTGTCAGATTGTATCTAAATCTCATACGGAAAAGTGTACCCCTAACACTTTTCCGTATGAAATTGGCGGTTGGTCGTAGAAATCTAACTTAGAAAGATATATTAATGATTCTAATGATTATAATTCTCTAAATATGTATATCTGTTATTGTCGCGAATCATATTTTGATCAAGATACAACCTGACCCTGACCTGCAAATTGCAAAAAACGTAAGAAAATTTGAATTTCGCGGTATCAACTACCCATTCACCATAAGTGTCGGACTGTATAGAAAAGAAAGAGATGCGCGATGACACAACGCTGGTAATTTAAAATATGAAGCAATTATTTAATTACCTACAAAAAATCTATTGTTTGGACTAAAAAATTAAAACACTAGTATTTTAGTATGTTGCTTGTAGAATAATATGACAAAAAATCAGAATGATTGTATGTATATTAGTATGGTTTTTATTGTAAAAAGAAAGTTTTTAGAGGTATCTTCATGATTTTTTTCAATCGTATCAAATTAATTGTATTATGTTTTCAACACACTATCTACATATATCCTGAAGAATATAATATACTTATTTTTCTGATTTTGTTCACTGCTGCACTGTAGTCAATCATATTATACTTTTATTGTTTCTAAAACTTGCGTTTTTTGTGTTTAGGTCCTGTAAGCCCTTTAAAGTTGAGTTCAGAGAAGACACGTCGACACGTGTAAGCCACCATTTTAGAAGAATCGAATAAATAGACTTGTTATCTATCACACACTATAATTATTTATCACAAACATCCTGCTTTAGGCACCTGACCCGTCGCGGACGAGGAAGTGACCCGCACCCTGACCCTCGAACACTATCAATCTCAACCTGAATCATTTTGAAAGATATTGCAAATCCATTGCTTCATTATGTTCGATAAATGTGTCTGCTCAACAACGTAAACAACGCAATGAATGATGTTTAACTGTCAAAATGAAACCCATTGCTACTGATAGTGTGTTACGCTGTTACGCCGCAACTGACAACGATAAGAAATGTACTAAATATTGTAGGCCTCGTGTAAGTAAAAGAGATAAATCCTCTATCTAATCTATAAGTTAGGATTTATATCTTATAGGGCTGATTTTTCAGTGGACAGATAATTTTTATTCATTAATTAAAATTGACGTCTGGCAGATTTTGTATGGAAGAACTGTGAAAAATTCAAAATTATTCTTCGAATAAAATTATCTGGCGTTGGAAAAATCAGCCCTTAGTTGGATTTATAGTTAATTAACCACTAACCGATCATCCTGAAATTTTACATACGTTGTCAGGTGTACAGAAACGTACATAGGGTACCTTTCATCATTAAAAAAAGGGCTGTTCCCGAGGAAAACAACAATAACGTCATTATGATAATAGATGGCGCCACGTGTCTTTCGAACGGGATTGACACATATCGATATTGCAACGTTTGTCACTGCAACAAGAGCTATCAAATAGAGTGCTCGCTCAGCGCCGCTCGCTTGGTGCAGAACTCAGAATACTAGCTAAGAGACTCACTCACGTTTGGTACGTTGGTACGCAGGTACTCCTACCAGCAAGTAATCGCTTGTCGCCATCGCGCACGCGCTGCTCCTTGCTCGTTTCTACTTTCTAATCGCTGGCGGTAGGACAAGTACCTTAATGATTAAATTAAGTAATAAGTATTTCCACTCGAGAGGGACCCGTGGCTAAATAATAACAGCCGCACAGGTCGATCGATCAGGCTAAGCTACACTTGCCGCGGTTGGTTTGTAGATGGGTGACCATCTATACATACCGTGACTCCTTCGTGCCTCGGAAAGCACGTTAATCCGTTGGCCCCGGCTGTCATTCGTGGATCTTTGACAGTCGTTACGGGTAGTCAGAAGCCCTAAAGTCTGACAACCAGTCTTACCAAGTGGTATCGTATTTCCCAGTAGGTAACTGGGTTGTGGAGGTCACATAGGCAGTCGCTCCATGTAAAATACTGGTATTCAGCTGCATCCGGTTAGACTGGAAGCCGACCCCAAATTAGTTGGGTAAAGGCTAAGCAGATGATGAAGTATTTCCGCTCAATAGACTGGTACTTACTACGTGGGCCTTAGCATGAAGTTTAAAAGAATCTAAGCAACAATCTGCAAGTCCATACTTACCATTCCCATTATGCTTATCGAGACTTTAATTTGATTTAGGTATGCTAAAATTGTAATTGTAAATGTAGTGGCATAGGTAAATACACCTAAGATATGATAAAAAAGCGCTATCTCTCTTTAAACACCATTTTTCTTGTTCTTTGCACTTGTTGCATGATTATTTATTTTATATTTTTACCTATAGATAAGTATGATATTATTATGTTTATGTATATAAGTAAATGGTACACCACAGACTACCTTCAGTATTGTCTCTCCTTCTCCCTTAATCCATCCAAAGTTTGCCTTTAAAAGATCGCTTTTAGCGATAAGGCTGCCCATTGTGTCACCCACGGAATAGATAAATTATCTATTCCGTGGTGTCACCCCTTGTAAAATTTCTACATTTAAATCTGTAATTTTTATGGTGTACATAATAAAGCATATTCTATTCTAAGGCATTTGGAGGGATGTAATTTTCCAGGGATAGATGGACTGTGTGAAAGATTCATCATCATCGTCATTTCAGCCGAAAGATGTACACAGCTGGACATAGGCCTCCCCTAAACCCCTCCCCTTCGACCGGTTCTGTGCTTCTCGCATCCAACGGGTTCCTGTGGCCTTCACAAGGTCGTCGGTCCACCTTGTGGGACGCCTTCCAACGCTACGTCTTCCGCGATCGCGGTGAAAGATTATATGGCTAGAAAGGGGGTGACTACTGAGTCAGAAGAAAACGGTCTCTAAAGAGAAGTATGGAAAATAAAGACATATTGCGTCGACCCCAAATCAATTTTTAGTTTTGTTACGTGTAAAATTTTAGCACAAAAAAAAAAAAAAAAAAAAGCTTGTAATAAGGCGGTGAAATGTATAAGACATCTAAAACGGCCGTCCACCGACTACCCAAGATACGAGCACGTCTCAGTTTGGGAGTCGTAGTCTTAATTTAAAATGCCTCTGTACATTCACCTCACTAAAACAGATGAATAATTTTTGTTTCTTGTAACGATTTTGTACTTTTTTGAAGAATAAATTATTATTATTATTATTAATTAGAATAAAGACAGGAGAATGATGAGAGAGATAGCTATTGACTTATATATTACTAACGTAGTTATAGTTAGATAAATTAGCATCAAATATGCCAACGAAAAAGATTCTCAGCTGAACTGTTGTGTGTAATTCATTAAAGCTGCGTAACATTACACAATGGAAACGAAATACGATTGAAATAAAGTATATTACCCACATAATGCCTTTATTACACAATGAGAAAGGCAAAAAAGAGGCACGTGTCTAGGCTTAACTGATCTTTTTGTCTGGACCGGGTAATTCGACTTAAAACATTTCTGTTGGTTTAATTTTGAGCTACTTTTTATATCGTGTTTTTTTTTAAATAAAAGTATTATAAAGTTACGAGTTTGGCTTCGCCACAAATAGTGTGCAAGTTGGTACCTAAGTTTTAAGGATCAATTTATAATATAGGTATAATGGCGCTGGATAGCCATTACCAGAAGTGTTCATTGTATTAGTGGTTCAGCAAATTCAATGTCATTAGGAATGCGCCGGAATAAAGCAGTTCGTCGTGAACGTGGTAAGACAGCAGCTCCCTCTGACATCATCTCCGTTATTACCGCCGCTACGACCCTTAGGAGCATAAAGAAAAAAGTCAGAAACGACGCTAAGTGAAAACAAAATGATAGCGCAGGCAAGTGATGCGATGCGACGGGGTGGGTCGGGGGGACAAGACATTTCACGCGGACGAAGTCGTGGGAAGGACCTAGTGTTAGATATGTAAATATATATTATAACTAGCTTATGCCCGCGACTTCCTTCGCGTGAAATTTCACCCTCTTAGGGGTGGAATTTCGAAAAACTCTTTCTTAGTAGATACCTACCTACTCTTCACAAAGAACACGCCCTCCAAATTTCATGTCTCTAGGACCAGCGGTTTAGGCTGTGCGTTGATATATCATTTTATATATTTAGATATACATACAGGATAGTAGGGACATGGATGCGCAAACTGTAACCAAAGATTCAGTTGTGCGTCGATGTCGGGATACTGCCCCGTCCTGTATTATAAACCATCCGGAAAAAAAAACCCTAAAATATGATGGTGAAAACCACATCCTAATCCGTTAACTAGTTTAGGAGACCAACGCGGCGCACACAGACAGACATGAAGAGTGACTCTAAGTTATAATATATATAGAGATACGAGACGGCAAAGGTTAATTTTGGGACGTTATACAGAGCCAACCACAAAATCTCATCTACCTATTTAGCATGCCCACAAAAAGGGCCGGAGGGCCGTTAAATCTGTTTAACAGATTTGGTTTAATTTAGGGCAAAGCTTCGCTGTAATTACTGCGATAGAAAAGCCTGAAACTTTTATCACTGACGTTTTACTGACTTTTAATTTTGGTATTTTTTAAATTATAATTTTTAAAGATAAAATTGTTACCTAAATGAGTTTCTCATTCTTTTATTTTCATTGCCTATTTTGGACATGAGTGTCCCAACGTAAAATGGCCAAACGATAAATATTCATAATCACCGCGACTGGCAAATGGTATGTTAAACTTGATTTTATATTGAACAAAGGAAGTTAAAGACACCGTATAACATAACATAAAATCACGCCTATATTCCCTGAATGGTTAAGCAGAGGAGTAGGTACCTATAGTTAAAGTGTCATGTAACAGAGGGCTAGCTTATCGCCGTCAACCGGGCACGAATCCAGACTCTGGACTGCTACTGAGAAATTCTTCCAGATGGAAAAACCTAATAACACTTTGCTCGACCCGGGAATCGAACCTAGGACCATCCTTTGCATCCTTTTAACGAAATCCCTTAGTCGATTTTGATGACAGCCAGGTACGGAAGTGTAACGTTCTTCTTGAGTACCAATCACATGAAACAAAAGAAGAGGTAAGTACCTACTTTCGTAATATGTACGTAATAAAACCATCACATCAACCGCTACATGAAACAAAACATAAATAATGTAAGACCAAACGAAACCAAAGCTAAAAGCCATCCTCTTTCGAGAGACACTTAATTACTCATCGGAACAACGTCCTCCGGAATTTGCCTAATTTAAGACATCGATCACTATTATCCCACTTTTGTCACTTACACATTCGCTTAGTAGTTCCCACACAAGGAAAATCCTCACTTTATTCAACTTATAAGTAATTCAAGCGAGAAACTGCTTTAGCGTAATTCAGCAGAATTATTAATTACGAACAAGGATAATTGGTCTGGCCTTGTCTTCAGCTCCTTATGTTAGATATCATTAATAATATATGAGCGAAAGCCTTTACATCCTCTGATCACTTTGTTCCTTTGTTATTTACTTGCCTGACCTAGGTAATGGCAATAAAGGTATTAATATTTTAGAAATTCCGACGTAGGTACATTAAGGCGCTGTTAAAACGTAGGACACCGTAAAACGCTCAGTTTTTTGTGGCACAGTTAGGCGTGTTGGTACATATTACAAGCTGGTTTTTTTTTTTGTGTATTGTAAAACGTTCCAAGAAAAAACAATCATGACATGACAAAAAAAAATCGTAAAACATAAGTATAAACCAAAAAAAAATTTTTCCTTGCATAATTCTCAAAATTTTGAGCGTAAACTATCATACTTTATGTTATGATAAAAAGGGAATTCAGTCAACTAAAGAAATACCTGAAAAATATTCCATTGAGTCGTGCCTATATAATTTCTGTGGCCGTGCATTAATTTAAACAAAACTGCAAAATTACTTTTATTTTGATGGTCATTCGATTCAACTAACATCAAACGCGTCGCTGTTTTTTAATCTCATTTATCGCCGCGATGCGCAATAATTATTGTCGTTTACCTAAAAATTTGCATCTTACCGCGCCTTAATACGGAAAATGAATAGGAAAATCAAAAGCCTACTTACGCATTCTGATAGAGTATGATGACTATGCGTCGGTGTAGGTACAAAAACATCAATTTCAAGGACGGCACCTATAAAAAAAATATAATCTGTCCATAAATCAACAAGGCCGTTTCAGCCTTCACCCTTCAGAAGTACCCTCAAAATTTGATTAAACATCAACACACCGAGAGTGTCCTATAAAAGTTTATATCTTTAACAAAGCGAGATCTTATCGGTCATACTTCAAGGGTAATTACCCTGATACCTACAGAATTGCATTCATTGACAGTAATGGGGGAAGCTTTACGTAATGAGATTTTAATTAGATCTACTAAACAAAATAATTAAAATGGAAGGGAACGGTCGAGGGTAACGCGATTTATTTGAATAGAACGTGGTTGAATAAACTAATGGCATTTCTAAACAACGAGCTATCGTCACCATCTATCTGTCACAGATGGATTGTAGAATCCGCTGTTTTACAAAACAGCTCCGATAAGTAAAACAACTGAACGACGTTCAGATGGATTGTCATTGCGCTACGTTTTACAAAACTGCTACCGACGTTTAGAAGTAATTCAGAATGGCTTATTTGCAGTCACAATGAGCGTCTTTCATAAATCTCTGATAACTTTTAATTAATATCTATTATATAGTAATGTAAAATTCAAAGTCCTGACTGACTGATATATCAACGCACAGCCTAAACCGCTGGTTCTAGAGACATGAAATTAGGAGGGTGTGTTTTGTGTGAAGAGAAGGTTACTAACTAAGAAATGGTTTTCGAAATTCCACACCTAAGAGGGTGAATGGGGGGGTGAAATTTCACGCGGAAGAAGTCGCGGGCAGGAGCTAGTTGTCCATAAAATAACTGGTTTCACTTGAGTTAGGTAAGGTAATTTTTACTCGTATTACTCGTTTTATTCATTTCTTTTTCGGACGCCATTATTGTTGTTACGACACACAGAGCCACGAGCGACAAAATTTAGAACTAAAATCTACAATCTGACGTTTCATTTCACGCTGTTTTATAAAACCGCTAATCGTTGACTGCGTGTTCAAGTTCAGTAGGTACCTAATTATGGAAAACCGCTGAACGTTATGCAGTTGTTTTACATAACGGAGTTCTTTTGTAAAACAACTAGCGGTTTTGTAAAACAGCGGATTCTACAATCCATTTGCGACATATCCATGCTGAATTATACAACAGTAGTGGTTCCAGAGAACTGTTTAAATATCATTAGACAACTACAATTTCGCAAATTATTTATAAGGTTTGACTTAAGTATCTATGATTGAAATAAGCCTTGGATAATTCGATTGAATTTTCCGAAAGTTTTAGGAGAATAAGGATAATAATAGACTAGCTGTGCCCGCGACTCTGTTTGCGTGGATGTAGGAAAACAATAATGTTTCTTTTTACCGATTATTTTTCCAAAATTAAAGTTGCCTTAGTTACTCCTTATACCATCCGCTATCTACCAGTGTAAATCAGGTCAAAATCGGTCCAGTCGATTCGGAGATTAGCCGGAACAAAAAGACAGACACACACATAGACAGACAGACAAATATTATAAAATATGTTCTTTTTTGTGATAAGTTCCGTATTATGTACTTTCATATGCATTATTCAAAAAAGACACTTCCATTTTATTTATTTGTATTGTATAGATTTGAGTAACATGAAATGAAATTATTTTCCGTTTAGATATAAATCTACTTATGTAATCTACCATATAAAAATAAGTCGGGTTTTCCTTCCTGTCGCTATAACTCCAGAACGCACGAACCGATTTCCACGGTTTTGCATTCGTTGGAAAGGTCTCGGACTCCGTGAGGTTTATAACTTTTTTTTTTTTAGGAGTAGGGTAGGAGTAGTGTAGGAGTAGTGTAGGAGTAGGGTAGGAGTAGTGTAGGAGTAGTGTAGGAGTAGTGTAGGAGTAGGGTAGGAGTAGTGTAGGAGTAGGGTAGGAGTAGTGTAGGAGTAGGGTAGGGTACGCCGGGCAGCTGGAAATAATTTATATGGCAAAACAACGTTTGCCCGGGCAGCTTGTTTCATATAATTATGTAATTCCTCTCAACACCATATTTTTACTATTACTTATAATATTTCATCATGTTATCAATTCTTAAGACTGTTTCCTCACATCCTTATCGGGATCTCGCGGTATCAATACCGGAGATTATTTTATCGGAGGCAAGAATAGCAGAGATAAAAATAACGGAGGTTGCTACATTATCTGAACTATGTGCGACGTAGAATTATGTTGGTTTTTAACTGACTTCAAAAAAGGAGGAGGTTCTCAATTCGACTGTATGTTTTTTTTTGTATGTTTGTTACGCGATATCTGCGGCAATTGTAAATCGATTTTAAAAATTTTATTTTTTTATGGATAGGGTGGGTACCTACGCCTCAGGGGTGGTCCCGTATAAATTTTATTAACTTTTCTTGGGTAGTTTTTGAGTTAGCTTCAATAATACGTATTTTTGCCACTTAGTTTATATTAATTATGTTATAATAACTTCCTGTCGGTTGTTTTTTTTTTGTAAAAAGTTTTTTATTACTTAGCAATATATAGGTACATTGTGTGCGCAATATTTTGAATGCTTACATAATCATTACCCAAGTAGGTATTATCAGAATTAATGAATAATTAAAAGAAACTATGGTTTGCGAGTCTTGAAAGAAGTTTTGGTAACTAGGTTGAAATCTAGGCTGGACACGGAAAAACATGATTATTTGACATCAATATGATGACCGGTAAAACTGACGTCTGACAGTTTTTGTATGAAATAACTGTCAAAAATTCAAAATTATTCCTCGGATAAAATTATCTGGCGTTGGAAAAATCAGCCCTTAGATAGTTAAAAAACCGTAAATCAACTCAAAAGCATGAGAATGACCTATTTCTGTCTAATACGGAAACTCGGTCACAAACTAACAAATCTCTAAGAAAAATGAGCTATCCAACCCAACAAATAACCAACAAAAAAACAAACTTTTAAACACAAGGGTTCAAAAGTACAGAACAACAGGAACAAAAAGATGGCAGCCTTTATCCACTTCAACTCGGGAAACGATTGCCTTTGACATTACCTATCTACCTATTATTCGCACCATTGACTTCGAGGCTCTTAGTTTTTTTAATACACTTTTTCACCCGGAATCGGTATTGGGAAGTAGGAATTGCATCTCTGTCCTCGCAATGCATTGGTTTTGTTACGCCCTAGTGCTTTATAAACAACAGTATTACGTACCTATACGCTACCTTGAATCTTGAGAATCATTCTCTGTAGTGTACATTCATGACATAGCATAATCACCCTAAAATGTTTCCACTGCTGGCAGTGCTCCCACACAGGCCCAGGAGTGGGCTGTAATCTACCATGCGGACCCAATGAGGGTTTTCTGAAATGACGTTCACTAGGTGGCAGCACTGACACGTCAGGTCCAGGCATCTGTCGAAGAGCCTTTATTTTCTTTAGTCATCATGACTGAATGATGAACGAATGAATGAATCGAATGATGAACGTCATCATATATTTTATATTGATTAGACCTCTTGTCAATAGTGGTGCCAACTGGTGTCGTAAATTTTCACGAAAACCCTCATTCGAGTTGATAGATGACACATGTCTTCGAATTTTTGGTCTATGTTTGAGGTCTCGGGGCTCGCTGATCGATCAGGTTAAGGTACGCTCGCCACGGTCGGTCCGTGGATGGGTGACCATCTTTACATACCGAGACCCTTTCGTGGCTCGGAAAGCACCCTAAGCCGTTGGTCCCGGCTGTCAGTCTTGGATCTTTGACAGTCGTTATGGGTCATCAGTAGCCCGAAAGTCGGACAACGAGTCTTACCAAGGGGTATCGTGTTACCCAGTAACTTGGTTGTGGAGGTCAGATAGGCAGTCGCTCCATGTAAAATACTGGTATTCAGCTGCATCCGGTTAGACTGGAAGGCGACCCCAACATAGTTCAGAAAAGGCCAGGCAGAAAGAAAGTTTGAGGTCTCGTTACGATGTTTTCCTTCACCGTTTTGAGAGGAGTGGTGATGAAAATTTACTCACAGTAAAGCGGTTGTCTGGGTTTGAACTCACTACCTAGAACTCGTAAGTTGGGGCCATTACCACTTGACTGGCTATGTATGGTAACGTAATAATATGGTACAGCTATTTTTTATTTTCTTATCCTGTTTTACTACCCCCAGATAGAATAATATTAAGGAAACACAGAACAGTACTATTGTACTTCAACCGAGCCATACTCACCGACCGCACAGTCCAGACCAGACATCATATTAATTAACTAAGTAAATAAAACTGGGTTTCTTATAGACATTGCCGTGCTAAATACACATAACTTACAGACTACAATAACAAAAACTATCCAAATACACCGAACTACAAGACGAAATTACCTGACTTTAGCATCTTCAGCCACAATAGTCACCATTAGTGCTATCTACAACGGGAGTAATTCCTAAACAGTTTTATCAGTCCCTTAGTTGTTGTTGTTGTTGTTTATTATTATTATTATTAGTTCCCTCAACCACCTGCTGCAGAAGGCAGGTGATTCTTAATAAATGCAGGCTAGTAAGAAAATTTCCTGACAACTTGCACCATTACTCCCACTCAAATATAGGTAGTTTCAGTTACCACACAGTCTACTGCGGAAAACCAAGCAGTGTCTAATATTACGCCCACACTCAACCCCACTAATGGACATTTGGCTTAGGCCCATGCCATCAGTTCTATCCGGCTAGGTTGAGAAAACAAATGATTAAATAAAAATATTAATAATAATTAGCCGATTTTGACCCGATTAAATTCCGTTCCATTTTGAATTTACCTGATAGGTAGTGCAAAAAAACATTTAATTCGGCGCAGGAAAATAATGATAATTCTACAAAATGGAACAATTTCAAAACCTTCAATTATTCATCACTAGTGACCACCCTTTCGCACGTTTTTACGCCTTGACAAGAACGTGAAGATAGTTCTTAATTATGTCTTCGAATATGAATATTAAAAGTAGGACACTAATAAACCTCCCGGAATAAATTTGGACAGCCGCAACAAAATCCGCTGAGCAGTTTAGAAGAACAACGTCGTCACACAGTTAGACATGAAAAACGACTTCAATATCTAATATCTATAGATAGATGTAGATTAGCTGGGCATGGAACACATCATCATCATTTCAGCCGAAAGATGTCCACTGCTGGACATAGGCCTCCTCCAAGCACCTCCACTTCGACCAGTTTTATGCTTCTCGCATCCAACGTGTTCCTGCAGCCTTCACAAGGTCGTCGGACCACCTGAACATGGAACGCATAGCTCTGATTAATTACACATCTTGAACACCTTACGAAACTGAAAACCGTCGTAATCATTGCCTTTTTCAGTTGTTACACGGAACGTCTTATGTAATTTCAGTCGATTGTTACCGGTAGCAGTTTACGCAAGAAAACCATGTTTATCAGCGGTAATAAAACGAGAAAACCGTTATTTCCTCCACCTTAATTATGATTGTGGTAAGTAAATACCAAATGATTGCTACGAGTGTAATTAAATTACACGCTTCATTGGAAGATAGATGTACGGACGCTCAATTAATTAATTATTTTCGGAGAATAGCTTATCTTAACACATTTAGGAAAAGCGTAGAAAGATGTTATGCAGAAATAGTGATGAGTGTTCCTCTCTCCACGCGTTAGTGAAGTAAAGAGCTCCTCAAAGATCATTAAAAAACTGGCCAAGTGCGACTCGGACTCGCACACGAAGGGTTCCGTACCACAAGGTAAAAACGCCGAAAAAACACATTTGTTGTATGGGAGCCCCCCTTAAATATTTATTTTATTTTGTTGTTATAGCGGCAACAGAAATACATAATTTGTGAAAATTTCAACTGTCTAGCTATCGCGGTTCTTGAGATACAGCCTGGTGACAGACAGACGGACGGACAGACAGCGATGTCTTAGTAATAGGGTCCCGTTTTTACCCTTTGGATACGGAACCCTAAAAAAGCGGCAGGTTCTTTCTCTCCTTAATAAGGGTAGGTATTTGATGTAACCACAGAGTACGTCTAGAGACGGCAGTAATAATACAATTTTATTTGTGAACTGCGTTGAGCGCACAATGTCTGCCAGATCACCATTCAAAGCCGTCAGTTTCTAAACGTCATTTGTGTCGTATAGTACTTTTATCTCACGAAGCGATGCGCGCTTTACTTGTGGTAACCAAGCCACAACAACAACATGTACAACGTGTTTGTAAACACGTTGTACATGTGTGCGTGAAGACGTGTAGTGTCAGCACGTAGCACACACACGCACACACGCACACACCCCCCCACACACCTACTATTGTCTCGGACGGTACCAAGAGCTCCTGCGCTTACACACACATTCACAGCGTGTTTGTATACTTGGTAACCACAAGTAAGCACCGGTCTCCGAGGCGTCTCCAATATTCTCCATGCTCCGTGGATGGTGCCTATAATCATAATAATAACACGTTTAATTCAGACGACACGGAAGATAAATTATTTCTTGACCTTAACATACATAAATTTGTGATATAAACAAAGCGCATGTTAATAAATAAGGCTTAAGACTATGTATATCGGTTATGGAATGACTTGCCCGTGTCGGTAGGGCGTGCTCCATCTTTGTCCACTTTTAAAATTATGGTTAAAAGGCACGTCCTCTTTCTTTGCTCCTGTTTCATGTTTATTATTATATGTATATACTTATTTAGATTAGTATAATATACTTTAAGTATGTATTTATTGTATTATGTACCTAAATGGTACACCACAGACTACCTACAGTATTTGTCTGTCCTTCCCCTTTTTAATCCATCCAAAGGTTGTCTTTAAAAGATCGCTTTTAGCGAAAAGACCGCCCATTGTGTCACCCTTTGTACAGTTTCTATATTTATGACTGTAATTTATATGCTGTACATAATAAAGAGTATTCTATTCTATTCTATCAGTAGCCCTTCAAAAGACAACCCATAAACGTGTACCATAATAAACGAAGGCATTAATCACTACAGGTAAAACAACGTGCAGGATCCGTATATCAAAACCGTGTATAAAACATGAATTTAAAATGGAGTTCGAATTCAATCCCACACCTCCATACCCTTTGTGTTATTAAATTCCTAGGAAAAACTGATTTATATCATGTTTCGGATAACAAACCGAATAACAAAAATATTTGCGGAACGGTGTTGTGAATAAAAGTAGACAAAGGTAATATTTTTTGTTCCTGAAACCAGGTATAGGGTTGATTTTTTTTTTTTTTTTTTTTTTGAGTGTCAGAGGTAACCATCCGTTACATATCCAGACCCCTCCGTGCCATGTACATAACTCCAGCTTCCTCATATGTGATAGAACAATTCTACCTATGCCAATATTTAAGGCATAGGTAGAAATGGTGCCTCGGAAAGCACGCTAAGCCGTTCGTCTCGGCTGTCATTCGTAGATCTTTGACAGTTGTTACCTACGGGTATTCAAAAGCCCAAAAGTCTGACAACCAGTCTTAGGAATGGGTATCGTGTTACCCAGTAACTAGGCTGGCTGTGGTTGTGAAGCCCAGATAGGATTTTACTCAAATTGGGAGTCGAAACTGCCATGTCTCTCCTAAATACAGAATACTCAATGATCTAGCTAGGAGAGCAGCAATTTACCCAAATTTTCGTTGTACTTACACCTGTGATTAATAATGCATACCTTGTAAGTCCCTCGTAAAAATCCTTTATGTACCTAAATGAATTATATTATATGGGGAGTCGCTCCATGTAAAATATTGGTATTCAGCTTCATCCAGTAAGACTGAAAGCTGATATCAACATAGTTGGGAAAACGCTAGGAAGATTGAAATTGTTTTGTTGTTGGCTTGTATTGTAAGTCGTGATATTTACCTACCAACACTTAAATGAGGTTATCTTAAAGATTTGGTTCAAGCTTCTTAGTGGTCTACAATAAATGCCACAAGTTTCTAAAATTAAGAATTGTGAAAGGCTATTTCTCGTTCAGAAATGAGGAGATCCGCAGGAGGACCAAGGTAACCGAACCGACATAGCTCGAAGAATTGACAAACTTAAGTGGCAGTGGGCAGGGCACATTGCTCGCAGAACAGATGGCCGATGGGGCCAAAAGGTTCTGGAGTGGCGACCGCGTACTGGAAGACGTAGCGTTGGAAGGCCTCCCACGAGGTGGTCCGACGACCTTGTGAAGCCCGCAGGAACTCGTTGGATGCGGGAAGCATAAAACCGGTCGAAGTGGAGGTGCTTGAGCCCGGTCTATGTTCAGCAGTGGACGTCTTTCGGCTGAAATGATGATGATGATGTCTCGTTCAGTTTGTGAAAAATTACTCACAAAAGGATTTACAAGGCAGATGTAAGTGGAAATGCCGGGAGGGTCAGCCCTAGGAAGACATATAGTGACGTCATCGGTGATCTTCTTAGGTTAGGTTCGTAGTACTCTCACCGTCATGTGTATGACCAGAAGGGTAATTGCGTAACATACTAACAGTGGGGAATGGTTTTAATTTTGACAGTTCGACAACATTCATTGCGTTATTTACTTTGTTGAGTAGATATATTTTTCGAATGTATGAAGCAATGGTTTAGCAATATCGTTCAAAATGATTCAGATTGTGATTGATAGTGTGCTACGCAATTAGGGTGCGGATTAATGAACGTAAGCGATGCATTAAGGAGTATGTAAGGATCGTAGCATGTGGCGTTCTGTAGTTAAGAAGGCGTGAGTATATGTATTACTAGTATGTATTACTACATAAACGAAAACTATAAAAATCTCTTCCTTTACCATGGAAAAAAAATCCCCCGCATCTTGCCACAACGCAAAATTGCCAAAATCGTCAAAGACTGATCGAATTCTGTTACATCACACAGCATCACACACACAGATCACCTATCTCTAAAATAATTTTCCAAGAAAAAGGGCGGAGAAAACAAAAGATAGTGTGTATTGAATAATATATGAAGGGGTAAGGGGACGGGGGGGTTACTACAGGTTTAATCTCGAGTATCAAAGGGTACTAAAAGGTCACAAAGCACATATTGAAAGTTTTTATAATATAGCACGTGTCAGAGTAAATGGTTATTGGATATTAATAACTTTTCAATCAAGGTGATAAATATTTTGCTGTAAATCCCGAGTGGGACGATCGGGAACAAATTTAATATTATTTTTGTAAATTCCCGTTCGTCCCACCAGGGGGACGACATTTCATGCACAATATTATTCAGTGGGACGAATGGCACTAATCCAAGAACATATTCCCATTCGTCCCTCTAAAATCCCGAGTGGGACGATCGGGAACAAATTTAATATTATTTATGTGAATTCCCGTTCGTCCCACCAGGGGGACGAAGTCGGTGGGACGAACGGGAATACACGAAAGTTCGTGTCTTCTGAAAATTATTTTCTTTTTTGAAAATTTATTTTTACAACAATGTGTCTGTCAGTAGGTACAGAGAAATCTTGCTATTATTAGATTTACATTTTTACTGTATTTCTGGTTATTCTTTTCTGCAAGAGGAAACGGTATTTCGGTACAAACCCATTTCTTAGGAAAACCACAGGCAGATGTTATTTGGGCAATACTTTATCATATTTTGTTTTAAAAGTGTCCATGGAGTTTTTTGCCCGTTCTTCTCCATAGACCACGCTTTGGAATGAGCAAATAGCTTCATTTTTCTGACTGACCGACTCCTTGACAATTCAAAAGCGCCTAGTCCACCACATAAATAACCATTACTTATATATTATGTAAAGCACGATTTCCCCAACTATTGTCAACTATTCGTAATTAAATTGTGTAAAAATTATGCGTTATTTATGCACTTACAATACGACGGCGACGTCTACGTCCCTACATTTATGTTAGTTTTCGTGAAAATGTAGGGAACAGCAGATTTTTTTTTTCGCGATTTCAGGTTTGTTCCCATAGTAAAAGTTGTTCATAATGATAAGTACAATGACCTTTTAAGAGGTTGTTAATGTTTTACCAATAACCCTGTATAAATAATTTGAAATAAATGCTTTGACTTTGAATTTGAAGCGTCACAAAATACCCCTACTTGCAACAACATCGAATCCCATGAATCAGCATTTTGCACATAAAAGACGCGTAAACAATGTTTGCAGGCCATTGTAAAATGTGCTACTGATACACAAAACAGGGCGTTGCTTAGTTTATTGTAGGTTAATATAAAAGGTGAAACATTTTTAGGAAAGGTATTTTTTTAATCAGATGCTATACAATTTCCGCTTTATTTATAAACATTTACCTTTTCTGGTAGACTAATTTTATTCTAGGTGCATCGTCTTCACATATAATTATATTATGTATACAAAACCTTGTGAAACATTTTGAAAGAGTAACGATGGAGTTTCTTTCCCATTCTTCTCCATACGAAAACTACATTTTGGAATGGGCGACTAGATCAATTTTATTTTGTTGTAATTTTTGACTTTCAAAAGTGCTTTTAGAAGAAGAAAGAAAGAAAGAAAAATGCGTTTATTGGCATTACATCAAAATAAGTACACCTTAAAACTATAAAAACAGAAAACAAAGATTATAATGCCAAAAGGGCCTCAGCTCAGCATAATGTCAGATGACAACACAAGGTGTACCACATGACGCTGATTTTCAGCTGCAACCCACGAGTGCCATACGCTGGAATAACAAACACATAGAGATAATGTGTCCGTAAAAATAAATTAACAAAATCAAATAAAATGTTGCGACATTGTTGTGTGTGTGTTGTATTGTGTTAATGAAAAACTTTAATGTGCCTATTTGAAATAAATGATTTGACTTTGACTTTGTTGCTTAAAGTTAAGAGACGATTAAACGTCAAAAATGTATAAGTTAAACATTACTTATCTTTAAGCATCATTACTTAACTAGCATCCCGAAAAAAGTGAACGGTTTCGTCGTACCCACTTAGTTTTTTTCAGAAGCTGGGAGTGTTTTTCCTAGGAATGGCAATTCTAATTCAGTTAGAGTTTGTTATTGTGAATGTGAATGTGAATAACTGCTACTCCTGCGTCCCCCTACTCATATTGTTTCACAGAGTAATGTTATTCATATTTACGTACACCTACCAACTTTGGTGCATATTTTCTCAAAAGATATCAGATTTTGTCCGTGTCGAATTCATAAGCGGTCCTGAATGATGGGCCACAAAAGGGATGAATTATAAGCAATTGCATGCAGCTGAGGTGAGAATGCTAAGAGGAAAGAAATGAGTACATAAGAGCAAGTCTGAAAATGACACCGGTAACTGAAAAGTTGTGTTTAAATGAGTTGTCATGTTAGGCGCATTAGATCGGAGGAGTGAGCAAAATATCGTGAAAAGTTTTGTGTAGGTATGAATGTCGATGGCTTTATGATTAGGGGAAGACCAAATAAACGATTGAATGGACTGTGTGAATGATGATATGGTTAGAAAGGGGGTGACTACCGAGGTGACGAATAATAGAGAAGTATGAAAGTATAAACATGTTGCGTCGACCCCAAATAAATTGGTATAAACACAAGAGAATGATGAAACGGTCCACCACTTATCATTTGTAACACCCTATACGTGACAGTAACACGATAGGTATATAATCACACTTAATATTATAAAGGCGAAAGTTTGTGAGTGTGTGTGGGGGTCTGTTTATATGTTTGTTACTTCTTCAAGCTCAAACGGCTGGACCAATTTTGATAAAATGTTGTATGGAGGTAGCTGACACCCTGCATTAACATTTAGGCTACTTTTTATCCCGATATTCCCATGGGATCGACATTTACGTGGGTGAAACCGCGGCACGCAGCTAGTATACTATCATTAGTCACGCCCGTTGGCAACAGCGGCCGACACTGATTTGCATGGTCATGGCGCACCAATTTATCAATTCCTGAAGGCCCTTACCCCGTGCCCCAACAACGAAAAATCAATATCTTGCACCCCAAAACTCGGTGGGCGATATTTTTAGATGACATTGGATTAGCCTAAAGTGAAATAAAAAAACCCTTTTTTGTTAGTTTTAGTTTTTCTAAGCGACACGCAGTGTGGTTGCAAGGTTTGTTTTGATCAATTATGTAGATGTTTTTTGCGGAACTGAAAAACGAAGCGCAGTCAATTAATATTAAGGAATTCCTTGAAGAAAACACAAGTGCTAGAAATCTCCAGCATTGAGTTTTTTTTCTTTTTCTTTAGTTTTGATGACTAGACTGGTTAGGAACGATTAGCCATGCAAAAAATGAACAAGGGAGTTTTCATCTAACCAAGACTGATTATTTAAGTCTCAATACTTTATGTGCATTCCACAATGTGTACTTAGGTGATAACTTAAAATATATGCCACTAGCTGCGCCCCGCGGTTTCCCGTGGGAATATCGGGATAAAAAGTAAAGGGTGTCAGCTACCTCCATACAAAATTTTATCAAAATTGGTCCAGCTATTTGAGCGTGAAAAAGTAACAAACAATTATAAACACACACACCCCTACACTCACAAACTTTCGCCTATAAAATATTAGTGTGATTCTAGCTTGTCCAATATGCTCGATTATCATTCTATGGGACTGCCCTAGCCACAAAAAGATGTCCTTTAAAAAGGAATTGTTACAAATTAAATAGTCATTATTCTGAAATGCCACTCACTTACCGTTAACTCTCATGCTGACACGAAAACTTTAAAGTCATGTTTAGTATTAGAAAGACGACGAATACGTCTTGAAGTTTGTAAATTAAGCAAATAAATGCTTACAATCACATCAGAATCACTAATTAAATAGAATTCAATTCATCCAATTAACGCATGTAAAACTCCAACAGGATATTACCGAGCAGCTACTGGATAATTTTCCTTTCATTCCTGAAGGTAATTGTTGCTAATAGAAGCAGTTCCACCCCTATGGAAGGGAGTGACGGCTATAAAAATAGCTGTGTCAATTATGGTAAAAGGGCCCCAAACTAACTTTGATGTCGTTTCCTCCTTTATATAATGCCTTAGGGAAAGTTTTTGTATAAAACCGACCCTGACTTTAAACACAATATCAATTACAAAGGACCAACCCTTTGTTTCATAAAATGGTTACTAAAGTGATTGCAAAATATTGTGTAATCATTTCACAACTGAATGAGAAAACAAGTTTTAATCTTTCGTGAATAGAACTAGCGGGGTATTCGCGTAACACCGAGACGGAATGGCTTCCATTTTGACAGTTCAACAACATTCATCGCGTTATTTACGTTGTCGAGCAGACAATTTTGCTGAACATATGAAGCAATGGATTAGCAATATCCTTCAAAATGATTCAGATTGTGCTTGTTAGTGTGTTACTCATAAGGGTGCAGCACGCTTTGCAGGGTAGCAGACTCTGATGCATGATTTTTTCTTGTCATTATTAAACACTGTTGGTGCTCCAGCGGTATTCTACGGCACATGAGAACAACGCGTCATACTGACGTCACGCAAAATCCTGCATCTCGCAAGTAGAGTTTACCGCGCAACTAGCATAGATACAATGGCCCGACATGAATCATTGGGCAGTTGCCCGCCAGACACAACACCCGTCTGGTCGGAGGATCCTCCCTTTTCTATAAAGTATGAAAGAACTTTACACCCTGGTCCTCATACCTCTATAAGTTAACACGCCCGCAAAATAAACTAGGAAGAAAAAAAAAGAGGTGAAGCAACGCTCAACCAACAACCCTACACGATTTAAATAAATCGAGCCAAATAAATCCACATCATCAGCTATACAAATACCTCTCAAACAAATTACCAAGCAAAAAAATCCGATAAAATAAACAAAATACGCAGCTTCACAAATATTTACCAAAACGAAACTGCCAAAAAAATTCTATTTGCCAAAGTTAAGCGGCTGGGGTTACGGTTTCCCCTGTTTCATTTACCATGGTTTTTGGCAATTTTGCCCTAAAATATCCCCGGGGAATCTTTGTAGGATGTATTAATTCGTGCCTTGGTTTAATTTTAACGGTTTCCCAAGCTCACACTCCAGTGGTGGGTTTAAGAATTGGGGTATTGGGAGTACTGTTAATATGGGGCTCGTGACTAAGAAATAACAGCCGCACGGGTCTATCGATCAGGTTAAGCTACGCTTTCCGCGGTCGGTTCGTGGATGGGTGACCATTTTTACATAACGAAACCCCTCCGTGCCTCGGAAAGCACGTTAAGCCGTGGCTCCCGGCTGTCATTCTTGGATCTTCGACAGTCGTTACGGGTCGTCAGAAACCCAAAAGTCTGACAACCAGTCTTACGAAGGGATATCGTGTTACCCAGTAGGTAACTCGGTTGTGGAGGTCAGATAGGCAGTCGCTCCATGTAAAATACTGGTTTTCAGCTGCATCCGGTTAGACTGGAAGCCAACCCCAAAATAGTTGGGAAAAGGCAAGGCAGATTGATTTTGAGGGACTGTTAATATGACTGTGACTTGTTGCAAGATACGCTATATGCTACCTCCATACAAAATTTTATCTAAATTGGTCCAGCCGTTTGAGCGTGAAGAAGTAACAAACATATAAACACACACACACACCCCCAAACTTTCGCCTTTATAATATTTTGGAGGCATGGTGATGTAGGGAAATAGGTGCAGCCGTGGTTTGCACGTGGTAAAATTACGTGGGAAGTTATAATTACCAAACAGAATTGGCGCCCAGATCAAGAATGACAACAGCTTACTCTAATGAATTCAGTTTTAAAAATGAGTGCTCAAACAACCATCTGTCTACAACCCTCTCCATAATTACCAAGCCAGGCTGTTGACGGTTTCGATTATTCGAAAGTTTATTACTTACTGAAAGTTAAAGCAGAGAAACTTCACTTCTATGTCTTCGCAGCGAGGAATAGTGAATGCAAATTTGAATGAGTTGGGAGCTTAGTTTGAAACGCTTCAAAGAATAATGGATTTGACTGAACTGCTTTACATTCTGGTTTTACGGAATGTTGCAGGTGGCGCCACCATCTTAATGTGACACTATAAAAGCAAGCGAGTTGTACGTGTTGAATGAAAATAAAACGCAATTACTTAATGCAATAAAAATATTATATTTCACATAAAGCTAGGTGCACGGTTCCAGTTGGTCGTTTCCTATGGAGAAGTGGCGGCAAGCAATATAAGTGTAAAAAGGTGTTGGCGGCAAGAATCTCCACGGTTACTCTTTTAAAAATAATTTACTTTTACAATGTTTTCGGATTACAGTGTTAATAGGTATAGAGAATACGTAGAGGACAGTGTAGACTTGTCAACAAGTCATCATCATCTGCCTAGCCTTTTCCCAACTACGTTGGGGTCGGCTTCCAGTCTTACCGGATGCAGCTGTATACTAGTATTTTACATGGAGCCACTGAGTATCTGACTTCCACAAACCAGTTACTGGATAATACGATACCTTGGTATTACTGGTTTTCAGACTTTCGGGCTTCTGACTGTCAAAGATCCACGAATGGACCAACGGCTTAACGTGCTTTCCGAGGCATGGACGGGTCTCAGTATGTAAAGATGGTCACCCATCCACAGACCAACCGCGGCAAGCGTAGCTTAACCTGATCAAATCGACCTGTGCGGCTGTTATGATTTAGCCGCGGGCCACCAACAAGTACCAGGTACTTAAGAAAACAGAAAGTGTGCTACACATCTACAGTCTACAAGACAACGTTCTCTTAATCACAAAATATAAAATAATCTATCCAAAAGATAAATACCATATAAAAACCTATTTAAACAAATGATATGGTTGCCATTACAACCACTAATAAACAGTTGAAATTAGAATTTGTAGGTAATCAGAAGACCAGGGGGCCTAAAAAGGCCACTTTGGAGAATCATAAAAGGATTACATTTTGAATCGTAATATGGCGAAGACAGTCCGTGTTTTTTTTTTCGCTGCACTACGTAGGTATAATCAAAGAGATTGGGATTGGATTTGGATCGGATTGATTGGTATAAAAAAAATAAAAAAAAATACCTGAAAAATATTTCACCAATGGGATTTGATATGATTAACTTAACGATTAACTGTCCATTATGTTATCCTTTTATGATTCTGCCAAAGTGGCCTTTTTAGGCCCCCAGAATTTTGTAATCGCCATCTTTATTAGCTCTAGTATCAACTCAATATAAAACATTCTAATAATTGTCATGGCCAGGTTTGTGTAGGGACCGTATTGTCCCATAAAGATCAATGTTCTTGAATCGAAACATAATGTTTATTCCTATTTACCCGTGTGCAAGAAACAGTAGGTAAATAAAAAACTGGCCAAGTGCGAGTCGGACTCGCACTCGAAGGGTTCCGTGCCACAAGTCAAAAACGCCGAAAAAAACACGTTTGTTGCAAGGGAGCCCCCCTAATTTTTTATTTTATTTTTAGTATTTGTTGTTATAGCTAGCTACCGCGGTTATTAATATACAGCCTGGTGACAGACAGACGGACGGACAGACAGACAGCGAAGTCTTAGTAATAGGGTCCCGTTTTTAACCTTTGGGTACGGAACCCTAAAAATGATAAAGGCTTCAATTCATCTTAATAACTTAAGCCAAGTTTTCCTTAAAAATGTCCTTTTGGGTTGCTCCAAAAATGTCCTCTTGGGTTGCTCCAAAAACAAGATTGATTTGGGACCAACCATTAATAAAGATAATCCCTCAGGCTTACATTATTTACATTTATATGAAAACATTAATGGGTTTCACGTGTTTTAATCTTAGACTCTTACTTAGCACAATGAGGGTATTTGTGGAAATTGCTGTACAGTTAGGGAAATTAATTGCTTGGCAAATTGACACCCTAAGTCAATTTGACGTGACAGTCATTTCATACAACTGTCAAAGAATGACAATTGTGATTTAAATGGACTGTCAACTTCAATCAACAAGAGCTTAACTTCGAAAACAAAAACTCATCGCACCAGAGGCCGCGATTGCATATAGGTAACTTGATTATAAACCTTAACTTTCAAACATAGAGTATATTATCGTTTGCAAGATATTTACTACCTTAATATAAAAGCAAAATTTATTTTTAAAATAAGAACAAAAATATTTACTTATATAAAGAAAAAAATTACATAATTAATTTCTTAGCAATAAGATTGACAAAACTATGTTGCAAGATAAGACCACAACATTATTTGTGGTCTTATTTTTCCGGTCGTTTTTGATGCATAATCAGCCTATAACGTTCCCACTGCTGGGACACACACACACTGCTCCTGTCAGTGAGAGGGAGTGAGCCGTCATCCACCACGCGGGCCCAGTGCGGGTTGTTACGTTTTTTGTTGCGCTCATCGGAAATAAATAATAATAATAATATAATAATAATAATAATTTATTTATCACTCCTGAAATTACAAATTTCTCTTAATCTATTTACAAATCATGGCAATGAATACATATTTATAAGAGATTACGTTGACGACTATACTAGTATAAACTGTGTCACAGTCGTCAGCGTCTTCCACACTTATTTATTAAAACCACAATTCATTGTTTTAAGCACAATATCTGAAATGCTGATGAAATGGAGTGATTGTAATAAAAAATGAAACTAATAAAAAAAAAAAAAAAATAAGTACTACCACGCGCGCCTCAAAGAGATGTCAGCATCGAGGAGGGGCCCCATAGGGCCGAAGCCTGCCGGGTCAGCGGGATTGTCCGAAAGGGTTACCGCTGGCCCGGAACATAAAGGGCTAAGGAAGGAACACGGGTGAGTTTTAGTCAGTAAGAGTCTGACACTCCCTTCCGCTCCACCCAGAGCGGGAGGGGTCATTTGATGATTTCCCATCCGCAAAAAAAAAAAAAAAATGTTGATCAAAGACTGCCAATTTAAGTTGATAGTGTAACGTCAATTTGTTTAACAATTAATTTCTCTGACTTTACTCGTTTGAAGAGAATACTAATCTGCTCGCGAAATAATCCGCCTATTGTATGAGAATGGCTCGTCTTAACTTAAGCGCACCTGTTTCAAAAGATTTGAAATGATAAGATGCAAGTCATGAAGGCTTTTGAAATTCTATTATATATGTAAAGCTAAAGCTAAAGAATTTGGTATAACGTGTATTAAAAAGGTAGGATTATTTTGATAGAAATAACAAAAAAAAAATAAGAATATGAAACTGCAGTTTTTTCAAAAACTCAGATAAGCTTACAGTTGCTATTGATTTGAGGAAGTTATGAAAATCGATAGAGTAGAAAAGAGCAATGGTGACCCAGTGATAACGGCCCCGACATACGAGTTGTAGGTCGTAGGTTCGAACCCAGACAGGCGCTTTACTTTGTGTAAATTTTATTATTTCATCACCACTGCTCTCGAAACGGTGAACAATAACATCGAGAGGAAACCGGCATGTCATAGAACCAAAAATTCGAAGACATGTGACATCTATCAACCCGCACTGGGCCCGCGTGGTGGATTACGGCCCACTTCCTCTAACAGAGAGAAGGCCTGTGTCCTAGCTGTGGGAACATTATACGCTGATTACGTATGAAAATCGATAACGGACACATGCGTGCACTGTCTGGACAGGTCCACACAAACCTGTGTGAAGCCACCATCACAGTCGTTAACCTGCATGGTCCTCATATACTACATAATCTGACCATGTATTTGACCTTGGAACAAACTCAGAGGAGTTTGTTTCGGTGTTTCTTCTGAGAGTCGTCGGCTAAGTTAAACACCGACCTCAAGACCTCAACTAGTTTTTAGATGATAAAAAAATACGCGCCAAAGTGTTATTTTTAATCAATTTACAAAATAAATTTAAAGAATGATGGGCATTTTTGTATGGAGCCTGGCTTGATGACCAATAGAGTACTAATGAGATCCACGAATGACAGCCAGGACCAATGGTTTAACGTCCTTTTCGAGGCACGGAGAGGTCTTGGTATGTCACCCATCCAGGGATCGATCGAGGGCGTTTTGGCACGCACGGGTTGATCGATCAGGTTAAGCTACGCTTGCCGCGGTGGGTCGCGGCAAGCGTAGCTTAACCTGATCGATCAACTCGTGCGTGCCAAAACGCCTGTCATTCTCTAAAAAAAAAAATGTTGGTGTCTTAGGTTACTGTGATAGAAAATAAAATACTTTGCTCTCCTAAGAGATCTCATTAACCTTAATTGGCGTTTGTAAATACAAGGGTAACACGTACTTAAATAACATAGAGATAAATAAGTGGGTACGTCTTTATTCCACAATAAATCCAATTACTGCACAACACTCCGAGATTTCTTTAATGATCACGAAAGTTCCGAAAAAGGAAAAAACGCAAGAAGACACGCGTCAAACTCCGTCAAAGACAAACTCTGAAACAAAATACTTATTTCCTGTTATACGTGAAATCACTCGAATAAGAAACTTAATGTAAAAAAATATGTATGTAAGTTGTTTTATAATTTACTATTGTAATAATATGTAGTTAACTCCAATAAAAGATGACAGTAGAAATACAAATACACAAAAAATACAATATGTTTATTTATGTATGTATAGCGAAACTTCACGTTTATCGTTATAGTAGGTACTATTTATTTATTTATTTATAGTACACACAAAACACTTTAAAATGAAAATACATAACGTTAGAATACATGACGTTAGCAAAGATACCGCTTATTTAATTAGAAAGGAGACTGGGCGAATTTGTATTGGAAGTGGTCGATAGACTAATAGCGATACGGTTTTGATATTTGTGTAGGGATACATCATCTATACCCCTGTGCTGAGAGGCAACTGAGCGACCTTGCCATTGGCTACTCAAACACTTCAAATCTCAACATCGCAATGCTACTTAACGAAATAAATAGATACCTACAACCCGTGACGCCCCAGTACCTACCGCGAGCATACCTCATCCCAGCGAAGTCTCAAGTTAAGTCTTGCCGGTTGTATAGTTAGATAAACATCTTATTTACTGCAGATCATCAGCGCACTATGCAGTAATAATTAATTAACATAATTTAGCTGAACCCATAAACTTTAATTAATCATGATTACGACGTTGACGTATGGGCTTATTAATTACAGATCAGCCAATACGGAAAACCATTTTGGATGCACTACGAAATGGTGATCTTTCAATTAGTTTGGTATTTGTACAGGAAATACGACAACCAGTGGGCTTCAAATTACCGATGCGATAGATGGATGGGTATACAAACATGGAATGTGCTTTTAGGCTTTGGTAATTTGAAGTGGCACTTAGCTTCGGCCCTGATTCGCTTTGACAAGTCCGGTGATGCTGGTATGTTTTTTAGAGCTTTACAATTGCGAAATTCAATTTCTTTTAGGTTTTTTGCAATTTGCTGGTCAGTATTGTACATGTCTTAGAGAGTTGTGTTGATGAATTTAATGATTATAATTATGTAAATACATATTTGTTACGACCGCGAATCATATTTTAATCAACATACAACTTAATACTGACCAGCAAATTGCAAAAAACGTAAGAAAATTTGAGTTTCGCGGGCCACCTTAGAGCTTCCCCCTTAAACTGAACTTGCAGAGAATATCTGAAAATAATGTGGCAAATTCTATGCATTTGAAATGCGATTCCTTTTTGCCCGTTTGCACATCGCCTTTATAACAAAATAGTAATGAAGTCAAAACTGTACATTTCAGTCAATCAACTCAGCCTAATGCAGTCCACTGTTGGACATAGGCCTCCGCCTTCCAGTCTACCCCAGCCACCTTTTTAGGTCGTCTAGCTGGCCCCCCAGCGTCCCACACTACGTTGTCATGACATGGCCAGCTCACTGCCACTTCAGTTTGCTCAGTCTGCAAGCTTAATAATAAAAAAATAAAAATAATAACAAAAAAAGTAATTACTTCAAGGTGTGGTGGGAACTAGTCTGATGCCGAAAATATAGTTTTTAGATTTTTTGTCCGTTTGTATGGTTGCATGTTCTGGATTGGCACAAAAACGGCCGAATAGATTTAAATGTAATTTGGCACACAGATAACCTGGATTAAAACATAAGGCACTTTTAATATTTTCCGACATCCAAGCGGGCGAAACCACGAACAAAAGCTAGTCAGAAGTAATCTGAATAAATATTCAATTTGTCACAAGAACTTACATATCTATTTACCTACCTCTGCGCTCCATAGGTGTTGATTTTCGGTAATTCATTATTTAGTGTGTGTAGTTAATTAATTTAAAAAAAAACTTAAAGAAACCTGAATTTCAGGTTTATTTCTTCGTCTGACATTCAGTCACGAAAATGTTATAAGATGTTACTGCAAACTGCATAATTATGTACTTTTGTTTAACTCCTGGAAACTTACAGGAATTAGTGATGAAGTTATAAGTGGTTTGTGTACGGGGTAGCAACCCGTGGTAGCAACCATAATGTATGTACAGTCAACAAAAGATATAGGTGTGCAGGATCGTCGAAAATAGTTGAAGTTTAAGAAACCGATGAATGTTGTCGACTGCAATTTAATTTGATAAATGAGCTGTTTGTTTTCTATTAATTAAATTAAATTTTATTCGAGAACATCCATTGGTTTGTTACTATACTTCAACTATATCCGACGATCCTGCATACTTATCTCTTTTGTTGACTGTACTACTTTCTTACATAGGTACTTCTCCCAGTTGACTTAGAACTTGCAACGCGACTTCTAAGTAGAGAGTCTATGTACTTAGCAAAATCTACTAAAGCAATACTCAGGAACGCATGAATAATAATGCCTTTCTAAGCCCTTTCAACAAGAGGCTAAATAGACATAAACAGACCACAATTCTCTATGCTCCAGATACGTAGAACAAGCATACTAAGTACACGTTAAACTAACCATAAACAATATGGTTATTGGATATTGTTTAGATGTTCAAAGCTGTGTGACAGTGAAAACGGCATTATGGTAAGAGCATTTCATGGATCTTCTTGGCCTAGAATTCTCGAGACGCTCCTCAGACGAAATGTATTGAGAATCGATTCTGGACCGGACTGAAATAATGTATCGAATATCGGAATGGTCGTGTGTCGATATGCTGGTATCTTTTTAGGGTTTTATGAAGATATATATGCTGTTATGTTTTCTCGCTGAAAATTCAACATAGTACATAGCATTTTTATATTGTGTAATAAAATGTTCTAAGCTTAGAATACCATTATCCAGCGTTGGGGCTCTGTCTCGCATAGGGTCGTAGCATTATACTGAGTGATGGCGGTTTTGCATATTTCCCTAACTTGTTTCTTTTTGTTTTTGTGTTCTAGTTTGAGTAGGTAGGCGTATTGAAGGAAAAGAGAGTGCCCTATATCGTCGAGCGGTGTAGGCGCTAGTTTTCTAATTACAAATTATTTTAGGTTGTTATAATTTTTATGGTTACTGGCCCCTAGCCCTACCCGTGAGTTAAATTAATATCACCATTGTAGCGGCACGTTGTATATCTTCTCTCCGTATCATTTGTTCTAAATTTTCTACAGATCCTGGTAACCTCCATTACAACCGTCCGTTGGTGTGAATTTCAGCATCATTTAACGTTCCTTGTTTTGTGTTTCACAGTTTGAAAACAAAAGAAGGCTGACCTTTGGCACCAAACTCCTTTGTTCTCAAATTACTTTAGTGTCTCTTCAGAAAAATATCAGTACTTTAAATTACTCCCATATTTCCGTACTAGCTTTTGTCTGCGATTTCGTCTGCGTGGAGGTCGGAAATAATTCTATGCGAACGTACTACCGTGGAGCAGTGGTGGCCCAGTGGTAACAGCCGCGAATTATTAGTTATAGGCCGTAGGTTCGAACCCAGACAGGCGCTTTACTTTATGTAAATTATTCCATCACCACTGCTCTCAAAACGGTGAAGGAAAACATCGTGAGGAAACCGGCATGTCCTAGAACCAAAAATTCGAAGACATGTGACAACTACCAACCCGCACTGGGCCCGCGTGGTGGGTTACAGCCCACTCCCTCTCACTGAGAGGAGGCCTGTGTCCCAGCAGTGGGAACGTTATAGGCTATTTCGTACTACCGTGAAGGTAGGTATCCTAAGTCGTAACTCAGGGAGTTAATTGTTCAACACACTAACAGTGTCTTTAATTATGTTCAACAACATTCATAACGTCATTTACAAATATTTTTACAGACATATGAAGCAATGGATTAGCAACTTCCTTTAAAATCTTTCGGATTGTGTTTGAAAATGTGTTATGCAGGCGGGTCACTTCTACCTGTTTGCCAAAATTTCATTGAAATCCTCTCAATGGTTATGTCGTGAACTCGTGAAAAGTTAATAGACAGAGTTACTGTGACCTCTGAGTTTGTTTCGGCATTCCTTCTCAGAGTAGTCAGATAGGAAACACCGACCTCATCTAGCTGATTTTTTATTTATTAGGGTTCCGTACCCAAATGGTAAAAACGGGACCCTATTACTAAGACTCCACTGTCCGTCCGTCTGTCTGTCTGTCACCAGGCTGTATCTCATAAACCGTGACAGCTAGACAGTTGAAATTTTCACAGATGATGTATTTATGTTGCCGCTATAACAACAAATACTAAAAACAGAATAAAATAAGTATTTAAAGGAGGCTCCCATACAACAATCGTGTTTTTTCGGTGTTTTTGGCTTGTGGTACAGAACCCTTTTTTTTTTGCGGATGGGAAATCATCAAATGTCCCCTCCCGCTCTGGGTGGAGCGGAAGGGAGTGTCAGACTCTTCGTCTGACTAAAACCCACCCGTGTTCCTTCCTTAGCCCTTTATGTTCCGGGCCAGCGGTAACCCTTTCGGACAATCCCGCTGACCCGGCAGGCTTCGGCCCTATGGGGTCCTCGATGCTGACATCTCTTTGAGGCACGCGTGGAACACATACGCGCCGTCCGGCACGGGCCTGGTCCTGATCGGACGGTGAGCTACCCATTACTCTCCGCCCGCAGGCCCGCGCCTACGGTGGCCGGGAGTCGTCGCGCGGCTCCCGACGCCCGGAGCGTCCCCTTGTGGTAAGTTTTTTTAATAACGTGACGTGTAAAAGTGATTCCGATATCCTATTTACGGAATAAATAATTTCATTTCATTTCCTTTCACGCATTTAGGTAGGTACTATATTATGTATGGATAGCTGATATTCTTTACAAAAAATCTCTGTATCTTTGGAGATAGGTACAACTGTGTTTATCTGTTTTGTGAAGTTAAGTTAAAGCTACTCGGAGAAATGACTCATGAGTCTTGATTTAAATGAACTAAGTAGGTACCACAGAAACTAGAAGTTATTTTATCAACCAACAGCCATATTAGTAGATACATTTTTTAAACAATGACAATAAAATTACATACTTACCCTAGGCTACGCCGACCGCCTAGTGGCGCCCTCATCGTTTGTTTGGTTATTTCTTTTATTTTAGAATGGAAATGCAGGAAATAAGCACCTTAAGTGGTGTTCCACAAGATTATACATTAATAAAACTACCGTTTATAAATAATAAACGGTAGTTTTAAATTGTTCAGTTTTATTATAATCACTAAAACGGAAAATAGTGGCCACTATTATCATCATCATCATCTGCCTAGCCTTTTCCCAACTATGTTGGGGTCGGCTTCCAGTCTAACCGGATGTAGCTGAATATCAGCTACATCCGGTAAATCAGCTACAAGTATAATATAATAGTGGCCACTATTATATTATACTTTTTCAATAGTGCTAGTCACTGAAATCAACTTAATTATCTTTTTTTTTTGAAAAAACGTTGCCCCTCACTAGGAATTTCTCCTGTATTGTGGGTGCGTTTACAAACATTTAAACTCACATACACAAACAGCCAGACCCGGAACAACTACTTGTAGGTCATACAAATATTTGTTCCGTGCGGGAATCGAACCCGCGACACGCAGCGCAGCAGTCAATCGCTTAGCCACTGCGCCAACCGTGCCGTCAAAATTCAATCATTGAGGGTAATAATAATAATAATAATATTCCACAACTATCACACAACGCCGTCTAGTCTCAAGCTAAGCAGAGCTTGTGTTATGAGTACTAGACAACTGATAAACATACTTATATATTTCTAAATACATACATATATAGATAAATTACACCCAGACACAGAACAAATGATCATGCTCATCACACAAACATTTGTCCTGGGTGGGAATCGAACCCACGACCTCCGGCATAGCAGTCATAGTCACTGACCACTAGACCAACAGGCCAGCCAAGGGTGGGGCAGTGCAGCACTGCGCACTTTTCCTTTTTTTTTTATTAGCCGCGCTGTCCCACTCCTGGGCAAAGGCCTCCCTCCAATCCTTCCATCTTTCCCGAGCCCGCGCGTCCTCCTTCCAGGTCTGATAGAACCTATCCAGCTCGTCCCGCCATCTCCTACGTAGTCTGCCGCGACCCCGCCTCACCGTCTCAGGGCATCAATTCTGCGCTATTTGGGCCCACATTTTGTCCGGCATGCGGCAGACATGTCCTGCCCAGACCCATGTAAGTTGAGCAGCCTTTTGAGCCACGTCAGCTATCTTTGTTTTGGAGCACAGTATTGTGTTTCGAACACTATCCGTTAACTTAACGCCTAATAAAGCACTTTTACTATACAATTTTTATCGAGGGCTTTATCTATGAAGCAAAATTATACAAAAAATACTTAATGCAACACATAGGTATCTTATTCTGTAAGTGCACATTTATGGAATATTTTTAGACTGTGCAAACGAACGAACTACAAACAGACACAGCCGTCTATGTGACAGCAACAAAACTGACAGTTTACCGGTCAGTGAACCCGTGTGTGGATACTGGATAGGTACGTATCAAAAACTTTTAAATTAAACTTCAAGAGAAGACTTCACATGACCATAACGCAAGTTCATATAAACACTAATGCACTGAAAGTTTTGCACTGTGTGACAAATTTTCTAAATGAAAAATGTCTGAAAAGCTGATGTTTTCCAGAAAATTCATTAGCAAAAAGTTTTAAATAGAGAGAGAAAGATAGAGGTTTTAAGAGGGACGTGGTAAGAGAATTGGATACACAGTTCGCTGCCATGTTTTTTGTTGAAAATGTTCTAATTTCTTTTTCTAGTGATGTGGTTAGTTAGTTTATGAATATTTTCAAACTATTCTTCAGATTCAGATAGCAGTGTGGCCATGGAAACAGCCTCGACTTACGAGTTGTAGGTCGTAGGTGGTTCGAACCCACATAGGAACTTTACGTGTAAAATATTTCATTACCACTACTCAAAACAGTGAAGGAAACCTCGTGAAGGAACCGGCATGTCCTAGAACCATAAAATTCGAAGACATTATGACATCTATCAACCCGCACTGGGCTCGCGTGGTGGATTACGGCCCACTCCATTTTTTCAGAGAAGAGGCCTGTGTTCCAGCATTAGCAGAGAAACATTATAGCCAATTATGCTATTCTAACTTTTTTTTGATACTTAAACCTTAAGATGTTACGATATCAATCGATTTTATCAATTCTTATTTAATTACGATTTTGATATGTAATGTTACCTAAAATTATGAACAGATACTACATGCTAATTACATAATAGGTATCTAATATAAATAATGTTGACTTTAATGTTAGTCAATTTTATTTAATTAACAAATTGACAAAACATCATCTAGTTAGATATTTATTTGAACTTATCATTAGCAAATCCTCGAAATCATATTTTCAGTTTACGGAAACATCAGAATTTTGTTTATTTGCCTAACAACAATTGGGTAGGTATCCTTGAAAAATTGCTGACAAAATATTTACTTCTTAAATATACGCTCAAAATGCTCGTTAGTATGTTTTCCTTATAATTCTTACCCGATATTTATTTTTCCTGGTTTTATTGAAACGTCCGACTTCCGTTTGAAATGAAGCACTGAATATTGACATGCGTACCTATTAAAAGCAAACTGCTTCATTGAGTTAGAAAAACGTATTTGCCCTTGGCGAGTGCCTGTTTCATTCCGAGCCCTTTTTTTTCGGATGGGAAATCATCAAATGACCCCTCCCGCTCTGGGTGGAGCGGAAGGGAGTGTCAGACTCTTACTGACTAAACCCCACCCGTTTTCCATCCTTAGCCCTTTATGTTCCGGGCCAGCGGTATATAACCCTTTTGGACAATCCCGCTGACCCGGCAGGCTTCGGCCCTAAGGGGGCCCCCCTTAGGGCCGAAGCCTCCTCCTCGATGCTGACATCTCTTTGAGGCGCGCGTGGAAAACGTACGCGCCGTCCGGCACGGGCCTGGTCCTGATCGGACGGTGAGCTACCCATTACTCTCCGCCCGCAGGCCCGCGCCTACGGTGGCCGGGAGTCGTCACGCGGCTCCCGACGCCCTAAAGGCCCCCTAAAGGCGCCCTAAAGGGCTGGTGACAGTTACTCTGGCAGGGCGTGGCATCGAGGGTTGCGTGGCGGCTGTCTTCTGATCAAAGATAAAATAAATGTACAATTGTACAACTTCTGATGATGTCAGGGAAGCCTCTGTCGTACCAATCCGTTTATGCCGTTGCAATTATTATTATTTTTTAATTATTTATTTCAGGCGACGCAGGCCCATACATAAATACCTTAACCTAAACATACATAAATTCTTATTATAAAACAGTACTTCACTAGCTAATTCTTGAGCAGTTCTGTGGCACTTGTCCGCGGAAGCGACGGAACACCACGTCCTGCGGCCTGAAGTCTTCTTCCATGACGACGGGCAGATAGCAATTCGGCACGTTGCAATCCTGATGATATTGAACCTGCTGAACCATTAATACTATGACCACTTTGGTAAAGGTTTTCCTGCGCGGCTACCTATGTTTAAACTCGCATAGTGTGTTTCAAACTCAAACTCAAAGCATTTATTTCAAATAAACCAATTACAGGCACTTTTGAATTGTCAAAGGGTCGGTCAGTCAGAAAGATGAAGCTAGTTGCCCATTCCAAAACGTATTAGGTACCTATGGAGAAGAACGGGCAAGAAACTCCACGGACACTCTTTTAAATCAAAATAATATGGTTACAAAGTAACGGTTATATCATTCATGTTAAAAATTATGCATGTGAGAACGATACAGAACGTTAATAGCGACCTTAGTGGAGAAAAAAAACAATTCGATTATTACAAATTAAAATAAGCCATGGCAGCAAAGAGGTGACCAGTCACAACTAACTGTTACTATGCGAGTTCAACGACCAAATCGGCACTACTTTTAAGATTCTTGTAATAACAATCCCTTGAAAACACAACCGACGAACCTACTAAACAAGGCATTATTTATCTTTTCTATTTTCCAAACCGGGCCAAGAGCTTGAATTTTAAACAAACACAAGCATAATAAGGCTCACATAATTCACATAAATATGGCATAATTCCACATAACTTTTGACATGTCACAGGTTACGACACAGAATATAATTATATTAGTTTATGTCAATTCATATGTTTAACACAATTATAAATCTGTTGTCTGCAAGGTGAAATGAATTATTATTGTCTAAGCATAATATTGTCGTGGAAATTTCGCAATGATTCAGCAAATATTTGTATGTAAAAACTAGATGTTCAGCTGTTTAATAATAATTCAAGGTCGCGTTGTTGGTCTAGCGATAGTCGGTGCTACGGTCTGGGTTCGATTCTGCCAGGTCGGAGAAAGTGTTATTGGGTTTTACTATCTGAAAGTCAGTATCAGCCTGGAGACTGGATTTGTGCCCGGTTGAAGGCAATAGGCTCGCCCCCTACTACTGGGACCTGGCGAAATGTGGGTATACCATCGGTATAACAGGCCTTCAGGTAAACATGGCATATTCTTCTTCTTA